>CM077597.1:11532500-12157500 GCA_039654915.1 Aquilaria yunnanensis | reverse complement strand
GCGTTGGTACTTACCAACACTCTTACCAACTGTCTGCAAGTTGGTAATTACCAACGGCTTGCTACCAACTCACACGCGTTGGTAATTACCAACGCGTACGCACGTTGGTAATTACCAACCCACTTACCAACTGCTGTAAGTTGGTAATTACCAACACGCACGGCAGTTGGTAACTACCAACTGCCGTGCGTGTTGGTAATTACCAACTGTCACACGCGTTGGTAACTACAACTATGCGTTGGAAACCAAGCCCGGTTCCTGACCGTTACCAACGTTTAATGTGCATTACCAACGTTCAATCGGGGTTTACCAACTCGCGCGCGTTAGTAATTACCGCATCCTGTTACCAACGCGTATGACAGTTGGTAATTTACCAACGGCCAACAATTGGTAACTACAACGGCGCGATGGAAACAAAACCTGGTTCCTAACCGCTGGTAATTACCAACGTGAAATTTACCAACGTATATACGTTAGAATTTACCAACGTGTTATTAATTGCGCGTTGGTAAAAAATTTTACAACTTATCGAATACCAACTTGGGTTTACCAACTGCTGCGCGTTGGTAAATTAAATTTACCAACGCGCAGCAGTTGGTAAATGGCAGTCGGTAAACACGTGAATTTTAGTAGTGATGGTAACATTTTGATACAAAAAAAGGAAAAAAAAAAAAAAGAAAACACTTTAGTGGCAATATAGGAGTTTTATCATTAAAGGCAAGATTAATGAAAAGAAAATGAATTGAATACTTGATCCTATAATATAGAATTAAGCCCAAGAAAATTTGCACTAAAAAATAAATTTTACTAGCAATTTAAAGGTCACTTTTAATGTTATAGTACTAATATAACTATAATTAAATAGATAATGATAAAATTGAGTTTCATTAAAAGAACAAAATAACTTATAATATAAAAGTAAAAAAATAGTTCAACACATATGCTATTTTTATATATTAAAGATATCTAACACTAAAAGAAAAACTATTGTTATTTTGGGTATGCGAAGCTACCGACCTTCTGACGATTCGTTCTAACAATGCTTTCCTTTTAAAATTAATGACAGGTAAACAAAATCCTTTTAATTTGGCAGACAGCTCTCCATTTATTATTCCTATCGCAAATTAATAGAGACTTGGTATGAAGTCCGCACTTCGCAACGGGATGACTTCAAGATACAATGATAGAACAGACATAATAATGTCATAATGTGTACATTGTTTGTTAAGGAAGTTTGTTGATTAACCTTGCCACATTTGCCCAGCATCAGCAACAAATTAATAAGAAAAGAAGGAAATATTTATACCAGTGTTAAAGTCTTGGTTTAAATCAACATATTTATAAGTGAAAAATAAAACTGATTACTTGTTCTGTGAGTAATGTGTTTCTTTGATCCAAAAAAGTTTTCACAAAGTTAATGGATCCAAGTAGGTTATCATTATTTACATAGCAATAAAATAAGATTGACAAAAAACCAAAGACCAGAATTGGGAAATGAACACCTCATTCAACAATTGTTTAGATCCAAGGAATCAAAGTAAATCATTTTTTTAAGGAATAACCTTGCCACATTTGTCCACATAGATGTCAATCCCCTCTTTTTGCTCTAAATATTCAAACTATGCTAGAATTTGTGGCTAAAACTTTTACCACACTATTCCAGCTCATAGAGCTCACATAATATATATAGATTTGGGATCAAAACTTGTAAACATAGGCAAGCTAGTAACAAATAAATTTTGGCCCTTTAATTAAATCATATCAGTAACTGTAAAACCAAGGTTTATTAAAACAGATGTCAGGAAAAACCTTTTAACATTAGAAACCAAGATCAAGGAACTGAAAGGTTAAGCAATGATGAGTATTGAGAAGTAATTTGGGTAGGATTCGAGCAATTCTAAACAAGTCATGAAGCTCATTTCTTTTGGCCTTTCCTTCTTCTCTCCTTTCTCACTCCTGCACAAACAACAAAACCATTATTCACAATTAATTACTAATAAAAAAAAATTAAGGCAATTATTTGCCACAAAGCCTAATCTTCACCTCAGCTTTGACATAATGTCAGAAAAAATTATACTTCTCCTTATCGGACTAAACAAAACCAAAAGCAAAAGCTGAAGCACAAAAATTTCAAAGCAAGAGATATTTTTCCAGCTTCTGAAAATGACTAAAGCTCTCCGACTAAAAGACAATATTACAGGTCATACCGACAACCACATTATTAAAAAAAAACATGCCATTTAAAAAGCTAGGAACAATGTATAAGACTTACATATAAGTGTTCATTCTAAATTCATATATGAATGTGATCAACTGAAAACAATTCTGATATATAAGGAATTTATTAGCCCAATTTAATTAAGGTTCAAATTTAGGACCAGCAATTTGCAAGCAAGTAGATTAAACACAATAATACAACTTCCATGTTTCAATACAATTCACTTAAGTATTTTTTTTCTTGCACTCAAATAAGCTTTAAATTGTAGCTTAGCAAATAAGTTATGCAGTTTATTAGTCCTTAAATTTGATCAAACCAAGCAACAAGAAAGAAAATCATGAAACTAATAACAGATTTAATACATATGGTCAATCAATTTGTATATGTGACCTCAATAGATGAAGTGAGAACAAAATTAAGGAAAAAATAGTGGAAAAGAAGCAGAGAAGTTCCATGATTGAAATTGGTCTCAGCATAAGCAGCCATATAGAATTCCATGATTCATCATAGGTTGCTTCTGTGAAAAGCAAATTAAAAGAACAACCAGACAAAGCTAGAAACATAAAAGAGAAAAACAGAAAAACACAAAGGTTTCCTAGGGTCCATTTATGATTTAAAACAAAGAAGAACCTAAACAGGAAGCAAAAACTCAGAACGAACAGGACCTACCACTTCGCAAATCAGAACATAGCTTAGAAATTCATCTTTCTCGTAAACTCAATTAAAATATCTTCAAATGCAACTAATTAAGATGAAGAACAAAAAATAATTAAACCCAAAAAATATAACCCTTCTATAAGCAGTATAATGGAGCCATTCCGAAGAAGCTCAGCAATATCATTTTTCATGAACTTCACTACACGTCTCTTCTTCCTAATCACGTCAATCCACGTCTTCAGCTTCACTGCCCCCTAGTTGAACCCAAGAAACAAATAACTTCATAAAAGAGACTACAAAAAATGACAAAAACTCAGAATTTGGGAGCGCGCATCCAGATTTCTCACCATTTCTTTTTTTGTTTTTGTCTTACTTCCAGCTCTCTCAGTGCAGTTCCCTGAGTGAGCCATGTGCATGTGACTAAGGCAAACTACCTTGGCTAGCCTCCAAATCCGCCGCTGGCTTCTCACCCAACACCTAAGGCATGAAATAATGATAAAAAGACTAAAAAAGCATCCCAAAAAGAGTAATTTTTAGGGAAGATGAATGGATTGAATAATACTTTGATTTAAGCCATTCCTAGAACTGAACTTGCTTAGGAATGAAAAATGACATACAATATCAATACAAAATTTCCAATTTTAATTGAAAATACTCACAAAGTCACCGAAATGCTACGAGCTTACACAGAGAAGTTGAATGCCAATATGATTATTGTGCAAGACTATGTCTCAAGAAACCTTTTTTAAAAATAAAAAAAAACGTGATGTAAAATCATTAAGGCTGAACATGATACTGCAGAATTAGGCTATGTATCTAATGGCATATACGTGAATGAGTACCATTGACCATTGTTTTGGATTGAAGCAAAGCCCAGCCCAACTGCCTTCTCCAACATCAATATCCTGAGGCAATGCAGAATAGGTGAACCTGTCAACATCTAAAATTTATGGACAAACATTTATAAGACATCCAAACTCTTTAGGTCAAGAGAGAAAAATTGATAAAAGAAATAAATGCCAGGATATGCACAAAGGCAAAATGCATTTATGAAATGCTAATGAAGTAGAAGCAAGAAAGCTACTTCTACATAGAAAGCTTCTAACAGCAGCCAAAATAACTCTGGGACGTGCATCAACCCCTTCCTTTCCTCCCGTTAATATCCAAGCATTATCTGTTGCAATATTGCACATAACTGCTCCAGTATGACTTGAATATTAATGCACAAAAAAGTTCGTAAAAAAAACTACAAAAAAGGACAAAACTTCAGAATTTGGGAGCTGGCATTTAGATTTCTCACCATTTTGATACGAATTTAAGCTTCAACAAACCCTCAAACATCTTCAGATGAAAATGGGTCTTCAGATTCTTTCATAAAAAACCCAAGTTCCAACACTATATACAGAAATTCCTTTTGTTCCGCAAGCTCGAAAAGCTTCCTTGGCCAGGTTTTTGGAAAAGTACAAGCAAAGAGTTACAAATGAAGCACCGTACAACCTAAGCAAAAAATTTACAAAAGCAATTGCCCTAGATTCCAATAGATATTAGGAACTTCTTTGCTAGCTCTGCAGTAGCGGAGACTGGTTCTCTCTCAAATACGGAGGGTAACCTAGATTTGTGATTCCAAGTTAGGGAATTGCATATTCATGTGTTCCTTTAAAAATTTGGTGGCCATACTAAATTTTGCTTAATCAAATAAAGTAAAGCCTTTGTTTTGTTTAATGAATTCAACTAAACATGCTACAGGGTCGCGGTCGAATTCTTCCAGAAAAAATAACAGAGAGAATGATCTCTCACTTGGGAAAATTGAGACGAACTGTTTACCATTCTAATGTCCTATCTCAGACACCTGCGATGGCAAGGCCACTTGCCAATGGTGGCACAGGGATCCCCATCAGCGATTGCGATGTTGGCACTGTTTCCGTCAACGGTCGCAGCGAACCCACCAAGCTAGTGGTTGATCTCGAAGGTCAATTTCTCTAGATCTCCAGCGGCTCAGGCAACTTCAATCGCCGAAGATGACAGCTCCGAGCCGTTCGATAGAATTCTCCCCTACCCGGTCAATTCAGAAGATACAGGATGGCAGGCGATCCGATGGATGGCCTGGATGCGTGAGCTTCGGCGGCGATGACGAAGAAAGCAGCCATCAAAGTGTTCGTGGAGAGAGAGGAAATTATTGGTGAATATGTAGAAGATTTTTCTTTCTGCCGGAGGGTTTCTTGGCTGGAATGCGCGAGAATTGGGATAATGGGAAAGAAGAAAAAACACTGTTATAGCGTGTGCAAAGCCTTAGCAGCTGAGGGCGTCAACGTAAAAACTACAATGGATATCATGGATATATGTCTAATTAGACATAGTAAATAATTTTATAATTTTATCCTTAAAATTAAAAAAGTTTCTCTCTCTATTTGATCTCTCTCTGCAGAGAAATGAAAACCAATATCAGATTTGCCCAAAAAGAACGCTGACGAAGGACGACGGCGAAGAACGCTGCGATAGGCAGGCCGAGAAAGAACGGCGATGCAAGACCGAGGAAGGACGGCAAGGCTGTGGAGGGGAGACGAATCGGAGGCTGGGTGGAGGAAGGTGGCGAAGCGAGGAGCCAAGGCGGACGGCGAAGCCAAGTTGGCGGCAAAAAGCAGCAACGGGGTGCGGATCTGGAGCAGTGAACGTCGAGCAGATCTGTTGCGAGAGCGCTTATGGAGGGAGAGACAATCCGCGGTAAGGAGAGCGAGAAGGTCGGAGAGGGTGAGAGGAGTGAGAGCGAAAGAGCTGAGAGGGCGAGACGAGGGAAAGACGGCTGAGAGGAGGGAGATAGGGTGAGAGGAGGAAGACGGCTCAGATGAAGGAAAGGGCGAGAATCAAGGGAGAAGAGGGTTGAGTGATATATATTGTATTTGTAAAGAGAATCGAGGGAGAAGAGGGTTGATAGTTATTATTGTTTAGACACTTTTCTATTGTACTTTAGACATTTTAAAATTTTCAATTAGACACTTTGTTAGACATTGAATCATATACCTTTATTTGAACATTTCTTTAAATATTTAGACATTTTTACATGTTGATTTGAACACTTTTATATATTTAGTCAGACACTTTTATATAATTCTTTAGACATTTTTCAATATTCAATTAGACACTTTTACTTATTGATTCAGATACTTTTTTTATTATATTTCAAAGAAAATAAATTGTTCACAAGTTGATTCTGTAATTTTTTGTTCAGACACTTTTACATGTTTATTTAGACACTATACAATATTCAATCAGACACTTATTCTTATATCTTTAGACACTTTTAATTTAACATTATAATAATTCATTTTGATTCTGTTTTTTTTGTTCAAACACTTTTTACATGTTTACTTAGACATTTTTCGATATTCAATCAGATACTTGTTCTTATAGGTTTAGACACTTTTAATTTAACATTATAATAATTCATTTTGATTCTGTTATTTTTTATTCAGACACTTTTACATGTTTATTTAAACATTTTTCGATATTCAATCAGACACTTGTTCTTATAGTTTTAGACACTTTTAATTTAACATTATAATAATTTATTTTATATTACTTTGTAGACACTTCCACATACTATATTAGACACATTTACATTTTATTGCAAACACTTTTGTTGTTCAGAAGCAACAAAGATGAGACTTGGAGGCAATGATCGGAAGTAAGATCTGGAGGTGATGACAAGATCCGGCGAGAGATGCTGAGATCCGGCGAGCAATGACGAGATCCGACGAGATCCGGCGAGAGATCTCAATGAATGACGACGAGATTCAGTGAGAGACGACTATCCGGTGAGTGATGACGAGAGACGATGAGAGATCTCGGCGAGTGACGATGAGATCCAGTGAGAGATGACGAGGTCTGGCGGGTGGCGACGAGATCCGGTAAGTGACAACGAAATCCGGTGAGTGATGACAAGATCTGACGAGAGATGACGAGATCCGGCGAGTTGCGACAAAATCCGACAATAGCCGGAGGCGAACAGCTGTGAGATCTGGATGCGGATGATGACTACAAGATCTGGATGCGGTGACAATTCGTCGGAGGAGGTGGCAGCAACAGTAGCGGCGACAGCAGCGGCAGAAGCGGTGACAGCGGCAGATTTCAATGGTGAGAATGACTTTTGGTCTAGGGGTAGATTAGTCAATTTATTTACTGGATTATGGGTTATTTATAAGGAATTAGGGCTAGATTAGTATGTCTAATTAGACATATGTCTACAATATAATAACTGCGTAAAAACCTGTTCAAGATTTATAAAAAAAAAACATGAAACGATGTCGTTTTGGTGGTTACTATTTATGAACAGTAGAATAGTCATGCCTTTTAATATAGAGTAAGAGTAAGAATAAGAATACTGTGTTGGAGTTGTACATTTTACGGATGACAAAGCCTATATACTAAAAGGACTTGCTGCATTTTGACTAAATTTACTTCCCATATGCTCAACATTAGATCCACTAAACCTAAAAGCTATAAAAAAAAATGACTAGTGGATACAAAACAATCCTTTTAAGACACATTGGTAGGTTTAGCCAATCTTTGTGCCCACCTCTAATTAACTATCTTTTCAATAATTTCTTTTTGTGGCTGAGGCATGCTCAAGTTAGAGGCTGAGCATAGTATATCAAACATTGGTGTCTTTAATTTAATGTTATAATACAAATATAAATGAGTGCGTGTGTGTGTATGTGTGCGCGCGTGTGAGTTTGTGTGGACCTTTGGGCTGGAACTGAAGTGTGTGATGTGTTTGGAGTAACTTAGTAATGTTGATTGTTAAGCTGGGCTAGGGCTCATAGTTTGAGTGGAGTATGGTTTGACTTGCTTCTTCTCGTTCCAATTTGGTGAATGGGATTCAATTACAGCCTTAATCAAGACTCTAGAATAACCATTCAACATGGAGCCAATTTTATAGAATGATCGTAGCAAAATGACGTTTGTATGGTTACTACAGTATTAGGCCATCAACTCCTTCTCCTTTTTCACTTCATCCCTCGAAAAAAATAAAATGTAGTATCAGGGTCTGTCATTCATTCCATTTATTGGATTAGGGGTGGGCATTTGAATTTTAGGAGTTCATGCCTAATCCAGTGGATCCTCATTCAGAAAAAAAAATTGTATGGTGTAGAGAATTAGCATCCAATGAAAGCTTAGTTGCCCCTCTTTTATTCTATTTTCAAGCAGATTTCATGGGTTTACTCCAAGTTTTCCTTTTGTTTCGGCTGAGCATTTTTTTTGAATTTTCACTAAAATTATATACTTGTTTTGGAAGTCCAGTTTTTATATTTTATGGTCAATGCATATTGAAAAAATAGTGTATAACAATCTCAAGCTGCAGGTCATGCTTTATGTAATTTAGAGTTGATTTACTTAATAATAATATATCTTTTATTAAAATTTTTGTAGAAAAAAGGAAGTTTATGGACCTATGTATAATACATGCATCTGCCAATGCTGCAACGAATTCTTCACATTTCCATAACTTTTATTAACATCTTTGTAGAAAAAAGGAAGTTTATGGAACCACTTATGTAATCGATTTATTTATGATATTCTCCATGACTTGGGCCATACAGGAACGTAACCTTCATCATGGAAAGTGGAAAGCTTTAGCTGCTGCCACATTCTTTCTTGACAATTGACATGAGCCACATCCATGATAGCGACTCACGATGGTCTTGAAGCCAGAAACACCAGGGTCTTCTTAGGACAATGAATTTATCTTTTTCTTTTCGAAAATGAAAACGAATTTTATTAGGGTATTTTACTGTTGCACCCTAATTAACTTAACTATTGATTACACCATTGAAGTTTGGAAAGCAACACTGCCGCCCATGTTTTTTAATGCTATATGATAGCAACATCAGAAATCATAATTTAAAAAGGCTCAATAATTATGTTCAAGTAAGTTATTTGATACTCTCCTGTCCCATATTTTTTATTCTATTTACCTTTTAATAATTAATTTATAATTTTTTATTTTCATCATTTTAATATATAAATGAAAAATTTTTATATAAGAATTATAAATCAAGGCATATAGTTTCTAAATATATTTTTTTTAATTTTTTTTGAACAAATATTAATATGAATAAACTTAAGTCAAACTGAGCAAAAAAGTCAAATGGTGCAAAGAATATGGGATGGATGAAGTATTTTAAATTAAATCAACTTAAATTAAATTATTTTAATTTAAATCAACTAAATTTAAGATGAATTGATTTTATTTTTACATATTTTTCATCTGAAACCAATTTTATTTAAGAAAATAATTTTTCTTATTTTATTAAGTTTTTATAAATTTTCCTTTTTAATGATTAAAAAAGAAAAAAATTACAATCAATGTATTATTACACCTAAACAATATTCACTTTCAAATGAAATTGGTTCTGAGCAAAAGATATGTAAAAATAAAAATAAGTCATTTTAGATTAGGTTAGGTTAAGTTAAACACAAATTTTGTTTCTATATAGATGAAAAAATTGATAATTTAAAATATTTATTAATTGTAAAAAAATATATTGGACAAGATGAAATTACTGGTAGACAATTGCTAGACAATTTGAATTAAGATTTCTGAAATTACTATCAAACCGTGTAAGAAAAAAAGGAAAAAAAGTGAATTTGTAAAACATCAATCGTGCAATTTTAATATTATACTATATTCTAAATACGAATGGGGTTTACTGTTCATCAACGGTACCCTTTTCACTGCTTTTTTTTTATTTTGGCTTTTCCCGCTTTTATGGTAAAACCTCTATTTTAGTCCTTGAGTATTTCAGGTCTGCCAGAATGATCCCCAACTTTTACCATCTGTTGCAAGATAGGGTGAAGACTGTTTTTTTTTTTACAGTGATAAGATCGCCAAATAATAACACTTGGGGACCACTACTTTCCAGGACCAACAATACAGGGACTGAGAGTATATTTTTCCAATTTATGGCAACCCCCCTCCCCCCAAACCCAGATTATGAATTTCCCAGATGTTAATCTCACGAAAAGACAAGGTTGAATGGCCAAATCCCCCTTTTGGTCTTTAATATAACAATTTTGCCATAATAGTTCCCAACTTTTTCAATATGTTGGAAACTTTTAGAGAAAAATAAAATATGTTTTGTTTGAATTTAAAATGATAGATTCTTAATGAAAATGAGAGACATGCCTTCATTAATAATATTAAATACCAAAAGATTTTTCTTTTATGTGATTTTATTCAAAAGTTTAGTTATATAGGTTAGATTCAAAGTTTTGATGAATTGAAACATTGCACAATTTATATAATGCACAGGCACTTTACATAAGTTTGATTTTGAGTTTTGATTAGTTAAAATAGTGCACAATTTATATTATGTATAGGTGCTTGATTCTTAAAATGTTCTATTTTACTACTGGTTCATTAATATGTAAAATTTCAGAAAAACTTATTGCATGTATATTGTGCAATGTTATCCTATATTATAAATGTCAGAATTATTTTTTAACTTTATTAAGAAAATTATTAAACCCTCTATTTTTTGGCTTAGTCTAAACATTTTTTTGTTATCTTTCTTTGTTATTGTTTTTTGAAATGAAACTTTAATCATTATAGTTTACCAACTTTTGACAATGGTTATGGTTTATTTGACTTTAGTCAATTTTTTTTTTCTTTTTATATTTATTAAGTTAATAGTTAAACTATTAATTGATTGACATAAATTAAACACACTCATGTTTGGTCATTTTTTTATTATTGATGATTAATTTTTGTAGCATCAATGATATACTTTAAGGTCTATGGTTTACTAAAATAATTTAGTTCATTATTTTTGAAATTGAAAGTGAATTTTTCTAGATAAATTTATCATTGATATTGAAAATTGGATTTTGAGTTAATAAGGCATGAAAAATTTTAGTAAATTATTTTTTATAACATAAGAAATATGTATCGTTTCAAAACACATACAATGTTTTGTTTCACAATATTATATTTCAATCATAACTAATCATTTTGATGACAAGAATATAATATAAATAAAGCCAAAGTCAAAAAATGAAAAAAACCAAAATTTCAATTGATTAATATGAATTTATTGGTGAGAAATTTTTAATTTCTTATTATTAAAAATTATTTTCATGCTAAATTTATTGAAAAAAAATTACCAAATACAAAGTGTGGTCATTAAAACTTCACGATATTCTAAATCAGGATGTGTTTTTTATTGTTTATCCACAATGAAAATCATTGTGTATGAACATTATGTTCTTTTTTTTCTTTTGTGTTTTACTGTTTTCTTTTATGTGGTTGATTTTTTTTTTTAAACTTGATCCTTTTTTCACATAGAAATTACTTTCTCGAGGGCTTGTGATGTTATTTTTAAAAATTTCAGTATGTTTCACGTTTCTTTTTTATCGAAGGCATTTATAGTACATGAATTTATACATTTTCCCTTTGTAGTCCTTGATTTCTGTTTGTCGGTCATTTTAATCTCAAAACTTAATAACTATGGTTTTTCCATTTGTTCTTTTGGCCACTAATTCTTTTGTTCTTTTTTATTTACTGTCTGCCAAAGCAAAATCTTGGAAACCATTTTTTGTTTCTTTTTTTTTTCTAATCAACCATAATAACTTCGTTCAACCTTTTTTGTTGCTTTTTATTATTATTATTATTTAAAAAAAACTTTAATCACTATATAAGAGTTATCTATTTTTTTATATGGTTTGAGCTAATTTTTTCTGTTAATGTTTTCTTTTATTTTTTTTCTTTTTTAAGTTGATGATTAAGTCTTTAATTCTTAAAATTTTTACATTTGGTTCTCTTGGTCTAAAGACAATTTTTTTCCTATTTTTTTATATCAATCATTAAGCCTCATTTTTTGTCACTAAAATCTCACTATTTGTCTTATTTTATCAACTTTTTTATATTATTTCTCTCTTCTAAAAGAATATTTTAACCATTGAAATTTATCCCTTGATACTTACAATCTTTTTATTAGTTCTTTTTGTCCCAAAACTTTATATTGACTTTTTTTTTATCTCGATTCTTACTTTTTTTTTCCTTATTTTTATGAAATTTTTTTTCTTTGTTAATGATTATTACTATTTATATTTATATTTAATGTTAATACGGATTGAACCGCCGCAATGCGACCATAAAACTCGTTAGCCTCTATAAATTATCTTTTTTTATTTATGAACGGGTAAATAATAATTATAATGGATAAGGGGTTAACTACGGAAAATGGACAAGAAAGAGAACATCAAAAGAGGGCCCGGAAGCCTAATCAAACGGAACACCAACATTATAAAGAACATCAGACAAGGAGAGCAAAATCAAGGCAGTTAGTTTGATCTAGCCCCGCCGAAGGGCTCGGTTCCTCGAACCCATAAGAGACTTTCAATCAAGGCCCAAAACTTTTACTTGGTTCCAGGTAGGTACCTCCTTTGTCTCTGCCAGATCGGCTGCCCTTCTTTCTGACATATCTGTAGTAGACGTACTGCGATATGATCTATTATTAAAGACCCAAGTTAAGGGCATCAAGCGGTGCACAAATATAAAAATTTGGACCATGTAGCGGGATGGACAACGAACACATCCACACTGTCCGATGTTATGGGTCCATTCATTAGATGGTATGGATGTATTGTCTGATGTTGTGTGTCCCATTTATAGAATAACATTGATGCATCCATCATGTCCATCATTTGTCACATTCGGATTTTCGTAAAATTTTTCGGATGCTTAATTTGAGAATATTAAATAATTTGTTATTTTCGAGATAAAATTTAAAGATATGTGTAAAATGAAGGATACAAGGAAGTCGAGAAGCACGCAGACAACTGCATCCAGCAACCATGGCATATTTGCTTTGGTATTTTCCCACTCCGTATTTCTAACAAGAATGCTTTTAATAAATCAAGAAAAACAAAAATAAACAAATATCAGAATTCCGACCCTCCAAGCGGAAAAAAGTAATATTGTGTAGCTAGCTAGCTTCATAACCAAGTTATATATATATATATAGAACTGAAGTTAATACAGTACAAGAAATTAAACTTAAGAAAGGGTAATTATTAGTACCTTGCAACATAAGCAAGGTTGGCCACCATAGCAAAGATGAACATCAGAGGATTCAAGCCCTAATAAGAAATATTAATTTCCAATAAGTTAAGTTAAGATCTTATATAAGTATATGTGTCTATATATATATCCAAATATAGCATACGTATTTTGGTACCCAAGCTAGCTAGCTAAGGAGTGCTTATATTACCTCAACGCTTCCTCTTTTAATCTGTTAAACCAACAAAAGATTGAAAAGAGTTAATCAAAATGGGAGCAAGAAAATGAAGTAATTATCCATAAGTGTGCGCTTAATTAATTACATTAAGCCAGATTTGAGGGATTCGGCCACCCATGTAAATGGCAGCCATGAGCCATCCCAGCCACTGCCCGAACGCGCTGTGCTCCATGCTCTGTTCCTGCTACCAATCGATTAAAATTAATTATCTCATGAAATGATTAAAGATTAGCTGAATTAATCAGGGATTAACCCAGATAATATACCTGTAACAGTACTCTTCTAGTAGTAAATGCCCCAGCAAATTTAAAGCCCTTACTTCCCATTGGCAGGTTGGCTGAGGCAGCTAGAAATGTACCGTAACCTGCAACCTGAAATTGGATTCCTATTTCTATGTATCAGCCTTTCTCAGATTACATTATCTTTTTTAATTCGTAAAAATATACTATTGTAAAAAAGGAATAGAAATTTTCTTTCCATGTCCATCATTAATTAACTAATCCAAGCTAATTAAATAATCTAGCTTAATTAGCTTTTGGTAATCACACTTACGGATCTTGGGATTGGGCGGGGCTGCGAGATGGATTTCTTGGATGAAGTTGGGGCGTGATTTCGATCATTCTCATCCCCAGAAGACGAATCACTCTCACCTCCTAAGGCTGAGGGGCCACTTTTGGCCACTCTCAAGAACGTTCGAAATGGTGGGGTGTCACTTCCTGCCAATGACCTAGCTGACCTGCAGTGCCATGATTAATAAATTGATTATAAGCTTAATTATAAATTATCAAGAATAGTAATTAATTCCCATAATTAATTAAAGAGACAAATCCAGATTAATTAACACTTATACGTATAGTAAAAAGGAGTAGGCTTTGATGGGTCTTTAGGAATTGGAATGGATCCACCATCACTCTTCCGTCTCAATGGCTTCTTCTCATTGCCTTGGACCTGATATTTCAAAGCAAATTAGTTCGCGATTTATTTGTACATTTGAAATTTATGTAACTAAATGTATAAAAATATATTAAGTATTTCATTATAATATGAACAATTTCCCAAGATGAACACAGATATACATATTACTCCTCCCTTCTGAATTGGTTGAGACATTTGAGTTTGAAAGGAGATTAAAGAAAGAATAAAACATTTGCGTGTTGTTGCCACTTTTTTTCCTTTTATTTTTTTACATGTAAATCAAGAAAAATTGAAAAAAAAAAATACTGAAATATATGGTTTAAAGGTTAATATAGTACAATAATTTATTAAATATTAAAATATTATAAAATACTATAATGACTTAAAATATAATATGTTGTAAATAATTTGACACAGAATGAGTAATTATTTATTATGGCCACCAGAATTTCTTATAACGTAGAAGAAAAATGTCAAGAGAAGTTATGGAAATTTTACCACTTGTTCCTTTTTGCTGCGTCTGCATCTCCACGCCCGGCGGATGTAGTCATAATATATGCTCTGGAGCGCCAAAACCACTGTGCTGGTCGTGTAGAGCTAAGCAAAGCACAAATAAAACAAATCCAGATTATCGATAGGCCGAAAGGAGGATGAGGTTGGGCCGATGGGGCCCAAAATGCGAGGCGGCGTACCAGAGCCGTGTAGAGCTGAGTCGGCAACTGCAACCAGAAAAACAGGGGAAATATTAAAACGTCATTAGTTTGCACCAAGCCAACCAGGCAGCCACAAAGGGCGAACCGAACACAAGATCCAGGCAAAAAGAAAAGAAGAAAACAAAAAATGTTGCTGCAAGGCAGCGAGTTAAGACAGAAGCAGAAACGAGGACAAGGCTTCTGTTTTCAAGAAACGAGAACCACCAACAAGAGGGCAAGAGGCTGAGATCGGGCCGAGCGGCCTCTGGCTTACCGTTGCAGGCTCCAGCAAGCACCCAACCAAGTTGAACACATCTCTGCAACCACCAGTGGACCAAATTAGTCCAAGCTAATTGACCAAAATATTGTTCATCAACTTCATCTTATATATTTCCTAACAAAAAGAATTAAAAACCCAAACTAATTTAACTTACGTATATCTACACTACACGTATAATATATAGTTATTTATGCAGAACTCTTTATAAAGAATAGGTCACGGAACAGATTACGGTAAGACAGAAACAAAGGATTGGGAAAGGGGCAGACCCGGCAACCCAGGTGAGGAGGAAGGCGAGGGAAACGCCATGGCTGGATTTGGTCTGGAAGTTGGTGACGATTTGGGGGATATCGGCGACACCCCAGCAGACCAAACTCATGAAGCCGAAGCTGAAGGAGAGCTCATCTTTGAGGTTGCAGAGACAGTCCTTGAAGTATCGCTCCACCCACCCCACGCACGCCTTCTTCTCCTTTATGCAGTATCCTAAAGCCATCGCCGCCGCCTGCCACCTTTCTCTCTGTCTCTTTCTCGTTTACCCCTGCAATTGGATTAAGTAATGGTCTTTGGATGGTAGGTTTTAGTGGAGGCATGGAAATGGGGCCTCTGTTTTTTATAGGAGAGTGCTGCATCAAATATGCCCGTACGGGTAAACTTTAGGGCAAACTACGAAACCTTCTTACAAATGCTATCTAACGTTCTCTACTTTAGATTATTATAACTCACCCCTTACTTTTGGTGTTTTTACGCTTTACATGACATGTGACCAATTTTGTACTATATCCTTCACTGTAGTGTCACTAGGTTGGCTGAGAATGAAAATATATTAAATGTTTGGAGGTTGCTTATATAATTAGTATAAAATGAAGAAGAACAATGAGAAAGAAAAAATAACCACAAACTCCACAAAATGATAAAATGGTATAACCGATTGACCGAGTTTAGTCTATCATCAACGCTACATATATTATTCTTAACCCTTTAGCTTGGTAGGTAAGGGGCCAGAGGGACATAACCCTTGATCTCCACATGCTCTCATTTAATACATTAATATTGGTTTGGATAATTTGCAAATCATGAAAAAATGTGTATTTCTCATTTCCTATTATATGAGCAACTCCTAATCCTTATACTGGTTTAGATGTCTTACAAATTCTACAAAAATAAATATTTACTCTTTCCTCTCATACTTCCTAATTTTATACCTAAACTAAATTCGCTATTCCACACTTTAGTTAGTTTCCACGTAAATAAGTAAGACCCAGCCTCGTCTACATTAATCAAACATTCATTAATACCCAAGATTTAAAAAAGTTTTTATCTACACACCATTTCTTTTATGTAAGTTCAGCAAAATTCTAATTATTGTACTGGCTACTATTGCTATACATATATTTGTCTGTTTGCCAGGACGGTGAAGCAAGTGGATAATTTGCACTTGCAGGAACATTTTTTTGTGTACGTAAATGTAGTGTGGTAGGGATATTCGGGTGGTCGATGCTCAACATCTGCTGCCATGAACTCCAAACCAACGCCTCTCTCTCCTCTGATACGCATATTCCAGCGCTTTATTCTTCTTCCTCCTTCCTCTTTTTGGAACTTAATTTAAAGAATCCCCCTTTTCTTTAAGCAAAAAAAAAAGAAAAAAATTATGAAAAAAGTAGTCTGTACTCCATACATATAAAGAAGCCGTTTATGATGTACCTGACAGCTGTGCTGTTATGGAAACGCTGACTTCCTTTCATCCATTCCCCCAATTAAACAAATCGCTCATAATTTCTAGGGTTTCACTATAAGAAGATGTAAATTAGCAACTGAGCAAATAGTTGCTAGCAGTTACTAATTATGACTGCTTTTCAATCATAAAAAGTTTAGTTGCTAACTATGATTGATGTTTAGCAATTAAAATTTCAGTCACTATATATATATTTTTCTAAATTCGGTCATCAAAAAAATTTATATATATACATAATTTGTAATATTATATATATATATATATATATATATATATATAATGAAGAAATTGAACAAATAATTTATAAAGTCTAAAATAAGCAATTAAAATAAATTTAAAATGAAAATAATATAATTATTTTAAGAAAATAAAATACAATAAAATTTTGTCCAACAATGAAAGTAATAAACAAAAGAAATCTATAGTCAAAGAACGAAGGTAGATATGACTAAACTGTTTCCACCATTAGGATAAAGTACACAGAACTAATAAGATTTTCTCATTTCAAAACTGTCCAACTTGGACAATCAATTATTTCTGACCAAAGAAATATTATGCATATGCAATAATTACGTACAACTGCAATTACTCTTTATGCATATTATTTTTCAACAAGTCGGGAATCATTAACAGGTGTTCTCTGATTCACTATATGCATAACAATATTGAGCATATAAATACAAAAACTACTAGTTATAACATAAACTTCAATTAAATTACATATTACGTCAACAGTGATTACTATACACGGTGACTTTGCATTTAAAACCTTCAGCTATTGGAAAGATACGTTGGAGACGTTGATAAAAGCAGAGAAGGAGATGGAGGAAGAAGAAGGAGAAATAGGGAAGGTGAGGTGGGGTGCAATGGAAGTTTTAATTAGAACCAGCGACTGAAGGAAAATTACTGACTGAATAGCGACTGATTGTGAAAAATATAAAATAACATGTGACTGATTAGTGACTGACTAGATACTGAAAATTAGCAACTAAATCTTTCAATTGCTAGTTTAAATATGGCCCACAACCTAGCAATTGACTAGCAACTGATACATCTAGCAACTGAATTTCAGTCACTAATTCACATCTCCCTTGTAGTGTTTTTATTATCTCAAAACTTCTTCCACCAATATGTGTATAGATGATGGACTAATCACGTCCTTTCATTTGCAATAAGGGTCTCTAGTTAAGCATCATTATCATTCATACTAAAAAGGATGATTTATGGGGGAAAAAATGCTTTTTATTGACATATAACAAAACATTCAACAAAGGAACTTATACTCCTTATTGATTAAGGGCTAAGTATCAGCAAGAGGGTAAACACAAGAGCTAAGATAGAGTTGTAGCTTAAAGCTTCCCAATCTATTATCATAGAAAAATAGTATTGGTTGAGTGTGCTGTACAGTAGGATCTTTTAACAAGGATTTGAGCCATATTAATTTACTTGTTGATGATACCATTACTTTATACTCGGCTTTAGCTAGGGATTGACTATTGGTGGGCTGTTTCTTGGCCCTCCATTAAACTGATGCTCGTCCTAGCTCTATAAAATATCCTATTACCAACCTTTATGTGATTGGGCATATGACCCAATTGGCATCACAATATCTTTTTAAATTCAAATCATCATACCGAGGAAGTATAAACCCTTGATTAGGCATACCTTTTATGTATCTAATAACCTTTACCCATACTGTAGTGCTTCACCAATGGTTATTGCATGTGTTGGCTTAAGACAATAACAACATATGTGATACCAGATCATGCAATTGTGAGGTAGAGATCCTAGAGGAGTTTGCTAACTAACCTTCTAAATTCTTCTGGCTTCTTCGACTTTAGCTTTGTCACATGCCTATTTTATATTGTCACACCATCGAAATCTTACTAGATTTGGCTCTAGTAAAGTCGACACTTCCCAAAATGCCTAAAGCATATATTCATTAACTCACATAAAAGCCTTTACTCTCACATTCTGACTTTTAGCTTCTGCATTTCCAAGTATTACCATATCATCAATGTAAACAAGTATTGCCACAAAGCTCCCCCTACCTACTGGTAAACAACAAGGTGTTAACATTAGATATCATAAAAGTTGAAACCATAAGATTTCAAGGCCATTGAAAGCTTAGTAAACCATTATATCAACACCAGCTTCATACCATGTAGTGAATTTTTGAGTTAGCAAACACGTTAATCACTTTCTTTCAGATATCCTCAAGGTGGTTGCATATAGATTTCTTCGTGCAAGTCTCAGTGTAAAAAGGCGCTGTTTAAGTCAAGTTGGTAAAGTTCTCATCCTTTTATTGCAGTCGTGGCCAACAAGCAATGCACACTTGTTAATTTATCCACTGATGTAAATGTTTGGGTGTAATCCAACCCTTCTATTTACATATAGCTCTTCCTCACCAACCTTGCTTTGTAACATTCCATGCTCCCATTCGACTTACATTTAATTATTTTGTAGACCCTTCTGCAGCTTATAGCCTTTTTCGCCTTTGGCAATACTTGCAAATACCATGAATGGTTTGCCTCCAATGCCTTGATCTCAGCTTGCATGACACTGCCAATTTGAGTCTCATCAAGCCACAAAATAGGACACCAGTTCTCTATCTTTCAACACTTCGGTGAGAAAGACTAGATAGTGCATCAAAAAATTGTTATAAGAAATATATAAGATTAGGGAAGAAGGTTTACCTAATAGTGTCGCATTGGAATGGGTAAGTATATTTCTTCTCGGCAATTCAATTTTATAGTTGGCTCAAATAACTAAATGGCTGTTGATTTCTGTTGCTTTGTTTATTTTCAACCACTTTGACCTCATTGATAGAATCTTGTTCAACACACAGTAAAGTGTACAACACCAGAACATATACTCCTTCTTGATTAAGGGCAAAGCATCAGCTAAAGGGTAAGATAGAGTTTGGAGCTTCATAATATATTTAAAATCCTTATTTGATCTAACCAAACAACAACATACTAGACACATGAGAACGGCACACACACATACACACACAAAGATGCAACTCGGTCGTTTTAGGTGGAGTTGCTCGGTAACCATACTTCTTACATGACTAACTTGATGTGTAAGTTACTATCTTTTAATAATTAGTTACAAGATTAATAGCTTGCTAACTTAAGAATAGGGTTATAAATGAACTTAACTAAAACGAACAAGTTATGTTTGTGTTCGTTCATTTAATTTTTAACGAACACAAACAATAAATGAAATCAACTCTCTGCTCATATTTGTTCATTTATTAATAAAGGAACATGAACATTTAAAATTGATGACTATCGCCAATTTGAATTGGAGTGAATTTAACAATGACTGACAGAGCAATAGGCGATGATGAGAGAGATTATATGTTAGGGCTATGGGGTTTGACTTGGTACTGTAACATGTTTATACTATGATGGAAATAACTAATTATATTTGGAGAAACAAAGACAATAGATTAATTTGGAGGAGATTGGGGCATAATCATGCATGTGTGGAGTAAGTAGACACTAATAAAAATATATTATATATAATAATAAACATACAACTAATATATAGACAAATAAACAAATAGACATAAACTAATAAATAAATAAGTGAACATAAACAAACAAGAACTAAACAGTTCATGAACGTAATTGAACGAATAAGACTTTATTCATAGTCATTCGTTTAATTAATCAAACAGAAAAATCTGTTTGTATATGTTCGTTTAACTAAATAAATGAATTTCTACCGAACTGTTTATGAACCGTTCACTAAACACTCTGTTCGTTTACACCCATACTAACGGGTGAAAAATGAACAAATCGAGCTTGACTCTTTCCTATAGTCCATTCAAATTGATTTAGTCAACCCAAGTTTTATTATAATTGCAATTTAAGTTTGAAAAAAATTTCAAACTCAACTACTTGGTTCAGTTGAGTTTGTTTCAATTAGTTTATTCCCTTGATCTAAGCAAAACAACTCAACTTGAGCTCGATTGGCTCAAAAACTTATACGTAGTTTTTTTATATTTTTTTCAATCCAAATATGAAACAAAATATTAAGCTTGATACACATTTTAAATTAAGCATGATCAATCTACTATTTTGCTCGGCCTTACTCTAAATCATATTATAAATTTGTGTCTGCAGAAAAACAACGCAGAACACACCACTATGAATAGTATATTGAAGTATTGTGAACAGACCGAATTGAACAAGCCCAAGAGTAAGCAGTCCCAATTTCACATCAAAGCCACAATCATAATTAGTATATGTTTCTGAATAATGAATTTCAAGCCCTAAAAACTTCATTTAAGTAATTATCAAGATTGAATAGTGAATTTCGGGTGAGTGTCAGTTTGTAAATTTATAAATTAGTATGTTATCTGGTTGTTTGTAACTTTATTAATAATTTCAAAATTCGTGTTGCTTGGATTAAACATCTTGGATTTCATTGACTATTAATTCAATCTTGTAGTCCTTTCTTTTTAAAATAAAAATATTCTCCCCTTTCAAATGAGCCGTTAAAGTCACCGTCGCATGTTATATACTTCCAAAATCTTTTTAACCTCTTCTTCTAATAAAAAAGAAGTACTGCTGGAAATCTCTTAACGTTAAGCAAAGATCTTTACCTCATGTCATGTGCCAACAATCGCTCATCATTAGTTTTATACAAAAAATAAACATGCAATAAATAGACAGTTTTTATAAAAGTTGTCAGAATCTCAATTTGAATTTGAGAATCATACAACTTTACGATTTAAAGTGGAAAAAATTATTCAACTAAATTATATGATTATAATTATAATTGTGATCCAATTCTTAAAAAACAAAAAAAATATATATGTTTTAGTAATTTATCTCTTAAAATTTAAATGTTTCAAGTTTATCAATAAAAATGCCTTATTTAGAAAGAAGATATTACGAAATTTCTAATTGATCTAAAATTTATAGGTATGATTTAGATGATAACATTGTAAATCTAACGATTGATTTATTAATTACAATTTTGGTTGTATGTGGAATTGTTAAAGGATGTAAATGATGCAGCCGGTTACCGACATAAAAAGATGCTTACTAATTTACCGACATAAAATTTATAGGTATCCTAACTGAATCTATGAACCGCATATGCTAATACTTTTTAATAATTTATTATACATTGATATGACAGCATTTCACCCGGCTATTATAAGTGCACCACTTTTCCAAATTATTTAACAACTCTATTCATTTTAAAACTATGAAATATATTTTATTTTGGAGAATCTCAAATTTTTATAATATTTTCATATTTAGAAAGTAACTCATTCATACTCTTTTTTAGGTTATTATTTTAATAGTAACCTCTTTCTAATTTTTTTTTATTTATGTATGCTGGGAAAAGAATTCCCCAAATACTTATCATATGAAGCCGAAAACAAATATAGTCAAACTAGCACACACAAATTTAATCTAATTCAACATTAACTAATCTACATCTACGGATAAAAGAAATATACTTGGAAAAAATATGGAGATTTACAATAGAGGTATACATTTAATGCTCACGTTGGTATATGGATCCTACACACTATTGATCACTTGTAATTTTATCATTGCACGATTACAAAATATGATAATCACAAAAAGTTTCTCTTCCTAGCTCTCTCTAACTTCCGTACCTCTTATCTCTTCTGAAATCTTCATATTTTGTCTTTTTACAACAATTAGCTACTCTCTCATACTCAAAACCATAATATGATCAATCTTTTATAGGTCATGCGTAAACTCAAACCACATCAGTATAGGAAAACTAAATCTTAAACAAATAAGAAAACTAAAACCAAATCATTAAAAAATCAAAATTCTTAAGCTTCTTGAATGTGAGCCAATAAACCTAATAATCTCCATATTGACTCAAAATTTTCACCATGAGTATGAAAACTGCGAACGCATGATTACGATCACAAACACAAATGTCACAAACATCACCAAAACATGAACGCAGCAACGAACACAAATAACTACAAATAACACTATAAAGGCCAATTTCATAAGCATCAACACACATGAACCTAAGCTTCACCATACCAAGAACTTACCACAAGCTCCACTTTGCTAAGACCAAACCATTGGCTATACTACTACTTGTTGGGAAAAGAAATTCTCCAAACACTAATCATGCGTAGCGGAAAACAAATATAATCAAACTAGAGCACACAAATTTAATATGGTTTAGCTCTTAACTAACCTATGTTCATGGATAAAAGAAAATTCAATCAGACAAAATATAAATATTATAGTAGAGGTATGCTCTTAATACTCATGTTGGCCTATGGATCAGTTACATACTACTAATAACCTTATAATTTTACTCTTATACAATTACAAGATATGAGAATTATAAAAAGTTTCTCATTCTAACCCATTTTGGCCTTCGAATCTTTCTTCTCTCATGAAGCTCTCACATGTTATTTTTTCACAGCAATTGATTTTTCTATCATACTTAAAACCTTATCACAACAAGCCTTAAGTCATATCAAAATAGAAAAATTAAATCCTAAAAAATAAAAAAATTAAAATCAAAATCCTTAAATTTGTTTCAATTAATTAAATAATTTAATAGATATAGGAGAAATGAAGTACTCTCTCCGTTCCGTATTAATTAACCATTTTACCTTTTTTTTATTGAAGTTTGACTTGAATACTTTCATATTAATATGTATTGAAAAAAATCTTAAAAATGATATTTAAAAACTATAATTTTTAAAGTTTTATTTTTTAATAAAATATTCATATTTTTAGAATAAATTTTAAAAAATAAAACCATAAATTAATTATCATAAACAGTAAAAGATCAATTTTTATTAAACGGATGAAATATTTAAAATGACAACATAAGGTTACATTTTATCGTAAAACGGTACGAACATCTTATTGTACTATAAGAGATGATAAGGAGTACTAGCTACTGTTTTTGTTTTTGTTTTTTTGTTTTTTGTTATGTTGTCTTGATCATATTCTTGTCCGAGAAAATTAAATTATCTACACATAGGGAAATTATGATTAGATTAGATAGGCGCTTAGAACCATCAATGGTGGAAATGTCAGATTAAAATGGTAAAGAGATGAAAGTGTGGACCAAGTACCTCAGGTCCTGTCTGCCCTCCAAGTCCCACTGAGTTACAGGCTCGTGTGAACCAATCCCATAAAACTGGCCAAGTACAATATTGCAAACAAAACAAAACCCGATCGATGGAGGACTTACCTGTACCCTACATATGTTATCCAGTCGCGAAACCAGCTGGTTGAACACAGCCCTAAAAGCGTCCGCATCCATGCAGGAAGAGGAAGGAGATGATCTAATTAAGTGGCGTGAGGGGCTAAATCGTTGCAAGAGAAACGCGAGTGACCGAAATGTAATGTTTGACAAAAATGTGGGGGAGACTTGTTGTGAAAGTAGAGTGGGCAGAAAGCAAGAAACCGGTGTGGAATCCGTAAACAGAGAAGACAGTGGGCGATGATGAGATTGGAATGGACCGGTCGAGGACAAGCGGAAAAGGGCCTGGCGCGGCGACGATGCGCTGCAATTTGGGTGACCGACACCTGGCAGCTAATAATTAAATCTTGTTCACTCCTAGGACGGACAACTAAGTCATGTCTATCCTCGGACCAGCTCTCTCTCTCTCTCACACACACACGGCATGTCGCACAGACATCCGTTATAGATAGCTGTCCTTTTTTTTTTTTCCTTCTTTTTCTTCTTTTCACTCATAAAAAAGCCTAGGAGAGAGTCCAAGGAAAAGAGAAGTTAAAGAATGAGCAACTGTTATGTTCTCTTGAGGGACTATCATCAGCCTGGCATGATTTATGAATCCAAAAATTTACCGAATGGTTTGAACAATCTAAGCATCTTCAAGATGATTATTTGTCTGATTGAGAATGCTAAAAAAAGCTTGAACATAGTCAGTAATGATGGTAATTGAAGTAAAAAAATTGGCAACTGCAAAAGACACGGCCTTTAGGTCTATAGGGATGACAATTTGGTAGGTTGGGTCAGATCATTCAAATTCAGATTTAATCGAGTTAATATGAATTCGGGTTTAGGTCGGATCATTTGGGTTTGGGTTGATTTTGGATTGGGTTAGGCCAGGTTTATTTAGGTTATGGTTCAATACAAGCCGAGTCAATTTTTAATCTCGGGTAATTTCTGATCAAGTTTCAATTCAAACTCAGGTTGACCAGTCATGTTTGTTTGGGTTACTAGTATATGTAGAGTTTCGGGAGCCAAACAAATGCAATGGAAACTAATTGAAATCTTTCATGATTCAAGTGAAACGAAGTAAATTGGATGTCCAAAATTTTTATACCTAGTTCGCTGGAATCTTTCATCCAACTGTTGAATCGAATCATAAACTTAAACAGTCGACGTGTTCAAGCTCTCTACGGTATCCACACAAACCACTCGGATCACCATGCCTCTATCAGGTTTCAGCAGCTACGTCCCTCTTGTGCTCGCAGTGCTAGCTTACATCGTCCAAGAAAACACAAGAAGAGAGTACAGCTACAACTTTTCAGAACCTTTCTGATTATGTCCTTTGGGAGACTAGGGCTAGGGTTGTGAAAATTCTCACTATATGATATATATATATATATAATGAGGCTTAACTCCCAAGCCTAATAGGTTTCATAACCCTAATCGAATTAGGCCTAGTTTTGAGCTTCATAATGGCTTAACCTTTGAGCCAATTATTAATATGAAATTATCATAAAACCAAAACTCAAACAATTTGGCCTATACACTCAAATAATCCAATTGGCTCTATGTATACGACCCAACAGGCTCCTATCACATTGGTAATGATCATAAATCACATTTATAATAAAAAATAATGAGCGGTGTCTAGCAACGCATCATTGCTACCTAAGTGACAAGATAGTCGGTGATTTGACTAAGCACGAGACATAGAATGTGTCACTCTCGTCCAGCCCAATCTAAGGTTTCTTGATTACCAAGTAAACTGACTAAAACCAATGACATTGATATCCTATATCAATTCATTCGAGCATAACCATGCATTTCCTCAGTCTCACTTAACCAAGGAGCCCGAAAATATTACTCTCGTTATATAAAAGGGACAAATCTCATGTTAATCATACAAAACCCTCCACATGATATGTGATATACCCAACGACTATCTTCTTGTCCACTCAGTTACAAGAATTGATGTAGGAAATATTGATAACCTTAGGTCAAATGACTACATATATCATGATCACTGCAAGAATCACTTATAACACTCATATAACAATCCATGTAATGGGGTGGGGAGGCGACGGCGTTGGATGCGGCAGCAAGAAGGGAAGCGGAGGAAGTGCTGAGAACAATTAAGGAGATGGGCCTCACTTTAGAGGGTGGAATAGAGGAATTGAGGAGGAAGATAATCGAAATAGAGACGAATGAGCTGCAGAGGACAGGGGAAGTCTAGCAGGAATACAGAGATTCGACGAACCGAGGCCTGCGAGTATACAAGTGAAGATGAAGATAATGTCAATAAATGTAAGAGGGCTGGGTAGTGACACCAAGAAACGAGCACTGAAGGGGTTGCTGAGAGCCGAACAGCCGGACATGGTGATGCTGCAGGAAACCAAACTATCTTCCTTCGATATCAGGAGCTTGACCAAATTGTGGAGCATCAATGAGGCTGAAGCAGTTTGGGTCAATTCGGATGGCGCTTCAGGAGGGCTGATGATCATGTGGCAGAAACGCTTCTTTGTAGCTCAAGCAACGTCTTCAAACCAAAGAGGGATCTTTATCAGTGGGGAGTTGGTACCTCAGAAGATCAGGTGCATGTTTGCTATAATTTATGCCCCAAATGATGTTCATTTAAGATGCTACTTTTGGCAAGACCTGTTGTTAATGAAGAACCAAATTGGGGGATGCTGGTTAATTGGAGGGGACTGGAATGAAATCCTATCTGTAGAAGAACGTCTGCCGACAACTTGTTCAAACAAAGGTATGAAGGATTTTCAGGAATTCGTGGATAATGCAAAGCTGGTGAATATCCCAATGGGAGGAGGCCAATATACTTGGTCGAATAACCAAGAACAACTGGTTAAAAGCAGATTGGACAGATTCCTAATAGATGCTGATTTCCTGAGTGGCTTCGCATAGATACAACAATGGAAGGTTAATGTGTCTTTCTCCGATCACGATGCGGTGTGTATGGGGTGGAGAAGGGTGGATTGGGGACCAACACCTTTTCGTTTCTTCAACTGGTGGCTAAAGGAACAGGATTTCAAGCCTTGGTTCAGCGAATGTTGGAAGGCCATGGATCAGGAAAAAAGCAAAGAAAAACACAACCTACTACAGAAACTGAGATTGGTCAAGAAACAACTCAAGCTTAAGTTTATGGGTGCCCAACATGACATAGCTACAGAAATGAAGAAGGCAGATAGAGAACTAGAAGCTCTGGGAAGATCAAGAGAGTCGAAACCAGAAGATAAGAAGCTGTATCATCAATGGGTTCAATGCCAAGCAAAATTGTGGACATTGAGAAAGAAGGAGGAATCAGCAGCACGTCAAAAGGCAAGATGTAACTGGATAAGGATGGGAGATTGCAATTCAAGATATTTCCATATGGTTATGAATAATAGGGCTCGAACTAATAGCTTAACAGCTATAAAACTAAACGGGGAAGAGAGGGAAGATCCTATTTTTATAAAGGAGGAAGTTGTCAAATTCTTTGAGAAACACTTTTCAAAAGAAGAGGGCCCATTCCTGAAGTTACCAGAGGGTTGTTTAAGAAGGTTGAACAGAGGGACAGCAGACTCACTAGAGGTCGAGTTCTCAGAGGAGGAGGTCGAGGAGGCAATATGGAGCTGTGACGGAGATAAAGCACCAGGACCGGATGGTTTCAATTTCAGGTTTTTCAAGGAGAACTGGCTGGTTTTAAAAGCAGACATCATGGCTTTTCTGCTGGATTTTTATGGGAGCGGCAAGCTGCCAAGGGCGGCAAACTCCTCATTTATCGCTCTCATCCCCAAGAAGGTATGTCCAGAAGCTTTAAGGGACTTTAGACCAATAACCTTAGTGACTAGTATTTACAAAATTCTGGCAAAAATACTGTCAGTAAGGCTAAGGAAAGTGATGAAGGAGGTCATGGGTGAATCACAATTTGCTTTTACCAAGGGCAAACAAATATTGGATTGCGCCTTGATAGCCAATGAAGTCGTGCACAGCCTGAAAGTCACAAAGAAGAAAGGCCTAGTGCTGAAGATTGATTTTGAGAAGGCTTATGACTCGATAAATTGGAAGTACTTGGACAACATAATGCTGGAAATGGGGTTTGGGCAGCGTTGGAGGAATTGGATGATGGAATGCATCAGCACGGTGGACCTGTCCGCCCTCGTAAACGGATCACCCTCAAAACAATTTCGGATGGAGAAAGGTTTACGGCAGGGCGACCCAATCTCTCCGTTCCTGTTCAACCTAGCAAGTGAAGGGCTCAATGCGCTAATAAACAAAGCAACTTCATTGGGACTATTTCATGGAGCTGAAGCTGGGATCATCACAGAAATGAGGCTATCCCACTTACAGTTTGCTGACGATACACTATTATTTTGCGAAGGAAATCTGGGAAGTCTAAAAAACTTAAAAAAGGTGTTGAGATGCTTCCAGCTATGCTCGGGGTTGAAGATCAATATGGCAAAAAGCAGGTTGTATGGAGCGAACATGGAAGAGGAGGTTGTGAAGTCGTGGGGAACAGAAATTGGATGTTCTTATGGAACCTTTCCTTTTGTATATCTAGGACTGCCAATTGGTGACAATCCTCATTCGGTAAAACTATGGGAACCTGTGATAGAAAGGGTGAGAGCTAGACTAAGCCTGTGGAAAACAAGGTTCATATCGAGGGCGGGGAGGGTTACACTTATAAAGTCTGTTTTGAATAGCTTACCCCTATATTACTTTTCAATGTTTGCTGTTCCTACAGGGGTTATTAAAGAGCTGGAAAAATTGCAAAGGAATTTTTTCTGGGGAAACGAAGAGGGAGCAAGGAAAATGATCCCAGTGGGCTGGCAAACCATCACAAAGTGAAAACAGGAAAGAGGGCTCGGAATTGGCGACCTGAGAAGGAAGAACAAAGCGATGTTAACAAAGTGGATTTGGAGGTATGGTAACGAACCTACGGCTACATGGAGACAGCTAATTACCGCCAAGTATGGAGGTGAAGAGGACGAAATGGGGCCTGCAACCAACCGAAGGAACAAATTCTCGAACATATGGAAAGCAATAACAGAGGTCTGGGCGAAGGACAACAATGGCGGTGATGTCACAAAGGCAGGATTCATGTCCCTTATTGGTGACGGAAGAAGGACGTCTTTTTGGCATGATCACTGGATAGACGGAGTAATACTGAAACTCAAGTATCCAAGGATTTTCGCGCTGGCGGTCAACAAAGATGGGAAGGTTCAAGAGTTCGGTTCTTGGAATAACGGACGGTGGAAATGGGAAGTGAAGCTGAGAAGATTGGTGTTCGATTGGGAAAAGGATATTTGGCTCGATTTCTTGGTAACACTCGATAAGAAAACCCTGTGTGCTGAAGAAAAAGACAGATTCATCTGGATGCATGAACGATCGGGGCAATATTCGGTGATATCCTATGTCACACAACAAAGGTACATGTCACCTCAAAATGATGAGATAGTAGCTGCTACTTGGAAATTTTGGTCACCACCTAAAGTTGGAGTTTTCGTTTGGCAATTACTTCATGGAAAATTGCCGACGAGAAACATGCTAGCTGAGAGGAACATATTGAACAGCCAGGAAGCCACTTGCCCTCTGTGCAAAACTGAAACTGAGACAATCCCCCACTTGTTCCTGCTCTGTAATTATGTATGGAAGGTGTGGACTTTGATATTGAAGGACTGGAAATTGCAATGGCCAGTCCCAAGCACGATACTCCAGCTTTTCATCCAGTGGAAGGAACACTCAGGACACGTTAAATTAGGGGAGGTATGGATGCTATTCTTCTATGCCACGGGTTGGACGATTTGGCACGTAAGGAACGACAAGATTTTTAGAGGGAAAGAGATGGAAGTCTTCGTGACATATGACATAGTCAAAATAAGGGCTGGACAATGGATTATGGCGAAGTGGCAGCAGAGCAAAATCACAGTCTTGGATGTGTTAGTCGATCCAGCTAATGTGGGAGTCGAAAAGGGACAGGCAAGGATCCAACGCTCATACCGCTGGGAAGCTCCGGCACTTGGCAGCCTTAAATTCAACGTCGATGCAGTAGTAACTGCAAGACGTGAACGAGCTGCTATTGGGGGCATCCTCCGCGATAGTGACGGCAAGACGCTATGCATATTCACCAAGCCTAAGAAGGTGAGCGAAGTAGTAGATCTGGAAATGGAAGCAATACTGGAGGCTCTAAGCATTATGAATCAAAGGGAAGACATGCTGAAAGATGGATTAGTAGTGGAATCGGACTCAAAGCTAGCCACATCCTGGATCAACGAAATTGAAAAGGGACTGTGGAGATTAACAGACACCCGAAGGCAGGTCGAAGGGCTGAGGAAACACTTCCAAAACTGCAGCATCGTTTATGCGCCAAGGGAGGCCAATGAGAAAGCGGATGCACTAGCTAAATTAGGATTACAAAGAGTATCACCCTTTCAGCTATGGTTTGTGTAACTTATACTAGTAGCTATCTCGTTTCTTCTTCTGTGGACCTTTAATTTCAATACAACAAATGCTGCTGTTCAAAAAAAACAATCCATGTAATGTTCTCATGGTAGGTCAGTCTAGTACACAAGTTTTTGAACTTGTACTCATATGTAAACTATATATCTCATATTAGTTTCCACACATGCTAGTCTTTATGCATTATTGCAACACATTCCATAATAATACTAGACTATAGACATTTAAGAATACTATTATTCTAGGGTTATAATTATGTTTGATTATGTCATACAGAAACAAAGCAATAAACATAATTACTGGATTAATGCCTCAATAAAATATTATGACTCAATGTGCAAAATACAATCATCTTATGATTGGCTTTTGGGCACAATACTAACAGTATATATGCTGAAATCACTTAAATCAATTCAATTTTTGTGTTCAATTTTTATTAAAATTTAAATTAAATAATTCAATTTTTTATGCAATTAATTTACATTAATTTTTTCTTAATATATTGAATTATAAAATTCATCAAAAATTTCTTCATTATGTTCCACCAAATTTGTTGTGAAACTGCTACAAAATATAACTGTAGTTCACTATTACTCTATTAGTGACTAAACTGCAAATTTTCAAAAAATTTGAGTGAAAATGCAAAGATTTGAAAAGTTTAGGGAAATATATTGTAATTATCATGGTCAATAAAATCAAAATTTTTAAAATTTAGGTACTTTATTATACTATACTTAAAACTTTAAGGACTAATGTTGTAATCTGACAATTGCTTACCAAGATTATCAAACTTACTAAATATAAAATTTACTTATTTTTGAAAAACCAAAATATGAAACTTGTTAAATATGAAAGTCTTTTAATATGAGATTCAGAAATATGGTTGTTCCTAAAAGAGAAAAGTTATTAAATATGAAAGCCCAAAATATAAAACTTATTAAATATAAAAGGTAAAAAAAAAAATGGAAGTTAATGTCTAAGGTAAATATTAGAATTAATTATTAAGGTTTAGGATAAAGGTTAGGAATAATATTAAGTGATAAAGTGTAGGATTTAAGGTTTTAAGGTTAGGGTTTATGGTTATAATTGAGGGGTTATGATTAAGGTTAGGATTTAGGTTTATGGTAAAGGTTACAGTTTCAATTAAGATTAGGGTTAGGGTTTAGGATTTAAGTTTAGGTATAGTGTTTACGGTTAGGGATTGAGAGGTCTTATGGTTTAAATTAGGGTACTGTTTAGGGTTTTAGGATTTTGTGTTTAGGTTTAGAGTTTAGGGTTTATGATAAATTAAATTCAGATTCAAAGAAAAATAACTAAAGACTCTCCTTGTATTTACCATTTCCACTAATACAATACAAGAATATTAGTAATACAAGGCAGGGTAGGAACATTAATACTAGTGGAAGAAAAACTATTCAAAAATTAATTTGACTATACATTAAAAATACTCTAATTCAAAACATTTGAAATTAATTAAATCAAAATTTAAACACAAAAAGAACCACATTAATTAAATCAAATTTCAAATACCCTCATTTAAAAAAATTAACTATATTAAATTAATATTGTATTTACCAATTGAAATTTGTGCAGTAAACTTGAAATTTGAAATCCAACTAAATAATCAATTCAAGCATCCAACAATTTAACAAATTTGTGCGAGATTACAAAAAAAAAATTAAAATAAAAAGAAAAATTTTGTGTAGCAAATAAAGTTTTTTTTTTTCTAAATGGATCTACTTCTACTCGATTTGGATTAGTTGATGTCCAATTTAACTATCAAATGAGACCCCGTGTATTAGTTACATTCTTCAAAGAATGTATAAAAAAATTCTTAAATTATTAAATTCCAGAATGCCCCTACATAAAGCAAATTATTTTGTTAATTTATTCATTAAAGACTTCCAAATAAAAAATATTGTTATAGTTTTTTAAATTTTCTTAATTGTATGGTCATAATTGATGTGTAATTTAGATAAGTAAGCAATATATAAAAAAAATCAATTTTTTAAATCTCTGATAACCACATATTTATGCTGATTTGGGTTAAAATCGGGTTATGTCGAGTCTAGTCATCAAGTTATTTCGGTTTCAAGTTAGGTCAGTCTCGAATTTGGGTCATTTCAGGTCCAAATCATTCATTGTTTTGGTATTTCAGGTTTTTGTCACTTGGGTTCACGTGTTCTGAGGTTTCACTTCAATCAGGTTCGAGTTTAGGTCGAGTTGAGCACAATCAAGTTTTGATCATTGACTTTTCTGGTCAAATCGGGTTAGGTCAAGCTTGGATTCAGGTAGGTCGAGACAGGCCATTGGATTGAGTCAGATTTTGCCTTCCCTACTTTAGGATAGCTTGAAGTTCCGCAACAACAGAAGAGTAAATAGGTTTGAAAAACCCTATTGCGATGCAATGGAGCTAGTATTGGACAATAAGACCCAAGCAGTAGTAGCTGGCACCGAAGGAGAAAACCATACTCCATCAACCTTAAAAATCCTTAGGATAAAGTAGAGGTCATAATGAGGCGTTTTATTCCAAGAAGCACACAACACCCGAGGTGTGGAACTTGAAGAGTTACCCCTACCTCAACTGAAATTACAAGCTCCCAAAATGGAGTTAAGAGTTTTGTCACAAACATAAATGATTCAATGGGGAGAACTAACCATTGAATTAAAAATAACTTCATTCCGATCCCCTCATATGGCCCAAAGAGATGATATCACTTGGCTTACATCAAAGGACTTCCAGAAATCCTTATTTCGAAGAGGAACATGAAACCAACCTTGAAAATCCATTGGCATAGGACTTGTTGCTGGACAATTTATCTAATTCTAGATCCAAGCAAAAGATAGACAAGAGAAAAATAGATGGGAAAGAGACTCTTAATCTTTTTGGTTTTGGGGGCACACTGGTGACTTCTCAGGAAGTCTTTTAGCCGTGTTAAAATTTGTGGGGAGAGCATTGTTGTAGCATTTTCATAAAAACACATGTAGTTTTGAAGGTATATTGGTTGCCCATAAATGATTAATTCCTACTATTAGAAGAAGATCCTCATAGCAACTCAACCTTCTCGGTAAGTTTGCTAAACGGGCTTTAATACAACCTTGCTTAGATCAAAATCTTGAAGCAACTCACCCATCCATTTGTTTCATTCACTCATAAAGTATGTCGTAGCCAAGGATCTCAAAACCCTAACTTAAATATTAAAATCATAGAGTGAATAAATATAAAATTAGATTTTACAATTATGATTGGCAGAAAGTAAAAATTGATTTCATGTAAAATTTTGATTTTGACAACATTATTTATAGATTACATTTTGAGGGCCAAAACAACACTTTTTTTGAAGCTTCTGAAAAATAAAAAATACTTGAGAGGTTTGCATCCAATTTGTTTTAATTTAAATCAATTAGCTTTAAAATGGCTTATTTTTATTTTTACATATGTTTTACCTGTAGCTAATTTTAATTAAACTTCAATATTATATATTTATAATAATCTATTGAAAATATATTTTTTTTAATTTTACTAAATTTTTATGAATTTTTTTAGTTTAAGATATTAAAAAAAATTCATAAATTTAATAACATCATGAAAATTTACTTTTAAATATATTATTGCATCCATATATTCAGTTTCAGATAAAAAAATATAAAAATAAAAATTAATTAATTAATTTAAATTAAAATGAATGGGCTCTTGATTTGTAAGAGCATGCCTCCAACAGCTGCGACTTCCAACTTTGCGGGCCCACTAAACTGAGGCATACAACACAACAAACAAGTTGCATCTTAAGTTCATGATATCCTAGATTTGATTAGCAATGGGCCTTGAAAAAATGATTAGGCCCACCTCAGTGTGACGATCCCGGACCAAATCATGTGTTTTAACGGATCCAGCCCACAAAACAGACGATGAAGTTAGTATCTGGCTACTGTTTTAACTTGTAGCTGGTTTCTGTAGTTCACATCTCCAGCGGCCCATCTTCTCGCCATCTCCTGAGATGGCCTCGCTCTTTCCAACCCCATAAAACAGAACGCAATGTAGTTGCCATAAGCAACTGAAACCTGCAATTCACTTCATCCATTCTCCTAAAGAGCCCTAAGCAAGCTTGGCAAACAAGTCAGGAACTAAGTTTGTCAAATATTAAGCTCCCAAACATATGTACAGTACTGAGAAGACGAACAATAATGAGATCCAACAGAAATAGGCAAAGCAGTAGGTATTGGGTTCGAAACCCCGAAGTCCACCACTCTCACGAATTTCTGTTACAACAAATATAATCCCAATCATGAGACTTGAAACCCCAGCAATGATGCCATCGCGCAGTTCATTAGTGATCCAGTCCGGTGTAATGACGAACAGAATAAAACGGGAAACTGTATGCAGAACAAAGAGGTAAAAGTGAGATGTTTAGTTTCACCAACAAGTCACAGCCAGAAGTTATGATTTCACACCAGGTATCAAAGAGGATGTATTGGTTGTAACCTGGGAAGTTTTCAGGGAAGAAGAGATTTAAACCAACAGCAAGAAATGCAACCCAACAGCCAAATTGACCCCTGCATCGTCATGTTTGACGCTATAATTAGGAAATCGAAACAAGTTTTAACTATCCTGCTAAAATGACTGGTATGGGGGCAGTTTCAAGCACCTTAAGAAACTAAACAGCACGGTTGGAAAGCTCAGGAAGAGATAGAGTACTAGGAGATGTGTCTGCATGCGCGATCGCCTGCCTAATCGATTGAGGAGCAACAAAAACCTGTGGAGGAAGAAACCAAAACACATGAGAGCAAGTAAGGGAAACCTTCAATGAGGACAGTAACAGCTTTCCTCAAGATGCTATAAACTTGCTTCTGGGCAAGAAACTTGAAGTAGTCAGAACAAGATTGAGCAAGTAGGATTATAACTACAATTAGAGACCTCACAAGAATCTATAGTCAATGGTTGAGCTTCTCACAGATACAAGACTGCGCACGTCAAAAAGAAAAGGCTCAACTCAGTATGATTACAACTACATCAGTTCCAAACTTCCAGAGAAGATCAGAGAGAGGCTTCCTTCTTACAAACCGTAGGTTGGGAGCTATAACTGTTCAGACTACACACAGAATCACTACTTGCTTCTTAATAAATTGATGGCACAATGTGACCACAGAACATAGGGATCAGTAAGGCTTTCTCTGAGACGGCCATGAAAATTCTTCATTAATGTCAAAAACCAATCAACCCAGCAAACAGATCACAACCAGAAAGAAGACAAATTGTCCAAACCGCTAAGATGTGATCGAAACCTAAGTGACAGAACAAGGTTTGAGGTAGAGCTAGAAGCTTGAAATTATAATAAAGGAAAAGAGGAGAAATTAGGAGCGACTCACATGGCCGAAATGGTTCCACCCCACTGGAAGCAGGCTCGAGGGCCGCCACTGGAGGCCAGGGCCAGACCCAGTTCGACAAACGAGAAAACACCATCACCCATCAGATCCACAAAATCGATCCCTTTCCGGGTTTTCGATCTTTGTTCCTGCGATTCTCTATTCTTTTATCATCAAATTTTCTCAAGTCTGAACAACTAGAGTGGTTCGCCTTCTGTCCTTTCCACTTCCAACACGGAGCTTGGTGCTTTGCTGTTGTCGAAAGTCCGAGGTGAGCCCCGGAACGTCGTGGTTCTGACACGTGGCCCACGTTCAGCCCTTGGATTCAAGCCCAGATGCCAATCGACAACAACTTTTCTCTTGTCGCAGCCTTGCAATCTGAAATTTCTGTTCCGGCCATTTCTTAAACTTTTCCCATTTTTATCGACCCGCTTCCGACAAGCAGATTGCGAGATTGTGTTTGTGTCCCCAGATACCCATAGTTTTAAGCATTAAAGTTCCAGATTAGATAGAAACAGAGGAAGCAAGAGGGACATAATAATAACAACAGGACGCCACTCTATTATTCAGACATTTTACAATACAAGTGTGAGGGATAAATATAGTACACCGGACAGGACACATACACGATGCTCGCTATAACACATGAAGCTGAAGCGCTCTAGTCAATAGTTAATACCAGTCTAGTAGCTTAGAAATGATCCAAGAACCTGCGAAGCTTTTCCATGATTATAAACCCACCATGGTGATCATGTTCATGCCTGTGATGCTCGTGGCCATGTGCATGATGACGGTGGTGGTGATCCTCCTCAAAAACTTCCTCGTGATCATCGAAAGGCGGCCTCTTATGATGATGGCCATGAGCTCCATGACCATGCTTGTACCGTTCATGTTCTTCGTCGTCGTCGTCGTCATCATCAAATAGCTTCTTAACCCTCTTCAGGAAACCGTGCTTGTGCTTATGCTTATGCTCGTGCTCGTCATCGTCGTCGTCGTCGTCATCATCAAATAGCTTCTTAAACCTCTTCAGGAAACCGTGCTTGTGCTTATGCTTATGCTCGTGCTCGTCATCGTCGTCGTCGTCGTCGTCGTGATCGTGACTGCGCTTAAGTTTGCGATTCTCGTGCTTATCGACGTAGACCCCTGAAAGCTTCTCCACACTCTTCAGCCCATGCTCTTCATCATCATCGTCGCCGTCGTCGTCCTCGTCATCATGTTTATGCTTACGGTGGTTGTCACGGTGTCTTTCCAGTTCCTCATCATCATCGTGGTGGTGATGGTGATGGTGAAGAGGTCCTTTGAACTCTGCATCTTCCAGGGAAACAGATCCGGGTCCGTGCTGGTGGGGATCAAACTCGACAAACGAGATCTCTGAGTGGGGACCCGTTCTCTCATCGGACACAATCATGTCTTTACCGTAACTAATATCGCGCTTCCCATCCTGTGGCCTGAATCGTCGATGGTGACCGCAGCCGCGACCGAGACGGTGATGGAAACGTCCTGGCAAGTGACGGTTGACCAGGGGGAAATCGATCACCGTCAACGGCTCCAACCGCACATCGGGCTTCAGATCGGTGCTCTTCGCAGCGTCATCAGGCTTGAAATCAACCAGTCTCACGGGTTGAGAATCTTCAGATTGGGGTTTCTGGGAGGGAAGGAAGGTCTCGGTAGGGGTGGATTTCGGGTCGGATTCGGGCAACTGGTCAGGGGTACTGCTGCCAAGGGCGAGCTGCGGCAGATCTGAGTGAGCGAGGACGGCGGAGAAGGCCGAAAGTAGGAAAAAGACAGCGAGAGTGGTGGAGAGATCGGCCATTATCGGAGGATTCTGCTTCCAAAACACGGAGTTGATTCTGTGTTATACTTGTATGTACGCGGAGCGGGCAGTTGGGTTTGACTTTGACTCAATCTGGCAAGCCGCTGGCAAGAGGTGTGGTGCTGACGTGTCGACTGCCCAATACACTGCCTGCCTTCTAATTGATGGAAGTGAAATAACCGTATTCCTTTCACATGCGTTGCCACGGGAACAAAAATAAATAAATAAAGAACGCACAAACTAATTACATATTTTATAACTAGGAATTGATAAATTTAATGAAACTGGTAATCATGTGATTATACTGTAAATTAAATAGTACTTTTCAAAACATAATCCAAATCATTGTATCTTAATATATTAATCAATAAAATTGTATTAAAGATGACAATGTTGATCAAGTGAGGATACCTCTACTCACATTCGTGTCCACGATTTTTTTTTTGTACCGGAGACTTTATAGGTATTTGCAAGCAGGTGAAAAATTCCACCGGCACCCACTACCTGCAGACAATTCATATTTGTGGATAACCCGTGATTTAAACAGTATTTTTTTATTTCATAAAAATAAAAAATTAAAATATACATACAAGTTATTGTTCATAAATAATACAACAAAATCATGACATACATACAAAAAAAATGTTTAATGAGAATTAATATAAAAAATATTACTTATGTGTAGGTGTTACATCTGTTATAATTAAAAAATAGAAAATTTACACTAACAGGTTTTACGGGTAGGTGGGACGGATGTTAACTGTGATAGATACCTCATACTCACCACCTGCCCATACCCACCAGATGGATATGATTTGTTACCAATATCTGTCCCATTGTAGGTATTTTTACCAGTTGATCAAAACGGTCATCATCTAGATTATCAAAATACAAACTTTTTCTTCCCATTTGTAAACAAAGTGCATATGTTTATATAGATTTTTTGTTGCTAGGTATGTTTGGAAACAATATAGTCGGGTATAATTGTAGTCTTTTTATTCTAATTTCCTGTTAAATTTGCAAATAACATAGTTAATTAAAATTCTAATTCTAGGCATATATGGAAAAAAATGTAATCGGTCATAAATTTAATGTGATATAAAATGGTAATAAGTCAATTATAATATTTTTGAACTAATTATACTCGACTTTTTCCTTAATTTCGCATAATTTTTGAAAATTATAAACCATGATTTTGTGATTAAGTTGAGTAATGTATAAAATGGATATTATAATTAATGGTACGAAATTTGGATACTAGTTTTGTAATATTTTTAATTAATTCAATTAATTTAACCTGGGTCATAAATATTTTAGTATTGATTATAGATGATTTTATCATGATATCCTATTAATTTTGCAAATAAAATAGTTAACTAAATTTCTGTTTCTGGGCACATATGGAAAGAATATATTTGGTTAAGAAATTAATGTAATAAAAATTGGGTAATAAATCAATTATAATATTTTTGTAAAAAATTAATGTATTTTTTATTCCTTAATTTCAAATTGTGTATAAAGACATTAAATTATTGGCTTTACATTTCATATAGTATTGTGTAGTTAAATTTTGGTATATTCCATTTCAGATTGTCTAGTTTACAAGCTATATTACATTTAATTGATTCTTTCCTTTAAGTATTGATTGATTCCAATTATGATTGCATTGTCCCAAATCTAGCATTTCTTTAATGATTTTATGGTAGCAAAGTACTATTTGGATTGAAAACCTATATGCTAACAGTAATTGTAAATTCTCTTAAATTACCATGCCGTTAATCCAACGTAATGATATTAAAAAAAACTCTTAACTTTAATAAAGGATAAAATTGGATTTACAGTTTTTGTGAATAAATAAATAGCTACAAAAAAAATTGAAAAGATAAAATGACACATGTCAAGCAATAAAGATGCTAATTAAGGAAAAGACTAACCTTCCTAGAGATTATTCTGATATAATATATATATATATATATATATATATATATATATATATATATATATATATATATATATAATTAGATGTGATCATTTTCTTACACATTTAATGACCTTTTTTTATTCTTTTGAAAGATACATATTTAATGATTTTTGTTTTGCCAAGAAATCTTAAATAGAAATACAAAAATAATGCAAGCGATTTTTGGGCTTTGTGCCAAAACAAGGCGGTTTTTGGGGTTTGTTTAACATAATTAATTCGGCCTCAAATTTACGTAGAGGCAATCCGTTTTAATTTAAATTAACTTAATTTAAAATAATTTATTTTTAGTTTTATATATTTGTATTCAAAACTAATTTTGTTTAAAATTTAATATTATGTAGTTATAATAATTCACTGAAAGTACAATTTTTATAATTTTAGTAATTTTTTTAATGATCTTTTTTTTGTTTTAGGTATTAAAAATAAAAATTTATAAAAATTTAGTAACATTATAAAAATTTTACTTTTAAATGAACTATGTATCTACATAATATTAATTATTAAATAAAATTAATTTCTGATAAAAAATATAATAAAATAAAATAAAATATTTTAGATTAGATTAAAACTAGTTGGCTCGTAGAGTTCGAGCTACTTCCCCGTAGTCTTAAAAATTTATTTTGTTTCAACTTTCAACTTTATTGTCAGTTCGGTCTAAAATTTGTAGGTTTGTATGTTTAATGATCCAACTCCAGAATTAATAAGCTTCAAATTTAATTATTACATGAATGAAAAATAATACTCTCATTGTCCCAATTTAAATGAAACATATTTTAACTTTTTAATTTTTTAAAAAGATTTAAACGTTTCATCTTTTGAAAACTTTTAAAGAATTAATTTACTCTCTTACCTCAATTCAAACTCTCACTGCATAAAACCTAATAAATAATTTTTTTTAATCTCCACTCAATTTCTTACTGTACAAAATCAAAAAAAGAATCTTTTATTTTTTTAATTATTATTTAAACTCTCACTATGTAAAATCTAAAAAAAAATTAATTTTAGTTTCATAGGTAAAATTAAAAAAATAACATAAATTATATATACCTTAATTTTTATAGCCAGAGAAACATTTCACCTATTTTGAAACAGATGGAATATTTTTATTGAATTTTCATTTGTTAAATGGTGGGTGACATGGTCTATATAAAGTTTAATATTGTTTACACATTGTGGTCGGCATTTTCAAACACAAGTACAGTGAAGATTCTTAGCCGGTGGTGAGGGCGACGCTGGACAGGGTTTACCGGGTGAGGGCGCACCTAAGGAGGAGGCAAAGTGATCTCAAAGGTATATTTTCTTAATAAAGGATATTAATTCCACTAACTACAAGTCATATGGCATTTATAAATTGGTATTGTAAATTGCAGCTCTAAGAGATAAACCGGCTCTAAGTTTTTCTTTTCCTGTTTCCACTTCTTCAAAATGCTGTAATTAGAAGAGAACTTTTATGAATAATATGATTCATGCCTACAGATTGAGTAGAAAACCTGAAATAACAACACAAGTAAACAACAAACACACTAGTTAAAATTGGACACCAATCCAACATTGCGTTGGACAAACTAACAAATAAACTTGACATTGGAGATGAAAAGAAAATCGACAAATCGATCTCGATCACCTCAAGAATGTCATCAAGATGCCAATTATTTGTCAGGTTATCTTCGATTCCTTGAAGACAAGCTTGGGTTGAGTCCGATCCTAGCTTTAATTGTGAGCATCTGATCTATCCGAAAACAGCAGTCGTGCTCGGCAGATGTGGCTTCCTTCATCCTCTGTTAGAACATCCGGCTCCAGCCTATGGCTGGATTTGTGTTCACCTCCATTTTATGGCTAAATCTGTCAAAAACCCGATGCCAGCTCTTGTTTCTTCACCACTAGAGTCCTCATTCTCTCCATTCTAGTCTCCAAAGGAAGAGAAAAGTAAGAACATCAAAAGGAAATAGAGGCCAAATCCCAGCCACCAAAGTTTGCTCTGGCTACTTTGGATTGTGGAAGGGAGTACTAGGGTTTTTCTCTGTCTTTATATCTAAGGTCCTAGACCCACCAGTAAGGTATATAAATCTTTAAATCTTAGAGTATATTTGTTTTAATTTAAGGTAACTTAATCTAAAATGATATGTTTTTATTTTTAAGCTTTTTTTTTTTTTTGCACATAATCAATTTTGGTTAAAATACAATATTATATGGATGTAAAAATATATTCAAAATAAAATTTTTGTAATATTATTAAATTTTTATGATTTTTCCTTTTTAATGCCTAAAAAAATAAAAACTCATAAAAATTAAATAATATCATTGAAATTCCAGTTTTTGAGCCATCTCTTAAAGTCTGGACTCTCTTATCTTTTCAGCTTTAAAACTTCTTAGCACAAAAAAATGTATTACTTATATACTCTTTCAACTTTATATATTTGTATAAATGCTTGTGAGTAATAAAAAAAGAAAAAGTAGAAAGCTACTTAGCAGGAATGTGAGAGGCAAAAAGTATAGAGTTTTATTTATGTTACTTAATGGAAAAAAAAAATGGATGAAGGGAAACATACAATCTCCCTGCTCAGATGTTTGTTGTGTGATATGAAAACAGAGAAAATTATGACCCAGATAAAAAAACGGTGGTGCGTTGCACTTGTGTGAGGGGAAGCCGGCTGTTGGGCAACGCGTTGGGCGTGGGTCAAGTTCAAGAACGGGCCTAATGGTGGAGATTGGACTCTTCTATGCGGGCCTCTAGCCCATTATCAGATCAATCTCAGCAAATCCTTTTATACATTTGTTTTTAAAGTTACTATCTCGACATCGAGAAATTTTGAGGATTATATATCGTCTAATGTCTCTTTCAATTTCCTTTTCCACTGTACCACACAACTACTCGTACTGTATTATACTGTTTAAAATATTTGGGTTTAACGCGAGACTAAAACAGAGAAAAAAATTTCTTATTTTTTTCACGTTTACCCTTTTAATTTTTCATGCAATTTTTTTAAAAAAAAAATGAAAAAAATTATATTGAAATGATAGTTTTAGGAATAATATAGTAAAGTAACATAAGAAATATAGAAAGTGCAAAAATTACAAATAAGCTAAATTTTGCAAAGAATATAAAATATATAGAATATTATGTTTGTGTCAGAAAATTTGATAGATAATTCATGAATTGTCGTTGACTAGTGAACTCTACTATGAGCTTGGATCCAAGCTTATATTATCTTAATCTTGGGTGTTTTACTCGGCCTCAATAAATGTTTTAGGCATACAATTTTAAGATTTTGAATCTCTAACTTACATAAAATTAATCTTCACGGCCCAACTCCAATAACCCAGTCGAGAGCCCAATAACCTGTAAAATACAGAGTCCACCAGTACTAAATAATTGAACTTTCATATTTAATGAAATAAACCATTCTTCCCATAGAAGTAATTAAAATCTTGGCTTTGTCTACTAAGCAAGAGAATTAATAGTTACGCTGTTGCCCGACTCTACCATAGTCTCATGAACTAAACTTGGTTACCTTCCCACACACGAAGGGAATATGTTGTGCTATGAGCCATTTTTTGTGGATGCCTTGAGAGACAAGTTATATGGATAAATACTTTATAGTAGGGTGTACCATATTTACCGGGCGACTTAAAAAAAAAAAAAGAATACGTTTGACATTTTAATAGAAATATAAATAAAAGAATGTTACACTTAATGCTATTAAATTCTCGATTCGAATATAATAGAAAAAATGATTTGATTATATTCTACTGTTATAATTACGACTCAAATCCAAATTTATGACTATAATTAATAGTAAATTTAAAAAATTTTATGTGGGACCCTGATTTTAACAACCTTAATTACACTCTAATTTATTGATAATTAGTTAGGACAACATAATTCTACCCTAATTCTTTTTGCACAATTAGATTATTTCTCGTAGACATATGCCGAAGACAACTTCAAGTGTAGATGCTCCTTTGTAACAAGACAAATTTGCACTTTTTTTCTGGTTGATGCGTCTTAGGTTGATACGTCGTTGGTGGTTGGTTTTCTTACGTCGTGTTTTCCATTTCTTTTTTTCCATTTGTCAATTCTATATACTTTCTTTTCTTTATTTTTTAGCGTATCATTTTTTTACACTTTAGAATTCTTACGGACACATATTTTAAATTGTACTTCTAGTGTCTATTTATAATTTTTAACTGGCATGCTTACCAAAAAAATTCCAAGTGGTTAAACTTGTAATTTCTTTCTTTAAAATTAATAAAAATTTATTTTATTAAACTAACAATAAAGAAAAACCCAACTCAACTATGCAGGCCCTAAACGTTCATGCCACCGAAACTTTGAACCTGTCACTGGCCTTTGTTTGTATTTTTTTTATAAAAATTTATTAATACTTTTTATTGAGAATTACATTGTAAGAGAGACTTATACGAGAAATTCTAGTGATAAGTGATAAATACTCGTAAATGTATATTTATTAAGGGGTTTAAATCATTATTATATATATTAAGTATGATTAATTTTTTTAATTTGAACAGATTTTATAATTTAGAGTTAAAAAACATTTATTTACAAATTGAGCTTAATAACTGCTTTTATGTAGGTGAATAAAACTATGACATCTATCAAATCTTGGACCAATGATTGTGCCTTAATTGTCTACAATTTTTAAACTATAGTCCAACTCAATAGAGAGATGTAGGAGGCTAAATTTGAATCACAAACAAAATTAGTTTTAACATTCACATGTCTGGTGATCATTCACGAGAAAAATCATATTTAGAACTGTGGATGCTGGAATTGAGTAATTCCAAAGCTATATGAAAGCCAACATATGGTCATCAACTCAAGTTCATATGCCAAGAACAAGGGTAAAATCCAAATTTAGTCCATTAATTATTCAACTTGTCCTAAAATGGTCCCCTAATTCTAAAAGTGACTATTGAGGTCCCCTAACTCAAGTAGCACATCCTATTTGAGTCCCGTCCATTATTTCGAGCATTATTTGATGGAGAATGAATATGTGGCACTTAATAGCCGTTTACCTAGTCCCAAAATGCCATGTGGCATTCTATTTCAAGACAATAAGTGATAAAACTGGCAGAAAAATAACTATTAGGCTAGAATTGACAAAACATATAATTCTAGGGACTTAAATGGTTCACTAACCCAATCTTCCCCAACCTTCTCTCCTTAACGAGTTGCCGCCGCCTCTCGACCTCTACCGCCCTCTTGCCCTCTTGACTTCCCCTGCCTCGAGCTCCACGGCCCTCTCGAATCTTTGATTCGAGCATCTAGGCTAGGGATTTGATTTTCGGTCTTCATCTAACGCTGGCGGTCGAACTGTGTTCCGATCCAATTCTCTCCGTCTTCATCGATCAGTGGTGCTCTGATTGAGGTCTTTTCCGATTCTCTCCATCCCAATCGCTGGTGTTCTGATTGAGTTCTCTCCGGTGCCACCATACCTGCACAAGCCCACTCGAGCAAGTCCAACTTCTGTTGGACTCGGATTCCATTTTCATAGGCTCCTGCTCTTCTTAAATGCTCAGCGTCGGCCCTTCATCCGCCACATTTTAGCCCCACGGCAGCTCCATTTTCTCGTCACATCAGCAAGAGCTTTCGAACATTCCTGGTAGTAACGTTGTAGATCTTGAATAGCATCAGCCCTCGTCGCCCAACTACTTGCTGCCATCTGATCTGATCGCTTTAAGATCGTTTGACGTTGTCGATTCCTTTGACTTTGGCTTCGTCTCCAGTCATTCGTCTCTGCCCCCAAGTCCAGATTGCGAACTACGTAGTGGCTGCTGTAGGCATTAGGATTCTGTAGCCGCGTAAATCAGATGCCACACCAATCGAATTACCTTTTGAATCGCCAATCGATTGGGATTATTTAGGATCTGTAGATTTTGGCATGATTCAATCGGCCTTAGGTTTTAGTCCTTGAACTGACCCCTCGTTCTCCGACAGCCGCTGCAAGATCTGCCATCGATTCAATTGCTACAGATTTTGGGTCGATTCAATTAACCTTAGGTTTCAATGCTCGATTGATGCTCGTTCTCCTAGTCTCTGTTGGGATTTTGGATAAATCAGAGTTGCTAGGGCAAGAAGACGAAGGAAGGTCCATGAGTTGGTTTGCAAGAATTGGGGAAGAAGAAGAAGTTTGCAATATTTATGTTTTAAGTTCTTAAGATTATGTGTTTGTGATAATTTGGGTTTGAATTTTCTTTTCTATACAAAATGGTCACCCATTTTAGTTAAAGAGAAATCCACATGGCACTATGGGTGCCACGTGGGCAAATCCATCCAAAATAACGCCTCAACTAACGGAATGGATTGAAATAGGACACGATCCTTAAGTTAAGAGACGTCAATAGTCACTTTTAGAGCTGAGGGACCACTTTAGGAAAAATCGAATAGTTAAGGGACCAAATTTGGATTTTACCCCTAAGAACAAGTTCTATAATTTTTAATGTCAAAATCTGGTCATAAGTGAGACCATTTGTTCCGTCATGCACTGAAGAGCGGTTTCGGTAGAAAAATCATAACTTAAGTTATAGATATTAGTTTTGAATGATCAAGCTATCATTTCGAAGATAAGAAAGAGATATACAATTCTTGTGCTTTCATCAAAAGCTGAATCAATATGTATAGTAGTCGAAAAATTAGAAGAATTTTGAGCCACCTATATTGATTTGTATTTCATGTACCATTACTGTTATACCAACCATTACTATTTCACCTACCTCACCCTCCTTGTTAAGTGGGAGTTTTAATTTATTATAGTTGATCATTGACACAAAAGCTACTTGATTCTTTCTATAAAGTGTGACTCTACTAGCTGTAATATGTTCGAATTTTTAGTTGTTGTGGACAAAAATTGACATGATGGATACTTGAACTCATTGGCAAGTGTTGGCATTATAGAATTTATGAAAGATAATACTACTCATGCATAATATTTTTGGAATTTGATTACTAAATTCTTCGATTGGGATCTTCTTTATGTGTGGATCTCAATTGAGTGGTAAGATGAGCTAAAATTAATCATAATTGGTATATCAAAAGTATATCTCTTAACTTTAGCTATTTATTTAAATTTGAGTTTTAAGTAACACTTGTTCACACCTTACATTAAATCTTTTTTTGTTAAAATATGTAATTTGTATTTCTTAATTCACTTCCCTGTGATTCAACACTCGAACTCCTGAGATTTTAATGCTTGTGACAATTTATACTTGAGTTACAACTGTTGAAATACGATGATAAGTTTACTTTAGATCTCGTTCCAACCTACCTAAGCCACCCTTTTGCTGCAAAGAAGCGAAAATTCTTACACAAACTAAGATTTGAACTCTAGCCAGCCATAAAAAATTGTGGGTATTATGCCAATTAACCAACAGATCATTGGCAACTTTTTAGCAAGATTGAGTTTGAATATATATAGTATTTTGTGATTAACTTTTTTGTTATAATTTTTTTTTATTTATGATGCATTTTTAAGGGTAAATTACATCATGTGTCATCTAGCTTATTATTTTTTGTTCTAACGGTGTCTCTTCCCTTTAACTTGTCCTAATAAAACCCTTACCTATGACCTCATATAGGTTATTCTAATTAGGTGCCTTTCACTACTTCACCATTATTTTTAAAGGAACTTCAGTTGAATAAAAAACCACTATAATCCCTTGATATTCTTCATTTTGAATGCAATATCCTGAAATTTATATATCTAACACCTAAACTTCTAGTTTCACCTAATAATCTCCTAGCTTTTTTCCCCAATTGAGCTCCCATCCTATGTAGCCGGATACCCTTGCTCCGCCTACTTTAATAGTAGGGGAAGAGATTGATGAACTAGGCATGAAAATGAACACCATCGGATGTTTGATTTTCTTACTATATTCCAAAAAAATTAAGAGAGTTACAAAAACCTCCCTGTGGTTTGGTCTAACCTATAGTTTACCCTCTCTATTTTGAGAAACCTACACTTTACTCCCTATGTTTTTTACACTGCCTGATAACAACTTCTGAAACTGTATTTAAACTATATGATAATTATTTTTCAATAATTTTAATCTCTCCAGTACTTTTTTTATAGTTAATAGACATTTTAAACTATCCATTTTTCCCTTCTGTAAATATACTTTCTCACATGTAATTATATATCAGTATTTTTTAAAGGTTGGTTGACTGTGAAAAAAAATCAAAAATCTTGAAATTACTAGAACATTATTATCATACAGTTTAAATTCAGAAGTTGTTATCAGGCAGTGTAAAAAATATAGGGGGCAAAGTGTAGGTTTTTCAAAATATAGGGGGCAAACTGTAGGTTAGACCAAACCACAGGGGGCTTTTTGTAATTTTCCTAAAAATTAATCAGTTCTACACAAATAGTTCCTAGCTTCATGCAAATAATTTTCATTTTCATACATTCCATTTCTAATTTCATATGTGTTCAAAACTCAAAAAAATATACAATAGGAATATAATTTTATATATGTGTGTGTGGATTCAGTTTCATGCAGTAGAAGTCCAAGTTCATATAATATCAACTCAGTTTCATACAAAAGTAATACACATGTTCACACACACACACACACACACACGTATGTATGTATGTATATGGGCAAAACTGTCAAATTTGCCATTAATGTTTTGAGTAGTGAGTGGATATCCCCCTATAGTGTTTTTTGGGCCTAGTATCCCACTAATATTTTAAAATGGGCCAAATATGCCACTATCTGTTAGAAAAAATAACAAAAAATAGTTAAAAAAAGCAGGTTTTGAAATCTAGATATTATTATGCACCTTTCAAAAAATAGAGATTTTTGCCAAAAGAGGGTTTGATATTTTCCATCAACACTTTAGCCCTGTTGTTGTCTCTGTCACCAGCAGCCCAACCCCATTGCTACACTCATTCTGTCTCTACTGTTTAATCTTCTCATTAACATTTTTGAGAGAGAGAGAATTTAATCACAAAAAATCTTTGAAGTTTGTTAAAATTTATATTATCATCCTAAAATTTTAAAACTTGTTATTTTTAACATTTTTATTGACTTTTTAACGTTTTTCATTAGATTTTTAATAGTTAGTGGCAAATTCACTCTTAATTTAAAACTTTAGTGGCATATCTGGTTCATTTTAAAACATTAGTTAGAGGTTGGGCAAAAAAAAAAAGCTAAAATGGCATATATCCGCTCTCAACCCAAAACTTTAGTGGTAAATTTGATATTTTTGCCTATGTGTATGTATGTGTATATGTATATATATGTATACATGTATATGTAATTCCATACAATAACAACAAGTTTCAATAGTAACTCAGTTTCCTACAATGGACTTTATACTTTCAAAACCTCAGAAGTATACACTACCAAACTAATTTCATAAAATTCATTTATAGTTTTATACACTATTAAGACTCAAAACTCATGTAATAGAAAACACAGTTTCATATATATATATAAACAAGTTTTATATAGTAGCGCAATAGCATCCCAGGTTTTGACCCTGCTTGATTGTGCAATTGTTGTATCTACGTTCTTTAAAAAAAAAAAATCAAGAAGCATCCATATAAAATCCAAAAGAGAGTGAGTGTGTGTGTACACACACACACACACACACACACACACAAACACACTCACAAAATCTTAGAAGCATAGATACACAAAACCTAGAAATATGTATATATGTTTGTATCATTTACAAACCTAGAAGCATACATGCATAAAATCTTAATCAAACATATAAAGCTTCAATCAATAGTAACCCGTTTTATATAATGGTAATCTAGTCTCTCACATCAAAGGCTTCATATTTTCAAAGCTCCACAACTCTAAACTACTACCCCAGATTCATACAATTTATTCAAAGTTTCATGCACTATCAAAAATAGAAAATAAAAACTCAAAACTCATACAATTGGAACATAGTTTCATATATGTATAAACCAGTTTCATACATTAGCAACCTAAATTTATGTACTAGCATTCCATGTTCTACCCCTGTTTGATTATGCAATTGTTGTATCTTTGTTCTTTAAAAAATTCATATGCATGTGTATAAGACCTAGAAGAATACATATATTTTTGTGTTCTTACAAACCTAGAAGCATACATTTATACATGTACTTTATAAACCCACAAGTATATATACATTAAAAAAATCTTAATCAAACATAAAAAGCTTCAATCTAAGACATAAATATTAAATTGGGAAACTTGCAAAAACCCTTCTGTGATTTGGTTTAACCTACACTTTTCCTTATCTATTTTCAAAAACCTATACTTTACCCCATGTTTGTTGTATAGTATCCGACAACAACTTCTAAAACCCTAATTTAAACTATCTGATAGTAATGCTTCAGTAATTTCAAGATTTTTAATATTTTTTTCATAGCCAACCAACCATTAAAAAAAATACTAATATGTATTTATAGAAAGAAAAATAAATGTACAGAAAGGAAAAACTGAGAATTTTAAATGTCAATTCACTATAACAAAAATATTATAGAGATTAAAATTACTGGGAAATGACTATAATATATTTTAAATACCGTTTCAAAAGTTGTTATTTGATAATGTAAAAAATATAGGGGTCAAAGTGTAGGTTTCTGAAAATAAAGGAGTAAACTGTAGGTTAGGACATACCTCATGGTAGTAATTGTAAGTTTTCCTATTAAATTTCAAACAAGTTCTTCACAAACTTATGTTACTTTGAAATAAAAAAATAAACCCTATATGTTTTTTTGTGTGCGGATCTTACCTTCAAATCATTCTTTTCTTCCTTTGAATCGTCGTCTTTTTTGCATAAGTCGTACCTTTTTCTTCATGTTTGAAGAAAAAATGCACTACAGCTTCATTTAAAGCAAACCAATAGGTGACCCTTGATTGTTTAAAGTAGAAGAGGAATCGCTTGACATTTGGGTAGACTGTCATTCATCATTATTGAAGACAATGGGTCAAAAAATAGTGCCCTTCATCGTTTCAGAGAAGAAAAAGATGGGGTGGTTAGCGGGTTATATTACATTGGAGAGAAAATGGGCTAATTTAGAATTTAAGGTTCTACAATCATGGAGCTTTTTTTTTTTTGGAAGGGATGTATATGAAATTTGGTTTCCCCATTAATTTATCAATTCTCGCATTTATCCATTTTTGAACCAGAAATGTATTTAAGGGCACCTTTCTAGATGGTGTGAAATTTCTGTTAATTGGTGTTTATACACCATATGGGTGGTGTCAATCCTTGAGGGACTATTAGTCCATTCAGAGTCAATCTTTGATGGACTATTGGTCCATTAAGACAATCTTATCTCCTTCTTACACAAAGATGCAATGTTTTTAATATCTAAAATATATGAAAGTGTACAAATGTTGAACAATTTTTATATATTTATATTATAAGTTATTTTATTCTTTTAATGAAATTCAATTTTGTCATTATTTATTTATTTGGAGTTATATTGGCACCAGAACACCAAAATGAGCCCTTAAGTTGCCACTAAACTTTATTTCTTGCTACAAACTTGCCTGCACTTGATTATATATTGTAAAATCAGGTGTTATATGCAATTTTGTGTGTGTTAATATTACCTTTAATGACTAAAACTCCTAGATTGACACTACATTTTTTCTGTTTTCAATCAAATATGCTGCCCTTAGTTCTATAGTGTTATCAAATAATTATCTCAAGTACAATAAATGTTTTTATAAAACTTAAAAGTTTAACTTAACAAGTATGACCTATGATTATTCTACTATAAAAAATGTCTTCCAATATAAATTTTTTATCAATTAAGTTTTTTTTTTCAATTTGGATGAATGTACACTATATGAAAGCTTACATATCTGATCCATCTTAGAGCAGTAATATAATTCAAGCATGACTCAAGCATCTATTATAAAAAAAAAAAAGTATCTTTGTAGCAAAGGTCAATGGGAAAAAATGTAGAGAAAAAGTTCTTAGCTATTATAATTAGTTGCCTATATTTTAATAAGGGGACTTTTAAAAACAATTTTTTACATTTCCTAATATTTTAAAATATTGAAAAATTATAATCATTATTTTTTCCACATGGTCACCCCTTTTAATATTGTAGCATAAATTTTTATTCTTAGCCACTAACTCTTTTTCTATACTAAATAATATTAATTTTTTTTTTTCATTTTTAATTTTTTTAGAGCTAATCAAATCTTACAAGTTGTTTAAAAGAAATTAGAAATGATTATTTTTTAAATAGTTTATTTCATGATAAAGGCTTTAGCTTAGAAGTAGTTTTAGAGTTGTTAAGAGATGAAGTTAATATTATAAGTTTTTATTTTATTTGAGACAAAGTATAATAAGGCGAGAAATTTGGAGGTTTATATGTTCAAAAGTTATAATTAAATTATATATTTTTATGTCCTGACTAACTTCAGGTTCTGACTATATGGCATATTATATGACAAAGGAAGAAGTTGAAGAATTCTTAGGAGGACATATAATAATTTTTAGTAGAAAAATTCTCAACATTTACTATATGTATTTGATCAAAATTTTATTTATTTTTTCCCCAAAATATAATTTGATTGTGACTTTATCATTTTTTTGTTGTCATAATACTGAATTATTATACTTCCATATTTGACATTGATACACAAAATTCTTTAAATATTAAAAATATTTTGAGAAATTTTAATTTTTTGAAAAATGTTATTGTTATATTCAGTTTACTAAGTTAATATTTTTCTTTATTTGATTAATAAAAATTTTAATGTATTTCTAATATTTAAAATTTATGACATTTTGATAAGATATTTTATAAGTATTCTACCATCACAAATAAAAATATTCTATCATTTTTTTTTTGCAATTAGTATTACTTGTAGCATATTCTACATTGTATTTTATTATTATTATTATTATTATTATTATTAAATAAGAATCAAATACAATGAGTAATCTATTATAATGGATAACACAAATAAGGATAGTTATGATAAAATATTATAATAAAAATTCATGCCAAAAATAAAAATAAAAATAATAAGAAATATATTTAAACTAAAAAAATGTAACATCATCATTGTTACTATTTATTTTTAATAAGATAATTAAAATTATAGTTTTTTAAGTAAAATATAACTTATTATTTTCATTCACATATAGTATTTTTATTTACATACAACACACGTGTGCGGTTGTTAGTTAAAGAAAAGACAACTTTTTTAACATAAAATAAAAAGATGAATTGCTAAGGAAAGTGCGCTTTTTTGGTTTAGCTATGATGGAAAATACGAAAATGATGGAATCACTGCTTTTTGAGCATCCCTGCCTCAGGTGGCATGTTAGTGTGGCATAATGATGTGACATCTTAACATTTATTTTATTTTATTTTTTGAAAATAAAAGTGTCTTTCTCACTTCCCCCACTTGAAGAGAAAAACAAAACAACCACCACTTCACCTTCTATTGCCGATCCACCCTGCACTAAAAAGACAATTTTTGAGCTTAATCAAGGAGATTCATGGGTAAAATCGTGATATAGGAAGCTTGGTAGTCTTCATTTCAGTAAAGTTAAGGGAATTTAATTTTTTAATTTGAAAACTGGTACTGTTAATCACAGTCTTGTTCCTAATAATTCTATTCCTAAGAAAACTATCTTGTAGTTTATTGAACGAAATTTCTTTCTTTCTTTTTTTTTTTTTTTGCGCAGCAAACAGAAAAGAGGTTTATTGATGAAGAAACTTACACCCAATTCGTTTCAACTTTAGTCAATTGACTACAAAATGACTTTTTCTTATTTTTACATCTTTTTTACTTGAAACTAATTTTAATTAAAAGCCAATATTATGTAGCTACAATAATCAACTAAAAATATAATTTTTATAATCTTACTAAATTTTTATGAATTTTTCTAGTTTCAAGTCTTAAAAAAGAAAAATTCATAAAAATTTAACAACATCCTAAAAATTTACTTTTAAATTGATTATTGTATCTACATAACATTGACTTTCAAATGAAATTGGTTTCACGTAAAAAAATGAAAAAGTTAAAAAAAGTTAGTTGACTTTAGACGAAACGAATTGGCCCTTAGTGCATCAGCATATCCCCAGCCAGCAGCTGGAAAACAATGCAAGAAAACAACCCAGGACTCGCTCATATACTGCTGTTTGCAGGCAATAAAGTATGCAACGAAGTTCAATTCAGAATATTTGGCAAAACAGTTACCTTAATTCCTTGCTTGGATGAAGGAAGTTCAATGGTTTTGCAGGGATTTTATTTGGGTAAACCCAAATTAGGGCTCTAATACGGTTAAAGTATTTTTTATTCTATTTTCACAAAAAATAAATAAATAAATGATGACATGGTAAAGCTGATGTGGCAGGTGGTGGATATTTTGGTGCCCGTTGACTGTGTCTGTAGCAGGACTCTGGAAAATATAGTACCACTAAAAAGTGTTTAGAATTTTATTGGTTAATTTCCGGAAGCTTTTCTGAAAAAAAAAATTAATTGGAGAATAAGTGAAGAATAACGTAACAATCCTGTCTTGAGTTGGGATGACCGGTTCCTTCAAGGGGACACCAAACCGTGTTCTTCTGCCTAGGTGTGTGAACTGAACCCTTTTTTTTTATTGGTAAAAAAGAAAAGGTTTCTGTCTTCTAATTTGGCAAAAAAAAAAAAAAAAAATGCTCCTTTTGAAGAAATCAAAGCTCAGAAAGCAAGAAAATGTGAACATGGCTAAGTGAAGCAGTCAGGTGTTTTCAGGAATGTGGTAAACATTCCATGGATTCTGTCTTCAAATTATTTTTCTTTTGGTCTCCACCTGAACGGCCATAAACTTATACATACCACTTCCCAATCCCAGCAAGGTCACTTGTTTTCCAGTGTCGGATGACGTTTTTCTTCGGCCATTTTCCCTTCCCTTATTTAAAGACTTAGTGTCATCTTCAATACTTTTTGTGGTTGATGGACTCTTCCTACCTACTGTGGACCTGAATTTTCTAACTTCCTAATTTTTTTAATTACAATTATTTCTTCTCCCTGTCAGGTTAAAGTATATGGTTGAAACCTAAACCTGTCTCTAAAGCTTAAAATTTGTCCCATCTTCCATTGAGGAACGAGCTTCTCAAATGGCTCATTTTCCACTTCTCCTCATACTGGTCTTCATTTGCATCTCAGACATCCATGCCCAGCAAAACTACTCAGCAAACTCTGTGATGTTCTGTAACCAGACAGACGAAACAGGCCCTTCTCCGGCTTTTCTTTATACCTGCAACGGCCAGAAGCCTTCCTGCAAGGCGTTTTTGATCTTCAAATCTCAACCTCCCTATGATTCGATCACCTCAATATCAAATCTCACTTCCGCTGATCCATCTGAAGTTGCAAGTATCAACCAAGTTTCAAGGACACAAGTCTTGCTCCCCAACAAAGAGGTGATTGTTCCTGTTTTGTGCTCCTCTGCTGGGAAGTACTATCAGGCCAACACCACTTACAGAAGAAGTGGATATGACGATCTCTTTGCTATCGCTAATGACACGTATCAGGGCTTATCGACATGTAACTCCCTTGCCCGAGAAAATAGTGGTGAAACCTCAGGTATGGGTTCAGTTCTAAGAGTTCCTCTTAGATGTGCTTGTCCCACAAGCAACCAAGTTGTGCAGGGTACAAAGTTCCTCCTCACTTATGTGGTCACTTGGGGGGATGGTATTCATGATGTTGGCCAAAGGTTTAATGCATCTGTAGAGAGTGTTGCAGATGCAAATGGGCTAACTGTTAACGATCCTGTCATCTTCCCTTTCACAACGATTCTTGTTCCACTCTCAGCTGAGCCCACAAGTTCCGAAACCGTGATTCACTACCCACCCTCACCTTATTCTTCTCCTTTCATTCCAATTATCATGAAAAGGACATCAAGGAAAGTGTATATTTGGATGGGGCTTGCAATTTCTCTGTCTGTCGTCTGTTTTCTCCCTTTGATGCTGCTTTTACACCGAAAATGTAGGCAAACAAGTGGTACCGGAGTGGGAGGAAAGAATAAATCTGTTTTACCAGATGATTTCTTGGACTCCGTTGCAAAAGTTGATGAAGGGCTGAAAGTTTATGACTTTGAAGAGCTACTGGAGGCTACCAGTGATTTCAGCACTAAAAATAAGATGGGTGCTTCGGTGTATCGTGGAGTACTGAAGGGAGAACCACTAGCTATTAAAGAGATGAGCAAAGATGTACAGAAAGAGGTGAGTTTGCTGAAGAGGATCAACCACTTCAATCTAATAAGCCTTAGAGGTGCTTGTGAACACCATGGAGTTTTCTACCTCATCTATGAGTTCATGGAGAATGGCTCTTTGAAAGAGTGGCTCCACAACAAGAACTCCCCACAAATCAACATTTGGGATTACAGAGTTCAGATTGCTTTAGATATAGCATTCGGGCTTCATTATCTTCACAACTTCAGTAGTCCAGCATACATACATAAAGATATATGCAGTGACAATGTTTTGCTAGGCAAGAACATGAGAGCTAAGATTTCAAACTTTAGCGTTGCAAGATCAGCAGAAAGGGAAGAAAGTAGAAAGTCATCTTGGTGGGCCTCTCTAGGAACCAAAGGCTATGTTGCTCCGGAGTATATTGAATATGGTTTGGTGACAACAGAGATGGATGTATATTCGTTCGGTGTTGTCCTGCTCGAGCTGACCACAGGGAAAGAAGCAGCTTATTTTCAGGATGGAAAAGAAGTACTGCTGTCAGATGCAACGCTAGCATTGATGGAAGGTGAAAACGCAGACGCTGTGCTTGAGAGTTTGCTAGATTCGAGACTGCAAGGATATAGATGGATGGAACTTGCTAACCAGATGATGAAGTTGGGGCTTGATTGCTTGGCAGCAGAACCAGAAAGTCGATTGAGCATGGCTGAAGTCGTCTCAACCTTGTTGAGGATTCAGTTGGATGTGCAGAGATCAGAATCTTTTGGTTAAGGTAGTAAGGACGATGTGCTTAATTTTGACATCAGTTTTTTCTAGTTTATATTTGAGAATGTTTATGCTGATAGTGAAGGAAAATACACCTCAAAGGCACTAATTGCAACACTTGCTCTGTGTACGCATGTACAAAATATGTAGAATTCATTGACAGCGCAATACTACTTAGAAACCAAGAACAAGCACAACTTTTCACAAATGCTACTTTTACATGGAATTTCAACACTTCTGAAACAAGATAGAACTCAGAGACAACCTATATATCTTGTCATTGGACCTATCAGCGAGCAGTGACAGGACTGATGACGTGTGGAAGTCCTTCTGCCTCTGCCCCTGAAGTCCAAGAGCTATCTGATGTCTCAAGGCATGACTGCGAGAGAAGAGCGAGGCTGAAAACAATTTCTGCCATGCTTGGCCTTGCCATCGACTTGTCCTGCGTGCAGGCACTAGCCAAGAATGCCAAGCTTAGAACACCATCAATGGGATAAAAGCTTTGCAGCTTCGGATCCACCCATTTTCTTATCCCTTCCTCTTGCCCTTCTTTAACTTCCAATACTTCTCTTATAGCCTTCCACAACATGAAAATCTCACCATTATCCGTTGTTTGCATAGCCTTCCTGCCTGAGAGCAACTCCAACAAAATAACCCCAAAACCAAAAACATCCACTGTTGGCATCACATGGTTTGTTGAAGCTCTTGCCAGGGAGAAATTTGCGATCTTGGCTCTAAAATGGGTGTCAAGTAGTATATTACTTGATCTAATATCCCTGTGCACAATATTTGGTTGAGTGTGTTCATGAAGGTATTGTAGGCCATGAGCCACGTCAAGAGCTATATGCAGCCTCTGATTCCAGGTAAGAAAGGCTTTAGCATTCGAATCGGTTGAAGATTTTGGGTACAACCATTTATCGAGAGACCCATTTTCAACATATTCATAAACCAAGAAGCAACTGCCATCAGCACCAGATGAAACACCCATTAGATTCACCAGGTTTGAGTGATTTACTTTCTGCAGAATCTTCAGCTCCGCAGTAACATCCTCCTCCATTTTCTTCACTGCTAAGGCCTTCCCATTAATAATGGCCTTGTAGACTGATCCTCCAATCCTACGGTTGTCACTGAGATTCACTGTTGCATCCAAAATTATATCGGGATCATACAAGATTGGCTTGCCCAAATAGCCAGAAACTCCAAGAAGTAGCTTGTCATGTGTCAGCTTTGGCTCGAAGCTTTCACTTTTCTTATACTCCTTCACCTGAATAAGAACAGAAGTCTCTAATGAAGAACTGTTGCGACTGAAAAACTTCTTTCCACTAGGCAACATGTAACAGAAGATGAGCAACCCCAACAGAATGACAACCAACACAGTACAACCTATGCTTACAACAACACTGAAGAACCATTGATGTTTGTTTTCTGCTCTTTGAGGGAAGTACAGATAAGTTTGATTTAGAACTGGTAACTGTGACAGAGGGATCAGCACTGGGTGACGCACAGCTGAGCTAGTATTGTCCAACTTATTTTCATCTTCAATTTGTGCAGCTGAAGTGTTGAATTTGGCGCTTAGGCTTGAAGCACTGTCACCAGGCTGCCACACATAGCTAACCAAGTATTGAGTACCATTCTCCGGTTGGGATTTGGAAGGGCACTTACAGAACAGAGGGAACACCACCTTGACACCAATCTGCAACAGGTTCTTATCTAGCGTGGGATTCATGTTTTCCACTGCCTGCCAATTTGTAAGATTCTCAAAAGCAGTAGTTGAGACCAAGTAATAGCTGTCACCTTCCTTGATTTCGTATGTGATATTGGCAAAGTACTCATTGCCACTGCAACCGCAGACAACAGGAATGAACAGCATTTGGCCCGGAAACAACTTAGTTTCCTCAGAAACCAAGTTATTAGCTCTCACTATGTCTGCACAACTGACTCTGAACAGATCAGATATGGTTTTGAGGTCCAAGAATTCTGGTGCTTGGGCCAAGTATGCTAGATAAGTTCTACATGACAGCATTGAATTTGCAGAGCACGAGAAGTCTGTGCCATTGGTACGCAATGACTGAGCTGTGCTGCTAGTAGTGGAAAAGCAAAAAACCAGCAAGATAACCTGCAAGGACAAAGGAGAAAGAGCCATTCCTAATTTTTTTTTGTACCGTCTTTCTCTAGCTTGGAAGTAGATACAAGTCTGCTGAGATGAAGAATGCAGGTATCCCACTTGAGGTCGCAAGGAAAGCTAAACATGGAAGCATCCATCAAATATAAAATACTAGGTGGGAAAAAATAATACAGAAAAGGAAAATGAAAGATGACAAGGACTTTTGCTGCTGCTCCATTTTCTTGACTTAGCTCCCCTCCTGGAGGGAATCTTTATCAGTATCAAAATAGTTTATCACAAGCTTCTGTAGGTGGGACAGGAAGTAGTTTGTCAGCCTTACCAATCCCCAGAGGGAAAGTCAGCATCAAAAGAAATATAAATAGCTTAATGATAGATAGCTCCACCAGAATGAGTATGTTATTCAGCAGCAATAGTATTGGGGATGGTGCCTGGAAAAAGTGCTAATAGTTTCACTTATAAACAAATCTAATTGTCAATTATCTCAGTAAAAGAAAAAAGATAACACACAAATATGGGAGCAGTTCAGAAGTTTATTATATTACACTCTGTTGATGAATGACACATGGTGGTAAATCAGACTAGAACAACTAGGCCCCATTTGGTATGCCAGAAAAGTTGGAAGATGGAATAATCCAGGAGATTCTGCTCCCTTTTTTTGTTTCTTTCTCCGTTTTTATTGAAAAACAGAGGATGATAGGACAAGCGAGGGGGCTGCTAGTTCAACAAGCAATTGAGTAGCCATCAACTTTACAAATTTGGGTTTCAATTCTTTTTGTCTCTTTCTTTTTCCTTTCCCTGGAGAATACATATCAGGGACAGCCCATTTCTTCATTGAAGAAATGTTTGCAACAAAGTTGCGATATTACAGTACAATGGCTCAATATAGCTCCTGGGAAATTGGTGTCAAACTTTTGGAGTAAATATCATAAATTCTTATGAGATCTGTAGAGCTAACTGTCCATGTATGACCAAGCGACGTTAGTGGATGAACCACATCCATCTCCTCCCAGCTTTCTTGTACACCAGCAGCCTCTCTGCGCTTGCCTTCATTCCAGAGACTCTTGACAAGCAACTCTTTAGTGGCTGCATCAGGCATCAAGTTCAAATTACTCATGTCTTCGAATATCCTCCAAGCAAGGGCTGCCCTCCCACACTTGCAATAGGCTTTAATTAGTACCTTGTACATGTAGGCATCTGGTTCCATACCACTCTGCCTAACCATTGAAATAATTTGCTGAACAGTTTTGATGTCCCCCAGCCGTGCAAAATGATATACCAACCCAGTGAATGTTTGGATATCTGGGGAAATTCCATTCAGTATCATCTCATCAAGAATATCGAGGGCATCAGAGTTTCTGTCACACTTGGTTAATGCCCTCAGTAAGCAGGAATACAAAAGCATTAGATTAAAGTTCGATACAGAACTACAAAGTGTTGTATGATCACGAAAGACCTTCAGAGCAGCATGAGCATTTTTTGAGATACCATAGTAATCAATGAGTAACCTAACTGTGCTCAACGGCAACCGCATACCCTCCCTCTTTATTTTTGCTATAAGTTTGTCAACCAACTCAACATTCCCATGGCGAGCCAAAAGGGTCATCACTCTTACAACAGTGTGAATATCATGAGTGAATCCTGGCTGAGAAGCAACCCAACAGAAGAAATTCCAACCTGTTTTGGCTGATCTGAAATTCCTAAGAATCTTGCAAACCAACCGAGTTGTCCAAACAAATTTAGTATCCCCCAATACAGCAACCACTTCAGGATCCCATTCTCTCAGAGCATCTGCCAAAGCTTTTGGGTCCAACCATGGTTTCAACCTGACCACATGAACAGCCCCATTGTCCTTGAGATCCCTTTTTTCCTCCTCCACCTCCTCTTCATGTTCATCAACACCATCATCATCATCATCAGTTCCATCCTCAACACATCCTGTGTTCTTGATTCTCTCATCAGGCATCATTTCTCTATGAAACTCATCTGTTTCCTCAAGAAAACCTTCATCATGCATCAACTGCATAGACAACCTCATTGCCCGGCCAGGCAGTTTGCCCTCATCCTGCATCATTTTGAGCAAAGCCTTCACCTCCTCAAACTGCCTTGCAGCTACAAACCCATCCATCAAAACCGAAAATTGCATCGATGTTCGCTTAATTCTCATGCACGGCAACACTTCGAAAACCTCCAGAGCTGAATCCAACTTCCCTAAACCTACAAGATGCTCGATCATAACGGTGTACGTCCTAGAATTCGGAAGTTCCCCATCAACAATCATACAGCGGAAAATGTTCAAAGCGTTAAGATTCTCACCCTTCTGCGCGTAAAGACGCATGACAATGTTGTAAGACTCAGTGGAGCACCGTCGCTTCTCCTCGAGCTGGTAAGCATCCCAAGTCCTCAAAACAGCGTCGAAATCTCCAGCCCAAGAATACCACTTCATCAAATTCATATAGCTGAGACGAAATTCCCCAAACTTACCCCCATTAATGTCATCGATCAAGGTCTTCAGTTCGGCAGTTCGCTTGAACTTGGCAAGAACGGTGCCAAGACTGTTAATTGTGTTATGGGAATGCTCGAAACTAGGAATTGCTTCAAGGGTCTTGATGAGCAAGAGTGCGGAGTCGGCAGAGGGAGCAGAGCGAAGAGACTGAGTAATGACGAAGGAATCGACGAGGCGAGTGTTTAACAGAGGGGCGAGCGAGGCCGTGGAGGGGGAACGCAGAGCGAGGCGGATCGAGTCGATGAGCTTGGCTCTGTGGAGATAGAGGGTGAGTCTGTTGGCGAAGGCTGCGCGGACGAAGAAGCGAGTTTGGTGGCAACAGGTTTTGGGGACGTTTATGGTTTGCAAGATCCTCGTCTTCAAGTACATTTTGTAGCTCTTCATTGTGACAAAAGACCGAACATCTTAAGTGCACACCCAGGTAAGTTTTAAAATGACACTGAGTCACTGCAGTATTAGTACACGATATTTGAAGTAGGGGTGAATATAGGTTAGGTAAATTTGAAACCCAACCCGAACCAATTTAATTGGGTTGGGTTAAGTTGGATAAAAATGAATTATGGTTCATGGGTTGATTTCATATATAAGAGAACTGACAGTTTTTGGGTTAATTCTAGATCAATATGAAACCAACCTAAGATATATATATAATTACATAATAAAAATTATAGTGTGTATATATATATATATATATATATATATGAAGAATTATGATGGTGATATTGTATTCTTATATTAAACTCTTAAACAGGTGTCTCAAATTAAAACAAAATGAAAATTGTTGAATCATTTATAAAATTTTTCCATATTCACTTATTACTTCGATTTCTAGACTGACTACTCCTGGGTCATTTTGTTTTCGATCTCTCTGTTCGAGACTATTCTCTATGACACAATCCTCATATTTTTTTCATTTATGAGCCATGCAAAACTGAAAATTCATAATATTTTAAGTTTTAATACTAAAAAAAATGATCTTAAAGGCTCAACTTTTTAGGTTGAATATTGTGTCAATATTTGAATTACTAGAGGGAAGTAAATTGATTGAGATGAAAAATACTATACAAGCAATTCTTTTGAATCATTTTGGTAATAGCATTTTAAACTCTTTTGAATATGTTTAAGTACATGTAATTAACTGTTAATTTAATTGTACATTATATTGAATATTTCATAAATTGGCTATGAATGCAATTTTATTTAATTTTTGTGTTATTATAAGTATATAGTATAAACCAAAAAACCTAGAACCATAGTTATGGTTCTGTTCAGTTCTCGGTTCTTAGGTTGGATAGAAAATTTTTGGAACCGATGGCTTTTCAAGTTGGTTATGTTCCACCAGAAAACCGAATCAACTTGACCCATGATCTCCCCTAATTTTAAGCCATCCAAGTATATTTCCTTCCAATGAAGTCACTCTGCCAAAAACCCATTCTTGCGGGCTTCAATTGTGATTCGACCGATACGCCAGGAAAATGAAGCCATGTAATGGTTCATGACGATGAGAGCAAGCTACACTTGTAGTCTGCTTGTGTATTAGTTAAGAGTATTCGACATATCGGCAGATTCTATAGAGAAGAAACTGTTACTATTATATCATACAGGATGAGCTTTCCACTACCTATTCAGGTCTTCTGAAGTGTTGATCTATTTGGATTGTGCTTCTATTATCATACTTTTGAGACCAAAAGGCTTTGAATCGTGGTTTTATTGTATTAACATTCTAAGACAAAGGAAAGCTTCCAGTCATCCGGATATGATCAAGGGTTCTCCTCAGGCCATACTTAGTCACTGCCTTGTTTCCTTGCCGGAATCCTTCTCCATAAGCTGTTGATTGATCTGATTCAATTTGGTGCTTGAAGAATTCTCCGAGCTTTTTCTCGAAATCAGACCGTTTGCCCTTTTTGGAGGATGTAGATGAAGAGGAAGAAGGTGATGAGGATGATGAAGAAGATGACGATGATGATGAAGCCACATCACTACCAGAACTTGAGTAGATTTCAGAATCCAACCACATATGTGCCAACACCTGACAAATTCCTTCCTCAACCTCTGGCCTCAGATTTGGATAACCTGTCAGCACCAGACTTCTTTTACCATTATGGCCTAACACTCAGTAAAAAAAATGAAATGCAAATGTATTTATGACACAAAATTGATCGAAAGGATGAACACCTTTAAGCCTAAGCCAAGCATGCATCATTTCATGTGCTAGGATTGATCCTGTCAACAACCTGTGTTAAAAAAAATCCTGTTTAGACTTTCTGCATATAATGAAATATTATGAGCACATATGGAAAGGGAGCAAGCGGCATACCTTGGAAGACCATACAAGATAAGAATAGCGGTAACTTCACATCGACGGATCAACCTGTAAGGCTCAGTTATCATGTCAATCAACCGATAGCCTGCACCAATTCTTGGCCTCCTAAGGACCTAAGTGTTTGAGTAAGACAAATAAGTGTGAATGAAACATCAAGAGACATTTTGCAGAAACAGCAGGTTGCAATTTAGACTTCAGAAGAATCTAGAAAATGTTTCTTACTGTGGCAACAGTCTGCTCTTCGGACAAGCAGAGTCCTCTTGTTTCTGGCAAGTGATGATGACCCTGCACAAACCAATTACAATGAGATTGAAATTAAAAGACATATGGGAACTTACATTCTTCTAAGGTCTTGAAGGTTTGAAACTAGGTCTTACATGTTTCTCTACATCCATGGCTTCGTTTAGAGCTGACCTCTCGACTAAGAGTAGAGGGACCTGTTGTTCTATTTTCATGTTTAAACCTTCATAAAATTCTTGTATTTCAAGGTAAAGGGGCTGACATTCATGTGTATCCATTATCGCCGAGTCTAGACACTCTAGACAGAGCTTTCGGCCATCATCAAGTGATAGATATTTGGTATCCCTTGGCTGCATGCAACAAAAGGTGTCAAGAACTGAAGATAACATGTTTGAAGCAAAGCTAGAAGATAAAAAGACTTTAATGATGGTAAACTAAAACGAGAATGCATTGTTTAAATCACCTCCATTCTTTCACAACTGCAACACCGAGGGGTTCCATCACGCTCATGAGAGGGGCAGTACTTTTGCTGCCAAAATGGATGTGCCCTGTACTCGATCAAACCAACTGGATTTGTGGGGATCTGAGAGGGGGAATGGGGGGAAGACGAGCAGGGAGATGAGAAGGGCTTGAAAATTTTCATCACATAGTCTCAGGCAAGAAACAGCCCGTTGTATATCTACCATGTAAATTCCACGACCTACATTACTTTTTCAACATAAATCAATGAAACATAGTCGGGGCATGCCAGAACTTACAAATTTATTACAAACGTCGCATCTTGGATGATTCTGCTCCTTATAGCAGGATTTATGATATGGACGGTTCCCAGAGACTGAAAACTGTTGCCCGGAAAGTACTTGAAGTTAGTCCAAATAGATCTTAGCTAATCATGAATAGCTTGTTCATAAAAACCAAAGGCAGAAACTGTGTATGAGCTCTGTGATATAGGACATTGGCAAATGGATTACGTGGTGTGTGGTATGGTTGAAAAGCAAAATTTCAATCAGATAAGGAGACTTAGAGAACCTCATAATCAGTAATTGGACGATTGCAAGCATTGCAGCGAAAACATTCAGGATGCCATACGGAGCCCATGCAACTCAAGTAACGTCCATAACCAATCTCAGCTTTGCAACCAGCACAAATCCTGCAAGCAGTATATGTTTTCATAATGAATCATGTTCAGTACAGTATCTGTAACAAAATAATTTATTGAATGACACATTTCAATGACATGGTTGAACATGAGATGCCGCGGTTTCATTTCAACAGAGGAAGTAGGCAAAAATATGTGCAGTTTCTTAACAATTGAATTACAAAATTTTCAGCATAGAGCAGGCTAGGCACTAAGATTATTAAATATTAACAGGGCAGCCAGAAGATTATACAACAAGAGAGAGCTTGTGAAACGAGTGACACAAGATATGTCTACTATAATCCTTAGCTCTATTTCTATAAGCGCTCTTAAGAATTTGGCCATTAAGGAATGGTAATTTCCAGTGATATGGATACACCATAAATAGACACTACAATTTGATTCTGCAACACCGGTTCTGAATCATTGGTACCTGTATCCTGAAGGATAGAAGAATGGAAATGGCTGATATACACTTCCTTGATCAAATCGAGGGGGAGGTTCCATATTTAAACTTTCTTGTAAAGCTTTTGCGAGTTGTTCATCTTCTGCGAGCTGAAGTTCATCATCTTCTTTATCTTTCTCCTCTTTCAAAGAAGTATGCACTTCATCATCGGTATCTTGGTCATGATCAGCATGTTGTTCTTCATCCTGTATAGAAGATTTGGTATCCTGTTCATCATCCTCAATATGAGCTTCCACATGTTGCTCATCTTGTGAATCTGATTCAGATTCTGATTCTTCCTCTATCAAATGAAAGGGAAAAACAAGCATGAGTCATCTGAAACAACCTAAATTAAAATCTAAAACTTATAAATGCTGTTGGCCTAATCTCTTCAAATATATAAAGCCTACTGGAATGACAAGCATATAATCTACACACATTGTCAACTTAGCTGTTGCCAGCTTTATAGATGTTAGTACGAGAAAGAGGCAATCTTAGGGAAACCAGAGTTTGAGGTATACATAAACAAAGTATAAGTTCGTACGATACTTGATTGAAAAGCTTGGAGATTTTTTGCTCTATCATCTGAAACTATGTTTGTGTGATTCTTAATATCCACACAACCAGAAAGGTTTCAACATTGAAGGAGAAAAATTTCCTAGGATCTTATTCTCCAAGAGGTCAAAAGGTTTCGTTCTGTATATCGTATGTTGCCTTACCAATTACTTTTTTCCCTTTTTCATCTGCATCTGCAAGGGAGATAGCAATGGCACACTCAGTTTCGTCTTTGTCAAAACCTTCTGAGTCCTGCATTCAGTGTTCCAGCAAAAGCACAGTTCATATACAGAACCAGATAGAGAAAAGGAAGCTTAGTATCTTCCCAAATACTATATTCTGAAGAAAGTTGATATGTGCATTGAAAAACTGCAAAATGAATCATCCCAGTCCAATGACTCTTAATGAAAGGAGAATATACAACAGATGGCAATAGCAGCAAGAGATGAGTGGCAGATCGAGATAGTGATTACAGCTGAATGACGAGGCTCATCCCTGTTTATATCATCTCTATATTTCTCACGATAATGTCGACTGTGGCTGGAGCCCTTAAGAATCTTGGTCAGCCAACCCATGGTGCAGATATGTTAGTCCTTTATGTACCTACAGAAATTTTCCCAGTTAGAAGTCATCCATTCTCACAAATGAGCAGACAGAAAAGTAGGAGTTAGTGAACCACATGTTCTTTCATCCCAGGATAAGAAGTAATCATTGCAAGGAAAATTAGCAACTTCAAGAAATAGTAAGGTGGGGGAACATCAGCTGCTGGGTTTCCTTTCTTGGAACTCATCCTTGTACTTTCAAGGCATTAATCTTACCCAATAGTTGTCAGTTATAATTCAACGTAACTAAATGCCTAGACTTAGATATAAGCAATAACTCTAGCCAGAAAACTAAAACTATACGTAGGAATTCTTTATTGCCCTTTTTCCGGACAGAAATGGAGGAAATGAGAAAGCTGCATGATTTCCTACAACCCCAGCAAGATATCAGAATTCCAAAGGAAAAAAATTAGTTCAAATCCACCATCCCAGATACAAAATATCTGATTACCGACACGAAATCAACTACCACAAGAATCGAATCACTAACCAAGAACACATTCGAAACTATTCCACTTGAAAATTAGCTATAAAGAAGAAAAAATTCAGAGGGAAAATGATAGAACAGGTAAAAATTCAAGCATCAGAGATTCGCCTGAAAAAGGATGAAGAAGATTCAGCAGACGCAGTAGAATCTGATGAATACCAGATCAGCCACAGCATCCCAGAACCAGTGATTCATATCACAACAGCTCAATTATGGGACAGGAAAAGATATCCCTCCTGCCAATAACTGCCATTGAACTGGCAAAATCGGTAGGCCTTTTTTTTGTGTGTACAGAAAGCAAGGCAGTTGCAGAACCAAAGAAAGCAGAAAGAAAGGAATGAACACAGGGGCTACTTGAATCTTACGCAAAATTTAGCCTAGAAAGGTGGATTAAAAAAACTGGCTAACAGTTAAAACTTGCATCGGAATTGGATGGCAACATGTGAAATTTTTCAGCTTCCTTGAAAAGCCGACCAAAGATTGATTTTTGAAGATGAGGGACTCCACAGCTGACGGGTATGTTGAATTTGTAACAAATTTCTCCTCAAGAAAGTGGGTCCTTTTTGTCTATTTTCAACCACACTCCACTAAACGTCAAAAATCCATAAAAAAGCCCTTGGCTTTCTTGATGAAAAGGTGATGTGTTGGGTGTATATAATAATTAAATAGATAAATTATCAATTTGAAAAATAAAGGGACATGGTCAAATTTGTCACTATTGTTTGCCTGATAGACAATTTTGCCATCTTTTTTTTTGTCTTTTAGATTCAATAACACCCTTGTTTTTATTTTAATCGCAAAACTACAATTGATATTATTGTGTGAGAGCAGATTTTTTCATTGATGCTATGTTTTGGTTGAAATGTCAAAAAATTGTGAAAATTCATTTTTGATCTCATACTTTCTTTACCTGGAACTCTAGCCCCCTAAAATTTCTAAGCTTTCATTCTGACCATCGCCTTCGACAAGCCCAACCTATGAGCACCATTACTAACCAACCACTAGTTTTAAATCATTATTACTTCTCTATCCCAATCTACGTTACTAATATGAAATGCCACCACCCACCAGTAATCCCAACCAAATAAGGAAGGACATTTAATTGTGAATTCACTGCCTTTTCAATTTCATCAATAGTCACACCATTCTAATGTTTAAATATCACTATTACTTGACCATTATAAGTTATTGTTCATCATCAAAGAAGGCTTAACTTACTGCTCATTGAAATTTTAGCGAATGGTGAGTCAATAGAGTAGCCCTAATGGGATTTGGTAACTAAAGTGGTCCAAATAATAGATTTATAAGATTTTGATAGCTAAGAGCCAAAGAGAAAAATTTTTATGGACTAAGTTTAGATTTTGGTAACTTGACAGTTGCTAACGTGGTGCTGATGTGACACAAAATATTCACTTTTTGGATGAAATATTCTACCATTAGGCACCCAATGGCTATTTCGCTCTCAGTTATAACACCAATGGTAAAATTGTCCCTTCGAGCAAACAATGGTGGTGAATTTATCCTTTTTCCCAAATATAAAGCAGATAAGTAAATAATGTGCCAACATTATTCATGACCTTGCTTCCAGTTGTCGGCATAGAGTCACTCTGTACTTGCTCTGCTTCAGTTACTGACTCTCTAACCGGGAACTCGCAAAGTTGCTTCTTTGGTCATTGGCCCACCGTGATCTTGGGCCAGACTGAGCTGCCGAGTTGCCTTTTTAATATTGGATAAAAAAATATTAGTTCTCCATGTGGTATGAACGAAGTTTGCCCTAATTTTTGCAAAATTTTGTCTGGTATAATTTAATTAATAATTACAAAAAAAGTAAGTGAAATCTGTTAATATTTTTATATTTAATTAATTCTTTTTATATAGAGTTTTGTATAATTTTTTACAAATTTTTAATATACTTAGTAAAATTCATCAACCATTAGGCCTAATGTTCAACATTATTTTTTTACACACATAAGTATTTGAATCTCTGCATGATGGGTGAAGAATAATGGCCTAAGAAATGACCTGGTGCCAAATCAAAACCTCATCAAAGTAAGGTTTTTGCGTGCATAAGATCATGAATTGAACCCAAGATCTCGTCCTTAAGATGTTTGAGTCTCTTGCACTCGGATTAACTTGTATTAGTGTCTAATGCTCAACTTACTTGATTAGATTCAATCTGTCATACTTTGGGTGAAATGCAACCATTAGTCCAAAATATTTAATTCTCATTGCCAATTTCATTTCATTCCATGTTGGTTCCAAATTTTTTTAAAGCATTACATATTGATCTATAATCTTAAGTAAGATTGAGTGGTATAGAAAATTTTATAGAGAGAAAAAAAAATTAATAACTCAAATGATCCATTGATTGTAAAAAAATTATGACCGAACTTGAATTTTTCAAAAGATAGTTATCAAATAATTTGAATTCATTATCTCTTTCACATAACCATCTAACATCAACTTTTTAAATTTAAATTTTAATTATTTAGTAACTATTTTTCAATAAATTTTTTATGTGCTATAATGTTTTAGACAATTAATTGACCATTTAAATTATTAGTTTTCCTTTCTATGAATCAAGTTCTTGTGTCAACTCAGTATTACGTAAGGTTAAAGACAATATGTAGCAAACTATAAAGGTTTGGGATCAATATATAATCAAATAAAGGTTAACAACCAATTGACATTAAAAATTACAAATTTGGGACTAATGGTGTTCTTTTACCCCCTTAGACTCAGCTATGTAGACAATTTTACCACTGTGTTTGACAAGGAGTGGATCTGTGGATGGAATGTTCTGTCTAATTCCGTGCACTTCTTCTATTATCTAAACTGTGATTGTTACAGCAATTTGGTCCCCGATCTACTCAAGTGTATCACAATAGTCATTGAACAACCTTAACGTACGTAGTAGTGTTGCCCATTAATTTAAGGTATTCGTTTGAGCAGATGGAAGTAGTGTCCCATTTTTCATATTGAAGCTTTGCATGCTGCTATACTTCAACATCTGGAATGGAAAAGGCTAGTCTTTGAAATGGCTATTAAGCGTATAATAGGTGTGATTAAATAAATCCAAGCCAAGGAACTCACTCCATGTTTGGAGCATGCCAAGTACAAATCTTAGATACCAATGAGAGTTTAATCAATTAGATAAACATCAAATGCTGTAGTCTAATTGGTAGACATTAGGACCCAGTTTGAGAACAGTTTTATTATTAGCGTTACAGTTTTGAATAGTTTATTAATGGTAGAAATGAAACTGGTGAAATTAAAAGCTAAAGTTACTTCTAAATAGTTTCTTCAAAACTCTAATGCTAATTACTGACATTATTGTCAATCAGGGCTATAGATATATGATTTTTAATACTATATACATATATTTATAAACTACAAGTATATCGTATGATATACAACACTTCATGCCATTACTGATTTTTTAAATCAATATATCAAGATTTTATTTTAAAATGAAAACATCAAAAATAATTTTTTACACGTTTTTACAAGCATTCTAATTTATTTTAATCATGATTTCCTTCTTATAAATAAAATATATATGAGAAATAATATTTTTTTTATACAGAAACACATAAAATATGAAATATATAATAATTTCTAAATTTTACTCATGTTAGCATCATTTAACCGAATTCATCCTCATGATGCATCCTTCTGGATCACTCTGAGCTTGCCCATTAAATTTCAATCATGTTACCATTGCTGCGGTCGGTAGGGCGCCAAATTTGACTCTTTTATGAAGTGCTCCACTATAAGCCCCATCAGTAAAGATTTTTCCTCTTCGATCGGGTAAACTTTTCGGTCGCCAATGAAAAAAAGAAAAGAAAAGAAAAGTGACGGTCCAAGATGGCAATCTCAAAAGTTTGTGGAACCACGTGCCGATAAGATAAGGAACATACCCTCCGAGACATTGATGCGTCGTCCCTCCTTCACTCAGTACTGGCTTTGTCCTTTGTTTTGTTAATAACGCGGTAAACTTTACTTTTTATCATTTTACCATAATTTTTATTTTTGTTTTTATGTATATTTTTTCCCCCTTAACTGAAGAGCTATTTTGAGATATTATTAGTTTAATTAGAAATTTTTATTAACTATCGTATAAACTAGAAGCTTTCTATAAGTCTTTTATTTGAAGAAAAAAATATCATTAGAATTAAATTTCTTTGTTGGAATTTAACATTTTCTTATTTTATTTAGTTTTGAATTATTGTTTATGAAAGAGACGCTGCCCAGGATAACTTATTTAATTAGGATATTATAATCCCGCACTTAGTCACAATTAGCTAGTCAATATTTACAATTCTTTAAAACCTTATATACAACTAGTTTGTTAACTTAAAACATGTATATGCATATGTTGTTTCGGCTTTGAGTAATTGGGAATAAACAAATAAACAAACAAAAAAATTAAAAATTACCGCAGCTTTAATAAACAAAACTTAAAATAACAACTGAAATCATAAGTTTGGTATCTTAATCTTTAAGTATTGACTCTCTGTAAATCACAATACTTAGCCTAATGCACATCCAAAAGTAACTTTAGTGTTCATATACACTAAAAAGTCATGACAACACTTATCTATGCTAGAGGCATAACTTGGTCCCACTAGTACCTAACTTACAAATCTTATCTGAGATCACTAATCAAGTTTTTTAGAGATGTACTTTTTTTCTTTCATCCTTTATGCCATGATTTGTTATTTATATCTATAGATATTATGCTAATAAAATTAAATTGCAAGATTTTGGATTTTGCTCCTTTAATTTATAATGATGCAGGTTTCAACTGTTACTTATGGAACTACTAAAGTTATTTCATATCTATGCAATAATCAAACGGTAATATCTATATTATATTTTTCGTGCATATAAATCACATTATGCTCCATATGCAGCGGGGCAAACTGTAGTGGTGAAATTTAGTAATTTTGAATTTTTCTACTTATTTATTATTTATTGATAAATTTTACTAATTGTGTAATTGTTCCAAGTTAAATGATATTGGATTTAAAATTTTAGGCAAGAATTTTAGTTTGACATTGTAAAGGGGATGATTTCAAGAAATTCTATCTTAGTGGGTTTGGACTAAGGCCCGTTGAAATTTCCAACCAACTCAATAGACTTAAAATCCCAAAATATGACCGTAACAAAAAATGACTGTTACACTTTTTACTACCATTGGTCTAAGGATATATGGTGCAATTCTATGCACTTGGATCCTCTATAAGTAGTCTTTACTTTTATTATTGAAAGGAATATATTTTTACAATCCACCCACTATTTAGAGTTCTTATGTTATTTTGTTTCCCCGCCACGCTCATATTTGCTTCCATCAAGTTTTTCATTTGATATAAGTTAATACTTTGTCTTGTTTAGCATTTTATTTTGCCTGGGATTATTATTTCTTATTTCGCCTAAAATCTTTTCTCCTACCAATCTCCTGAGTTTGCCGAATTACTTGCTCCTCTTTTTTGTTGGTCCATAATCCTCTCATATTTCCTTTGTGTGTAACACTTTGTCATCTTCCATAAATAACCTTCACTCACAAAATGATTCAACCAAGGTGTTACCTAATCAAACCATTGGGAAAACCATTCCACTTCATCTTCCAACATGACATCAATAGCTTCTTTTGAATTGCATTTTAGTAGAACTCTCAAGCCCCCTATATACTTCATTCTATAGGGCCTTATTCCATCTGACTCACACATTCATTGCAACCCTTTAATAGTGTCAACGTGCTTGAACTTTCCAATAGCACACCCATTTAACCAGCCAAGCTCTTCATTTTTTGGTTGCAATTTGATCCTCGTCCTAGTCATCCTTGTTCTTTTTCTCCCTGAGTGCATTGACTCTGTTCAAATAATTCCCTGCTACTACCTCCACAAACTTTCACCCATCTCTTATCTAACTACCAATAATAGCCCTTGTCAAATTTTTCTCCAAGGTTCTTAAGTTCCTCACTTCTCTGTTCTTTACAAAATCGAGAGAGATTGATCATCAACATATAAGTGCCTATCCACATGCCATTCAGCTCATTTTCTAGCAGCCTTATGTCCTTCACATCTTAAACCTTGTGAAGCCAAATCACATTAATTCAAACTTCTGTTCTTTTCCATGCAACATTAATGTCTAGGAATACTCTAAATCTCTAAAAAATAGGCAAAAAATGCTTAGCTTCCTAGTCCTCCAGGAAATTAAAGAAAAAATGTTGTAGCCACATGCTACATAACTTTTTCAAAATCTTTATAGGAAGCACTTCCCCTGGCTCATTTCTAGATTCATTGTTCTTGTCTCTCACATTCTTTCGCGCACCCTCTCACTCTTTCTCACATGCTTTCGCTCACTTTTGTTTGTATCTTCGACTGTAACAATCAGAGAGGTTGCATCAGCTAGTAGCCAACCTAAATATGAGGTCAAATCATAGAACTACTTTACCATTTTCCTTATTGCTATATTGGAGCTTAAAAGGTATTTGGGGAATCCTGTTTTCGATGTCCAGAACTCCTCGTGGTCACTGTTAATAAAAATGGATGCTTTGAAGTTTGAGTATGATCCAGATGTCGCTATTAATTGAAAATCAGTAGGCTCGTCTCATTGTTTGTTGATGGGCAAGTTAATAGTTGATGGTTGCCAAAAGGCCAAACTACATGGGGAGCCCTTGAACTTGGTTGAGTAAACGAGTTACACCCCTGAACTTCGGCTTAGCACAACTTAACAGTCTTAACCCCTAAACTACAAAAAAAAAAAAAATCAGCCAACCTCTTTGATGACGTGTGCACATCATGTGATGCTTTGAAGGAAAACTTCATTACTTAAATTGAAGGATGTCTTTAGACATATATGTACATCATGAAAACGAATAAGGAAGAAACTGGGAAAAAAGAATGGCTTTGGCACGAGGAAGGGTGGAAAAAGGTCGAACATATGCTATACGTTATAAAACATGGCTTCATATTTACTTCCCCTACATTATTCCTCTTCAAATTTTTGAACTAAACAGCATCATAAGAAAGTTAAATTAATGGAAAATAAAGCTAAGCCATATCTCTTCCAGTACTGCTTAGACATATGGACCAACAAGGAAAATAAAGCGTCTCTCATCTACTTAAATTAATAGAAACATCATAAGAAAATTATCTCAATCTCTTTCCTTTGGCACAACAGTTAACCATCAAGCAACCACCATGACCAAGGGCATTTGGAGACTGAAAGAAACACCAAAATCAGTAGGCTTACCCTACTAAACTAACACTGAAATAGTCTTTGACCCAAGTTGTCTCCTTCATGCCTTGTTGTCCCTTTTGAAGCCCGATGGTAATACTTGTAGGTCGGAACTTCCTCATTAAACCATAATGCTGACGACATGAATGAAAACATTATCCCTTGATCAGATCCTTAACCCACCTAGCTCCCTCAATCTTTAATCTTTTATTCTCAATTTAGCATTTCATCCTAACAAAATCCCAATTTTGCAACCTTGTAACTCATCATAGTCTTCTCCTTATATCTCTTTGTGTTTCAGTAATCGGAAACTAATGACATCTTCCTTAAGTGTGTCACATGATGCACACATATTGCCAAATGGGTTGATTGACCTTTTTTTTCAAGTTTAAGGGTTGAGTTGAGTAGAATCAAAGTTAAAGGGCATAACTTGCCTAGTCAACTGAGTTTGAGGGACTCCAATGTATTTTGGCCTTTGCCAAAAAGTGGTTGGTAATTGTGAAAACCCAGGCCAACTTATTTGTGACTACCATGGTTCATCCAAATCAGTTCATGCTTAGTAAGTAAATGGGGTAACAGCACCAGTTGTCCCTGAATTAAGACCCACATTTTGGGTTCATCCTGTAACTACAAAACGTTACATCATTTATCATTTAACTATGAAAATCTTACACCAGTCATATTGTCGTTAATTGTAACTGTTAAAATTGACGAAAAAAAAAACATAAAAAACTAGTTTTAACCCCTTAAAACCTTTCATTTGTCATAGAAATCTCAAAACTTTTATATCATACAATAAAACCATCATCCCATCATGACCTTCACCTCTGCTCCTCCGCCCCTCATGACTTTTACCTCTGTTATGGCCGGTGTTGATCTGCCACCGTCATGTTCCCATCCTGTTGCTGACATGCCACGTTGCAGCCACCATTAATGATTAATCGATGGACAAAGGGGAACAAAAGACTCAGACTTTTGAGGCCATAACATGGCATTTTTCCTTATTGAATTGTCTTCTATTGCATTTTTTGGTTGCCATCTTGTTGCTATGCAATTAAATACCACATTATACCAGTTACCATAGGTAAACAGTACACGATACAAATGTTTTCATATTTTTTCATTTTTTCACATGAAATATGTGATATACTATTGTATTTCATGGTATTTTGCATATTGGTAACTTTTTATGTATATTTTGTTTAAAAACTATGGTATATCATAAATATCGTGAGTTATGTACTGTAGTATTCTATTTTTTGCGGACATGTGTGAGATATTTTTTTTTTCATTTTAAATCAAAATATCATACATAAACATATAAAATAGTAAAATATAAGTAATACACATATTTTAACTTAAATATTTACTTTTATTTTTTGGTTGCATTTTCTTTTACTTTTGCTTTCTTTTATTTGGGTATTAGAAAATGTATTGTTATTATTAAAGTATTGTTTCTTTTTTTTTTTCTCTTGTATCAATAAATTAGTTTTTTTTTGCTGAGTAATATTTATTTTTCTCTATATATAATATTTTTTTATGTTTTTTCTATAACAAATATTTTCTATCATATATATTTTATTTGTATTTAACAAATTATAATGAGAAAAATTAGAATATATATAAAGATGTGCAAAAAAATGTATTTAATTTATTTCATCTTAAAATAATATTTTAACATTTTCTTTTTGAAAAAAGGGTAATGATATGCAGTGCAGTATATCTTAAAAATATGATGTGTAGTATACCTAGTAGTAATGATGTTTAACATCTTACTAGACATTTAACACCTTGCTTGTCACACTCTTCCATCAATTAAGCGTCATCGCCTGTAGTGCTCTTTCGTTGCGCTTCGATCTTGGCCATCATCCTCTATTGTCATTTCCTTTCGATCCCGTCTGGATATCTCCCTTCAATCGTGCTCCAACATTGTTGTTTCTCTTCGATTGTGCAATGCTGAAGGAAGACAACAATTGACAATTGTGCATTACCGAAGGAAGACGGCCACCGACAATTCAGCAGGAAAAGAGTGGAGGTGGGCTTGCAAATTGGGAGGTTGGCTTGGAATCAATGACAAAGGACACAAAAACCGAATGGGCGAAGCAAAGGATGACACCATTCATGGAGGAAGGAGGGTAGTTATGAGAATGTGGTTTTATTGTAAAATGTAAAAATTTTGAGGTTTTTATGACAAATGAAAAATTTTCAAAGGTTTAAACTAGTTTTTTATGATTTTTTTCTGTTCATTTTAATGATTACAGTTAGCGACAGAATGATTGGTGTAACATTTTCATAGTTAAAGGATAAATGGTGTAACGTTTTGTAGTTTTAGGATAAATCCAAAACATGGGTCTTAGTCTAGGAATGATGAGTGCTGTTTACCCTAAGTAAATGTTTCAATAGTGCCAGATCCAAAATTTTTACAAAAGGGGGTATGTATATATATATAACTACTAAGCCCTAATATTAAATAATGAAGATTGTAAATTCACATATTCTAAATGTAATGTTGAAAAAATATGTTTTAGAAGAACATTTAAAATCATGCTCTAATTTAACATCTCTTTTTCTATCGTTGGTTGAACAACTAGAAAAATATAAATTATGGGGAAAATGAGAGAGGTATTTATGTTTTATAGAATCTAAGAGAAAAATATCATTTTAGCACTTATGTACAACTTCCACTTAGCTTATTAATTTTATCTTTTGTTTGATTAGCTTCACAATTTTTTCTATGTTTAAATTAGAAAAAGAAAAGTGGCGAAAAACCTTTAAGGCCTAGATAAGAAAATGTGTGAAAATTAAAAGGCCAGTATATGACTTTAATCATTATCTTAATTGTTAGTAGAGAAAAAAAACTGCCCAATTTTTTCATTTCTTAAGATAAGAGGGACATATTATTTTGTTCTAATAAATGCTAAGAAAATTATGGAGGTCCATTAAAAAAATTGAAGGAGCCTAATTATTTAATTATGCATCTCTTATCTAGATTTTTCTAGAAAAAGAGGTACATGGAACCTATATTACCAACATGGATCTGCCATTGTATTTCAATTATATTTCCAGAAACAGATTATGTGGCAACATTTTCTGATGTAATTAATTAGCTCTTTTTTTTTTTTAAAAAAAAGGGACCAATTAAGCCGATTCTGAAACGTTATATTCTAAACCAAAAATAAAGAAGATTCGGAAAGCTGAAGTAGAAATACCCGTATAAACAAACCACAGCCGCTGTAATTCAACTAGGATTCTGAAACCTTATATTCTAAACCAAAAATAAAATGGATTCGGAAAGCTGAAAGGATGTTATAAATACCCGTATCAATAAAGAATAAACCTCATCCCGAACTGGATTCATAATTCGACGAACATGAATCCGAGCTGGGTACGTGGTTGTGGAAACGGCGCCGTATCACTCCCCGTGAACCAAAACCGTTACAGGCTCCGTTGATGGGCCGAAGCCGATGCAAAGTTCTTGAGCATGGTTTTTGTACCCACAAACAGGGTTCATGGGTCTACATGGCCCATGTCCTACTCACATATTATACATAACATATAAATATCTAAAATATTGCATATATTATATATACATGCTAAATTCTAGTCATATACAACTCAAATATATAATATAATTCTAACCTAATAAACCGTAAAATTTACAATCATAGGGCTAGGTTATTTTATTTTTGGTTATGCAGTATATTCAGGCATTTCATAATTTCTTTAGTTTTAATTTATATTATGTGATCATTTGTGTGAGTATTGCGAGTACAATACTCGACCCTACCCGCCTTAACTAAGGAAGGGTTTAGGCGAAGAAATCCCATCCACTACGGGTTACAAGGAGGGTTTGTATAAAGTTTTTATATTACGAGTAAGGTTTGATAATCACTCTACCATTCTCAAATATGATCCATTGGCATCTCTACGATAATGAGATATATTTATATATATGTTTTTTTCTTAATCTATTTTATATTTTCCTTTCTAGCTTTTTTATGTATCTTCTCTGTTCAGTAATGAAGAATTTTAACATTCGTTTCCCTCGTCCAATAGCACTTTTTTGAAAGAACTTCGATTTTTTCCCTGAAAACAAGTGACACTTTTATACTTTAATGTAATTAATTAAAAATTATATTTCTATGCACCTGATTCCAAATAAAATTTATGTGAGTTTTTACACTCATTATTTTTGAACTTCAATGTTAATTGATATAATTATTATGGGCAAGCTTTGACTAAGTAAACTAGACTAGATTTTTTTATAATTACAAATTGTCAGTTGATTATTTATTTAATTCTTTCTTTAGTTTTTTTTCCAAGACACAACTATGTACTAACATACTTGTGTCTAAAAATTCATGAATTCAATGATATCAATTAAATCTGCACTGGATCGATACCAAGTGCAAAGGATTCAGAGGTTTTGCTTTTGTCAATAACTAATTCTGATCGAGCCACATCAGGCTTCGTTAGACGGAGGCTCTTTCAAAATCTATATCTTATTCATAAAACTTGGATTGGACTCACACTACTGAAAAAAGAGGTTTAGTGATAGCTATTAATGGATGTAGCAACGTGCAGCCATCATTAAGTGTACTGCAGGTAATTCATTCGACACTAATATTCTAGCAATGACCATCACTAATTTCTTGGTGCTGGCATGTTAGTCGGTAAGTTAGTGACAATTAGTTATCACTAAATTTAGCGAAGGTGAATTGTCGCCAAAGTTGTAAGATTAGTAAAGAAAAGGTATATTGTTACTAATTTAACGATGACTTGTATTTGCTAAGCCTAGTAACAATTGATCATGACTAAATTTAGTGATGGTAAACTGTCACCAAGATTATAGGATTAATGAAAGCCTACAATTATTAATTTAGTAATAGTTTGTCCTTACTAAGCCGTCATTAAATTAGTGACGGTAAGTCTTCACTAGTTAATAAAATTTTAGTTAAGGCAAGTCTACAATAAAGTTTACACACACAAACAAATGGTTTCCTTATGTTGTGTCACCAAAACCTCATTTGTTATCCTTTCCCCACCAAAATAATAAAAAATCAGAAAAATATTATCCAAAAAAAAAAAAAAGATTCACATACCAATCCACAAGCCAACTCCTTATTGATGCCCCGAGGCATCTTCGTCGGGTGACATTATGACTTCTGGAGGGACTTCCTGAGAAGGAAGACGTCTGGAGCAAAGATTTCCCAGAGGAGTGTGCTTGAAATACTCAGAAAGAAAAAGGTTAGGAGGTCCCCCGGAGTATTTTTTCGGGGAGGAGCCTCCGATGCCCAAGTCAGTGTTCTGAGGGGAGATAGAGGAAGAGTACTAAGAGGCTGGGTGGTCTTGCATGTTCGTGTTTTCTCAGGGAGAGGGGGCCGGATCCTTTGCCAGGGCCTGTTTCTTGGTATTTATAGGGATGCCCAGCCCGTTCAGATTGTGACACGTGTTCGGTTAGATGCGATCTGTACTTCTAGGTGTAGGGGACAGGTAGCCATTTGTAGGCTCCTCAGGTCTGGGACTGAGACAGGTCGTGACAAGACTTGGACGACGTCGGCGCGTCAGTCCGCTCTTCGAGCCGGTGTGTAGCGCATGTGGGCGACATGTCAGAGACTCCTTAAATGCTCATGCCGTACCCCCGAGGTCCTCTGGGCGAGGCCATCCTTTGGTACGGATGCCCCTCTTCGGGAATTATGCCCGTAGTTCGGGGAGTTCCCTGGTTCGGGGGTTCCGCCTTCGGGAGATTCTCTCTTGCTTGAAATAGCTGGTTCTTCATCCCTGAAGGCGATCCGTTTGGTCCCCCAAGGGAGCCGGTAACATCTTTGAAATTCCTGACGTACTGGCCGAAGTCCCGAGTTTGAGGTGTTTGACTTCACTCCTTCCGACGTCAGTGATATCGCCTCTTTCGGATGACGTCAGGCTTCCTGACCATGCTATTGGCAGGAAGTATGTACTGAGAGAGGCGATAGCCCTTTGGCTATCACAGGCCCCCCTTCGGAAAGCCGAAGTGGAATAGCCTGTCTTTCGGAGGGTGTCCTTCGGGGCCTTGGGTGTAATACCTGTGCCGAAGATGTACCTTTTGTCTGAAGACATAGGCTGTTCAACCATAGCCTGTCTTTTGGTGTCTTCGAGGTAACCCATTTCTTTTCTTTTGCAGGTCTGTGCAACGTCGCGTCTCGTAACCAAGCGTGTTAGTCTGGAGTGGCGCGCCCAGGGTTTAGGGGTGTCAGAAGGCGTGTCCCTTTTTTGGCGCGACGGCTGACACGTGGCACGCTTGTCATTGGAGGGGACTGCATCGGTTTACGGCAGACGCGCTTTTTTATGCGCAGAGAGAAGTTATGGCGTCTGTTCGCCTTCGTGGAGTACTTATGATGCCGGTTCGCCTACCCTCCCTCAGCCTATATATGGCCTGTTCCATCATAAGCTCATTTTGTTTTGCTTTTGCTTTTCCCCTGCTCACAACTGTTTTTGCGTTTTTTGCGGCGGTGCTTTTTCTTGGGCGATTTCCGGCCACCTTTTATGACGGCGACTCCAAACCCAGACTTTGGCAAAACGTTTGGTGGGTTTTGACTTTCAAAATTCTTTGATTTTCTGTGATCTTTTGCTTTTCTGAAAGCTTTCCCGGAGTCGGTTTTTCATCCCCCGAAGTCATTTTTTCTTCGAAAATGTCTTCGCCAACTCCTCATATGACTGTTTCCCCCATCCTAGAGAGCTGGCTTCCTCTTCTCAATCATACTTGCTGTACGACTTTAGAAAAATTGGAAAGATTGACCAAAAAGTTCTTACTTCCTTCTTACACTACCACCAGACTTCCTAGCTCTCAAGAGGTCAGTTTTATGAACCGCTGAAATGAGGTTACCATTTTTCGCGCCTAACTGAAGGCCGGACTTCGGTTTCCTCCCTCGAAGGTGATTTGCGACTTTTGCCAATTTCATGGCATTGCCGTAAATCAACTTCCCCTGAACTCGTACTACTATTTCAACGCCTTCCTTTGCATGTGCGGCGTTTTCAAAATAAAACCCCATTTTATTCTTTTTATGCAGTACTATAAGCTTTACGCGGTCCCGAAGGTTGGTTTTTACTTTATGCTACCTCGGGGATTAGGGAGCAAAAAGTATATGTTCACTTTTGTCACTAAGGACAGCTGGCGAGGGTGGCAAAGGAAATTCTTTTTTCTGAAGATGGAGGAGGCCTAGTCGTACGTTCCAACCAAGTGGGCTCGGGGAAAGCTGGAGACAAATGTTGTAGACCCGAAGAGGCTACTGACTCCTGAGTTGGCGGCCAGATTTGCGGACTTCGACAAACGGATCCGAGCAGTCTCCGACTGGGATTCTAAGCTCCCTTCACGCTCCTTCTACCCCTTCCCCATCATGTGGAAACTAATGACCGAGGAGGTCCTTCGGGAGCTAAGGGTAGTGAAGGAGCACGAGATGGACCTCAAGATGCCGGCTCCTGCCATCGCAGGGAAAGACTCCTGGCTGGTAAAACTCCTTCGGAATGAGGTTACTTACGAGACCTTTTGTGAGCTTAAGTTATCTCAAAAGTTTTTTGTTATAGATACATCTTAGACTCACACTGATGTTTTCCTTCTATTTCAGAGATGGGCGACGAGTCCGCTGCTTACTACAAGGCGTTCTTCCTCGGTCAAGCCGAGAAGGGGGAGTAAACAAAGAAGGTCATCTCCTGAAGGCGGAAATCGTCTGGGGCCGGGCCATCCTCGGCAAAATGGGTGAAGAAAGACGTGCTTCCTCTTCACCCGGAAATTCCCGAGGAGGTGCGCGAAGAGCTTGACGCCGCTGTTGCCCCGCCGACTGAGGTCGCCACTAATGCCCTTTCTCGGAGTCCCATTTCCTCGGCAGCTCTTCTGGATGCCTTGGTGGAAGTCCCTTCTGCCGAAGAGCGCCGCAAAAGCAAAGGCAAGGAAATCTCTGCCGAGGGGGTCCGGGACTCCGACGATGAAGTTGCCGAGGTGCCGCTAGGTTTGTTTTTTAGACAAGCTGTAGTGTCTTTATTTTTTGAACTTTGAGGATTGCTTGCCTTAACAAGCTTCTTGTCTTGCCGTGCAGAGGAGGTACCATCTTTGGCATGGGTGGCTGAGCACGCCCGGAAACGGGCCCTTCGGGATTCCCATATCCCGAAGGGGAAGGTCCCGAGGGAGCCTTTCTACTCGTTTACGGAGGACATGAACTTGTACTCCGGCGATTGCCAACAAATGGCCAACAAAATTTCAAAGGGGATCCTCATCGAGGCCTCCTTGAAGGCTATTTCCGATGCGTGCCCGGACGAAGAGTCCCTTGTTACAAAAGTCTCCGAGCACGCTGCCCAAGTATAATTTACGCCTTTGTCTTTTCCTTTTGATTTCTTCTAAGTGTTTGGCTCAATTTTTGCCTTACTGACTTTGTTCTTACTTCTTTGCAGCTGTTGGGGTGCACCGGCCTCCTCAGGGTTCGGGCAGCGAAGCAAGCGGCGTTCCAAGTCTGGGACTTAGACTATGTGGAGAAATCCAAGGTCATGTGCTCCGACTTAGTCGCCAAGAATGCGGAGATGGCTCAAGCTGCAAAGAAGGAGGTCGCTGTCGTTCGGGAGGAGTTATTTAAGGAAAAAGAGGAGCTCTTGAAGGACTCCTCCCAAAAGATTTCTGATCTCAGCTCCAAGGTGGCAGAGTTGACTTCGGCAAACGAGGCATATCAAAAGGAGAAGTCAGAGTCTGAGGCTTTCCTGGCGAAGGTGCTTGCTGAGAAGGCCGTGCTCCAGGCCGAGGTCAAGTCTTTGAAAAAGGAGTCGAAGAAGAAGAAGACGAAGGCACTGAAGAAGGAGAAGGCCGTGCAAGTGACCAAGGTTGGTTTTCAGGATGGCTTTTGCCTTGCTCAGCATCAAGTTCTGCAGAGGTTCCCAGATCTGGACCTCTCCTTTTTGGCGGCCCTAAACATCCCCGAGGGGCCTCAGTGGTCTTGGTCCAAAATTGAGCACCTCAACTTGCCCTTTCTTCTTCCGACGCCAAAGGCGGTGGACAAGGACGCAGGAACTGGTGGCTCCCGAGATGCCGAGATTCCTTAGCTTGTCTTAGGGTCCTTTGCCTTCTTTTTCTCCTTTTTTGTACTTCTTCTTTTGGCGAGCTTTCTTCTTTGTATTTAGATCCATCTCTGTCAATAAAGACTTCTTCTTTCTTTTGTAATTTTTTTTTTGGATAAGTCTTTCGCGCAAGATTTTTCATTTCCCATTGTCCCGAACAAGTTCGCTCAAGAGACTTTGGAAAATCATCGCGCAAGATTTTTCATTTCCCATTGTCCCGAACAAGTTCGCTCAAGAGACTTCGGAAAATCATATTTACGCTTATCACGCCAATTAGCCTTGGAATCACCCTCGCGAAATTTTCTTTAAGTAAATTTCCAACTTCAGAGAAGGTTGATAACCTTTGTAAATAAATTCTCTTAAACCGTGGTTGGCGACGACCATTCTGGTGAAAAGAAACTTTTTGTACTTTAGAAATTTTTTTTCTAACTTGTACAATTTTCCCACCAAAATCCTAAGCATAGAATTTTTTCAAGGCATCCGAATGTCATGTATTTTTTAATTCTACGCCTTCGACATCGCCGAGCTTGTAAACTCCTTTTCGCACTTCGGCAAGCACCAGATAAGGACCTTCCTAATTTGCACGAAGTACCCCATGGGATGGTCTTCGGGGTCCAAATTTAGCCTTTCGGAGAACGAGGTCTCTTTTCTTTATTCCTTTTGGCCTGGCGCGCAAGTTTATAGCCGCGGGCACTCTTTGCTGAAAAGCTTTTCTTCTCAGCTCGGCTATTTCTCTGTGTTCGCCGACGAGGTCAAGCTTGGTTCTCAGGCAGAGGTCATTTCCCTTTTCGTCAAATACTTGTACTCGCACCGATGGTTGCACTATCTCAATTGGGATGATAGCCTTTGTACCGAAAACAAGTGAAAAAGGTGTTTCCCCTGTGGCTCTTCGGGGTGTTGTTCGGTAGCTCCATAACACGCTTGGGAGCTCTCATGGCCATTTCCCTTTTGCTTCCCCCAACCTCTTTTTCAGACCATCTTTTATGGTCCTGTTAGATACTTCTACTTGCCTGTTGCTTTGGGGGTGAGCTACTGGAGCGAAGTGCATTTTTATTCCGAGGTTATTGATAAATTCTTGGAACCCCTTGTCTGTGAACTGGGATCTATTGTCGGCTACTAGTACCCTCGGTATGCCAAATCTGCGTACAATGTTCTTCCATACGAACTTCTGCATATCTTTTTCCGAGATATTTGCCAAGGGTTCTGCCTCGACCCATTTAGAGAAATAGTCCACTGCGACTACGTAGAACTTCACGCCTCCAGGTGCTATCGGGAGTGGCCCAATGAGGTCTATGCCCCAAACTGCGAAGGGCCAGGGATAACCAGCCGAAGTTACCAATTCCGAGGGTGTTCTTTGGATACTAGCGTGTCTTTGGCAATTACCACATTTCTGGACAAACTGCCTAGCGTCCTTTCTTAGGGTAGGCCAAAAGTATCCTTGGCGAAGTATTACTGCTGCCAGGGCGTCGGTTCCAATGTGCGAATCACAAGCGCCTTCGTGAACTTCTTCGAGGATCATTTCAGTATCCTCTTCGCCAACACACCTCTGCAGTGGATTTGCATATCCCTGCCGATATAATTCTTCTCCGATTAGGAAGAATGACCGGAACGTCTTCGCACTTTTGCCGCTTCGTTGGGGTCTTCAGGGAGTGCACTGGTTGCGAGATATCTTTTTATCGGATCTTTCCAGCCTTTTTCTAAAGTTACTATGCTCAGCACTGCGATGCTCGGGTGGTTTAGCACCTCGGTGCATGTTTTCGACTTTGCCAAGCAATCTGCCTTGGCATTATCTCAACGAGGCACAGTTTTGATTCATACGGTGTCGAACTCTTGGATAAGCTTTGCTACCAGTTCATGGTATTTTGCCAAGGTCGGGTCCTTCGCCCCATAGTCCCCTACTGTTTGTCGAACTACTAGCTGGGAATCGCTGTGAGCTTTCAAGTTTCTTACACCAATTTTTCTGGCTAGGCGTAACCCTGCTATGAGAGCTTCGTATTCAGCTATATTGTTGGTGACATTAAAGCCGAACTTGATGGCCTTCATTACTTTTAGACCTTCGGGGCCTCTGATAATTATCCTAGCTCCCTGGTGTTCGGACCCTGAGGCTCCGTCTACATACAAAGTCCATTCTGGCTCACCTTCGCCAGGATCCGAATGACTGTCCTCGGTGATGGGTACTTCGGCAATGAAGTCTGCCAGAGTTTGAGCTTTTATGGCTTTCCGAGGTTCATAAGTAATGTCGTGCTCGCCAAGCTCTATACACCATTTGGAAAGCCTTCCCGAATGATCAACTTTCCTCATGACGTCCTGTAGCGGTAGACTACTTCGGACGATGATTGGGTGAGCTTGAAAATATGGCCGTAGTCTTCTTCCTGCCAGTACCAGGGCATATATAGCTTTTTGTAGCAAGGGATACCTGACTTCGGCGCCGTGTAGGGACTTGCTTACATAACAAACCGGCCATTGCTTCAGCGCTTCCTCTTTCACAAGGACCGAGCTTACTGCTTTTTCTGTGACGGCCAAGTACAACACGAGGGGCTCTCCCTCGCGAGGTTGTCGAAGAGTGGGCAGATGGGCTAAGTAGATTTTGAGTTCTTCCCAAGCCCTTTGGCAGTCCTCATTCCAAGGATGATCATCACATCCGAGGTCGCCCTCCTTTTTTGTTGCCTTAGTGAGGACTTTGAAGAATGCTCGACACCGATCTCCATACCTGGAAATAAACCTGCTAAGAGAGGTTATCCTTCCGGTGAGTCTCTGCACATCTTTTATTGTGACGAGAGTTCGGAATTCAAGCAGAGCCTTAATCTTTTCTGGGTTAGCATCAATGCCTCTTTCTGATACCATGTACCCAAGAAACTTTCCCGAGGTTACGCTGAAGATGCACTTTTCGGGATTAAGACGAATTTCGAAGGTTCTGAGCTGGTGGAAAGTTTCCCTTAGATCTGCGACGTGGTCGTTAGGCAGCTTGCGCTTGACTATCATGTCATCGACATAGACTTCCATGTTCCTCTCTATTTGGTCATTAAAGACCTTGCTCATCAACCTCTGGTAGGTAGCTCCTGCATTTTTGAGCCCGAAGGGCATTCTGATGTAACAATACGTTCCACCCTCAGTGATGAAGGTGGTCTTCTCCTCGTCTTCGGGGTCCATCCTTATTTGATGATACCCACTGAAGGCGTCTAGGAAACTTAGGAGCTCGTATTCGGCAGTTAAGTCTACCAACTGGTCTATTGGTGGGAGAGGGTATGAATCTTTTGGGCAAGCATCATTCAAGTTTCTGAAGTCGATGCACATTTGGAACTTACTGCTCCCTTCTTTTGTGGCAATAACCACGTTGCTCAGCCATTCGGGGTACTTGACCTCCCTGATTACATCTGCGTCCAATAAGCGCTGGACTTCAACTTTGACGAAGTTATTTTTATGGACTGAGATGCCCCGTTTCTTTTGCCGGACAGGTTTTGCTTCCAGACTTACTTTAAGGCTATGCTGTATTATGCGATGGTCTACCCCCGGCATATCTTTCGACGAGTAGGCAAACAAGTCTTTATTCATCAGTAGAAAGGATACAAGTTTTTTCTTGTTACCTTCGGCCAAGTTTTTCCTTATTCGGGTATTTCGGCCCGGGACAAGTTTTACTTCTTCCATTTCTACCTTCGCGGGATCTTCTGCCTCTCCCTTTTTTGGTTTTCCATCTGGCAAAGCCCTGCCTCTACAGTTTGTGCAAAGTTGGTTGCTGGAGCTTTTCGCGCCTTGACAAACACTTTCCTTACTTCGCCTTGATTAATGAAGATTTCCGCGTTTCCATCCTTGGTGGCAAAAGTGACAGTTAAGTACTTTACATCAGGGCGAATGTACAGATTTCCTTGTGTTTGCCTTCCAAGGATGGCGTTACATGACGAAGGAACATCCATGATAATGAACCTTGTCATTATGGAGGCAAATAATTCGTCTATCCCATCTACCGAAGTTCCTTTCATCATTAGGGGAAGATCAATCCATCCGAGCACGGGCAGTTCGGATGGCCCTACCCCGAAAGTAGGCGAAGTGACATTCTTGAGATCGGTGTTGGATATACCCAAGCTCGGCAGCAAATGTGAAAACAGGACGTCAGCGTTTGATCCATCGTCAAGCAACACTCTCTTGACGTCCCAGTTTCCTATCCTCACCATGACTAACAGCGGATCGTCGTGGGGAAAGATGACAGTGGAACCATCCTTGCAGGCCAATTTCTTCATTGGACTCTGATATTCAATCACTGATATTTCTCTGGCCTTCATTTTTCTTTCCGAGGATGGAAGTCCTGTCGTAATTGTTTGTATTATTCCCGCCGGAGGTGGAAGACGCCTCTTCGGACTTTGGTTCCTCCGTCTGTCGGAGTCATAGTCCTCGTCATCTGCCTTTCCTTCTTCCTCTTTCCTTCCTTTCGGGGAGGGCATTCGCAGATATCGCCGAAGTTGGCCTTGTTTTATCAGCTACTCTATGTAATTTTTCAATTGGAAACAGTCTTCGGTGTCGTGGCCGTGGTCGCGGTGAAACTGGCAAAACTTCTTCATGTTCTTTTTATTATCAGCGGTCATGGCCCTTGGCTGCTGAATCTGGGTCCCCTGTCTTTCCATCGTCATGAGGATGTTGGTCCTCGTGGTGTTCAGGGGTGTGAAGGTTGGGGGTTTCCTTCCCTTAAACCTTCGAGGTCATCCTGCCTGGTTGGCTGGGTACCGCGTTTGCTGGCTGGACCCTTCGGCACGGGTGTGATCAGACTTCAGTCCGCCCATTCTCAGCTCTTCGGCTGTCATGTGCTGCTCGGCCCTTCGGTAGAATTTGCCAAGCGTGTCCGGGGGGTCATTGGAAAACTCATAGAACAGTTGTGAGTCCCTCTGAAGGCCCCGTGTCATGGCGAGGATGCATATTTCGGGCCGAAAGTCTGGAATACTTAAGGCCTCTCCATTAAACCTTTCGACATAGTCGCGGATGATTTCTCCGTTCATTTGCACTATGTCGAACATCTGGACAGGCATTTTCGCCGTCGGCTGGCTTCTAATGAATTGCTGCGTAAAGGCCGTAGATAACTCCTGGAACTCCCTGATGGTTCTAGGAGCCAACAAATTGTACCACGCTGTTGCTGGTCCTGTGAGGGTGACCTCAAAATATTTGCACAGGGTAGCATCATCAGTACCGTGCAGCACCATGCTGCGTTTGTATTTGGTTAAATGAGCCTGTGGATCAGTTCGGCCATCATAGGTTTCCAGCCGAGGCACCCGAAAGTCACTTGGCATGGCTGCCTTGACTGCTGTTCGGGTGAACGGCGATTCATCCCCACCAAAAGTTTCAGACAGCCTAGCCCAGACTGGTTTTCGAGCTACCTGTTTCTCCACTCTCTCCAATCTCGCTAATATTTTCTCCATAAGGAGCGTGGCATTGGGCTTTTCTTCCTGGTGCTTGTAGACTTCTGGGAAGGGAGATTGCCGACGTCTCTTCGGGGAGTGACTCCGGCGCCAAGGGGATGGGGACTTCGCCTTAGGTGATGAGCTCCTTTGGCGTGGGATTTTAGGTCGCTTGGACCCCGTTTGTTCCATAGGTTGTGCCCTGACGGGTATATTTTCCGTCGAAGACTCATCACGCGGATCCCCGCTTCCCAAACTGCGATAGGTTGATTTAGGGCTTTTCTCCCAAGGGCGTATCGGCGAGGAAGGCCTTTGGGCCTGAGTTGGTTGCGGCTACCTTCGGTCTATCTGCTGTGTTATTTTAGCCACAATAGAGCGCTGAAAGTCACGTAGAAAACTCATAATTATGACTAGAGGACGTTCTTCCTCAGGCGAGGAAGTCCCTAGAAGGGTTTGCTCAGTAGCCGGTTGAGCTTCAGGCGCGGACGAGGACTTTGGAAGTCCTTTGTCCTTTGAACGCTGAGTTTCAACAACGGCGACCTGAGGGTGAGTTCCCACAGACGGTGCCAAATGATGCCCCGAGGCATCTTCGTCGGGTGACATTATGAATTCAGGAGGGACTTCCTGAGAGGGAGGACGTCTGGAGCAAAGATTTCCCAGATGAGTGTGCCTGAAATGCTCAGAAAGAAAAAGGTTAGGAGGTCTCCGGAGTATTTTTTCGGGGAGGAGCCTCCGATGCCCAAGTCAGTGTTCTGAGGGGAGATAGAGGAAGAGCACTAAGAGGCTGGGTGGTCTTGCCTGTTTGTATTTTCTCAGGGAGAGGGGGCCGGATCCTTTGCCAGGGCCTGTTTCCTGGTATTTATAGGGGTGCCCAGCCTGTTCAGATCGCGACACGTGTTCGGTTGGATGCGATCTGTACTTCTGGACGTAGGGGACAGGTAGCCGTTTGTAGGCTCCTCGGGTCTGGGACCGAGACAGGTCGTGACAAGACTTGGACGGCATCGGCGCGTCAGTCCGCTCTTCGAGGCGGCGTGTAGCGCATGTGGGCGACATGTCAGAGACTCCTTAAATGCTCATGCCGTACCCCCAAGGTCCTCTGGGCGAGGCCGTCCTTTGGTACGGATGCCCCTCTTCGGGAATTATGCCCGTAGTTCGGGGAGTTCCCTGGTTCGGGGGTTCCGCCTTCGGGAGATTCTCTCCTACTTGAAATAGTTGGTTCTTTATCCCCGAAGGCGATCCGTTTGGTCCCCCGAGGGAGCCGGTAACATCCTTGAAATTCCTGACGTACTAGTCGAAGTCCCGAGTTCGAGGTGTTTGACTTTGCTCCTTCCGAGGTTAGTGATAGCGTCTCTTTCGGATGACGTCAGGCTTCCCGACCACACTATTGGCAGGAAGTATGTACTGAGAGAGGCGATAGCCCTTCGGCTATCACTTATTCAACCATCCAAATCCATCCCATATTACAGGCATATATAGTAGTAACCAAAACACAATAATTTTGGTATTTCACTGAGCACTAGCATTCATTCTATTAACAAACTAACAAAAGTGACAGAAGCTCTTCTTATATTAAACAACCAAATCACTGCAAACAACGACTTTTAAGGCACATATAGCTTAGTAAAACAAGCCAGGCCCCAGTTAATAAGTTAGTCAATTACCCAAAACTCTAATTGACTCAAACCCAAATAAAGCTAATAGTTTTTTCTTAAACCCAAATAAGCGAACAATTTTCTTTGACACAAGCTTGAAAATTCACAGACAACGATATGAAACAAACTAAAGTGGATCACACACCTGAATTAACCTTTTTATTTTTTTTTACACCAAACTGATATATTAATTAAGCTAAATAGTACAATGAATTTTACACCAACTAGCTGGGAGCTAATCTACAAACCACAGCCCTGCCCATAACAAATATACATAGATACTCGCCTACACACAACAAAAATTAGCAGCCACCCCTGATTTACAAATTATTAAGTATTTTCTATTGTCTGACATGGATTAATTAGCCAATCTGACCAGCTGAAGCTGCCCTTCTTAAGTCTATTACATATCCACAGATAAGAAAAAGATTGCACACCACTTAGTAATTGCATAGCCGACTTTTTACCACCACTAAAAACCAACTCATTTCTATACCTTTAGATAATCCAACATAAAACATAACAAGTAGCTTCCCACATGTTTTTCACCTTGCTATTAATCCACAGGCCAGCAATATCACGCCACACATCAGGAAAATCCAGTGGAGGAGAGTAGAGTATCTACCACAAATTCTGCACCTTTTCCTACAGATATGAAGCCAACTTGCAATGGAACAACACACCTGCAGTAACCTATCAGCAAATGATTTGAAACCTCAACTCAGAAAATCTAATGCCATGATTTGTTGAAACCTGACATGACTAAACGTGGGCACAATTTGACCTGCATGTTCGTTCATCTCTAGTTTTAGGTGACGGTCACATAGTGGACAAACTCTTAATTGAAAACATAATTATGTACCTTCTTCATTTTGTATTGGTTGACCCTTTTATCTTTTTTGACTAAAGTTTAACTTAAACATATTAATATTAATATGTATTAAAAAAAATTCTTAAAAATGATATTTAAAAACTATAATATTTAAATTTTCATTTTCATATAAAATATTTATATTTTTATAATAATTTTTGAAAGAAATAAAATCATAAATTAATTGTTCTGAATAGTTAAATAGTCAGTTTTTATGAAATGTAGGAGTAACTAATTCAGCCATCAGTGTTGTAAGATCCAGACACATTTCCAAACAAAAAAGAGAAGTAAAGGAAAAAACCCACAAACCACTGAAAACATATATATTTTTTTAAAAGGAATAACCACAGGTATTATTGTCAACCAACAAGGTAGGAAGAAACCATGAGCCAAATAACAGATGCGGGTTCCAAATAACAAAACCAGAAGTGATTTTAGATTTCAAATTTCAGATAATAGATGAGAGATAAGATTTCAGATTTTAGATTGGTTCTAGATAACAGATAGGAGATAAGATTTCAGATTTCACAAACATAAAATCAGCAGCTAGGGATGTAATCAGGATTTGTGGCAAGGGGGCGGGGCAAAAAACGTGAATGTGGGCTAGTTGTTAACAAGTATAAATTTATGATTAATAATATAAAACATCAAATAATGTATTATATAAACTCATGAAATTCGAATGTCTACAATAATTTAGTTTAGAATTTAACACGACGCTCCTTCAAATCCCTAAAATTATTAAGTATAGAATTCAAACTGAAAATCTTTGCAATTTCTTTTTCAATATATAAAAGTAGACTATCAGAAAAAAAGTCATTCTCCATTTTGTTTCTTAATTTAGTCTTCACAATCCTTATCTCCAACAGATTCTGAAAGCTCTTCCACTATTCTTGAATATTGACTGCTTTTGGGTTGGCCTTCACTTTTTGGTGAAGATTTCTTCTTAAAGAAGTGGAAGAATTTCTTTTGCTTGCTAGCCATTGCTGTAAAAACAAAAATCTAACATTTAAGCAATCATAAAATAGGAGAAATTTTTATATTTTTCAACTAATTTACTTAAGAACAACAATAAATACTCTCAAACTTACTCTTCTACTTGTTATGAAAAATCGGACAAGAACAACAGTGAAAATTTTTTTTTATCATGATGATTTGGGAATCACAAGGCAATTGGATTTAAATCATCCTAAAATTATGCAAAAAATTATAATGATAAATTTGTTTATAATTAATACTAACTTTTGTCTATGTTTCTTCTCATGTTCGCTAATAACATATGCGAACAAGTCAATCACATAAATGTTAAGTACAATACTAAATGTTTGATTACGATAATTCTCATTTCTTAAGCAAAGTAGTATGACGATTCAATTTCAAGAACAGAGGAAGCTATGAACCCTGAATCGAAAACATAGGAATTAGGATCTTACATCTTAGCTTCACTATCGACTGATCTAGTACACTTTATTTACAAATTTGAGTTAACAATTGATAAAGAAACAAAGAATTAAAGGAAAAGAAATAAAAGAAAATGCCCAACCTCTGTCGCGACTCGGCTGCCGAATGCACGGGAGCTTTCTCCAGAAACTTAGACTTGAAGTCGAATAAGGAGATGGACAGAAGGAATGTCGGCAATGGGGAGAAGAAGCTCAAGTTGGCTGGGTCACTGCCATCTACCGACGAGCTAGATCGAAGAGAATCGTCATCGCTACTGAAAAACAGATAGACAGAGCGTCTGAACCAGGAGGGGCTAGGCCTGGTTTGTTCATTACTCGTGAACTCTGTGTTTCTAATTTTGGTTCCAATTAAAACTTTTAAAAAAGGATAAAATCCACAAAAGTCCCTAATTAATTTTATAATTTACAAACAAGTGCCTAACTTTAATATTGTTGCAATTTTTATCCTATTATATACTACTAATAATTTTTTAAAAAAAAAATCTAGGGGGGGCGACAGCCCCTCCTCGCCCCTTGGCAGCTCTGTCCCTGTCAGTAGCCATTGGATCACAAGCAGAAAACCATGAAACAAATAATAGGTACAATTGCACACGAATCAATACAAGTAAAATTCATCAAACAAATCCCTAACCAATTGAGCAAATTGGAACTTTCCAGATCTTTCTAGGCCTTTGTCAAGTGTGCTAGTAAGTTCAACTTGGTCCCACGATTAGTAGCCTCTCTGATTTTAAAATCACCATCCAAGGTCTTCAAAGGCGACGTTGTAGTCTTTTCTCAAATCTATAGCGACATCGCTGGTTTGATAACTAACAGACGTCCATCGTGCCCAAGCAAAGCTTTTTGTCACTTTTACTCCCTCTCGCATCACTGGACGCTTATGCAGATTGTGGGATGGCAGCAGCAAAGAGTTTTGTTTCGTGAATGTCTTAGTGGGAGGCAGAGAGGATTTAAATTTTTTGAACTAGCGAGGGCTTAGCTATCCCTTGTAGATGGTAGTATACCGAAGGCAAGCCATTACCATCTTTTGACAAAGAGTAAATTGTGTGAATGGTCATTAATTTTTAATCATTGTTTTGTTTTAGTCCCTAACTTATTGAATATCATATTTTGGTCCTAACCTTATAAAAAAATGTTTCCTTTAGTCCTAAATCTATTAAAAATGTTTCCCTTTTTTGATAAAATTTATTTACTCAAATTATTTGTCTGATAACAACTTTTCAGATTATAATTTAAACTATTAGGTAACTGTCTTAAAATAAATTTAATCTGTATAATAATTTTTTTATAGTTAATGAAAAGTTCAAATCATTTTTTTCCCTCTTTATAAATTGAACTTATTTCATTCAAGAAGAAAAAGATGCTAATTTAGATTATCTATTTTTTGTCACAAACATATTAAACTGTTTAAGTTTACTGGAAGACTATTACTAAATATTTGAATTAGAATTTCAAAAGTTTGTGTCAAACAATTATTCTAAATTAATGAATTTCATTTGATGGGGGACAAAAACAAAATAATTTTAATGAGTTTAGGACCAAACCATAATATTCAATATAATAGGGACTAAAATGAAATGATAATTAAAGGTTAGGGACCACTTAGGCAATTTACTCATTGTGAAAATGTAGTTACGGTTAGCCTTCACTGGCCCATGGCCAGTTAATAAGGGCAAACTGTCACTACTTTTAGCTATTACTTTTAAAACCTTGTTCATTCATTTTTTTTTATTAAAGAAGTACAAAACTAAGGTCTTTTTTTGTATGCAAATGACTAATATTATGATTACGAATCAATAAAATAATATTCTTAATGCCTGGCTAGAAAATTAGTTGTAAACAAGATGAATGAATTTTTTAACTATGAAACAAAATCAAACTATATTATAATCTACATTTTTTTATAGACACATAGATCCATTGATCGACACATTTCGATCGGAAAAGGAACTTGCAAAATAGTGCATTATCATGGATCATTTGAGTTTATTTTTGTTCCTATAATAGACAATTTTAATCAATCTATGGCAGTTAACGAGAGTAAGCCGTCACTACCTTTGACCATAAATTAGGATGGTGAGTCGTTGTTAGTGCATAGCCAATTAAGGAGGGCAAGCGTTCACTATCTCCATCCATAACTTAGTGATGACTAGTAGTCACTAGTCCATACCTGTTAGTGATGGCTAACAGTAGCTATATCTTACCAAAACTTAGAGATGACTAATTGTCCCTAGTTTATGGCCAGAAAGTGATGGCTGCACCTTGCTACTTCTGACAATAACTTAGTGACAATTAGCTATCATTAGTCAATGACCAATTATCAAGGGCAAACCTTAGCTAAACTTAGTGATGGCTAGAAACGGTAAACTGTCACTAAGGTGTTAGCAAAGCTAAGTACCAGCTAACTTTTGCTAAAGTGTTGTTGGACATTTAACGATGATTTGTTGTTACTAGTTAATGATCAGCTTTAGTAGTTGCTAATTTAGCCATGACTAAATTGACTTTTTCTATTAGTGTCAAGGAATCTATACTATGTAACATGTAAATCCTACATTTATGCTGTTTGAGGCACTGTTTTTTTTCGTAATGGTGAAAATAAATATTATTAAAATAAATAAAATACCACATAACTAGTTCTAGAAAGATATTGGAACCAATCATTTCAATGCCTATCAACAAAAATTACATATAGCTCCCGACCAAAAAAATCTAAATAAAACTCTTGTAGCCTTACATAAAGCATTGTTAAAAAGGTTCTAGTTGGGCATTCAAATTCACTTAGTTTAATTGGGCCTAGATCAATGCTCATTAGCCCAAAAGTTCTTGTCTGGATAAGAAAACTAAAAGAGGAAAAGGGGTTGATCGATCTAATTGTAGTTGTATTCAATTCCAATGGAAATAACCAATTCGAATTGGGTCATTTAAACAATTGACCCTATATTTATAGACGCACATGTCTATTAATTCAAGATTAGCATTTCTTAGTGAAAAAATATCATACTTAAAATAAAAATTTAACTTTATTTGTGTAAAAAATGTATTTCAAGCATAAGTACATTATCCAAAATTCTAATGCTAATAAAAAACATCTTCTTGAGTGGGCTTAATTTATAATGTTAAATTATGCCCTTGCATTTAATTTAATAAACAACCTAAAATATGTAGCAACAACATAAACATGTCATAAATTATTTAATTATATTTTATTTATTTTAAAATAAATAATAATTTTCTTATTTTTACAAAGTTAAAGGATATATATTACATGACTATTTTTAGCATTTCTGTTTTGGATATTTATTACAGACTAGAATTGAATATGATTGTTTGCCAAATACAATTCTAGCGGATCCAAAATGAGTTGCACTGGTAGAGCTTTGATTTTTGAGGGATTCTCCATTAAATAGCCTCATATTTCCTTGGTGCATCTAAAGTAGAGTATTTCAGACCACTGCACCATTTTGCTGAAGAAAGTAAGTGTTGATTTCAGTTCGATTCCCTTCAAGTTTTGTGATGCTTGGTTATTACATGATGACTTTTTTAGCTTTGTTGAAAATAAGAGCTAGTTTTGGTATTGGAGGAAGTGCAACCTTCGTTTCAAAGGAAAAACTCAAGAGAGTAAAGGCAAGTTTGATGAAGTAGAGCAGGAATGTCTTTCGAAGTTTAGACTCAAAGATTGAATCTTAAAAGCATAAAATTGAGGATTTTAACAAGAAGGCTGCGGATACTATCTTAAGGATGAAAGAGGTTTTAGAAAAGAATTATTGGACTCAACAAAATTGAATTCATCTGGAAAATTAGGAAGTTTCACTAAAAAAAAAAGCTAATATGAACTGGATTTAGGAAGGTGATGAAAATACATCATTCTTTCATAGATGTATTAATAATAAGTGTCAAAAACTCACTATTCAAAGCCTGGCTATTAATGGAAGATGGATTGAGGATTTGACAGGCATCAAAGATGTAGCTTTTAAGTTTTTTTCAATCAAAGTTCAAAGAAAAATTATCCATTAGACATTCTTTTCCATCATCAAGGCTCAAGCAACTAAATGTTGTTGATGATTCTTTTCTTGAAGCTCCAATTGAGAAGATTGAAATATAAGAAGCGATTTAGGAATGTATGGATTCAAAATCATCAGGACCGGAAGAATTTAACTTTAATTTCTTTAAGAGATGGTGGATTATTGTAAAGGAGGATGTTTGCAATTTTTGTTCAAGAGTTTGGAAATTTTGGCTACTTGAGAAGGGGTGAAATGCATCTTTTATTGCTTTCATCTTAAAGAACTCCAACCCTATTAGACTTTGTGATTACAGACCAATAAGTTTGGTTGGGTCTATGTATAAAATTGTGGCCAAGATTTTTACAACCAAATTGCGAAGAAAAATTCATTTTTTGATTAATGACGAATAGTCAGCCTTCATTAGAGGAAGATAGATACTCGATGGGGTTTTTATTGCAAATAAAGCAGTCAATTTCAATAAAAGACAAAAAGTAGAAAATTGCGTTATTTAAAATTGACTTTGAAAAAGGCTTTGACAATGTGAACTAAAATTTCTTGTTTCATTTGGTGAAGCTCATGAATTTTGGAGATAAGTAGGTAAAATGGGTTAAATCGTGTCTTCGTTTTGCTTTAGTTTCTATCTCGTTAAATGGGAGTTCTGCTGCAGAATTTATAATGAAGAAAGGCCGCAGACAGGGAGACTTATTGTCTTCTTTCTTATTCTTAATTGTTGTGGAGTCTGTTTAATGGATGATTTAAGAGTTTGTCGATAAAAAAATGGTAAAAGCTATTACTATTGAAAACAATAATATGGTGCTCTCACATTTACAGTTTGCAGGTGACACTCTTCTAATAGGGGAATGAGATAAATCAAACATTTTTCAATTCAAGTGTATACTTTCTTGCTTTTAGCTTATTTCTGATTTGCGGGTTAATATTTCCAAAAGCAGTTTGATTAGAAAAAATGTAACTGAAGAGGAAAGGAAATGCAAAGGCTAGCAATCTTTATTAGTTGTAGAGCAGGTTCTATCCTTATGTAGTACTTGTGATTGTCAGTTGGTCTACCTATGAATTGACTTTCATCATGGTATGTTGTAATTGAGAAGTTGAAACCCAAACTCTCTGCTTGGAAGGCAAGAACTTGTTTGCTGGAAACCAAAGAACTCTCGTCAAATCTTGTTGATCTAGCCTCCCCTTATAGTTTTTTTCCTTGTTTAGTTCTCCTCCAAGTATGCCTTGAATTATTTAATCTCTTAAGTGTAATTTCTTATGGGGGTTCCTTAAAGGAGAGAAGAAAGGACTATTGGGTACCTTGATCTTATTCTTGTAATACATGTTTAGGGCCTGGTTGGCAAGTGTGTGAGCCTAGAGTTTATGCTATATGAATAAATAATGAACAAAACTAAGTGTAAAAAATAAAGAATATGGAGAGATATATGGTTTGGCAGCTTGCCTACATCTATGAAACAACGACAAGTGCTCTCTTTTATTGAAAAATAACCTGAGAAAAATAAAATCTCTCTTGAAAAATATTTTCCCTTATACTTCAATGTTGAAGAAACATAATGAGTATGCTTAAATTTTCTATCCTTGAAGCACTCTGAAAGCTACTTTCTTTAGCTACTACCATCGGCCTTACGTGATAGCAAAATCTAAGAGATGTGCTACTTTTGAAATCACCTTTATCAATAAATTTTGTTTTCTTTTTAGTCTCTTATACAAAATAGAATAACTATTGCTGTGCATGTGCTTTTGTTTCCACATCATACTCCTGAAATTTAGGAGCCAAAAAACCACAATATCTCTACCTTTGAGACAACTTTCAGGACACAGTGTTTATAGCATACAACCTTGGCATGAAATTTCCAAAATAACTAGCTTATCGTAGTTATCCTAGCATAAAAAACCATTGCCCTAAAAGGTCTGCCTCCAAAGGCATCAGCATTTAGAGAGTTTGATCAAGTTGAGACAATGCGCCAACTTGACCTTGGGTATAATCTTCATTAACATATCAACTACATTCTCCTTGGTATCCACTTTCTCTAATATCATAGTTTCGTCTTCAATGACAACCCTGATAAAGTGAAACCTGACATTAATATGCTTAGTCCTTAAATAGTGAACTTGATTCTTCGCCAAATGGATAGCTTTCTAACTATCACAATGAATTTTAATGTCCATCTAATTAACACCCAAATCACAAACCAAACCTCGAAGTCGTATAGCTTCTCTCACTGTCTCTATCATTGCCATATATTCTGCTTCTGTTGTAGACAGTGCAACCACTGACTAGAACATGGACCTCCAAGATATAGGACCTTCTGCCAATATAAAACAGTAACCTGTAGTTGATTGATGCTTGTCTAAATCTCCTACATAATCTGAGTCAACATGCCCTGTCATAGTTGAGATTGATCATCTCTCACAAACCAAACCAACTTTGAGTGTACCCTGAAGATATCTTAATATCCACTTCACTGCTTGCCAATGTTGCTTTACCAGGTTTGCCATAAACCTACTAACAAGACTAATTGTGTGAGCAATATCTAAATGTGTATAAACCATAACATACATAAGACTACAGATTGTATTAGCATAAAGAACTTGTGACATGTATTCCTTTTCAAACTCTGTGCTAGGAGATAACATTGCTAAGAGCCTGAAATGAGCAACCAAAGGAGTATTAACCGGCTTAGCTTTATCCATGTCAAACTGACTAACAACTTTTTCTATGTACCATCTTTATGACAATGTCAATCTGCCTTTGTTTTTGTCTCTCGCTATCTTCATCCTAAGTATCTTTTTTGGTGAACCAAGATCTTTCATCTTAAACTGTAGGCTGAGTTTTTACTTCTGCTTATCAATTTCTCTCATGCTTTTAGCAGCAACAAGCATGTCATTAACACAAAGTAGGAAAAACACCAAAGAACCATCATGAAGCTTTTTTATGAATACATAAGATGTTTTAGAAGCATCATTATATCCATCAAGAATTGAGAATGCACAAGATGCACCCTCCTCATAGCCATATCTCTGTGATGCACGTTTGACTCTAGGTATTTGTGATTGTTGAATTTGTTGTTGTGTAAGATCTATATTCCCACAAGTAGGATCCTCATTATTTGCAGCTATCTCATTTAAAATCTTATTCGGAACTATATCTATTCTGGCCTTATTCTCAGTAGAGGAAACATTATGGTCATGAGATCAAGCTCAATCTACAGAGAATCTCTTACATCCTTATTTTCATCATAGCTATCATCTCTCCAAATAGGAGATCCATTTTTTCATCCTTTGCACTTTGCCTGTAGCAAAGCCTTATCATGGAACATCATATCTTGACTGATCACAAATTTTTACAAATTAGGGCACTATAGTCTATACCCATTCACATTATCTCTCACTCCAATTTCATCCTCTCTAGCATGAAAATAAGCTGGACATCCAAAAAATTTAAGTTAGAATAATTTAAAGTAATACATGACTAGACCTTCATAGGAATCTGAGAATTAATAGCTGATGAAGGAGAGTGGTTAATGAGATAACACGTTGTGTTTATTGCTTCATTCCGTCATATTATACTTAAACTAGCATTTGACAACATGCACCATGCTCTCTTTAATAAGGTATGATTCATCCATTCTGTTACCTCATTTTGTTGTGGTGTCGCCTTCACCATAAAGTGTCTCTTAATACCACGTTTTAAGCAAAACTCCTTGAATGGACCCTCGGTGTATTCAACACTTTTGTCAGTCCTTACAACTTTAATAATCCTGCTTGTTTGCTTATTAACCATAGTTTTCCATTTCTTGAAGATATCAGTGACTTTATTTTTATACTTCATGGTATATAGCTACACTGTTTGGCTGAAGTTATCAATAAAAGCCACAAAATACCAGGAACCCCCTTTGGATACAACTTTAGAGGGTCCTCAAATATCATTGTGGATATAATTCATAATCCCGTTGGTGCTATAAATGCCATAAAATTGACCCTGTACTACATTCCATAAATGCAATGCTCACAAAAATCTAAGTTTGCCAATTTTTCACAACCTAACAAACCCTACTTGCTAAAATATTTTAGCCCCTTTTCACCAAGATGCCCAAGGCGCATATGCCATAGTTGTGTGCGAGCTAACTTTTTTCATCAATGACTATAGAAACCATAGCTCCACCTTCAACTACACTACCTTGAAGAAAATAGAGATTTGCATGCCTAACTGCTGACATGAGCAACTTATCACCAAAATACACATTGCAATAGCCATTCTTACCAACATGCTTATAGCTTTAATCTTTAAGCACCCCAAGAAAAATCAACCTCCTCAATAGAGCTAGAACATGTCATACCACTGTATGTTGTCTACATGATCCATCTGCTAATTAGAATCTGACTATACTAACACCCATAGTCTTGTAAGGCTGAGAGTCACCCATTATCACTGAGCTTCCGTTAACCTCACGGTAGATGGAAAATCACTCCTTAATAGGACATAAATGATATGAAGCCCCCGCATCTAACATCTAGCCATCTTACAAATGATCATCAGAACTTGTCATTAGAGCCTGTGCTAAGTCACCCCCCGATAAGAATATCCTCTACCATATGTGATGTCTCAACCACATTCACCATGAGCCTAGTTTCACTTTCTTGCTTGTTGTGATTCTTCAACTTTGGACAATCCTTCTTGTAATGACCTTTGTACTTACACTTGAAACATTCAACCTTTGACATATCTATGCCTTTTTTTTTAGAACAATTCCTTTTGTTGCCCTTTTTCTTGTTGGAGTCTCTACCCCTTTTCATTGAAAGACCTTGCACTTAATCATTCTTATTTGAAGCACTCTTTTTGGAAGCCTTTGTTAGTATGGCTTGAACAATCTCACTATACACGAGTTTTTCCTTTTTCAATGTTGTTATCTGATCAAAAAATGAATCAACAGGAACAACACATTTTGCAGATCTTCAAATTTAGCATTCAAGCTAACACAATCTGAATAAAAACATTTAAGATTATTGATATGATCAGTCATGAGCTTACCTGACTGCAATTTAAAGGTGAAGAGCTTCTTTTGTAGGTACGTTACACTCATCTGATCATTCTGAAGATACATTGCCTGAAGCTTATCCCAACTACCCTTAGCAATCATTTGATCAGTGAAGTTATAAGCCACATTCCAAGAAAGACAAATGAATTGTGCTACATCCATTCTGATCCATTTTGTTGTACTTCTTAACTTGATCTTCTATGGCCTTCTTTAATGGTTTATTCTTCTCATCTTATGTATCAACCTGATCCAACTAACCAGAATATCTTTACTATCCATTTGCCAAGCTCTGAAATTGTTCCATCCATTAAAATGAAGGATATTAAATCCATGGAATTTCACATAGCAATCATCCCATGATGAAAAACCTTTTCTAGACATCTTCACAAAAAATGCTAACACAAAACACCAAGTAGCTGTGCTCTAATACCACTTATTCTTGTAACGTAAGTTCAGGACCTAGTTGGCGAGTATGTGAGTTCAGAGAGTATGCTATGTGAATCAACAATGAATAAAACAAAGTGCAAAAAATAAAGAACATGGAGAGATACGTGGTTCGGGAGCTTCCCTACATCCATGAGACAATGACGAGCACTATTTTTTATTGAAAAATAATCCGAGAAAAATACAATCTATCATGATAAATCTTTTCCCTTATTCATTAATAATGAAAAAACGCAGTGAGTATGCTCCAATTTTCTACCTTTGTAGTAATCTGAAATATACTTTCTTTTGCTATTACCATCGGCCTTATATGATGGCAAAACTAAGAGATGTGCTGGTTCTGAAATCTCCCTTACTAGTAGAATTTGTTTTTTTTAGTCTCTTATACAAAACAGAATAATTATGGTTGGCATGTGCTTATGTTTCCATGTCATACTCTTGAAATTTAAGGGCAAAAAAACCATAGGTCTACTATCATTAGGGATATGGTTTATGATTGTTTAAGGATAGAGAATGTTAAGGGATAAAGTTTAGCTTGTTTTGCAATATGATGATGGTGGTTGAGGGTAGAAATTGGTTCCCTTTGGAAAAAAGTCATTGAGTCGATTTATAGTGAGGATAGTGAATTAAGAGAAAAGAAATCTTTCAGCTTGGTTTGGGCGGTGTCATTGATTTAAAATTTTTTTTTAAGACAAATAAATTTTGTTAAATGTCTATTTTCATTTGAAGGTTGGCAATAATAGGATGATAAGGTTTTGGAATAATCTGTGGCTTGGGGATGAACTTCTTTCTTCTAAATTTCCAAGACTTTTCATATTAACAATTGCTTCTAAAGGAAAGATTGTAGATATGAGGACTTGGAACAATGACTCTTGCTGTTGGAAACTCAACTAGGTGTTTCTACCAAGGGTAAGAAAGTTTTCTGAGCTCTCTTATATCCTTTCTCTACTAGATTCAACCGCTATAGTTAGCCAAGTTCAAGATTCATAGAGATGACCATTATGTAGTGATGAAAAATTTACAGTTCAAAGCTTGCTGCGTTGATAGACTCCAAGATTTCAAATATGTCAGTTCCCCATCAAAACTTTTTCACTCGAAAACTAATTGAAAATATGATATCAATGCTAAAAAATCTTTAACACCTTGGCTTGGTTCAGCAACATCCAATTTTTACATATAGAAGATATATGCCCATAAAGTCAATTAATGATTTATTATTAGATAATAAGTAATATATTAATCACATGTATTTTTGGGTATTGTTTAACACAAGTGAGCTGACACTACATGTATAGTAATATATATGAAATAATGGCATAAAGATGTCATGATATGCTTGTGTGTAATGTATGGTTCTTATTGGTATAACATATCATGAGAATGTGTCCAAAGGTTATATTGAATAAAATTAAATTTATAATGGATGTTATTAACAATGAGACTTGATTTTGTTATCTTATAACCTTAAAGCTTGGTTCACAACCTATGAGCATAAGATGGACATTACATTCATAAAAGGTTATCAAATGATTACTATTATAAGTGATAAAATAATATGTCTCAAATTATCAGAGATGAGACTCTTAACATGTCTCAAATTATCAGAGAGGAGACTCTTAGTACCTATAAATATTTGTGGTAGACAAATATTGAATAGGACCAAAGGTTAGAACTCTTAGACATATAAATTGTAGAGAAAAGAGTTCAAGTTGTATTAATCTGTAGACCAGACAATTTTATGAACATAATGTGGTGGTTATGTGAGTTTGATATATCTATTACAAGATATACATATATATGTTGGATCACATAATTAAAATAGTAATGTTCATAGTCATTAAATTACAAGACATACATGGATATGTTCGATCACTCTTATAGTAGGAGAGAATATTTGTAAAATATGTCTCTGTGATTTTATATTAGAAATCTACCGGTGGACAATTTAGAAAGTGTTTTATTAAATATTATTTTGGTATATGAAATCATATATATATATGATATATACTCCTTCCATCCCATTTTAGTTGAAACGTATTCCTTTTTGAGATGTCCCAAAAAGGTTAAAACGTTTTCTTTTTTAGAAAATTTTAAATGATCAATTTACTCTCTTACCCCCATTTAAACTTTCACTACACAAAACCCAATAAAGAATCTTTTTTTAATCTTCACTCAATCTCTCTATGCACAAAACCCAAAAAAAAAATCTTTTCTTTTTTAATCATTATTTAAACTCTTACTACACAAAATTCAAAAAAAATTAATTTTAGTTTTATGGGTACAATTGGAAAAAATAACAAAAATTACATACACCTTAATCTCCATGTCCAGAGAAACGTTTCAACTAAAATGGGACGGAGGGAGTATTTCAAATGTTTTCTAAATTGTTTGTACATCCAAATCTCATGGAGACATAAGCATACAAGTTTCTAAATGACAATGCCTAAATAGGAATTGGTAGGTTTAATTCGGAGCATATGTAAATATTGGTTGGTGGACGAAAAAAGATAAAGTATATGGTTACTTGTGACAAAATCTCTAAATTGTTGGTTGACTTTGCAAGCTCGTTTAAAATAGAGTACTCACTTAAAAATAATAAATTAGTTTGAGACTAATTTGACAGGATAAGGAGATCTCAATGGCTCTCACGTCACATTCTAATTTTTTCCCTTGTTTGCTTATAAATAAGAGTCTTATGAGCTGTAAATTTTTACAATAGCACAACACAAAAGAAGTGTACGTGAGTTTGCTCCACAAGAGAAATCATGCGTTAAGCAGATTGGGAAGAACAAAGAATTTGTACATGTGAAACTTGGATATTCTACACTTGTGGAATTAAAAAACAAGGTATCTGTTGACTTATTCCTATGATCTGATCCTGGTATATGCTAATTGATAGCATGAAACTATGTAAAAATCCCAACATGTCGTGAATGATTCACCCAAAGAACTCTAAACACCTTTTTCTTCGTTGCTCATTCACAATGGAAATCTAGAAGTTTGTGTATACTTGGTGGGAAGCTTCTTTTCAAGTGCTTAGCACGTCTAATTCCTGTTCATGCTTTCACTCCTCTTTAATCACCGTTGTAAGGGATGCCTCATGAATCAATTGCGAATAGACTTAATTGGGATTTGGTAGCCTTACACTTAGTTGCTAATGGGTGATCAAAACTCATAATTCTTTAAAATTTACATGAAACTAGTTAATTAACCTAGGATGTGACTAGGGGTGAGTATTCTGTCAGTTTGGTTACAAATCGACTAAATAAAGTAAAACTGAACAGTTTTCGGTTCTTAATTCTTAAAACCAAATTAATTGAAGTACTCATGCAAACCGAAACCAAACCAATCGAAATAGAGTTTGTTGGTTCAATTTCTTTTATTCGGTTTAAAAAAAAATGAATCAAAATTGAATATGAAACAAAGTAGAGCTATTCCACTTTTGAAATCATAAAAAACTACAATGAAAAACAAAACAACCATGTTCATTTTTTTTTTCCAAAAATCATAAAAAAGAGAAAGGAAATAGATAGAACAACCATGAGCAGATCTGAAATGAATATAAACTACTGGAGACACGAGATGGACGAAGAGGTTGGCTATCTCATTGATGGCTGAGGAAATTAATCGAAGGCTAGAGGGCCAAGAAGTTACGGTGAGTTGACCAATCTTCCTCCTATAGTGACTTGCCAGTAGTGAAAAGGAGAGCTCGGTAGCTATGATTTGTGGAGGCGCATCAATGAAAGCAAGGCTTGGTGTAAAACAGGTACTTAGAGAATGAATTAATGAGGATTGTTGGATGAGCTTGAAGGTTTGAATGAAATTAAAGATGACTGGAGAAGAAAGTAGTCGAGATGAGGTTGAAGAGGGGAGATTGTCTGTGTAAGGAGGTAAAAGAGTGCATTATATACCTAGGGTACATAAATATCTCATAGGTACCAATAAAAAACTAATATTTACAATTCGGTCATTTCAATTTTTTTGGTTTCAATCATGACACTCAAGACCAAACCATAAAATCGATTATATAATTCGGTTTTTGACCGAACTGAACCAAAAACCCGAAAACCAAAACCAAAATGTCCGAATCCAATTGGATAATTCGGTTTTTTTAGTTTTATCCGAATAGTGCTCACCCTTAGATGTGACAATGCATGTGTAGCTTCGGTTCTTTGGTAAGAATTAGTGCACATTTTATAAAAACACTTAAAAGAATGAACACAAATAGAAGCCAAGTAAATAAGTAAGTGAGACTTCGAGTATCAACCCTATGCACATCATCTAGAAGTATAATGTACAACCAAAATCAACTATGAATATAAAATTAACTTAAGCCTTTGCAGCCTTGTCTATAATAGATAATCAACTTAGTACAATTAGGTACTCAACTCCCTAAAGCATCCAAGATCACAAAGTAACTTAGCTTTGCCTAGAGCTTACTTACGTCATAGTAGAGAATCACTTTACTTCCATTGTGCCCTTATTAGCCTACTCACTGCCAAGGCCTTAAAACAACTTGGTTATCATGTAATAATAACTAATAGAAACTTATAATCAATTTAGATTCTGTAAACATATACCTACAATAAAGAATTAGACTTAAAAGCTTCTTTACTTGGTGTTAAGCTCAACAACATTTATGTTTGCACAATATGAACGTAAGGGGTGAGAATTTGATATTTCTCAGTAAGGGATAATTCTTAGGACTCGTATATAAAATAAATATATACAACTTAATGTGAGCTCAAACGTCCTGAGGTCTTATCTAATGGCCACTAGAAAAGTTTCTATTCTACAACCTAACCTCAACCTAGTCCCACTTTTTTGCAAGAACTTTGTTCTTACATTAGCAAACTTTGCTTTCCTCCTTCTTTACTTTGAACAAGAGTATCACCTAATCTTAGTGACTCTTCTTTCCATGCATGATGGATTAGCTAGGTACTCTTGAGGATCAAAACTCCTCTAAATACTTAGCACCCAAACACTCACTTGAGGCCCATTTGTCTTACTTGAGCCTTAAGCCCTTTTCTTGTCCACCACTTACTTATTTAATTAATGTATTTTTTACAACTTATAATGCATTAATTAAACTTACTTGGACTTAAAAATCCCTTACCTTGATTAATTAATGCAAGCAACACCACATTTTTGTATCGTTGTAGTCTCGGGTCTTGTGCACCTCTTATAGTAGCTTATTTATCAAACTTCAATGGCAGAAATATCATATTTGCCACTTTTGTTTTGGGTAGGGAGCAGATATGCTACTATAGTTTTTTTTTTAACCTAATCTCCCACTAATGTTTTAAAATGGGTCAAATATGTCACCATCGGTTAGAAAAATAACAGAAAATGGTAAAAATAACATGTTTTGAAATCTTGGAGTTATTATACATCTTTCAAAAAAAATATCATGACCTTTTAGATTTTTGCCAAAAGAGTGTTTGATCTCTACTATCAGCGCTTCAACCCTACTATTGTCTTCGTTACCAGTGCCCCAACCCCATCGCCGCCCTCCCTCTGTCTTTATTGTCTAATCTCCTTGCTGACATTCTTGAGAGAAAGAGATAGTTTAATTACAAATTTTTTTTAAAAATTATTAAAACTTACATTATCATCCTAAAATTTCAAAATTTGTTATTTTTAATGTTTTTTGTTGGTTTTTTAGCATTTGCTGTTAGATTATTAACGGCCAGTGGCATATCCACTCTTAATTTGAAACTTCAGTGGTATATCCAGCCCATTTTAAAAAATTAGTCGGAGATTGTGCAAAAAAAAAAAAAACTACAATGGCATATCCGCTTTAAACCCAAAACTTTAGTGGCAAATTTGATATTTTTGCCAACTTAAATTGATCATTTAAGAGTTGAAACCATGCATTCCTAGACCTTAAATCAGTTTAAATAGAAACTCTAAGCTTGCTGGAAAAATTAGGGACATTACCTTATTCATTGAATGCATTTATACGCCTTAGTCACTTTTGGGTTCTTAGCTCCACTTTGCTGTAATGCCCGGACAATCCAAAGTGATTAGGTCCCGGGTTAAATGGATTTGGAGCATAAGAATTTTTCCTTAATTAGGAATTTAGCTCAATTAAATTGAGAAGACAATATGGCATGTGCATAATTGAGTGTTGAACATCTTAAAAATAAGCTTGGCTTAGGCCAAGAGAAATAGTAGTGAAAATGGTGGTTTTTAAAGATGAGGGACTAAATTGAACAAAGGGATTTTTAGTGGTTGGGCTCAATTGCCCAAATTTAGAAAGTTGGAGGACTAAAGGGGGAATTATGCCATTTTAATGGCTTTGGATGCCTTAGCCAGCCATGCCCCTCCAATTCCCAATATTTTATGTCACCTTCCTCCAAATCCTATTATTTTAATCCACCTCCCATCCTTAGTCATCACCTTGGATTCTTTCTTCACCTACTTTTGACTTTTTCTACCAAACTTACACAAAAGTCTTCCAATTAGTCTTCCATCCATTAAATCTTGTCTCCCACTCATTTCAAACACATTATTAATTTCCTATTATTTTAATCCACCTCCCACCCTTAATCATTACCTTGGATTCTTTCTTCACCTACTTTTGACTTTTTCTACCAAACTTACCCAAAAGTCTTCCAATTAGTCTTCATCTCTTTTAATCTTGTCTCCCACCTTCCAAGCACATTATACATTCATTTTCCTTCCCATATGGCTGGCCATCACCTTCCCACACATTAAAACATAATCACTCCACTCATTCAAAGCCATTTGCTCTCAAACTCTCTCATTCTCTCTCCATTTTCTTCCATACCAAGTCTCATCATTCCAAACACATTTCCAACTCTTTTCTCATCTAAATATTCGTCCATAGCTAGAAATAATCATTTCTCAAATTAAAACCAAGTATTCTTGGTTGAATTCAAGCTCTAAGACCATAAAGAGCAAGAATCAGGTGAAGAATTCAAAGAAAACCAAGGAGGAAAATTCGGCCATTTCCATTTCTTGGAGGTTTTAAGCTCTACTCAAGGAACTCTTTGTGTGATTGAGTTTCTAAGTTCATTAGAAGCAAGAAATCAAGAAGAAGCTTGAAGAACATCAAGCACAATAAATTGGCGTTACCTCTTCTGTGAGGTTCTGTAAGTGTACACCAAGTGTTCTTGGTATTTTGTGTTATTTGGGTTAATCACCAAGATTTCTTGGTATCTTATGGTTACTAATAAAATTCGGCCCATCTTGGTTCTTATGCTAGAAAACAATTTCTAGAGTCAACAAGCAAGGAAAACGAAGGAAAATAAGCTTATAAAGCTTTCGGTGTTGTGGGTAAGGATTCCTATACTCACTTTATTGCATGGTATAATTCCATGGCCTTTTTATGTGAGTATTCGGGCCCCTAGGTGATGGTCAAAGAACCATGTGATCCTAGGAGTGCTAAGAGGGCTTAAGTTATGTTATTGCTTCGGCAATTCTGTTTTGCTCATGAGCTAAGTTAAGTAAGCAAGCATTATGGGCTAGGAGTTAAGGCGGCCACCTTAATTCCTATGCTAAGTGAGCTCTCCGAAAACATTAAGTATATGAAATTAATGAACTAAAACTTGAGGGATGCTTGCTGCCCTTCTGTGAACAAAGTGTTAAGTGGCGTGTGTTTGTGTGCTTCTTTGATTTGTTGTGCATGCTAACCCCCGATTATGATATTATTGCTATATGCATGTATCTTTTTGTTTTCTTTGTCTTTATGTTTCCTTTGCAGGAATAAGGATTATTTTGCCATTACATTCTTGGCATATGTTAGGCCTTGGAGGCCATAAGTTAGGCATTGGATGCCACGGAATCCTTATTGAGTTTTATAACTCACCCGCCCCACTCTACTTTTGTAGGTAAAGGTTTGCTTGAAAGATCAAGCTAAGAGTCTTGAGTACTCTTTCTGTATTCTAAGGTTGGATTTGTGTATGGTATTGCTCAAAATATTCTAAGTATTCTAAGTATATAAGCTGCTTGTAAACAAGCTAAAAAAAAAAATGTGGACTTTCTGTGCAGGACTTGAAGTCTTAGAATTGTGGGAACAAGGTCTATTAAGGTGGAAATTTGTGTTCCATGGCTTTGTGAATTTATGGGTTGCTTTTAAGCATGTTTTTGTTGGTCTAACTTTAGTGACCAAATTATGGACTTAGCTAAAATTTGGCCAAAACTTGGCTTTGGGCTTGTATTATGGACTTGGACATTTTCGGGTATTTTTATTGCTTGGTGGACTTACCAAGGCCCATGCATGAATTTATGGGTTATGTTTTCATGAAATTTGAAGCATGTTGAAATTGGGCTTAAATAAGAACTTAAAAATTTTGATTTTTATTCTTGGTTAATTTTGGGCCATATGCATGTTAAGTACTAAAAGGCCCATAAGCCCATGTCTATGTTAAAAGCATGCAATGTTTGGCTATGTATGCTCATTTAGTAAAGAACATGCAAGTAAACTTAGAAAAAGCATGAAATTGGATGCTTGTGTAAAGTTTGGCTAATAAGAAATTTAAATGCACGTATGTGAATTAATACATGCCTAAGCATTAGTTGCATTTAAAGGCATTAAGTGATTATGTGCACTAGTGAACTCCAAAACGCATAAGCATGCAAAGCATATGCATGAAAATAAGTTTTTAAACTTAAGTTGGTGTTTTAGTTGCCATGCATATTCTTGGCTAAGCTCGGTAAAGACCATGAAAATGAACACATGAAATCCACATAGGCACTAGCTTGTTTCTGAGAGCACATCAACTTAACCTTAATTAAAGAACTTAACGAGCTAGTACCGATAAGTATCCTGGGGTTCGTGCCCATAAGTCTTAGTGAGTTTTAAAAGCCCCTTCTGTGTAATGAAAACTTCCGCTGCATGTTTAAAAAAAAAAAAAAAATCAGGCCCAAATGGGCCAGGGGCAGTTTAGGGCACGACATTTGCAACCAACACTAGACTAATTTTTAATTGCTTGTTCCTACTTTAAACAAGTAAGAGCTAATAAAAACTCACTACCACTAGCTCTTTTTTAATCCTAGAAATTCCAGGAATTAATACAACCAAACCACACAAGAACACACCCCGGTTTATAATCTTCCTTGTTCCAACTCATTGAACTCTGTTCTAATCACCTTTTTCCTTTACAAACTAGCAAGAACTAGTTGAAAACACTCATTTCAGCCCAACATAACCAAAACAGTAACTTAAAGGAAGGGACCAAAGTTTCCTAACCTTTCCAAGTAAACTGTTACTTAGCCACTTGTTGTTTTTCAAAGCCATATGCTTGTTTTACCTAACAAGCAAGCAAAGAGTCTGATTAATTGATGAAATTAGTTCATTCTTAATCTGCAAGATCATGCTTCACATCAAGCTTCTCATGCAAGATCAATATTCACTTACCTGCAAGATCAAGTTCCACATCAAGCTTCTCGTGTAATAAAACTAGGATTTTTCTAATTCTCCTAGATTTTCTATGGTTGATTGAGCTTAGTTGGGGCTCAGATTTGCTTCGGTTATGGAGGTTTTGGGAGAGAGTTTCAAATCTTGGTGGCCAAAGGTGGAAGAAATGGAGCAAAAGTCAAAGCTTATCTTAAATCTTAGGCACCTATGTGCAATGCACATGTTGTGACCTAAGTGTCACAACTTTTCCATCTTTTGTCCTCAGTTGCAACAAGGCTGAAAATTTAAGACATTCTAGAATTTTTCCAAGCTTTATTTCTTCTTAACTTATTACATAATTCAGCCCTCAATCTTTCAAAACTTAGCAATTAAGTCACAGATAATTTATAGGTTCCATTTTAACCCACCTAAGAGCAATATGGTCAGGTCACAAATTCTTAAGGATAGAGCAGAAATTATGAAAAGCCATGTCACCTCAAATTCAATATTTTTCCATCCTCTATCTAAGCATGCAATAAAAATGGACAACTTTTTCAGTGATCAGAATACCGCTCTTGGTCCAGCTTTACATGAATGACTAACTTTACTCCTTTCTGAGCTACTATACTTCATTAAACTGAGGTTTTCCTTATAATAATGATTCTAAACATCTAAATTATTAATATAACTTTGTTACCTTGGTAATGGAGCTTCAAGTCTTGAAGAGTCCTTACAATTGTAATCCGTAAAAACGTATGGGATTCCATTGTCAAAGCAGCTCTATGGGCAATTTGATTAACAAGGAACAAACTTGTGTTTGAAAGGAAGCAACCACATTTATCGGAGGCTTTCATCTTGATTTAGTTATGCTCACATTTTTTGATCATCAGACGTTCAGAAAAGGTGAATTTTTCTTTTAGTGATTGGTGTAGTAATCCTCTCATTTTAGTTTAAGAGTTTACTTTCTTCTTTATAAACTTTTTGTAATCATTGACTCTAGCTTCTTGCTGGTTTCCTAGTAATAAAAACGTTTCTGCTGCCACTAAAAAAAAAATAACGAAACTTGCAGAAGACCCCTGGGATTTGGCTTAACCTACATTTGCCCCCTCTATATTTCAAAACTTATACTTTGCTCCTCTGACACCTTGATCTGTGTAAATGACCGTTTAATCAATAAAGGGGCAAAATCCAGTTTTTGCACTGGCCTTTTCTGCATAGAAACTCCAACTCCCAAACTTTTACATATAATAAACCAGCCCTCTCCCTCAACTTCCCCCTCTACTCTTTAAGAACTTCACCAAATGCTTTCTTCTTCATCAATTTGAAATGGACTCCGACCAATCCTAGTTAGAAAAAATATTTCCATATTCAATTTTTTTCTCAATCAAATCCTCGCCATTTGCCAATCACTGCGGAAGTTCATGGACAGCACAAATGATCTTCAAAGAAAAGAAAATTCACAAATAATTGACACACGAAATAAATTTTCAAATATGAAAATCAGAAAACTCATTCGGCCAAGCACAAGTTACCATCTTTGTGTCTCAGTCGTCTCTGTGCACCTGGCTAATAATTGTTATTTTCTTCATCCTTCAATTACTCATTTTATACTCTGCAAACCATCACTGCTTAGATCGAATTGGTTCCGGCGGTATAGTGGGAGGGCGGTTCGATAATAGTCTTGGGGTGCTAGGAGTGGTTTTTGCTATTGTGGAAAGCAAAATTCTTGGAGTTAGAGGAAAAGGTGATGCTTTGAATAGGGTTTTTGCTGGTTTGGCTAAAAGAATTATAGAATGTGTAGATTTATTTTATATGGTGAGAATTAATCGTCAAAATAAAGTGAGATTATAGTTAGAATATATTTATCCCTAAATGATGATACTCCTATATTTGAACTAATTGAACATATGAATAAGTTGTTGTTTTTTAAATAAATATTCATATTAATAAAAAAACATAAACTTGGTATATAGACATGAAAGTATATTATAGATTTAGAAATTATTAGTAAATTTATAACATATGAAAACAGAAAACTAAGTAGAAATATACTATTATATGTTTAGGGAAATTTTGAGTAGAGCTGATATGGGATGAATTTTGGGGTTGATTTTGACGATTCGTAAACTTTAATGGGTAATCGGAGTATTTGAGCCCACCAGCTGAATAGAAAAAGTGACAGAGCTTACCATTTTAGGGGAAAACTGTAGGTTTTTGAAAATAAAGGGGACAAATGTAGGTTATGCTAAACCTCCGGACCACAAAAACATAACTTTAGTGGGCAATACATCGGTTTACCCTATTACGCGTATGGTTTTGTTTCCCATTAATTAGCTCCGCCTGTTTTTTTTTTTTTTTTAAAATGGACCATTAAGCGGCTACTGTTCGACTAGGATTCTGAAACCTTATATTCTAAACAAGAAATAAAAGGGGATTCTGAAAGCCAGAAGGATATGTAGAACTAACCGCATAATATAAATCACATCCCGAACTGGAAGAATTTAATTCGAGGAACATGAATCGGAACTGGCAGGTGAGGGCGGAAACGCCGCCGCGTCACTCCCTGTGAACCAAAACCCTTCGAATGTCCGTCGATGGATGGGCCGAAGCCGATGCAAAGTTCTTGAGCATGGTTTGCGAGGAAAACAGAAGAAGAGCCACCAAGCCGTCATCCCTACCGTTGTTTCAGCGAAACGTAACGTCCGACCACGACCGGGAACGCTTTGGGCTCCCGAGCAGGAGGGAGATGTTCCTACGAAGCTACACCTTCCACAGGCGAGAAGATGAAACGACGGGCCTCCTGGAGGAGAGGAGCTTCAAGTGTTTCAACTTCGAGAATAAACTGTCCAGGCAGAAGAAAAAGAATAATAAGAAGAGCAAATCTTTGTCTGTTCTTGAAGCTTGCCTGAAGCTGTTGTTGGTTCCTACAGCCAAAAATCGACGTTCACCATCCATATAACTGTTGAATTTTGTCATGTTAACCGAATCATATAGATTGTTTCGTCAATTACTAATTTTGATCGAGTCACATTGGACTTCATTATTAGAAGTAGGCTCTTTTAAAACCCATATTTTCATTTATAAAACTTCAACTCAAGAAATAAGTTAAAAGGATGGTGTTTGGGATTAGAGTTTATAGTCTATACTCTGTAACATGTAAAATCCTACATTCATGCTGGGTCATGAAGCACTGTTTTTTCTAATGGTGAAAATAAATATTGTTAAAATAAATAAAATACCACATAATCAGTTCCAGAAAAATACTAGAACAAGTCATCTTAACGCCTATCAACAAAAATTACATATAGCTCATGAACCAAAAAATCTAAATAAAACACCTATAGCCTTAAATAAAGCACCATTGAAAACGTTCTAATCGGGCCTTCAAATTCACGTTAGTTTAATTAGGCTTAGATCAATGCTCATCGGTCCAAAAGTTCTTGTTTGGATAAGAAAACAAAAAGAGAAAAAGGGGTGGGTCGATCCAACTGTAGTCATATTCAATTCCAATGAAAATAATCAATTCAAATTGGGTCATTTACACAATTGACCTTACATTTATAGACACACTTGTCTATTAATTCAAGATCACCATTTCTCAGTAAAAAAATATCTTACTTAAAATAAAGGCTTAAATACCCCACCGCTCCTTTAACTTGACCAACTCGAATGAGTTGGTCCATCAATTGAAAATCGGTTTATGTTAGTCCCCAAACTTGGCAAAACATGACAACTTAGTCCCTGAAGTGAGTTACATCGACACGTGTCATCATGTGGGGGTAACGTCATCCACGTTTTGTTGTACAGGATTCTTGGTCACCGGAAAAGAACTCACAAGGTGCTGCCTGGTCGATCTTCCTCTCGTTGCCGCCCTCACTCTCCCTTCCCCCCCGCTCGGCCTCCCTTCCTCTCCCCGCCTCCGTCACTCTCCCTTCCTCTCGCCACCTCCCCGCCTCTGTTAAAGCGTCCGATTGAAGAATGGAGATTTAACAAAGATCGATGTCGGGGATGCAGGAGAGAGCGAATTGATGGATTGAGGTTGGTGATTAAGAAAGGAAGCGAATTCGGCGAGCGAATTGGGGACAAAGTACAGGGTTGCCGGATGAGAGGGAGGTGGATGGAGCATTGGAAAATTGTGATGACAGGGATACGCAATTCGGGTGAGGATGAGAGGGAGGGAAAGGAGAGCGATGACGGTGGGGAAAGGAAGGGATGCTGATAAGGAGGGAAGGAAGAGGAAGGGCGGTAGGGGAAGAGGCCAGAGAGGGACGACGGTGACATAAGGAAATCAAAGCGTCCGATTAGCGCTAGGAACAAGGGAAAGAGCGAATCGGTGGATTAATGCTGGAGATGGAAGATGGACAACGGGTTGCTAGATGAGAGGGAGGCGGACGGAGGATGGGGAAATCCCAATGACGAGGATGCGAGAATTAGGTGGTGTCGAGAGGGAGGGAAGGCAGAGCTATGCTAGTGGGGAGAGGAAGGCAGGCGAGGGTGGCAGGGGCAGGAACGCTGGGGAGGGACGATGGTGTTGGTGAGAGGAAAGCCGGAGAGTGACGGTGTGTGACGGCGTTATTCTACGTGCCGTTCCAACTCGCTTCAGGGACTAAGTTAGCACATTTTGTTAACTTTAAGGACTAGCTGAAACCGATTTTTGGTTAAGGGACCAACTCGTGTGAGTTGGTCAAGTTTAGGGACCGGTGGGGTATTTAAGCCTAAAATAAAATTTAACTTTATTTGTGTGAAAAATATATTTCAAGCATAAATACATTATCCAAAATTCTGATGCTAATAAAAAATATCTTCCTAGGTGGGCTTAATTTATAATGTTAACTTATGCCCTTGTATTTAATTTAATAAATAAGCTAATATATGCAGTAACAATATAAACGTGTCATCAATTATTTAATTGTATTTTTTATTTTAAAATAAATAAGAATTTTCTTTCTTTTTTTTTTTTTTTACGAAGTTAGAGGATATTTATTACATGACTATTTTTAGCATCTCTGTTGTGGGTAAAGTTGTAAACCTGAATATATTTTTAGTCGTAATGTGTCGAGCAATCTGGCCTAAAAGTTCTGTAGCATTTTGCCTTTCAAGGTTAACTTATGTGCCTTGAATTACTTGGGTGTTCTGTTGCACCAAGATATGTAGAAGTCCTTATCCTTCCAGTTTTTAGCTAACAATATATCTTCACATTTGAATAATTGGAAGCAAAAGATGATAAATAAAGCAAGGAGCCTAACTTAATCAACTATACCTTAACTTCTTTACTTGTTTAAATTATGAACCTATTCAAGGTTCTTGTTACGGTTTCTAACAAGATTTCTAGTAAATTTATTTGATTTTTGTGGACAGGCTCTTTAGATAGGCAAGCCTTTTTCTCAAGCAGAAAAGCCTCCCAATGTTGCCAAAATGGTTAGGTGGTCTAGGAATTAAGGATATGCGGCTTTTCAACCAAGCCCCACTAATCAAGACTTTTTGGAGAATATTTGCGGGGAATCCTAATAAATTGGTCTATTGAGTGTTAGCAGTCAAATATATTATTTCTCAATTTATCTAGACTGCTTCAAATAAAAGTAATGCCACTTCCATTTGAAGAAGTTTACTCCATGGTCAAAGTCTTCTTAGTCGGGCTTATATGTGGTGTTATAGAATAATAGGAGGAAAAACTGAGGGCTAGATAATACAAGACCCTCACATGACCTTTATATATTAGATAGGAGAGGAATACAAGGAAAGAAATCTCTAGGAATAAAGAGAGAAATCCCTAGGAATAAAGAAAGAAATATTATCCTTCCTAAAATATAATATAACATTCCATAACACTCCCCCTCAAACTGGAGCATACATATCATAAACTCCAAGCTTGTCACATATAGACTTTACTTTAAATCCTCCTAAAGCTTTAATGAACAAGTCAGCAAGTTGATCCTCTGATTTGACATATGGGGTCTTGATCAAACTTTTTTGAAGCTTCTCACGAACAAAGTGGCAGTCAACTTCGATATGTTTGGTTCTCTCATGAAAAACAGGATTAGAAGCAATGTGAATGACTGCTTGATTATCACACATTAATTCCATAGGAGTTGAGTGTCCGAAACCAAGTTCCATGAGAAGATGTTTTAACCAAACTAGTTCACATGTAGTATATGACATTGCCCTATACTCGGATTCAGCACTTGATCTTGCGACAATACTTTGTTTCTTGCTTTTCCAGGACACCAAGTTTCCTCCCATGAATACATAATAGCCTGACGTAGACCGTCGATCGTAGGAACCTGCCCAATCAGCATCTGTGTATCCTCGAATCCGAGTGTGACCATGATTTTGGTAAAGAAGACCTTTTCCTGGTGCACCTTTGATATATCTCAAGATTCTAACGACTGCATCCCAATGGCTAGTACGGGGAGAGTCCATGAACTGACTTACTACACTTACAGCAAATGAAATATCTGGACGAGTAACAGTCAGATAATTTAATTTGCCAACAAGTCTTTGATACCTGGTAGGATCTTCCAACAGTTCCTCTTTATCTACATCAAGCTTGACATTTGGCTCCATGGGACTGTCAACCGGTTTGGTTCCTAACAAACCAGTTTCTTCTAGAAGGTCTAGAACATACTTTCTTTGCGAAAGACAGATTCCCGTCTTAGACCGTGCTACCTCAATTCCCAAGAAATATTTCAGTGGACCAAGGTCTTTTGTCTGAAACTTGGTTTGCAGAAAAATCTTCAACAATTGAATACCAGATGCATCATCACCAGTAATAACAATATCATCAACATAGACAATCAAGAGGATTTTACCAGCTTCAGAGTGGCGATAAAAGACAGAATGATCCACACCATACTGTTGTAATCCAAATTCCATAACAACTGAACTGAAACGACCAAACCATGCCCGTGGCAATTGTTTCAAACCATACAATGACTTATTTAGTCGACATACACAATCAACCTCCCCCTGAACAACAAACCCCGGTGGTTGCTCTATGTAGATAGTTTCCTCAAGATCTCTATGAAGAAAGGCATGTTTCACATCTAACTAATGTAAAGGCCATGTATATGTAGCAGCCAATGCAATGATGATACGAACAGATGTCAATTTGGCTACTGGAGAAAAGGTTTCTGAATAGTCCATGCCATATACTTGGGAATATCCCTTTGCAACCAGACGGGCTTTTAATCGATCAACTGTCCCATCGGGATGAACTTTTACAGTAAACACCCAGCGACAACCCACAACAGTCTGACCACGCGGAAGAGAAACCAAGTCCCACGTGTTATTAGTCCGCAAAGCTGACATCTCTTTTTCCATAGCTTGTTTCCATCTAGGATGAGAGATGGCTTCTGAAATAGACTTAGGCAAAGGTATAGAGGACAAGGTGGAAACAAAAGCAGAGTATGACGGTGATAGAGAATCATGAGAAACAAAGTTGGAGATTGGGTAAGAAGTACAAGACCTTTTCCCTTTGCGTAGTGCAATTGGAAGATCCAAATCATCACCCTTAGGTATTGAAGATGAAGAAGACGGTTGTGATGAGCATGAATCTCCTAGTGGTACTTCAACTCGAGGACGTCGAGTATAAACCTGCAGGTCAGGACGAGACAGACGCTCTAACGGTGGGTGATCAGTATCAGGAATGTGCTCTAAAGATGTACTACTAGTGTTTGATGCATTAGGAGCTATTTGGGTTGGTACAAATGGTAAAGGCAAACAGTCATCGGCATCAACAGACACAGATTGAGTATTAGAGAAATAAGGTGTGTTTTCAAATAACGTAACATCAGCAGAAATGAAAAATCAATTTAGTGAAGGACAAAAATATTTGTACCCTTTCTGAAGACGAGAGTATCCAAGAAAAACACATTTTAAGGCTCTAGGATCTAATTTGTCAGTGCCAGGTTGGTGCTGATGAACAAAGCAAACACACCCAAATATTCGAGGTAGAATAGAAAACGGAGCTTGAGAAGGAAAGAGAACAGAGAATGGAATTTTACCCAACAAAATAGAGAAAGACATCCAATTTATGAGGAAGCATGCAGTAAGAATAGCATCGCCCCAAAAACTTTTGGGAACATTCATGTGAATTAAAAGGGTACGAGCTGTTTCAACAATGTGTTGGATTTTCCTCTTGGCCACTCCATTCTGTTGAGATGTCTTTGGACAGGAGGATTGATGTATAATCCCCTGTTGCTGCATGTAGCTAGACATTGAGTGAGAAAAATACTCTTTAGCATTGTTACTGCGAATAATTTTAATTCGAGAATTAAATTGATTTTGAATTTCAGCACAAAAAGTACAAAAAATAGAGAATAACTCAGAACGATCTTTCATTAAAAACAACAAAGTCATTCGAGAAAAATCATCAACAAAAATTACGAAATATTGAAAACCTAATTTAGACTTGACACGACTTGGACCCCAAATATCTGAATGAACTAGCATAAAAGGTTTTTCAACCCTTTTATTGACTCGAGGAAAGTAGGGAACATGATGATGTTTTCTTAATTGACACGACTCACAATCTAAATTAGAGGCTGAAACTAAATCTGGAACAAGCTTCTTGAGATTTGCTAAAGATGGATGCCCCAAACGACTATGAACTAATTGAGGTGAGACCGATGTATGACAAGCAACTGATGACTGCAGTCTATTGAAGTAGTACATTCCATTCGATTCATGCCCTTCTCCAATCGTCTTCTTGTTCCTCAAATCCTAGATAATGACATGATCAGAGAAGAAACAAACTGAGCAATTTAGTTGTTTGGTTAGCTTACTTATAGACATAAGTTTGAAAGGAAAATTTGGAACGAATAAAGTAGACGGTAAAGTGAGAGAGTGACAAGGATGGGTGTGGTGGTGGATCCATCTGCAATGGTGAATTTATTATGAGATACTGGTAAAGAGAAAATATGGTCAAAACTGGTTATTTTACCTAAAATGTGGTCAGTGGCACCAGAATCCAATACCCAGAGTTGATTTCTAGGAAGGTTAGAGAAATAACAGGCTGTTGGGTTACCTCGATGAACAACAGAAGCCATAGAAGAAGTGGAAGCCTGCTGTGTGGACTGATACTGCAGGTACTTAGTATACTCTTCTTGAGGTATTGTGATAGACTGCTGTAGGGCTGTAACTGAAGATGATTCCTCATGTGATGCAAAATGTGCTGTTCGCAGAGTCGGATACTTATCCCAACAAGTCTCCTCTTCATGTCCATCTCTATCACAATATGTGCAGTGCTACCGTGAACCTCTAGCACGTCCACCTTTGCTGCCACGACCACCACGACTACTGCGTCCTCCTCGACCACCTCCACGACCTCCCTTTGCTTGTAGACTAGGCTGTATTGCAAGGGCAGACCGGTCAGAACTATTGCTTGCTGAACTTTCCTTTATCATAGTACGAGAAATTCGTGCAAAAACTTCAGGTAATGAAGGAAGTTCTATTCCGCCAAGAATCTGGGACCGAACTGGTTCAAATTCAGGTTTTAGCCCTATCAAAAAAGTCATAAACACCAACTGCTCTTTCTGACGTTGCATCTCCTTGACATCAAGGGTAATAGGAAGCAAAGAATTCATTTCTTCCAATGCATGTTTCACCTTTGCAAAATATTCAAGAAGACTGCCTTCCTGTTTGGACTAAAACACTTCAACAGAAACCTCATATATATGAAGGATATTACTGGAATATAAAAGCTTAGCATACTCCCAAGCTTGCTTACAGGTTCGAACATGAGAAAATAGAGATGAAATTTCAGGTTCCATTGAATAAAAAAGGATATGGAGCAATTGTGCATCATCAGCTTTCCAACTCTCGGATGCTTGAGGATCGTCAGCCAGATGAGACATTTTTCTCTGACCTGTAAAATACAACTCCACATTCCTAGCCCAGAATGAGTAGTTATTACCGTTCAAACACTGTTTGGCAATCCGCAAATTGCTGAACTGTGTGGGGGTGCCTGCTGGTAGGACAATGATCGGCAGAGAACTCCTTTGAGGACTTTTGTCATCAGGTCCTGACATGTTTCTGATTACTGATAACTGACAGTATTAGAAACTAACAGAAAACTGGGCTGATGATGTACCGACTGATTGAAAATGACTGAAGAATGACGAAACTCAACTTCTGGTCATAATTGATGTAAACGAAGACCAGAAACTTGTTTAGGACAGAAAATCAATTAGACCCATTGAACCGCCGTCGCCGAAGGTCGTCGGACGGCGGCGTGTGACTGCCACGCGCCGGCGCGTGGGTGGTTTTCCGGCGACACCTCCGGTGTAGTTCTGGTCACCGGTGCCTCCTGAGTGTCTTTGTGTTGTTGGTTTTTGATTTGGTTGGGTGGTTGCTGGTTTTCTGGAAAGGGCAGCAGCTAACAGAAAAATACGGAAGGTGGTTTGGGGGAAGAAGTGGTTGCGGAAAGTGCTGAGATTAGGTTATGACTCTGATACCATGTTATAGAATAATAGGAGGAGAAACTGAGGGCTAGATAATACCAGACCCTCACATGACCTTTATATATTAAATAGGAGATGAATACAATGAAAGAAATCCCTAGGAATAAAGAAAGAAATATTATCCTTCCTAAAATATAATATAACATTCCATAACATGTGGCAAATTGGTGATGCTAACTTTGTCTGGGTTTGGTAAGATCCCTAGATCCTTGGTATGTCCTTGGATTTTCTTAGGGCAACGATTAGCATTTCAAGCCAGTAAGAAACTCAAAGTATCATATCTCTCCCTACGACCTGATCAAGGATGAAATAGGTATCTCGTAGATGCTTTATTCCTGAATCAAATTAGAGAGCTCATTCTATCCATCCCAGCCCCCTCAACTTCTTCTAGTTTAATATTATGCATTGGGGGGGCAACCCGTCGGGTTTATTCATCGAAAAAGGGTATGTTTTTCATCTCCTATATAACTCTAACCTTTTCAGAGGAGTGGAAATGCATAGCCATGGCTTGTTTCAAGATCCTTAGTTGTTTAGCACTATTAAGAGTCTATAGGGCTCATGTCTTCCTAAAAACTTCAAGATCTTCATTTAGAAATGCTTACTGAATGCTTTACCGAAGGCAGTAAATCTTGCATATAATGGCAGATTTTAGAACCCTCTTGTCTCAAATGTAATTACCAGGATGAAAAATCTTTACACTTATTCTATCGTGGCTTAAAGTAAATCTAGGGTCAGTTTTGCATTAATCTTTAGAATTCTAATGATTTTTCATTTTAAAGGTTGGCTTTTTAAGCCTTTTTGGCTGCAACCTTATGGACCATATGGCTTGGGTAGAATGAGGCTATGGATTCGCAACAGTAGGTTTAGCGTACCATCCCTTATATTTAAGTGTAATGATCTTATCGAGCAGCTTCATTATGCAAGATCCTATCGTACTCACTTCTTGGCTTTCAAAGCAATCCCTCCATATTCTCTCTATCAAGTCTGGGGTAAATAGAAGTGGGATAGGACCTCAGATATGGCCTTCGGATATCGAGCAAATTTTTATTGTGAATGGCGCATAGAAGATGTCTTCGAGTATGGGTGCTACTACTTGGCTTTGGATAGGGACTAATGCCCCTCTAAGTCATCATGACGATCATGTATGGAAAAGCTGCTCATAAACTCTTGAAGTTGAAATAAGGGCTATCTATTGGGTGATGTGGGCATCAGTGTCAATCAATTTGAATAATGTTACAATTTCAACTAAGTTCACAAGTTCTAGCGGCTTTGCGAGGAATTATGGCTCTCCGCACTTCCTTCTCACGCTTTGTCGATAACCTCACGTTCTTAATGGAGTCCGTGGATCACTATATGATGGTGGTAGTGCTTCTGCAGCATATGACTTCTGCCGATGATGTGGCAGCTTCATTATTTCTTCCTTTACTATCTAGTTTTTTTTTTTAATTTTGATTACTAAAATAATGATAATATTCTCTTGTACCTGGCTAATTTTTTGCTATTTTATCCTTGTTTTTCTTTATGTTAGCCATCACATTATCCTGGAGCTGCTTAAATATTGTCTAAGATTTGAAATGAACAAAAAATAAATAACTAAAGACACAAGTCAATTCAGATTGCCAAGATTCGAAATAAGAAAAATAAGAAAATAAATTAAATAGAACACAAATTAATGCGAACCCGAAGGTGCTTGAAAACTTTATCATTGTATGGGGAAAAAAGAAGAAACAGGAGTTAATTGGACCACTGTAAATATAATGAGCATGAATTGAATTTGGCACATGCCCAAAAGTTCTGCTTTCTTTTTCTTAAAAAATAAAAAAGAAAAGAAAGGCAGAAAGAAAAAGAACCCATCGAAATGTTGCTTCAGCTGCTCTATTCGATGATTGCATCTCTTTTCATCACAAAAGCATCCAAAGTTTCAGTTTGGGGTGCTCATTCGCTTATTTCCTTGGCTTTAATAATTGTTGTTGTACTTTGGCAGTGACTAACGATCCCTTTTCTTAACTAGTTACCTAGTCATCACTACACTGTTATTCCCTCAGCACCCGGTTCAGTCCATCCCATTTTTTAATTAATCAGAATTTAACATGCTGGCTAATACTCATCTCATTTTAACTCTTTTTTAACTTAAATTTATTTATAAAATATTTTTTAAAAAATTTAAAAAAATTATATTTTTGTAAATTATAAGTCTCCATTTATCATTTATATATGAAAATTTACATTCACATATATTAAAATATTAAAAATAAAAAACCATAAATTAATTGATATAGATAGTGAATCATCTAGACTAAAAACTTACAGACAATACTATTAGTTAATGGATGATAGCTAATGGAAACCATTCACAAATTATTCAAAAAGGACTTTCAATTCACCTTTAGAGTTAGACTGTCACCTAAAATGTAAAATTATCCATTCTTCATCGATGGGATTCATGTTATGCACACGCACACGCACATACACAAAAAGCCACTAGTGTGCATTCTGGACTAAATATATCACTATTGTTCTAAAATGTGTCAACATGCTTCCGACATTCATATTACAAAACTAGAGTAAATATGTCACTAGATCGTTAGATATGCGCCAAAGGAAAAAAAAAAAGATAGGAATTCCTATTTTAGTTCCAAAGTTTTAATTCTTTTTAATAATAGCCTTTTGTGATTTCACAACTCTCATTCTCAATATTATATTCACTGTCGCATCTAACGCCCAAAGAGTAATTACTCCAAGGGATTCGAACCTTGGAGACTAATTCATAACAACTCCCACTGTAGGGGAGTGTTTGGTTCGAATATTATTAGAATTCGAATTATTTGGAAAGTTGAAATCATAATACTCATGTTTGATTTCAATTTGGAGAATAATTATCCATAGTTTTTATTCTCCAAGAAATCCTCTTCCTTCACAATTTTGTATCATTCATTCTCTGAATTCTTATGTATAGTAAGAATGTAGAAAAAATACAAATATATGCCTTGAACTATTAAATATTTACGTTTCGGCCTTGAACTTTTAAAATGTTACAAAATATCTCTAAAAATTACACTTTTAATCTCTAAACTTTTTAAAATTTTAGAAAATATTCCTAGAATTTCAAATTTAGTCCCTAAACTCTTATAAAATTTTTGTCAGTTTGCTCAAAGTAAAGAATATGCAAATATATCAACCAACATGAGAAAAAAAATTAAAATTTCAATTGTTTTTAGGGTGTGGACCAAATATAGGAACTTTATAGGCTCTTATTTTCTATGAATATTGCCTTTCTACCATCTAACTTTCCAAAAATTTTTAGAATCCTTAGCCAAAGCCCTCCGAGTTATCTCTTTCCCACCTGTCATGCTTCAGAAAAATGGAAATGCATGTGTTTATTGCCACCCCTTGCGGACATTGTGCCACGTCGAACACATTTTGTGAATTAAGGAATCAGAACTACCTTACACATTGGAGACTTTGCTTCTTCCAATTATTGTACTTTGGACATTTCAAATTATTGTAATGCCTCCGTCGCGAGTTTTTTGTATTATTTTTTTATTTAAGTTTGAATTAAATTTATTTATCCTAATAATTACTTAAAAGTTTATATTTAGAAACTATAAATTTTCTAGTTTCTAAATGTATTTAAAACAAATTGAAATGATGTAAAAAATTTGAAATAAAGATAATAATATTTTCATATTTGATAAAATATTTTACCATATCATCGTTGAAATTATTATTTAATATTCAATTTTTCTAGTTTTCTTGATTTATGCGTAAAAAATTAGGGACACAAGTGACAATAACGCATAAATTTTTTGCACTTTTTTAATATCTATGTCAAACCAAATAGCTTAATAAATAAGGGACTGAGCAAGTAAAATGTTTTTTTTTTTAAAAATTAAAATTTCACAATATTTTTTTAACTTGTGTGAAAAAAAGATAAGTGAATAATTAAATTCATTAAATTCATGTGGAGTAAGCATAAAATTATAAAATCAAAGTCATCTTGTTCCCAAAAATTATTTAATGAAAACTTATTATGTGAATGTTTCACTATTGGCCATAATATTTTCCTTTTAGGCGTGACAAAGGTGACATATATATCCTAACCCTGTTCTTCACGGGACCAGACCCGAAAGGCATCCAGAACCGAAAGACTTTACTAGACTCGATTTTGAAATGCTTTTCTAAGATCCTTTTATTTCCATCGAATTGTCTTCATGCTTAGTTCAGCCCCTTTATAAATACTAAAAATTACAAAAGAATCCCATGTGGTTTGGTCGACACATTGCAATTGAATGTGATGATTTATCAAATACAAGGTGTATAATTAGATCTTTATTATTCGATAGGAACATTAAAAACATATTAATCCATAACTAAAGCTTCAAATAAAAAATGTAATAACAAGAAAGTGCTTAATCAAACACATAAAAAATTGGATGTGATGATTTGCCAAACGCAAGACAGAATATGATTATATATTACCGAAGACAATTCTAATTTCTATATATCTCTAGGAAAACACTAGATTTAGTTTTCATTGTGCTTGGATAGGTATTCAATCTGCTTGCCAATGTTTATGTTTGACCTTCCAGTTATTGGTTAGGCAATTTTAACATTAGAAAAATTTTTAACGTTTGAAATGAACAATAGGAGTATAACTGTGAGTTTTCAAAATTTCAATGAGAGATACAAGAGATATTTTTTTTTATACTCAAAATATAATATAAGATATTTCAATATTTTAGAAAGGAAAATGAGGGAAATTAAATCTAATAAAGAGTGAGCTTTTTTTTTTCCTCTGGAGAGACATTAACCCTGACCCTTCAGCCAGATGTACTTTGAAGTGGTAATTGGATCAATTCTTCAAGTGCATATAAGAGATTTTTTAAGCATAGAGGTGGCTGAAATTCAGTCACTAAGCCTATTTAATCATACTTTTCACTAATTGGTGGGATACATTTTTTGAGTGATTGAAATTTTCAATTGTTATTCAATCCTAGTCAGTTGCCCATACCAGAAAATAACATCACCTCTATCTTTTCTTCTTTCTCATTCCCTCGTCTTCCATGTTCAGTTGGCCTCCCTTTCTTTCTCTTCTTCTTTCTCTCTTTCTCTCTTTTTCTTCCAAGTTCGGTTTCAAGTTAGAGTTTCCTTCTCCAATTGAGATTTCATAGAAAAATCCCAATGTTTTACAGAAGCCCAATCACACCAACAAGCAGGATAGGCAAATAACTAGTTGAAAGACCAAAGAATTCAAAAGTGAATCAAGAAAAACGGAAGTTTCAGCGAGAATTGTAGCTATAGTAAGTCGTAAACAATGACAAGGCTCTTAAGATTGGAAATAAAGCAAAGCACAATCCTAAAGGGAGGAAGGTATTGTGGCCCGTGAAATGGAAACCAATGCCCAATTGAAGAGATGATTGGTGCCCAAATTCTTGAGATTGGTGAGTAGCTAGAGGAGATATGAAGAATAGACTAATGATTGACATCATTAGGCACTCACGTTAGGGCTTTACCTAACAGGAGCGACTGTTTTTTTCAGTTGCTCACCACTAGTGATTAGGATAAAACAACTGATATTTTTCAGTCACTCTTTGTAATTAATTGTGACTAGGACGTCAGTCGCTTTTGTACATTTCTCTTATAGTGATTGTAGTTTCAACCAAACAGTAGAGGATTATTTTTTTTTTTTGCTTTTCCTTATAAATAAAAGAAGAAACTAATTGACTATTACCTCATCATTGGTATGAAAACAGCCATAATTACGTGATTGATTAGGTCCGAATTAACCCTAATTTTTTTTCCCATTGTGTAGCCAATAGTTAAACTAGATGTAAGTAAACGTAACTAGATAGTATAATGACTCTTATTTCCTCACCCTACATGTAGGAAATTGTAAAGGAGGAAAAGTATTGTAACAAAAGCAAAAACAAGTAAAAATATGTGGAAAAGGAGTTGGAGTCAAAGCCATGGCCGGTGGCGGGGAATGTTGGTCCCCTTAGCTCATGTACTTTGTTATCTGAGAGGGAAAATAACCTATCTACTTGATACCAGGACGATGTTTTTTTTTTCATTCCTATCCGGTTTCGGATGCTGGCATCAGTTTATAGATTTTTAATAAATTCTTTCTTTGCTGATAACAAAAAAAAGTTTATAGATTTTTCTTTCCACCTACAACTTTCAATCTTTTTTTTTTTTTTACAACTTTCAATCTGGCAAGTAAAGATTATTAATTCTTTTAGGGGCTTTTCCCAAGCAATTTTTTTTTATGTATACAAAATCCTGAATTAAGTTCAAAATATCGAGTCAATTTCATTTGCACCAACGCTCTTTTCATTAGAAAAATAAAGATGATATTGCACGAAATATTCATCACATGATTTTGATGAGTGTATGTGGCTTACTTAGAGTTTGGCACGTGGTTGTGTATTTTTGGAAGATAGAGGATGTGTGATGTGTCCCTCTGTGTTTGTTTGAATGTTATTTAGGGACCAAGTTTGGTGGCGTCATTAATTTTTTAAGGAGTAAATTTAGGACTCATAATTAGTTCCTGATTACTTTTAATATGGTTTAGGTTTTGTGTGATTAAAAGAAGATTTCTTGTGTCTGCTATGACGGAGATGGAACACCAACTCCATTTGTTATTTTCCAAATCAGTTTGTTTTATTTTTCTAATTTTTAAATTTAATTAATCATTATATCTTTAAGGATATTTTTATATTTATGTAAAAAAAAAATTCTTATCCATAAGGAATCTAAATCAATTACCATTTCTTGTTTTTAACGTCAAACCATTCCCATCTAGCTAAAGATAAAGAATACATTGATACAAAAATATAAAACTAGTTTACATAAAAGCATAAAACTGTTGTTTACTTTTTTTATTGAAATATGTTTGGTTTGAATTTCTACTTATAATTTCCTAAGGGTAGATGAGGTGTTACTGATTTAAATTTGAAAACTGAAACTTTAATATAATTTCTAGACGTTTCCATATCAATTGTAGACATAATATGTTATAGATTTTTTATACTGTTCCTAGAATTAGAAAGCTACTAGAATTGAATGAGTCTAGCTTCTTGCTATCTATTCTTGTACTTTGTATTTGATCTTTTTCTTTGAATAAATTCATCTTTTCCGTTAAAAAAAAACTAGTTTTAGTTCTTAAACATTCCATTATCAGATATAAACACCTAATATATCATACAAGACATTTAGCACCACATTAATCAAATACTTGGACACCATAATCATATAGATTGTACACTCTCTTATCAAATTTAGAGACTTAACCTATCACACTATATATTCAACTCCTATAACCAGACACCAAAAACATGCAAACCGAATATCATACTGGATCTCAACTATCACAATCAGGCAGTGGGATAGCATACAAACTTTATACATATATTCAAATATGTAAACAATACAATTTCTTAGAAAATTTAGGCACTCAATGTGTCACATATATTAGATATTCAACTACTACAATCAGACATTTAGATATTATGAAAAGATACTTAGGCACCATATAGACCTAAAATATATACTTAAATATGTAGACAAGATACTACTTTACTATGTAGACATCATATTATACTAGTCATCTGGCCAACATAATATATCAAACAATTGGACATCATATAAATCTAAAACATATATACTCAAATATGTAGATAATACATTCTCTTACCAGATCTAGACACTTAACCTATCATATTAAAAATTCAACTATCATATTATGACACTTGGGCACCACAACCAGATGTTTACATACCATATGAATCTAAAACATTTATTCAATTATATAGAAAAGACACTCTGATCCCTTACCAAAGTGTAGACACTTAATCTATCATACTATAAATTCAACCACCACGAAACTATACATAGTTTTATCTTAAATATGATACAAAAAACTCTTATTGATTTGCATTCCAAAAAATAGGAAACTATAAAAATAATACATGATTTTTCCACATAAATATCCTTAGTATGATTATCTCCCAAATAATTATAAACTTTGAATAAAAATTGCTTTATTCACATCATTTGAATGTGACACATAAATTCTGTGACCAAAGACAGACATTTAAACACCGAAAATAGACACTATAAACCTATTGGTAGACATTCACATGTAGACATTGTCAATCCAGTAGCAAACACCATGCACCAATGTCATTATTAGTTTCTTCTAGCATACGTCCACCACTGGTGGATGTTATATATCCCCTATATAAATAGGTAAACTATACTAGGATTTTGGGTATGAGAAATGGTTTGTATGTATGTATATATGTATGTATATATATGTGTGTGTGTGTGTGTGTATATATATGTAAGTGTGTGTATGTGTGTGTACATATATATGTATGTATGCATGTGCATGTATGTATGTATATAAGGAAATAAAAATAATCTTATGATATTGATGTTTTTGGTTTCACAATAAACGAAAGATTCACAACAAGTTTATGAGAAATTTATAAGTTTCCATTTATGAAATTTAAAGTAGATTAATTAACTTCAAAGTGACTTCAATACTTCAAATTTCAATAGTCAACAAAAAACACATTATACTCCCTCTATCTCATAACTATTGTAACGTATTTTATTTGGATATTTCCAAATTTTTGTAACATTTCTATATTTAGTAAATTATTTTACTATACTGTCCTTTAAACTATCGTTTCAATATTTTCTTTCTTCAACTTTCTTGATTTATAAGTAAAAATTTAAGGGTAAAAAAATGAAAACAACACCTAAACTTTCCTCACTTTCATAATCTCTATATCAAATCAAATAGTTCAATAGATATAAGATGAATGAAGATTTTTTTTTAAAAAAAAAAATTAAGCATGTCAAATACGGGGAGAAGTATTGATAAGATTGATCTTGCATGCATAAATGTTTTATAGCTTAATTCCATAAAAATATGTAATTGCCAATTAATAAAATATTTAAACTTACTGGAGCATGTGTCTACACATATATACTATATACAACCCTGTGAATAGTTTAAATGCATTTATGATCCCCGATCTTTAATTTTTGTTCCATTTTCATCTATAACCTCTATTTTGTTTCATTCTTATCTCTAACCACATTAGCAATGATCATAAATCACATTTATGATCATAAACAGTAAGCGGTATTTAACAACACATCATTGCTACTCAGGTGACAAGATAGTCTATGATTCGACTAAACCTCTATAATCTTTATTCGTATATGTCATTATTCCTTTATTCAAGATATCAAGACTATACACGAGACATGGAATGTATCACTCTCGCATAGCTCAATCTATGGTTTCTTGATTATCAAGTATACTAATTTAAACTGATGACATTGATATCGTATAACAACTCATCCGAGCATGATCATGTATTTTCTTAGTTTCACTCTATCAAGTGGCCTAGAGGTATCACTCCAATATATAGGATGGACAAACTCCATCTTGACCATATAAATCCCTCCGTATGATATGTGACTTACCTAATAACCACTTTTATGTTCACTCAGTTACGAGCAACATACAGTAGTATTAAAATATGTGACTCACATGTAGGGAACCTTGATGATCTCAGGTTAAAAGACTACATACACCATGATCACTATGAGAAACACTTATGACACTTATAGAATCATCTATGTAGTGTTCTCTTAATGGGTCAGTCTAGTACACAAGTTCTCCAACTTACATCAATATGTAGACTACATATTTCATATTAGTCTCTACATATGCTAGTCTTTATGTATTATTGCAACCTACTTTACAATAATACTAGACTAGAGACATTTAAGAATATCATTATTTTAATGTTATAATTATGTTTGATTATGTTACACAAAAACAAACAACAAGCATAATTATTGGAATGATGCCTCAATAAAATATCACAAATTAATATGCAAAACACAATCATTTCATAATTGGCTTTGGGCACAACATTAACAGGTAAGGGTAAAGGAAGCTAGGAAGAAGAGCAAAAAAAGACGGTATATATCCAGAAAGGGACAAGAGTGTGGCAGGTGTGAAGATGGTGATTGGACTGTTAGATAAAAAATTTTCAAGGTTTCTAAGTCGAAGGGAAAGCTTTCTAGGGTTTAAACTAGTTCCCCCCCCCCCCCCTTTCTGTCCAACTTAACACCTGTCGTTAACAAAAGAGCATAAAAGGGAACAATTCAACGAGGTTAGAGATTGTCTACACAACAAATTGAGGTTAGCATAAAAAATGATATAATAATAAAAGGTCAGGGACAATGGATGCAACTAACCCATATACACATCCATATGCAATTCTTTTTACACTTCTGATATGTTTTGTGTGTGTGTGTGTGTGTGTGTAATAAAGTGTTTACATTGTCCTATTTTATCTTTAATATAAGAGAGTTTTTATTAGTTTTATCTCATGAATATGTTCTCTTAAAAGTTAAAAAGAACAAGTAATAAAATTGGGCGAAAAAGAAATAGTAAAAAGTAAAGAAGACAAATTGGAAAAGGGAGAAAAATTAGAAAATAAGAATAATAAAAAAATAAAAAATAAAACTAGGGAAAAAATATTTTTGGTACATAAAAAGGAGCAAAATTAGAAAAAGTTAAATAAAAAAAGTGGAAATTAACCATATGAGATAGCGGAGAAAGAAACGAGAAAAAAGAAGAAAAAAAAAGAAAAAAAGAATGGTAGCAATCATAAATAATAGAGATTTTAGCAACAAATTGGCAATAAATAATTTAGATTCGAAATAGACCATAGAAGATTGATTCAAGCTAGGTATAAAAGTTTAAAAACCCTAATAATATTAGTTAAATGATTCTATAATAAAATATATAGTCTTAGTCAAATTTATTTCACCAAGTAGCACCCCTGCTTAGTTAACCTATTTAACTTAGAAAGAACGTAGATTTGCTTTTCTAATTAATAATTAATTTATGACTAGCCTATCATAATCAAAGTTGCTGATATGATATGACCTATTATCATAGGATAATAATGTTACAGCTTGAAAAATCAAAGCAAGTGGCTACTCTGATATTTCGTATGTTGCTAACTTGGATATGGTCAGCATTGGCCACTCAAACACATAAAAAAAAAAAAAAAGAAATGGATGCCAATAACTGTAACAAAATTAAAAAAAAAAACAGATATTTTTATTTTATAAACTGTATTACTTTTTGTAAAGGGGTTGTATTGTATCAATTCTAAGAGGGAACTAGGATATACTTACCTAAGCCTATGTCTACAGTGCCTAGATCCACCTGGCATCGAACATAACCAAATAAAGTACGTTTACATAAATCGCTTTTGTAGACGTATATAATTTGATCACTACCCTAAATTTATATTTGTACACTTCAATATATATGTGTTTGTGTGCAGGAGAAATTTAGATGAGCTGGGCCTATCCCAATGCAGCCCAACATGGTCACCAGGCGTTTGGGTCTTGCTTATTGATCCGTTGGGGACCAGCACGGCCGGCTCATTGGGCCCAATGCCATTTCTACTTTTCTTGTTCTTCCTTTTTTTGTCACCCCGAGACATCCATTTCTAGTTAGACATGATAGAGCATCAATTGGATGGCACTGTTAGAGAAAGTGAATGCGAAAGCTTTTATTTTTCTTGTTTTTGCTAAGCTTTTGATAGAGTAAAATGCATTTGGACCTTTCATTCGAAGGAAAAGAAAAAAAGTACTTAGACCTTTATTTTACAAAACTTCTCTGGAAAGTTTACTATTTCTTTTTTTTTTCCTCCTCACTCAACAAGGTGATAGATTTAACAAGTTATAACTGAGATAAAAGTCGAGATCAATAAGAGGGATGTGATGGTAATTCACTAGCTTGGTTGAGTTACACACACACGCCACGAAAAGAAATTCTCTGGTTTTTTTTTTTTTTTTTTTTACCCTTTATCTTTGATAAAATATGCCAAAACTTTGATAAGTGTTTGGATGAAAACAAATTACGGAGGAAAGGGTAAGCTAAAGGAAAAGGAAAAAAAAAGAAGGATGGGTAAAAGTAAGAAGCAATAGAAAGGCTTGCTCCTTTCATTCTCCTCGCGCAGATGAAAAAGAAATAAGATCGAAAGGGTGTTGAAGAGAGCACATCCATAGAACTTTTTGCAGCAGAAAAGAGAAATTAATTATAGGATTGTTAATAAAGCTGTTAGCTGTGTAATAAATAATAAGAGCGGAAGCGTATAGGTTGGCAGATTTTTGGAGCTGTCGGAGAAGGAGAGGGGATTGCTCGTGGGAAATAATGTCGCCGTCAGGATTTGCAAATTGGTGAATGATGAAACCACATGATTGTACAGCCACAGAATATCCTTTTCACTTACCTCTTCTATCACTTGTCTTCCATTACAACACCAAGCTAATGTGTCTCTTTTAGGCTCAAACTTAAACTAACTACTCGGGCAGATAGATTCTACCTCTGGTCTTGTACCTTAACAGTTATAAATTTATGCATGTTCGTAAACTAATAATTGGGCATAAATTATGTATGAGAGTTGACACATCGATAACTGATCTTATGATTGGAAAAGCGGACGACGGATGTAATAAATAAATAAAGAAAAAAATTGAGTTACAGGGATTTACGTGATTTGGTCAAAAGACCTGCCTACAAGGGCAAAAGAGTTAACCAATTATTAGTTCATCATTTTACGAGTCAACCAATTATCGTGTTTTTCTGAAACTATAGTCGGCGGCCTATGTGTAGAAATTAGTCATGTCTCACCAAATCATGGTGATTTGCCAAGCCTCTTCATCAACTACTTCGGTTGAACACAAAATAAAATCTAAAGGAAACTAACAAACAAGAACTTTATAAGTTTTGGATTCTTAGCCCATGCCGGCTCTTTTGTCTTTACCGCAAATGAAAGGTACTTCATTGATTGTCCAGGGACGATTGAAGGCGGTGAGTGTGTGTGTTTGTGTGTGTATAGGTAACTATATATATTTGGATGATTAATAAGGTACTGCCGGCGTCAGCGTCACGGCCGCCATCACTGACACCCTAATATAGCTCTCATGAATCGAGCACACCCGAAACGAAATTGTTTTTGGTGTGATGGGCAGATAAAATATTTATTCTAAGCAAAGTAGTAACAGATGGAGATCTATGACCAATTAAGTTGTTTTTGTTTCTGCGGCTGGACAACCAAATCGTGTCCGATACATATATCAGGGAGGGAGAGAACAGCAAGCGGCGGAATGATATGATCCAGATGGTTTGGGTTGGCTTTTGCAGAAATATTTATCTAAATATAAACGGGGTTTTATTTAATGGTCTGTCTGAGGTAGAGTTTTCTTCGTCGCCTTTATCAGGAATTTGCAGAAGATAGTTAGGTTTGTATAGCAAGTACATATAGTATAGTGAATGATTTGAGCAACGTAAAAACTGCTACTTCTTGTACCACCCACAGTAATTAATTACCTCATGCTTCTCGATGCTGATCACCCCCCAATGAGCACTCGACACAGGTAAATAGTAGTTTATATATAGAAATCATTAAGTATAAGACATCAAGAAATCATACATTTAGTTTTCCAAGAAATCAATAAATAATGATACAAGAAAATATCTTATTTTTCTCACATAATTGAGAGCGGTATTACAGGGTTAATTACAATTTGCTCCCTGAGGTTTAGATAAAGTTACACTTTGCCCTTTTTATCTCTTGTCTTTTTAATATAGTCCAATGGTAACTTTTGAAATTTTAATTTAAACTGTAAAATTGTCATCTTTAAGCAATTTCAATCTATATAATATTTTTTATAATTAATTGAAATTTAAAAATTATTGTTCTAAAAACCGAAAGAAATACAGAAAGAAAAATATGATAAATTTAAAATGTCTATTAACTGTAAAAAAAATACCATGTTGATTGAAATTACTATAAAGTTGCTAATGTAATATCTAAATTAAGATTTCAGAAGTTACTGTCAGACTATATTAAAAAGGTAAGGGGCAAAGTATATATTTCTGAAACAGGAGGAGCAAAGTGTAATTTCACATAAACCTTAGGGGGAAAATTATAATTATCCCAGTATTCTATGTATACACACACATTCAGAATCTCTACTATACAAGTTTAAGGGTTTTTAGGAGGGGATTCTCAAATACAGGACTAGGGGGTTGTAGGAACTTATATCCTTGCATTTTTGCCAAATGAACTGATGATGCAGAACCATTATTCTATTAAATAGCCTATAAGACATCATTAATAATAATTAATGCTTTATCCACTCTGAATTAGTTGAAATATTTGAGTTTAATATGAAGATTAAGAAAATGCATAAATTTGTCTATAGTTTTCATTTTTATCCTTTACTTTTTTTCATGCAAATCATGACAGATGAAAAAAAATGAATATTAAAATTATAATTTGAAATGTATATAGTAAAATAATTTAGAAAATATATAAATGTTGTAGGCATTTTGGAAAGCCCAAAATAGAACATGTTACAAATAATTTGGCACAAAAGATTATATAGCATGAGAAATCTATTATGTATATTATACAGTAAAAGTGGAGGTGATTTAGTAATTTTAGAGTTAATTTATAGACTAAACTTCACCTTAGACTTTTATATGAAACCCCAAATTTTCCCTTTAACATGTTGACTCCAATTTGATCACTTTCCAAATTTACACTTTAACCACAAAACAATAATTCCATAATCAATGACAAATTTTAGGTTTCTCTAGATAGTTTTTTTTCCAACTAGCTCCTCTATTTCTATTCATAAAAGTTTTTTGGAATTACTCATCTACCTGTTCATTATTGTATATAAAGAAAGTTGACTCACATTATATACAAATCAATTTTATTATTAATTGTAGATGTCACTTAATATATTGGTGGTTTACTAACCTTTTAACCAATATAAATATATAATTTTTTAAATTATGAAAGTTGCAACATTATCCAAAATAAAAAAAATCCATAATGTGATTCCAATTTCATTTCATAATTACAACAATATAATTTTGTTTCATTTTTCTATTTTCTATTTCTCTTATTTTTTTTTTATAAAAATGGATAAGTATATTTTTTTGTAATTAAGAGTCAACTCAAACTTATTATGTACCCATTTAAAAGTACAAAAATTAAAAAAAATTATTTAACAAACTCTATAAAGAGCATGCATGAGAAGTGCGGTGATGAGATTACAAAAATAAATAGACATCAAGTAATAAGGATAATTAAAATAAAATAAAAATAACTGCGAGCATCATCAAAATTGTAAGACTCTAGTTGCAATCTACTAATATGTTCTTAAGTTCAAAGAAATTGAATATATCTCAATAACTTATTTACATAATATTAAAACAAGAAAATTATAGTTTTTTAATATATGTAGTAAAAATATTATATATTTCATAAGTATTTGGTTAATATGTTTTAACTAGTAAATTACAATAAAAAAAATTGTCTTATTACATTTTGTGGGTGAGAAATTGAAAATTTAACCATACATAGTATAAATATATACTCCATCCATCCTAGAACAATTGTTCCATTTACAATTGCATGTAAATTAAGAAAAGTCCACCAATTTACCCTTTTACCCCTCCATCATTTTTTTTTCTTCTTTGTCCCTTGTCCATCCATTATGGTCTGATCCGCTCGTCTATGATGGAGGTGGAGGCTAGTGAATCAGATAAGGATGCTAACGATGGCAGAAGATGGCGAAGGTGAGAGATGATGGCAAAACCCTTTCAATCACCTCATTCATGGCCTTTCCCCCGCAGTCCTCGATTCATCACCGGCCTCTAATCCCCCTCAATCTTTAATTTACGTCGACCTCTCCCCTTCAATCCTTAATTTATGTCGGCCACTCCCCCTATGTCTTTGATTTGTGTCGGCTTCTTCCCTTTTAGTCCTTGATTCGCATCAGCCTCTCATTCTCCATCCTCGTCGATTCACTTCCTCCTTATGTTGCCACCTCATAATCCATCTCATCAGAGGCCATCCTCGTTCATGTTGGGGGTTGGCATGTCTGGTAAAAGAGGAGTGGAACCCTGTTAGAGGAAGAGAAAGAGAAAGGTACAGAGAGAATAAAGGGATGAGTTGAAATGGGGGAAAATGAGAAAAAGGGGAGTGTGGGGTTTGAGAAGGAGAGAAGGATAGGCTAAAATGGGGTATAATAGTAAATGAGATGTGAAAAAGTTACTAAAAAAGGAAATTGAGTAAAAGATATGGGACAAATGAAGTACTATTATTGCTTAGTTTAGCATTTTGGTACATGCAACAAAATAGTGATCAAACTTAGTGTGTCAAATAAAATGATTAAAACACAATTATTGACCACATATAAATGTTATTGGAAAAATTAATCAAAATTAAAATTCTGGCTAATTGCATTTTATTCACAAAATGCCTGAAAAGTACATGAATTAATAATAATAGTAATAATAATAATAATAATAATAATAATAATAATAATAATAACAACAACAACAACAACAACAACAACAACAATAACAACAACAATAACAATTTATTAGAATAAAGTTTTTATGATAAAGCTATTTCCTGCATATTAAATTCTATTATTGTGGTTAAATAAGTAGAAAAGTATTATTAAAAGAAAATGGTTTCATATTTTATACAAGGGCTACTAGAAAAACAAGGTTATTAGTATGGATAAAATTATAATATCAACGTCCAATCTCTATTTCACTTTTCAACTAATGGTTTCTACCATTAATATGTTAAGTGGGGGGATATAATTAGAATATCAAACAAAGGTTTTGAAAATAGTGTTTGCTTAGATTAGTCAAATGGCATCTCATGATTTGAACACATGGCAAATAAAATTTTGAAGTTTTTAACCACAATGTCAAACTAGGCCTATGTCTGCCAGGGCATTCATTTAAATGTTAATGGCAATGTGGTTGAGTTTATGACTTTGATTTGTATCCATGTGTGTGAAATTATAGTGAAAATGATTGTATCAGATGATATATGTGTATAGTTTTTTTTCTTTTGTATCATTAATGTATTATGTGTATCCATATTTTGATGAGAGACTAGACTTTAAATCTCTAAATAAAGAATTAAAATTTAAATTATTAATTTTCATATATGAATAAAAAATAAAACGTAAAATTGAATTTATTTATATTAGTTAGTTCAATTCTCATTTATACAACAAGTTTTTTACTTTATTTTTTTTAACAAAAACTGATGTCCATAAAAGGGAAGAACTAGTTTTGTTTATTTTTCATGCACTAAAATCTCCTATGTGTAAAAGATGCTGATTGCGTTACATTTGAATCTTTGAAAATCAATCATGCAGCTAGCTACCAAATAAAAATGATTAGGAAGATAAAATTACTCCTTTCCCTCTATCCCACATTAATTGTAACATTTGATTTTGAACGATTGTTTAGGCGAGTAACAATTTTCACATGTGGGACAATTATACCTATATCTCTTGAATGATTGAGGTTGTTACAGATGAGTCTTTTCTCATTTCAGTAGTTTGCCCACACGATCACCAGCGCCACTGATTTGTCGATCGCTAGTAGTGCCTCGCCGTTGAGTAACCCCCGAATCGGCAAATTAAGTAGCAGTGGGTCTCATTGGGCTCTGGGCCATTGGGTGTGAACAACGTCAATCATTAAAGCTAGGTCTGCCATCCTTGATCTGCCACTGCTATCTACAATTGCACCATCGCTCTATTCTTGATTGCATCGTCACTCTGTTCTTGATTCGCCGTTGTTCTCAATCAAACCTTACCCATGCTTTTAAAGGCTCGACTCAAGCACCCAAAGCCCCGATTCGATGTCGCCACCTGCTTACCTCCTTGTTCTCTCCTATCCATGCCATAAATTGAATGATTAAGCTTGGGTTGCAAATGGGGGAAAGAGGGATTTAGGGATTTTGTTCAAGAGATCTCATTGGAAAAGGCACAGGAGCGACAACGAAGGGAGGATCATGGCAAAGGATGGAAAAGTAACAGTGAACGGCGAATGTAGGATAATGGCAAAGGTGAAGGAATGATGGTGAGGTGGAGGCCGAGGGGACTAAACCTGTCAATCATACTAGAAGAAGAAAATGAAATGAAGATGAATGAAAGTGAGATTGGAAATGAGAGGAAGAAAGTGAGGGTATAACTGTTATTTTGCACCTTAAAAGTTACCAAAAGAGGAAATAGTGCAAAAAATTTAGGATGACCCAAAAAAGAATATGGTGTAAAGAATATAAGACAAAGAGAGTACAAATTTTTCTAAAACATGAAAATTCATAGGGGAAGTACTTCAGAATTAATTGATTATTCAATAATCTTATTTGTAGGCTACAGCCGTTGAGTAGTTATTATGATAGAAAAAGTATTCATAAGTATTAGCTTGTGAGCGTCCTTTGTGAATATCATTAGATTTGAAAAAATTACATATTTTTTTGTATAACTTCAAATATGTTTTAGTTAAGACATTTAATAGTATAATAAACACAATTTTAAAAACTTGATGGTACCTGGATATGAAAAATAATAATTGGAAAATGTGCAAATCTATCACTGATGTATTGGCCACAAAGCAATTTTGCCATCAAACTTTTTTTCATCTCAAATTTGCTATATATCTATATTTTCTATTGGAGCAATTTTACCACTATCCGTTAAAAACATCACTGTGGCTAACGAAAAGTGTGATGTGACAGAGAATTTTGAGTCTAACAAGTGACATGGATTTGAGACTTCAACCAATTCTTCCCTAATAGAGGGGGAGAGAGCACCAAAATCCTAAGCCAAACTGCCATGGATTCTAGCTACGCATCGACCTCCCTTGTTAGAGTTACTTCCTTTTGGGCATTTCCAGATGAAGGTGGCCTCAGGTTTCTTTTGCTTAAACATAAGCATATGGAGGTATGGATAATGATATGTATGAGCTACTTAGTATCAAGTTCGGCAATGTTTATACTTTCAACATCTCACAAGAACAGCAAGGCTTTTGAATCCAATAATCAACTTGAAGTGGGTGAGAGTTCCATTCTTTCTAATGGGAATTTCTAAGAATTTTTATTGCCATTACCAGTTGCCTATACTCAAACCATCCACGGACCTTGAGTGGATCAAAACATCTCAACCATGTAATTCCTCTATGAACTCATCTTCATTCACAAATCTTTTCTCAATTCATGAAACATAGTGCCAATTTGGAGTTTGTAGGGTACCTAAATTCCTATTCTCCAATTCATTCTTCCCAAATCCTTGATTTTTAAATTTACTCTCAATATAAAATGTCAATGGCAAATTTGCAATAAAAAAAAAAGATTGATAGCGAAATCGCTCTATGGCCAAAACAATAATGGTAACTTTGTACATTTTTTACAGAATATTCTCTTGTCCCACAGAATATTCTCACCGTTAGTTAAGTATTAATCTATAGTAAAATTATTTTAACAAAAAATATGGATGGTAAATTTGAGATAAAAAAAATTCAATAGCGGAATTGCTCTATGGCCATCAGTGATAAATTTGCACATTTTTCCAATTCTAATACTTCTATGAACTAATGAATATATTTAATTGTGAAAGATTTAATCCATAACCATATCATAGGAGTAATATTCGTTCTTAATTCTGCGTGCTGCCAACTGCGACACATTTAATTTATCAGAAAATGATAAGTTCAATGATCCCCTTTGGCCTAATCATAATGACTCTATGATCTTTTCATCTTCTCATTTAATATCTTAGTGCTAATTCGGGTGCCTTCCGAATCAAAGAGTGCATTATATAAGAAGTATTCTCGAAATTATGGTTGAAAAAACTTTGATCATTCGCACATATGCAATCACTAATCACTAATTCAAATATTCAATCTTTTTCAATAAATATTCCTGTAGTTACCAAGAGGGAAGGGTAAAGGTTAGTTCATTGAACCATATATATATATACATCGGTAACTACTCTATATTTTAAAGTTTAACCTTAGTAGCCCCAGTACTTTCTTTTGTCCAATAGGCACTACCGCCTTAATCTTCTTACCTGCCCCCATAAGTATGGGCTCTTGTTTTTCGTTCTCTCGAAGAAGTCTCTGTTCTTTGTCGTGTTTTAGGATGATGCTCCCTTTAAAAGAATTGAGATTGGAGCTGTCATCAGACAGAAACAGGTGGCTTGGAATTAGTCTTGGTTTAGTTGTGTTTTCTCGTTGTTACTGTCTTAATAAGTTTTTCATAATTTAAAAAGAAAAAAAAAATTAATTAAGTTCATTTCCACCATGATCCCATGCACAATTCCAGGTGAAAAAATGAGAAAAAAAAAACAAAAAAAAAGTGAAACTCCAGAGCTAGCCCAAGCATTAAATAATGTATGTATGTACGTATATATGCATGTATGTGTGTGTGTGTATAAATACTTTGGGCGGAGAGAGATTTTGTCTTCCCCTCTCATATCGAAATATAACAGTTTGCATAGACAACAACAAACAGGCCTAGACAACTAACTAGAAAACGTGATGGGAAGGACAAGCTCCCATTCCTTTTCTCCGGTCCCATTCACTTATAGATCGATCCAGACAACCATGCACATAGACATATAATAATCCAACCATTTCAATCATGTGTTTTTACTTATATGTTGGCACCACTGTTTGATTTTGCTCCCGATAGAGCCCTTAACCCCAAAACAGGGGAGCCAAAAACTGTAAACTTTAATGTTACCTTTGGATTCTTTTTTCTTTAGTACACTGATAAGATTAATTTTCATTTGTCAGGTGATCCAAAAAAATATACAGTATTTGTTTTTTATACTCTCCGTACCGAACTTACCATATGAAAATAATAAATAATCTGGCAGCCTCTTCGGGATCACCATGTACACTTCAAGGGGCTCAAACAACTTTCATATGTTTCAAATTTTAACAAAGAAAAGAAGGACGGTTTCGTCTTTCTGTGCTGTCCTTTCGATGTCCCAAACGTGAAAATTTTGAGTTTCCTGCTAATTAATACGCGGGAGTGTGGTGTGGGGGCGGTAGGGGCAGGCAGGGGAGGGCAGGGCAGCTGCCCCCAGTTAACATTTTGAAACTCTATAGAATTTGGTGTCTATGTACGTTAGTATAGGTCCTTACATTGTGATTTTTACCCAGCCAATTATTGTGTTGTTGAATCGTTATTCGTTGATCCATAAGAATGAAAGATTAAGGACTTAGTTTCTGCAATAGGGGTTAAAAAAAGAAAAAGAAAAATAAAAATGACAATTCCTCTCCAATCACCAGTTTTAATTTTTCTCATCGCCAAGACTCCGCTCGGCTTTTTCATTCTGCGCCTCATTTGAGAACAGTATTTATGATAAGTGTTAGGATTTTAAGTAATTTATTTAACAATTGAAATAAAAATGGTAAAGTTAAAAATTAAAAATTATTATTGGATAATTTTTTTAAAATGCTAAAACTAATCGCTGACACTAATACTAAATAAAGTTCTCTTCTCTAAAAGGTTATTTCCTATTTTATTTCGACACAGTAGTTCTTTGTTTTATAGTTTTTCTTGTAATGTTATTTTTAAATTTTTTTTTAATATTTTGGTTAGTGTTACATCTTTTATGATATTTTCTAAATAAAATTTTCATGTTTGTTTACGATATATGCAAGTGACATTTGTTTTTTACGTGTGTGTGTGTGCGTTTGTTATTCAAATTAGTTAAATTATCTTCAATAACCTAGATTTCAACTACTAGAAAAACAGTGGAAGCTACATTCTTTATATAGCTTCTTTTTAGTAATCTTTTTACAAATATAGTCCTAAAAGTATGACATTCATTGTTTTAGTACTAAAGAATTTTATTAGTTTTGTACAATGGATTACATATCAATAAATAAATAAAGCAATCCTCGGAAAAATCTCAAGTATATGTGTATATATACATACTAGTTATTAACACGTTCTTCAAACATAAACATAGTCTATGTAATTAGTAAACATTTATTCAACATTTTAAATATAAATAATACATTAAAATTTTTAATTAATTAAATAAAAATATTTAATAATATATTTCAAAATTAATTTTTAATAACTTCATAAAAAAATAATAAGCATAAACAAAAAAAAAAGTCAGGAAGACACACTCCATAAATATAAAAGAGCACAACTTAACCTTAGTTTTTATTTGAAAGTAGATACTCCATCCATCCCACTTTCTATACTCAATTTAACTTTTTAGACTTATTTGACGTGAATTTAATTATATTATGTTTGTTAGAAAAAAATTTAAAAAAACATATTTAGAAACTATAGGTCGTGATTTATCATTCATATATAAAGATTTTTCATTTATACACTAAAATATTGAAAAATAAAAAATCATAGATTAATTGCTGAAAAGTAAATGGTATAAAAAATTTGGAATAGAAGGAGTATATAGTATTACATTTTATTCAAGTTGAAAAAATGATAACATAAAGAATATGGTAAATTTTGTAGATAGTCTCTAATTTTTAATTTATGCTTTATTGTCAGTCTTAACCTATTAAGTATTCTCTTTTGGATCTAAATTTTTTAAAATATTCCTTACTAGTCCTAATTGGATGAAATCTATTTACTTACAATAGTTGTGTCTACGTAACATTATTTTTTAAATTATTTTAAATTGTCTAATAATTTTCCACTAAAAAATTTGAACTAGTAAAAAAAATTTTTACAATTAAATAAAAATTTTACATTATCAATTTTTATCAATAAATGAAATAGTTATTATGCACAATGTAAGCACCTATTGTGTAACAACTTTTTATTGGGTTAATGAATTACACTTTGTGGGAACAAGTTTTAAATTATGGATATTGAAAGCAATTAATTTTTTCTAAATTAAAACGTAAACAAATTTAAAATTACATTTGGGGAAATTTTCATGTGGGCCATCTTACATCTAATTTAATTTCTTTTTCATTTTATCTTCAATATATTAGCTACCTTTACCTATTAAAAGTTACGAAACCACAAAATTTATCTTTATACTTATTGCGATAAGTTACTTTAATATCTGACATAGTTATTTTCCAAAAACAAAGAAGTTTTCAACTCATTTGCATGGTTTTCTTTTTTACTTTGAGTAAATATTTTCAGTTGTCACTAAACTATACTCAAGTTGCTTATTCATCGCTTAAACTATCATATGTTGCTTATTGCATTAAGTTACTTCAATATCTGGCATAGTTATTTTCCAAAAACAATGAAGTTTTTAACTCATTTGCACGGTTTTCTTTTCTAATTTTGGTAAATATTTTCAGTTGTCCTTAAACTATGCCCAAGTTGCTTATTCATCTCCAAATTATCATGCATTGTATCATTCGTCCTGAAACTATTTAATTGTTGCTATTTCATCCTGCCATCAACTAAACCATTAAATATGGACAAAAAAATGATGTAGCTGCTGATGTGGTATGAAAAAATGATGTGGTTGCTGATGTGACAGCACTTTTCCGTCCATATTTACGGTTTAGTTGACAGCAGGACAAAATAACAACAATTAAATTATTTTATGATGAGTGATGCAACACATGATAGTTTAGGGATGAATAAGCAACATGGGCATAGTTTAGGGACAATTGAAAATATTTACCCTTTTACTTTCTATTATAGTTTTCTAAATACTAACCAATTAAATTTACAATATCAAATTTTAGTCTCTTTGAATGGTAAAGTCGATTGGAATAGCAAACTACTGTAGCATCTTCAACACATATAAAGCTAATTAAATTAAAAAGATCAAGCTTGGGTCATGTTTAAGAGAAAAATAACTTATAATTTGGGGGTAAAATGGTTAAGTCCCTTAGGAAAATATAATGGAGGTTATATTAGTGTGTCAAATAATCACCATATTTGAAAATAAACACGAAAAAAACACCTTTTTAAGAAAAATAAATCAAGTTAACATACCTTTAAACGTTTAATTGTCAATTAAATTTAAGATTTAACAACAAATTCTTTTCAACTTAAAAATATTATTCAATTTATGAAACATAGTATTCAAAGATTTGATCAACGTGCAGCATTAATTGAATAGCTTAATTGTTGCAAAAAGTGTCAAGATAAAATACCATTATATTCAAGGCCAATCTAAGGAATTAATGATTTTTTATTAAGCAACTTTCATGTTTGGCGCATATTTGTTGATGAAGTCAAATCTTGAAGGATAATAGGATATTTTGTTTTTAAAAAAATTAGGAGTTTGTGTGGCGACTAATAATTAATTTTTTTTCTTATTTCTTAATCATTATCCTGTTAAAACTGTCAGGAAAGTAAAAATTAAAAAATTAGGTCCCATTAAAAGGTAGAACAATATTTGACACTTTACAATGACGTTTCAATAAAAATAGTTAATTAACTGTTATTCAATAGATCTTTTGCTATAAATAGAAGTTATGTGATATATTTAATCAAGTAGAAAAGAATGAGGGGCTAAAGTAGCACTTCACCCAGTAAAAATTTTTAATAATGGGAATTAAAAATTGTAGGCCAGGTAATATTTTATTTATTTTATATTTTTGGAATTTCTCCGTGCCTATTTGGTAGTAATTTAGATATAGCGTATGTTTGCAAAATAAGCTTTTAATTAGAGCCAGTATATAGATTTTCTTATAGGAGAAATATACTGAATTAATGAGATTGTGCGCCAGAAATGATGTAAATCTTTATTCAAATCTTTTTTTATTTTTAGAGTCAAATTACTAATTAGATATGAATTAAATGAAACAGTATAGAATATAATTTTAATATATAAAACTTAAATATTTTTAAGAGATTCATGAGCTCCCTAAAGCCATGCCCTGATTAAACCGATACAACCAAGAACAGAAACATTTCAATGTTATGCATTATAATCTTTTAAAATAATATTTGTAATTAATTATTTTTATGTAAATTACGAATTTAAGGGTATATTTGTTACAAAAGTCCTACTTTGGCGACAACTCATGGATTAAAAACATTGCCACTATAAATGATAAATACACACTAGACTAATTTTTTTGTTTCTTTTTTCGCTTTCAAATTCCAATACTAATATACAGCATAAAATAGACAAAAAAAAAATTTAATAGCCTTCATTTTTTGAATGGAAATTAAGAGAATATTACTAAAAATAAATCTAAATTACATCTTCCAGTTCCAAAAAGATTCTGAAACAGGTCATATTCCAAGAACGCCCAATAGATATAATAGTGTATCAAACTCCAAAATAACTATCAAACCTAAAGATCCACTCAAAACTCCCGAAACCTAAATAAATCCAAAAAATCCTACTGACACCAAAAATATATAATTTTAAACACTAATAGTCAAACCCTTCAAGACCCTAATAAAATAGAAAAATTAAATCTAGTCTTTAAACCCTTATTCCAATATTTTCATTTCATATTTTAGCATTGATCCTTTTGGGCTCAAGCCCGTCTCTTTTTGCCCCTTTCTTTGCTTCTTGGTCCTGTCAAGATTCTCTAACATATTAAAAGTAAGTCCATTACAATCATCAAAGGCATTAACAACAAGATTGGAACTTTCTTGAACATGATTTGAAGACCTGATGTCTTTCAATGTTGAACTTTTTGATGGCCATTCAAAATTCCCTTAATCTAATTCTTCCGCCTTATTCATTGTCTTCAAATTTGGTGGGACCAGAAGGAAGATTAAATAAGAAATGTTCTTATTATTTGTTCTCTCCACTATTAAAATCACACTTATTATTGCTCACTTCCCTATTAGAAAAATCAGACCCAATCTTCTCTATATTTCTTGACCTAATAGAATTATTTAAACCTTCATTCTCTAGCCCACCATAAATAAAATCAAGTCCAAACATAAATTTTAAGCTCTCCAAGCCCATTGACTTTATTCACTCGGCCTAGTGGTGGCCGGTGGTCCAACCCAGCTTGGACTTGGCCGGGCCTAGATCGGGTTTTCTGGAGCCGGGCACGACCTACATTAAAGCGATGTGGGCCTGGGCTGGGTTGGACCCAGGCCCGGGGCGACGTGGGGTGGGTCTAAGCTGGGCCGAATTTGTACGATTAATGAAAAATGTATTTTAATATGTTTGCAATCATTATTTGATAGTAATTTTATGAAATATATATTTTTTTAGAAGAAACACCATCGCCGGTGTAATTTTTATTAATGAAAAGCCAAATGGTACTTACATAATTTGGAACATGTCTTACACTTGAAAATGACGAAATGTTCCAGGAAAAAAAAAGAGAGTAAAACTTAAGTTTTGTGCTTAATAGCATAATCAAATCGATTACATTCTTTAAGTTGTAAAGAAACCAACAATCTACTTTTGCGTCATCATCAGAAGGGACCTCATCATCTGAGCTTTTCATATCTTGCTTCCTTATAGCAGCAAGGGCCTAATCCTAGTTGCAGACACAAACCTCAATGGCCTCAGGAGTGAGCCTTGCTCGTTTCTTCGAGATGCCTCGTTTCCCCGTACTAAAGGCAGCTTCGAATGCAACGGTAGAGACCGGAACTGCTAAAATCTTTTGCTCCAGTATAGATAAGATCGGGAATCTTCCTCTTTTGTTCTTCTACCACTCAAGGATGTCTTGCTCATTGCTTTCAAATGAAGTGCGAAAGTAATCATCCCATTTTACCAATCCTAGGTTTGTGGGTCTTGGTCGTTTGAAGATATTTACTGCTGAGTTGAACCTTGATGATGAGGTGGAGGTAGAATGTCTAGGGGATGTTGGATCGGATGACTTAACTTTATCAGAATGCTTAACAAAGTAGAGTTTGTATAACTCTCTCAAATTGTGGTCAGCTTCAACAGAAATAGCAAGTGTAGAAACTTATGCTTGACCTAAATATGTATGATAGTATGCTTTTAACAATTGCAGACAACTCGTGATTTTGACATTTGGATCTAATGCACATGCAATAACATAAATTTGCAGGATTTGTTGAAAATAATCAAGCCATTTCTTTTGCATTGCTTTAACAGTTGGTTTCAAAAACTCATCATCTTTGTATTGGTGGAAAACATAGACGATGTTTACAAAATATAACATTTCTTGGTGCACTGTTGAGTAATAAACCCCAAAGAAAAAGTTTATTACCTCGTAAAAATATCTAAGTAACTCAACTAACTTAAAACATTTTTCTCAAACCTCGTTCGTTTGCCAGTCACCTTGCATTTTTGAGTTCACAAATAGAGTCAAAAGATTTGCCCATGATTGAGCGTCATTTAACATTTCAAATGTTGAGTTCCATTGAGTGGGCCAATCAATTTTAGACATTTTTCAAGAAAAATTCATCCCATTTTCAATACAAAACATTTTAAATTCACGAGCCAATTTGTTCCTTGTTTTAACAAAAATTAAAGCATTCCGAATTGGCTCGATTTGGTTTTACAGTTGTTGCAAACCATTTTGAATACATAAATTCAAAATGTGACACAAGCAATGGTTTTATTTCTTTTATCAATTCTCTCACCGCCGAATCTTTGTTTGAAGCATTATTAAAAGAAATGGACAAAATTTTATCGACAACAAAAAATTCATGCAAACTTTCAATAATGCAGTTGAAAATGTTCCAACCTGTATGATCAGATTCCATATAATTGAAATCAATGATTCATTTTTTAATAACTCATTCATCATCTATCTAATGAGCAGTGACACAATAGTAGTTTTGTTCTATTGGAGATGTCCACATATCAAATATAAATGACAGACAATGATCAATGGTAGAAAAATATGCTTGCAAATCATTTCTCTTAGCTTTATACAATTTAAAGCTTTCTCTCCTAAGTGCTTGCCTATACATTTTTTTATAAGCAAGATTTAAATTTTCTTGGATGAATCTTTCTAAGTGTTCATCTTCAGCTTGTTTAAATGGATTTTCCGTAATTATCATCTAATTAATTAAACCTTGCCTAGTAGTTTTTGGATTAAATTGAAAAATACCTGGACCGCTGGAGCTCACAACGTCCGTCAATTGTGTTTGTCCACCGGATATGCTACTGATGTCTCCATGGACTTTGCTCAAGTGCCACGTGAGGGTGCCCATTTCGATTCCGAAGTTTAATTTGTGTGCAAATTTGTTGTTGTAATGTTTGTACTTATCATACATCATATCATCTTCCCAAACTTGCTCAAAATTGGCCCAAATGGAAGCCTTCAAATTCCTGCTCTTGACTTTGAGTCTGCTCGGGTTGCTTGCTCTGTGACATCGGTTGGGACCCCTCAGCGTCGCCTTGGGTCGGTGGAATTTCCTCGACATTATCATCGGAGAGTTGATCATCAAGACCTAGGTCGTACACCGCCATGTCGATGTTAGGATCGTTGTCATCAATTTCTTGTGAATACAGCCTCAATGTTTGCGGAACAAATGTCCTAGTAAAAATGCACCGACCCTGGTGGCAGAGGAGGAGGAAGATGCAACACCTTTGCCCTTGCCGAAGTTCTTCCCTCGTGAAACCATTAGTGGAAGAAAATAATTAAAGAGATTTAGAGATGATTAGGAGGAAATTAAGAAAATATTAGTGAAAGATTAAAAAACCTGGAGAGAGATAGTAGAGAGAATAAGAAAATATTGTAGGAGATTGAAAAAGAGAATATTGGTGCGAGGAAGTGTGGGAAGGAGGCTAGCAATTTATAAAGGAAGAAAATTTTGGTTTTGCCCAAAAAACCCTAAAAAACACCATTAGTGGCTGTTAAGTGAAAGTAAAAAAGTCCAGGATAAAAAAACTAGTCTGGAGCTGTTAGGGGGGGCGCCTGTCATTTTACCATTTTTTTAAAATTTTAAAATCTGCAACGGTTGTCTAGAAATGTTTGACCCCTGCCCGGCTCGGCCAAGTCGTGGTCTAGTCTGGGGCAGTCCGAGTTGAACGGAAAATTGGGCCAATCTGTGCTATTTTGGGGCCCCTCTTCTTTCAAACCCATGTTCGCCCCGCCGCCTATTGAGCCTGTTCCATGTTGGGCCAAGCCCGAGTTTGATCGGAGCCGGTCTGGGTCGGGCCAAGTCAACCCGACCTATTGGCCACCACTAACTCGGCCCATTACTCCAATAACCCTAATGAACTCACCTAAATTATTACCGCCATTAAAAAGGGAAGAACCAGATTGGAAGTTGCCATACAACCATATATCTACCTTTGCCACCTCCGTTGGCTAAATTCAACAACTTGTCCACCTTAACCATCAACAAACCATACATGGCCTGCCTTACTTCCATACCAACCACTAACTCCTCCCTAAACCTTGTCTCCTTTTTAACGCAAACTAACTTTTTCTCCAACCTTCATTGACCACCACTTTTACGTCATATCTCCTTAAACTCTAGGCCTCCTCACTCACCCTATTTATTTTTCCTAGACAGCCATACTTCTACCCCTCTTCACTTCTTAGGAACCTTTTCTTTGAATGCCACACAGTCCCTATCCTTCCTTGGCTTTTACAACTGCAACCTGTTTTTCATACTCTCCTTGATAAAGAACCAATTAACTGACAGACTCAGCACCACCCTTGTGACTTTGCACTCTCTGAAATTATTATGCTTGTATGATTTTTTTTTTTTTACTTTTGCCAACTATAGAATCTCTCATTATTGTTTTCTTTTAATGCTAAACGTAAGTCCCACTCATCCGAATGCCGAAACTTTTGTCTCTTTGCCTCTTGGACCATAACTACTTTCCTTGCAATAAGGAATAAACCTTTTGACCTCATCACCCAAGAGATTGACTGAACTCTAAAACCGATGTCGACTATCTATAATTCTTATCACATCCTCACATTTTCTCCCTTCAATGAGAATATTGAAAGATTTTTCTCAGTGGAGAATTTAATCTCTGTGTCGAATATCATCCCAAATGGCCAAAATTCTAAAGAGACAAGAGAGACCTTCATACTTTTTATAATATGTACGTAGATATGATGACATCTACAATCTAAGCTGGTTTTGAAAAATGACCTCCACAAGAAACATGTGAGAGTAAATTCATTAAGATGGTTGACATATTTTTTACGTTGTCTATATTGTTAAACTTTGTGACTTATTTTATTTTAATACTCCATATATACTCCTCTGACACAAAGTTGTTGCAATATAATCTATTTTAAGTAGATTCAAATCTTTTTAATATTTTCATATTAAGCAAATTATTTTACCAAAATACAATTTAAACTATCATTGCAACATTCATTTTTTCTAACTTTCTTGATATATATGTAAAAATTTATTGGCTAAATTAGAAAAAAAAAACACAAATTTCTTGCACCCTCTTGATTTTTGTGTCAAACCAAATAGTTCAATAGATTAAAGGCAGAAGGAGTATTAAATTTCCCCCCACATGAAATGTTTTTTCTTTCTATCAAAGTTTAGCATTTTAGTAGCACATAAGTTTCTAGATTTTGCATATGATACCCTTACCATTTGTCTCAATCACAGTAAAGGATATGTAAGAGCCATTAAATAAGTGAGCATTATATGGATCCAATAATCCTTACACATCCATTAATATGAGGAATGGTAAAGGCATTATTTTCCTTAAATTTTTTTATGTAATTTCCATTACTAAAATTATAGATTTTACCAACGGCCATTTCCAACGGCTACACATTGGAAAGTCAAAATTACCAACACGCAACCATTGGTAAATGCGCATTGATAAATTGATAGTTGAAAATCAAGTTACCAACGGTCAAAATTTAAGCTATTGCTAATTTTCAATGCGAACACGTTGGTAATATGACCGTTGGTAATTACCAACTGTCATGTATCAATTTTATTTTGTAATGAGCAAAAACGTTTACCAACGTGTACACATTGGTAATTACCAATGGTTTGGGGGGTTAATAATTACCAACATGTACATGTTGGTAATTACCATACATGTTGGTAATTACCAACATTTCAACTCGTTGGTAAATTTTAGCACGTTGGTACGACATCATAAACGAAGCTTGATTATAAATTTCTTGTTTTCGTCAATTTCTAAACTTAATACGTCAATTTACAGGTTGCCACATCCTAGTTACGGAGTGCAAAGTTTTTAGAGGTCCACACAAATAATAATTTCATTTCAACAATGTGCATCTTAAGTTCATTTATACATCATAATAACAAGTAGTTATATGTCTTCAACAATTTATACAAGCAACCATAATGTGACATTAGAGGAATTGCATCTGAGTCTCAAGTGTAAGAAATTTTGTCCAAGTCTGATGACACAGGAATCACAAAATGATTTACTTGATCAAGACGGTAGTTAAGGAGACCCTAGATCCTCATTATCCAAGTCTGAGTCATCAGTATACTTTGCAACCGGTTGAGCCGGCAGGCAGAGAAGGTTCAATGAACGACAAATAACTTTCAATTGAGCCCGATTAGCCTCTAAGGCAGCCCTATTCGCCTCCATCTTTGCTCTCTATCTTCTTTTGAGTCTCTCCAACTTCTTCTTGTAATAATAATAATAATAATAATAATAATAATAATAATAACAACAACAACAATTTGTTATTATTATTATTATTGTTGTTGTTGTTGTTGTTGTTGTTATTGTTTTTGTTATTAACCTTATTATTATTATTATTATTATTATTATTATAAAAATTTATATTATATCAAATAGTAATATAACACCACCATATAATATAATTAATTATAAAAATTATGACTAAATAGCTCAAACTAAACCCTAATTAAACCATAAACCATGAAAATAGATAAATAATAAATTAAAACAGCAATCTATATCAACAAATTGAAATAAAATTTTTTAAACAACTCCAAAAAAGTAATATGCATTTTAACATAATTAAATACAACAAAAAAAATTAAATAACTCAACTTTACCTTTTCCCTAATTAAACGTACTAGAAAATTAAAAAAAAAACAGAAAATGAATGAAATATACCAAACTCAAATTTCCAGGGAAATCGAGGAAGGACATTCACAACACATCAATTTTAATGACAAAATAAATCATTCCAATCATTATTTTCCTCTAAACCATACTAATTATTGGATATACTAAGGAAAAATTAAAAAAATACAAAATGTACCTTTCAAGTTCACACAAGCTGATGAAGCACAATGTCCAAGCTTCCAAGCTCAGAGAAGAAGCTAAAAAATGAAAAAAATGAAGCTCACAAACTCAAGCTATGTTAAAAAATTAAAAATCATAATATATGTGAAAATACAAAGAAATCCATCAAAACAAATACATACCCGAGAACTTTGGCACTAGATTTACTTAAATCGACGCATTTCGACATTGTGACAGCGGTAGACGAGCTCCGACGGTGGGTATGGTAGTAGTTGGGGCAGCAAAGAGCTGGGAAAGGAGATAGAGAGAGGAGTCAATGAGATTCTAGAGGAAGAAAAAGGGGGCTGATTTAAAAAAGGGTTACCAACGGTCTAGCCATTGATAACCAGGCCTAGCAAGCGAAGCCTAATAAGCCCTTATATGCTACCAACGTGAGAATGTTGGAAATTAAAAAATAGTTAGCCTTACCAACGGTCTTACCTATTAGTAACTGCCAATGGCTAAGCCTTTTAGGCCGTTCATAAAATAAGCTGTTGGAAAACCTACTTATTTTAGTAGTGTTCATACTTGTCTCTCGATTTGAAAAACATCCTGGAACTGAAGAGAAACTTGTACCCTAATTAGTTTTTCTTTGGAAAAGTTAGAAAACCCTAGCTTGAAATTTGGGCAAACCTACAACCTTCACTTCTTATTTTAAGTTTTTTGAAATATACAGTTATATTTTATTAGTTTGGATGACAATTTCGCACAATGTTTTTTTTAAAGCTAAAAAGTATGTTCTATCATCATTAGTAAATCATCATATTTGTATATCCTATTAACCCCACTGCTTATTGCAGTCAGTAAAAAATTTATCTTGATAATTGTTATGTTTAGTTCGGTCTTGAAAATTATTAAACGTCTCATTTCTAGAAATAATCTTTTATTTAAATAAAAAACACTTCTCTTGCAAATTTGTTTGAGCTAACACGGCCCACCTACCATGAAGCTGTTATATGTGGCTTTTAGAGCTCACGACCCCCGTACAGAACCTAACCACGGTTGAGTTGAGCCCAATCTCTTGGCCACGTGCCTCCCACCCTTTGGTCATTCTTACCTTATAATATGTAAGGTTATCAAGATCGGGATCCCACCTATAATCCTTTTTTACTATGTAAGATCGGGATCGTAAAATCAAATCGTAGATCGTAAGATTCTACTAAAAATTTAAAATTTCTTGTCTAAATAATATAATTTATGTAAATGACATTATATTAGAAACTCAAGTAAAATTTAAGTGTCATAACAATGGTACAATATAATTATTGATATAATACAAGTAAAATTCAAACTTTAATAAAGTATACATCAACATAATCAATAAAATAATCAACACAAGTCTGAAGGAAATTTATGAACAAACATATTATTGAAAAATAAAAAGGAGTACAATGTCCATAATTTAAATATTCAGTAATTAACTTCTAATAAATTTAAAATGTGTAATTATTTTTTCATAGTAAGTAAATAATTTAAAATTAGTAATTTTTTCTTCCTAAATGAAATAAGTTCAACTTACAGAGAAGAAAAATTGATAATTTGAATGTCCATTAACAGAGAAGAAAAATTGGTAATTTGAACATCCATTAACTATAAAAAAATATTATTATATATATTAAATTTGCAACAAGACAGCTACTGAATAATTTAAATTATTCTTTAAAAAGTTATTATTAGATAGTTACCTTGAGTTAACAAATTTTGTCCAATCAGGGATCAAAATGAAATATTTTTAATGAATTTAGATCCAAGATAGAACTTTTTAAATAGGTTTAGGATCTAAATGGAACATTTAATAGACTAGAGATGAAAATAGAATTAAAATTAAATATTAGGGATCATGCATGCAATTTACCCTAAACAGATATCAATACCTGGGTAGGATCGGTAGGATTGGTATGATCTTTCAATCCTACGATCCTACCACGATTCTACCATGTTTTCGATTCTACAACATTTTAACAAGATTTTCTATGTTAAGATCCTAAGATTGTACGATTCTACAATCAGGATCGCGATTTCAACAACCTTGATAATATGTGCTATTGGGGAGCTCAATAATACAATGCATTTCAAAAATATAATCCTTTTGCCCTTTCCATCCAATTGAGTACGTGGTTAGAATATTTGTTCCCCGGGGGCATTTTCATCATTTTCAGAATGTTATTTTACTTTTTCATACATAAGAACGAGATAAATGGAAAAATAGAAGATTCAACCTATAATAAATATAAAGTATAGGCCTAAAAAACATAGGATACGTTAGCTTCACTAACTCATACAAGTTAGTCCCTTAATTAGAATCTATCTGTATTAATTCTTCAACTTATTCTGAGTTAATCTAACCACTCAAAATACCATAACATTCTCACTTTTTGTTTTTTGAATGTTTAGTAATGTTGGGGAGCTAAAATATAGAATAAGGAAAAAAATCATGGGTAATGAGAGTATTTTAGCTTCACCAAACAACAAGAAACTGAATGTTTTCTCCGTATTCCAACCAGCCATCTGTCGTCGACTGCCACCATCTTTTGTGGTCAAGATCCCAAACTCCTTATTCTTTCACTTGTCTCTCCAACAACTCATCCTCTTCTCAAAAAAACTAGTTCACCCCTGTTCAATCATTGATGAACCTCGATTTCTAGAGTGAGCTTATAGGCCAACATAAGTTAAATTGCAAAGTTAAAGGACTAACATAAGTTAAATTGCAAAGTTAGAGTACCATTCAATCATTGATGAACCTCGATTTCTAGAGCCAGCTTCAAGGTACTTAGAGGACTAATATAAGTTAAATTGCAAAGTTAGAAGACCAACATAGGCCAAGTTGGAGTTAAGGAATGGACATGTACAAATTAGTTAAGTTAAAGGACCCCTAGAGCATTTAGGCCTAAACTTTAACTACCAAATCAATTTTTTAATTGTGGCGCTAGTTTGGATTATTCAGATGGACTTTGTTCTCACCTTATGCATTTTATTCCGTAGTTTGAGTTTGTTCGCAGACGCACTAATCAAAAGTTGCAATCGGGGAGGGGAACAATTAAAACGGCACGATTAGTTTTGATCCCTGAATAAGGGATGAGTATGATTCTAGTTAGTTTGGATTTTATGTGGAACTGAATAAACTCGAAATAAGATTTGTTCCAAAAATTTTGTAATCAACTTAAGAATTGAAAGCTGAATAGAGTGAGAATCATTTTTTTTTTTTGTTTTTAAGTTCTGGTATTTTTAATTTTTTATTTATACCATATACTTATAACAATATCAAAATCCAACAAAACTGCACCAAATAACTATTGCCCTATGTATGGTTTGCAAAAATAGGAATGCATTTGTGAGATGAGATTGAAATAGTTAAGACATGGACATTAGATTCAGAACTAAAAGACTAAAAACTCTTGTAATATAATTTTTAATAAATAATTATATATGTAAAATCATAAATTTTATAATATATTAATACATATACCTCGGGTTGGTTCTATATTAGGTTGGTTTTATATAGAACAGGAATTAACTAGAAAATCGATGGTTTTCTCATGACGAAACCAACTCACGAATCTTGATCAATTTTTACTTAAACCAATCCACCTCTATGGGTTAGGTAAGCCTATGATTTCATCTGATTTATGTTCAGCCCTATCTTGAATGTTTTGTCTAATATTTTTTTTCCACAAGTTTATATTGAAATAAAAGTATAATTACATGATTACTGTAAGGGCCATCACTGCAGTTTTACCAAATTTACGGCCTGCTCTCCTCTCCGTTTGCTCCGGCTTTCTAAGTAATATTGTATCAATATAGATCATCTTTTACATGATTTAACTCGTACATGCAATCCAAATCGAGATTTTAACCACCCTGCTTTTAATTATCACTTGCCGTTCAAGCATAAAGGTTAACTAAGCTATTCGTATATAGAGAGAATGAAGAGACAGAGATTCATCTGTTTACTCCACTTCAATGCCCCAGTTGGTCATAAGCCCACGTACAATGCTCGGCTATTTTTCCAAAAAAAATAAATAAATAATAATGGCTTTGTATCATCATTTACCTCTATGGTCTCTAGAGAACCAAGTTTTCTTATCAATAATAACCAAAGGATGAAACAAGCCAAACTGAAAGTTAGATTTGAAGTTTGAATCGTTAAAAATTGACTCAATTTAAGTTTAATGAGCTTAATAAAAAGAACTTAAAACTCAATTCAAAAAGGCTTGGGTTTGATTTGGTGGTTCGATAAGATCAAAGCTTGATTTGAAGCTCAGGCTGCATTATAACTCAGTCCGAGGCTCGAACTCGATTAATAGGATTGTATTATGATTTTTAGGATAAACTTTTTTTTTTATAATTATGATATAATTATAATATAATATGATTTTTTTTATATTAGGCTTCTATATATGTTCCAAATAAGCATAATTAAGGAGAAAAATGTGTTTTGCTCTTCTAATAATACCATGACCTTCTCTCTAATTGAATTCTGGTCTTGTTATATACTCCATCCGTTCCATAAATTTTGATACATTTAATTTTTTGTTGTATTTTGACTTAATTTTATTCATATTATTGTTTGTTAAAAAAATTAAAAAAAATATATTTAGAAACTACATATCTTGAATTATCATTCATATACAAAGATTTTGTATTTATATATTAAAATGTTAAAAATAAAAAATTATATATTAATCACAAAAAATAAATGGAGCAAAACTTTTGGGACGGAGGGAGTATATTAATATCATTCATTCTCTCTGTTAAATGTACAAAAACTTAAAAAAAGAAAGAAAGAAAAAGATTGATTTCATACAAAAAGAAAACACGCTTAAAGAAGTATTATAAGTATTGGATAAAATATGCTGTTGAGATAAACGCCTTCCCAAATAAGCTGATTTCAAAGAATTGTTAATTAGAAGGTCATTTTTGTCATATGATAAAGTAATAAATTAGAACTGAAGTCTCTGTTTTTCTATTTTCTCCTCTTTCTTCACCATATCATATTACATGTCACCCTTCTAATTGCCTTTACTTTTCCAGTAGTTGTCAATTTGCACAACAACAAAAAAAATAAATAAATAAATAAAATAAAATAAAAAGAGGAGGATGAATAGCGACCTCTTTTCTCTCGCCTTTGGGATATAGCTATTTATCAATCTCTCTGCTGCCTCCAATATTTCTCTATCTCTCTCACCTTTTTATTGTCCTTGTTTTTTTTTTTCTTCTCCGATCGATCCTCTTTAATTACCCAACCAACCCAAAAAAAAAACAGAAAGAAAAAGAAAAGCCTTAAAACATTCACTGCTATAAGAGTCTGCAACAACGAAGAGGAAAAGAAAGGGAGAGAAAGAGAAAGAAAGAGACGAGAGGAAGAGAGCTGCGAATTCAAGAAGCTTTCATTACTGCAGAGGAGAAAACGATTGTCTTAGAGACAGAATTATCGAAGCTCACAGCTCCCTCTTCGGCTTTTCACTCTTATACCTCATCACTAGCTACTGGTAAGTAATTCTCCCATCTAGACATATATATATTTATATATATTCTTCATCCGCCGCTCGGCAGTGGCACCAAAAAAATAAGAAATCATGATGAGGGAAGCTTGAAAGTGAGGACGAATTATATTATTCCCCGACCAGGAACAAGATCTTCGGGGTTCTGTTCTTATGTTCTCACCGATCCGAGTTGGAGCCGAGTTGAGGAGATGATCATGAGGAAGAAGAAGACAGTTATAGTTGCAATATTGTTAGGACTGATATGGGTATAGCTACGACGCCTTTTTGGTCCAAGTCTCGTCAGCACCAACTATTGGGTCTACAGAAGGCGAATTCGGCAACTTCTATGTCCCAGGAATTTCAGCAAGGAATCTTCGGCTTCTCGAATGGGTTCGAGAGATCGGTGACCACCAATCAGCAGCAGCAGCACTTGGCGCAGCAGATCCGCCGCGACAAGCTCCGTGCCGTCGAGGGAGGCTTCGAGCACCCTCCGCCGCCGCCTTTGGTGGGTACCGAAGAGGAGGAAGACTCGGCTGCTGCCGCGGCGCTTCCGGTCTATGAAACCGCGGGTATGTTGTCGGAAATGTTCAATTACCCTACCGGAATCGCCTCCTCCGCTGGTGAATTGTTGGACCAGAACATCCACCAGAATTTCCGCCGACCGAATGACTGGTACGGTGGCAACAACCGGCAAGCGGTTGTTCCAGGAAATCAGTTGCAAGGCATTAATGCCGATTCGGCGGCGGCCATGCAGCTTTTCCTGATGAATCCACCGCCGAGATCTCCATCACCGCCTCCTCCGCCGGCCGCCACCAACAATTCTTCCACTCTCCACATGCTGCTCCCCAACGCAACCTCCACACTTCAAAGCTACAGCGTGCCGCAATTCACTTGGGTTCCCGACAGCACCACCGAGGTAGGAAGCGCCGCTGAAATCGGCGGCGTCGTGGAAGGCCAAGGACTCTCGCTATCACTATCATCCTCGCTGCAGCATTTAGAGGCAGCCAAGGCGGAAGAATTACGGATGGGAGACGGCGGCTTTTTGTATTATAACCAAGGCGGCCCGTCCTCTTCCTCCGCCGCTCATCACTACCAATACAAGAGCTTAAGCAGCAGCCACCAGCATCAGCAAGCTCTGAATTTGCAAAGCGGGCTGGTTCCTAACCACCATCCCCAGGTCCATGTCGGGTTGGGCTCGTCTTTAGGAATGGTGAACGTGCTGAGGAATTCCAAGTACGCGAAAGCCGCACAAGAGTTACTAGAGGAGTTCTGCAGCGTCGGGAGGGGTCAGTTCAAGAAGAACAAATTCGGTAGAAGCAGCACCAACCCTAGTAACAGCGGGGGCGGTGAAGGTGGCGGCTCATCTTCGTCAATGAAAGATCTGCCTCCGTTGTCCGCCGCCGATAGGATTGAGCATCAGAGAAGGAAGATCAAACTATTGTCTATGCTTGATGAGGCATGTAATCTCTCTCTTACTCTCTCTCTCTCGCTCTCTCTCTCTCTTCCATCGCCCTTCTCTCTCTTCTTCAAGACTCAACACAAGACCCATTCTTTTTCCTTAATTTTTTGTTGTCACAATTTTTTAACCTCATTCTAAACCCCACTTTTAATCAAAGCTTAATTGCATTTTAAAAACCACCCGAAATAGAGAAAAGCCGGCAGAGACGGAGTAGGATTCCATAAGATCTAGCTGGTAAGGACTAGCCAAGCATTGCTCTCATTTTTTTAATCTGACAATTAGCATTAAACTATGATCAACATCTGCATAATTGTAATTTGTTTGCAGAGATTAGATTGGACTGATCAGTGTTGATGGTTTTCCATTGGCCTGTTGGGAAATATAATTTTTTATATTTATGGGTTCACATCACTGTTACATTTTACATTGACGTCCCTCCTGATTTGGAAGATGACAATTTGCCCACCATATTACGTAGCAACAAATCTATTAGTATTTCTGGTGGGAGTCATCACCCATCTGGGAAATACTTGCCCCATTTTAGTTGACTTTTGATCTTTTTCTGGGTTTCTTAAACTGAGGTTGTTAGAGAAAAAGGTGTACAGATAAAATAATGGTAATTAAAGAAACCTTTTTTTTTTTTTTTTGTTGTGGGATTCTTTGGCTTCCCCGATTTAACAATAGGCACTAATCATTTTCGAAGTACAGAGAGCTTTGATTCACTCATTTATTCTCGAGGGCTTCCCTTTCCTGAAACAGCAAACCAAAGTGTTGTCGAACCATGTCTTTTTTTTCATCATTATTTTCACCACTTTTCGTGTCAAGTCACGAGATCGGTAGTTCTGTCTCCTTCGCTGTCTAATCAACTAATTGTTTTTGTTTCTTCTTTTTTTGTTTTTGCATTTTTTTTATAGGTTGATCGGAGATATAATCATTACTGCGAGCAAATGCAGATGGTGGTGAACTCATTCGACCTAGTGATGGGCTTCGGCTCCGCCGTCCCTTACACTGCCCTTGCTCAGAAGGCCATGTCGCGGCACTTCCGGTGCCTCAAGGACGCCATATCGTGCCAGCTGAAACACAGCTGCGAGCTGCTGGGGGAGAAGGACGGCGGGGCCGGCGGCGGCCTGACGAAAGGGGAGACGCCGAGGCTGAAGCTGCTGGAGCAGAGCTTGAGGCAGCAGCGAGCCTTCCATCAAATGGGGATGATAGAGCAGGAGGCCTGGCGGCCACAGAGAGGCCTCCCCGAGCGCTCCGTCAACATCCTCAGAGCTTGGCTTTTCGAGCATTTTCTTCACCCGTACGTTCACACCCTCTCTCTCTCTCTCTCTTTATTAATGGCATGATTGCTGATGACCCAGTGACTAAAATGTTAATAATGAAAAGTTAGGACATGAATCATAATGATGGGAAGTAATTGTTTAGCTGGGGCTCTCACGAAATCCGAGGTTTCTTTCAGCTTTGTCATGTGTAGAGCTTTCTGATTACGGTGTGATAAGAGGGACAGTTATTTCCCAGTACGTGGATTGTTGTTGTCTCTTCAGCAGAAAGCTGTGGCGAAACATAAAAACAGAATTGATTTCAGAAATAAAAAGGAGGAGACAGGAGAGAGAAGGATAAAAATTAATACAATACTACAACTAGTTACGATCACTTTCCTCCTCCATCCTACTTTTCCCTGCTGATAAAAATGATAGTGGCAAATTAGTTATAAAGAAGAGGTCAACTTTATTAAAGCAGAAAATAGCAATGCTGCGGACCGAGGACAGAAAAAGAGTGAAAAGAATACCGTGCTTTTCTTTTTACAAAAATAATAATTATATGCAGATTTTTTTTTACACAGAATTATCTACTAGTACAAGAGAAGGACCTTTAAAAGAGAGAAAAATGAAATGAGGGACTCAAACCTTGGCAAGAAGTGTGAGAGTCATGACTTATTTTTATTTTTATATTTTTTTTATTTATAATAAATTTTATTAAAAATTAATATTTATATAGATAAAATAATACATTTAAAAGTCAATTTTCATAATATAATTAAATTTTTATGAATTTTTATTTTTAATACCTAAAACTAGATAAAATAAAAAAAATTAGTAAGATTATAAAAATTACATTTTCAATAGATTATTACACCTATATGATGTTAGTTTTTAAATAAAATTAGCTTCAAATAAAGAAAATGTAAAAATAAAAATAAATTATTTTGGATTAAGTTGGCTTAAGTTAACACGAATTAGCTTTAAGCCTAGAGGTGGGACTATATGCACGGTTATTTTTATGATTCATCGTTTAAACTTAAAGCTATGAACTACTAGCACTGTTCCAACCTAAAAGTTCTATAAAACTTTTTGTACGAACAGCAGTAATGGGTTCGCCATAAATAATTGTCAGGTTTGGTTATGTGATTTGTGGTGGCCGCTGCCACTGGCACTAGTGTCTCTGGGGCTGGGGCTGGGGCTGGGGCTGGTAAGGATGATGATGCGGGTGGGGGTGGGGGTGGGGGTGGTGGTGGGGGTGGGCATAGAATCTCACGCTGGGGCGGAAGAAGAGGAGAGAAGAGAACAAGGGAAAGGGGAGGGCCAATTCCAAAGACTGACCAATTCTTGGGTGTATGTAATAAGGTCTCTAATGTCATTTTCTGGTCTCTTTCTCAGGTATCCAAGCGATGCAGATAAGCATCTGTTGGCTCGACAGACTGGCTTATCACGAAACCAGGTCATCTCCTCTCTCTCTCTCTCTCTCCCTTACAAATGATATTGACCAACCCATTTTGTCTAGTTCGGTAAAAGTTAACCCACTAAGAAACCTCTGAGATAAAACAAGTTTTTGCTTCTTTTTCTAGCCTTTATTTAACAGACAAAATGAAAATTCAACTGATTACTTTGGTACTTACAGAATACAAAAATTGACATTATAGAACTAAAAGAAAATAGAGACAACCTAATAAAGGTGGTGAGGTTTTTCTATACCACATTGGTTAATTTCAACCTCTATATATATTGAAATAAGAACCGCATTTACGCGTACAAATGTATAAAATGTTACCAAAGGAAAATAAGGTTTTTATTTCTCCAATAACTAAGAAAAGATAAAAGTATCCAGGCATATAAGAATAAATGAAATTATTTATATAAAGTATTTTCATTGTGTTTTTTCATTCCTAGTAAGTAAAATTAAGAGTGCACCTTTTCTCTTGAAAGAAAGGTTTTTTACTTGGCTATAACTACAAAAAAAGGCTGATAATGTTTTACTATATATATTTTCAATTATGTTTTGTTAAGTTATCTAGTAATTATTGCATTAATTATAGATGTATTTAGATCTGCATCGGGATTCCTTAGAAAGTAATGATAGGCCAGGACATAGATTCCGATTTTCTGAAATGGGGAGAGGGAGAGAGAGAGAGAGAGAGGCGACTGACGAAGCCAGGAAGAAAGTAATTCTCTAAATTGGAGTGAATGGGAGTTAATTACTATGGATATAATTTTGCTAAAGATATTTAAAAATTTCTACGAAATCTATGTTATAGAGTAATTGATTAATGAATGCAAAAAAGTTAAAAATTTTACCCATAATGTAATAAATTTTTTTACATCAAACTGTAAGTACATTCTGCACGACTCTATTTTTGTACAGAATATTTAATACAGTAATAAAATTTAATAAGGTTTATAACAAATTTTGTGTCAATAGTACTAGAATAAACTTTACTATTTAAACTTTGAAGTATTTAAATAAGTTTTAGTCAATTATCTAATTTTTTCTAAAAATTAATGAAAGTAAGTTTGAGTTTTTATCTCTTTAATCTATTTCTTGCACAATAATTTACTGCTATTTAAATCTTAAGATTATTAATTTATTTATATTATTTTTTTATGGTGTTGCTAAAACTAATAGATTTCTAAATTCCAGACATAATTTCAAAGGCGTCTTAAGAGAATTAGGGATATCAAGTTCAATGGAAGTATAATAGAATTGAACAAAACATTTCCATGCCATTCCATGCACGAAAGGCTTGGTGAAATGACAAAACTCTAACCACATGTTTATGTTTCCACCCAATAAATAAATGTCCATCAAAATGATTTTCATCATCACACGCTACCCAGAAACATTGTTATTTTTCAAGGATAATAGAAAAATTGGTTTCTTTAATAAGCTCAGACGCGAAAACCAAAGAACAACTAATGCAGAGGAGATGTAGCGGAAAAATTGTATAGTGAAGGTAAATTAGGCTAGAGATTTAAAAGAAAAAACGAGTTTGAAGCTGATCCGATTATATTAGCACGATGCACCAGTTTTTATTAAAACTTTGTAGCAAGGCATGCCCGGGTGGGAGCACTAGCATTAGTGACGTCCCACAGAGTCTTTATGTTCCATTGACCCTTCGAAAAATAGTTTCAACCACTCGGTAAAATGGTTAAAAGATGTAGATGAAGGTTTTGAGTTTGATTTTAACTTCCATCAATTATATTATAATAATATTATTATTTACTAGTTTATTAGTCATTTAAATGAAAAAAATAGATATTCTTTTTTTTATTTATACTATAAATAATATTCCATCCATTTCATAGTAGTTGGTCATTTTATTATTTTTTACTAAAATTTAATTTAAATATATTCATATTAATATGTATTGAAAAAAAATTAAAAATTATATTTAAAAACTATAACATTTAAAGCTTCATTTTCATATAAAAGATTTATATTTTTATGATAAATTTTTTAAAAAATAAAATTATAAATTAATTATTGTAAATAGTAAAAAAGTATAACATTCGAGAGAAAATAAAGAACATATTTACTTTTTAATTTAAAAGATGCTTTATATTAAAAAATTTATTTTTTTAATATATCACATCAAATGATTCACTCTCCAACCACAATGTAGCTTTCATAAATACCTTCTGGCTTCTGCCGTGCTTTTACTAGTTTTTGTTCTTCCCCGTACTTGACATCGTCAAACTTATCGCCCGCAATTTTTATAGTACCCCAGTTTTTATTATCCCCTATAGTTTTCTTCTAATTGATGAATTAGTGAAAAACAATTTTTTAAAACATTTACATCAAAAATATTTTTAATATATTTTTTATAACTCTGATATTTAGTGAACACCGTTTCTAAATAGGGCCCTGATCTAATTACTGTGTATTTATGAATGAATTTTACAAATTATTTCGACGTTCATATTTTTTTTATATAATATACAGTGGCTTGCCCTATTTTAAGTTCTTGAGAATAGAAAGAAAAGGAAGAAAAGTTTTATTTTAAAAAATACGTAGTAACAGTGTATTTGTAAAAGTTTACATTTGAAACTTTTTATCATCTATAACCATTTCAATTTTAATGACTGTATATAATTTATTTTCGAGGAACACATTTCATGTTGTTATTACCACCATTATATAGTAGGAATGCCATCTTTGAAGGCTTCCCAAAAATGTCAACTCTTATATCTAACAGTTTGCTGAGAAAATTTATCCAAAATAGTGATCTTCTTTTCTTGGCCGAAAGAAAAATCTTTTGAAGAAAAACATAAAATAAAAAGAGTTCCAACAATAAAACTCATAAATAAATAAACAAACAAATAAAAAAGAGATCCAAAGAAAGTATGAAAAAAAGCATCAAAAGAATGAAACTGCGGTGGTAGGGACAGGGTACAATAGGCTGAACTAATTAGAAGTTTAAAAGGCCAGAACTCCTACCACCTAATTCAAGTAGAATCATGCCGAAACTCAATGCTTAATTAATTAAAGAGGAGGAGGGTTTAGTAATACAAACGCTACAAAAGTGTTTATCTGAAAAATACATATCCAATATATGTTATGGATAAAATGACCCTAAAATTTGTGACAACACTTCAACAAAGAGACACCAAGAAGAACACTTCAAAGAAATATGATCCTTTAAGATCTCGTACCTAAAGGTTCCTCATATCTTCTATCAACTGATCGACTGATTTCCCAAACCCGTTTCATTAGTATAAGATAAATGACACTTTCAATCTGAAAATACATGGTAGATTGAAATTTTACTGCTGATGAAAGGGTCGATTCTTGGAGGTCATAAAAATGTTAATTATGAATTATCGATTCTCTTGTCAAAATGTTAAATGGAGCTGATGGCTGAAGAGTAATCTACAGGCCTTAGCACGAGGACAAATTTAACAAGAGTCCTAAAAAATATTGATATGAGATAATAGTTCAAAGATTAGAAAATATAGTGTGTCTTTTGATTATTATTATTATTTTTAAATTTTGATATTACTTCTTTTGAACTCTTATACAGAAATGTTCCATTATATTTAATTTTTTTCACTCAAAATATATTATACTTATGATTTTTAAGTAGAGTTTACTGATATATATACTTCCTAGCACAAGTTTTTCTAAAATTTTGTCGCTCGATTTTCCTTTTATGAATGCATTCCTGCCACCAAAAAAATTAAGAGAGGAACCATTTGCATTAAAAGCATTTAAAGTTCATGCAAGCCATTAATTACTTTAAGCTGCGTGCAGTACATCAGATATCTAACAACGACTTTTTATGATCATAATATACATATATCCATAAGATTTAATTAACTTTAAATTAACAACAAAGGCATCCAATAAGCATAATAAATTTTGAGACCGTAATAATATTAATTAGTGTCAATTCAAAATCCACATGAGATTATCATCCAAAAGAAATGTGAAAATGAGCATAGTTTTCAATCACAATCATATATATATCGTTGCTTGTCTTTTTCCAACAATATTAATTAGTTTTAATATCTAACTAAAGCGTTTGTAAATAACTCGGTAAAATGACAAATATTTTCTATAACTGCTAGATGAGTAGCTAATTTTGCTTACTGGTCCTCCCGGTTACAATTGACTTGATGGGTTATACTTCATTTATTTCATAAAAATTAATCGTTTCACTTTTTCTTTACTAAGGTTTGACTTGAGAATATATATTTTCATATTAGTTTATATTGAAAAAAATATAAAAAATTATATTTAGCCTACTTTTTCATATAAAAAATTAAAATTTTTATAAGAAACTTTAAAAGAGATAAAATTATAAATTAATTGATCAGAATGGTAAAAATTATGAATTTTTATTTAAAAACTATAAGTGTTTATTTATTATTTACATATATAATTTATTTTATTTATGTACCAAAATGTTGAAACTGATAATTCATATATTAATTATTGACTAATAAATGTTATAAAGAACTTGAAAATAATATAGTGTTAGACATAATGGGATGGACCGTGCGCATAACAGTCATAGTACCATAGACTGTGTCAAATGCATTTTCCATTTAAATGGGAGCTAGCCATGGAATTAAATACTATAGTATATTGTGATATACGGTTTACCCACAGTAAGCGGTGCATGGTATAGATATTTTCGTATGAAATATCATGGTATTTCACACCTGTAACTTTTTATATAAATTTTATCAAAAACCCACGGTGTGCTCAAAATATTGTGAAGTATGTACCATAATATTCTATTTTTCACGGATATGTGTGAGATTTTTTTTTTCATTTTACCTCAAAATATCATACATAAATATATAAAATAGTATAATATAATTAATACACATATTTTAATATAAATATTTACTTTTATTTTTTGGCTACCTTTTCTTTTACTTTTGCTTTCTTTTTCTTTGGGTATTAGAAAATGTATTGTTCTTATTAAAGTATTGTTTTTTTTCTCTTGTATCAATAAATTAATTTATTTTGCTAAGTAATATTTATTTTGCTATATATAACATTTTTTTTATAAAAAAATATATTCTATCATATATAATTTATTTATATTTGATAAATTATTATGAGAAAAAACTAGAATCCATATAAAAATATGCAAAAAAATTTTATTTAATTTATTTTATCTTAAAATAATATTCTAAAATTTACTTTTTTTGTAAAAATGATAACAGTATACTGTGTAATATATCGTGCGATGTACTTTAAAAGTATGACGTGGAGTATACTTAGCGATAATGATATTTAGCATATTGTAGCTAGCATATGAAGCTAATGGTTGTGGGGGTTGGAAATGCAGGTGTCGAACTGGTTCATAAATGCCAGGGTCCGGTTGTGGAAACCCATGGTGGAGGAGATGTACCAACAAGAAGCAAAAGAAGAGGAGGATGAAGCTGTTGCTGGGGACCGTAAAGAGGCGGAGAGGAGCGAACCAAACAGCAACGGTAACAGCATTGCACCAACATCGATGTGTCCCCCCGCCCCTGGCCCGCCAGTTGCCACCTCATCCTCACCAGCAGCAGTAGCCACCACCACGCCCAAAAGATCCGAAATCAATGCCACCGAAAGCGACCCTTCACTTCACGCAATCAATAGGCACACCTCCTTCTCCGACACCCCACCACCCGCCAGCCCCACCGAACCCGTCTCCGACGTCCACCCACAGAGAATCGCCGCCTCCGACGATGCCTGCCGCCACGTCATTGTCCCGCCGGAATTCGGAGCCGGCGGTGCCGAGGGTATTGGGTCCACTCTTATCAGGTTCGGGACCACGACCACCGGTGACGTGTCGCTCACCCTCGGGCTACGCCACGCTGGAAATGTGCCGGAGAAGAGTACTTTCTCGCTCAGAGACTTTGGAGGCTGTTAATCAGTAATTATTGCCATTAATTAGCATCATTATATTAATTTATTATAATATTTTTAAGATAGAAAACAAATTAAATATGGCTATCGGGTTCTCACTTTTTTTCTTTTTTGCTTTCTGCTTTTCTTTTTCATTTTTGTTCATGTTTTACGATTTATTAGCACCCCGATCAAGCGCAAGTAAAATTATGTTTTGCCAAATTATAATTGTATAGAACATTGTTTACTCAGGGTTTTTGTACCATGATATTTCCTAGAAGAACTTGAGGATTGATCATGTTTTGGATGAAAGGGATTCGAATGTGAGGTATACATGTATTTGATATGTCCAGTAATGTCACTACTCTCCTTGTGATTTGTTATATGTTTTTTTTTTTCTGTCACCTATGATCGAATAGACTAATATTACAACATATTGATGTTAATTTATATACCATATATGCCTACAAACTATATGAAGTCAGTAGCTAATTTTTTAATATTTCTATCACTAGCAATAGTACTTTATCTATCTCATATTGTTTGCACAATTTATTATTATATATTATTTTAAATTCTTTGCACTATTTTCCTTTTTAGTAAGTTCTACCAACCAAATTTAAACCCTTCCCTTTTTCAACTATCACTTTGGTCTCATCCGAGCTTGACACTGATCTCATCTCTTCGTTTCTTTCTCCAATGTTGTTCAATTTGCAGCTAGGGAGGCTTTTGGGTTTTTGGATTGATCAATTCGAGATGCGAATAGGCTTTGGAACATTCCCAGATCGAGATGATTTCACCAAAATTTTAGATGCAATCAAATATATTAAACTCACTTTTACAACTTAACAATTAGCTTATCACTGATAATCATATATGTTTCATGCACCCATCCAACAATGGAATATTTGCATCATCCAATAAATTATAGAAATGTTGCACCGTTAGATTAGGCAGCTCTCGTTCCATTTCAGATAAATCAAACACATTATTGCTCCCACCACATTCTCCTTTGTCATCATCCCCAGTCCACTCATGTAAAAATATCATTTCACTGTTTCTTCACCATACATTTGATATCATTGGGCACATTGATTCCCTGACTATCTATTCATATACATTTCTACCAATTGATTCCCTATGATTTGTAGTAAATGAAAATGATGGTAAACAACTAGGATACACATTCGAATTATGCAAAATAGGTAAATTTTTTTCTTTGTGACAATCTCGTATATAATAGTTCTGTGTAAATCCGTACGGATAGAAATGTTTTCTAAGTTTATCTTCTTTTCTATTATATTTTTTTCTCTAATATTTGCTGTTATATTTCTTGCGAGGACATTTGATCATATCTAAACCTGTCCCACTATAGGTAAATTGTATAAACTCATTTATACCAGTCATGAATAAAAAATTCATATACCCATCTATATCTGTTCTCCGGTACATTCATTCATGTCCATTAGTAGCCATTAGTAGATAACACAATACCAACATGAAAATAATTACAATACACACACACACACACACCCATAGATACAACATATAATATTAAAACAATGTCATTAATAAATTACTTATAAATGTCATGTATGCATGTTCACTTTTCATAAAAACACTGCATCTTCTATAAGGGTAAGGGCCCCACTCTGCCCAAAGTTGCATAAGCAATATTGTATTTCACTGTTCTATTTCTACTACATATTATGTAAATTTCGGCAGTATTTCTTATTAGTTCCCCATTCATAACGATTCTCGACATCAATGTCCTATCGAAAAACATTCAACAGGAACAATTTGGGAAATTTCACCTAAATTCACATGCCGCTCCTAGAAACAGTACACATAAACTAGAAAACTGTTTATGCAACTTTGAACAGTCAAAATTGGACAATTCGTGATTATATTAATCACAAACATAACTCAATCCAATCCAACTTTCTCATCCACAATCTGAATTGGATTAATATTATGTTTGTTGTTTATTGACACAATCTTGGATGGAAAATCTAATGTTCCATGCATAAATGCTTGCAGTAAAACTACATGATTTATTACAAATCTAGTATTCAAATAATAACAATCTATATTAAAAAAAATAACATATAAATCACTAACCTCAATATGAAAGACTCTTCAACAAATCCACGCAAAAAAAAAATTAATACTAGGCGGCAGCAGAAGCAGCAGTTGAAGTAGAAGAGCAAAGATAAAAATGGCTGGAAGATGAGGATTGGGGTATATATAGGCCAAATATGTAGAAAAATCATAGTAGAATGGTAAAAAAAATGTAAAAAGGTAGGAAAATCATAGATGTTTATTTGCTATGATTTTCAAAAAAAAAAATATTTTCTACATAAATATTTGTAACAAAATCGTAGGAAAAAGAATTCAAAGGAAAATCGTAGGAAGTTTTTCCTATGATATTCCAACGATTTTTTTTGCCTCGATTTCACCCTCATCAAAATCATCGCATACTTTCCTGCCCTATATTCCTCAAGTCTTCATGACACATTTTTTACGATTTTTAACGTTGCATCAAATAATGTTTTAAAATCGTCGGATTTGTCCACATTGACTAGTCAACTCAACTATTTCAGATGATTTTCCTACAATTACTTTTTCTTACGATTAAAATTGTCGCAATTATGCATAGGAAATACCCCTCCCCTTTGTAGTGCTTGTTCGACTCATGGATTGCTTGGTCATGCTCTCAACGGCATAGAGGCTAGGTGTGAGATTGAATTATTTGCCTCGATTGGTGGGATGCCAAGCCCGTTGATCGTCGGGGCAAGGCGCTTACCGCGTGCCTTAAGAAATGTCATTTGGGATCAAGCAACTCGCCTGCCCTGGAAGACTACTTAAAAAGAAGTGAAGTGTGTGCCTTTGATTTTGAGAAATTTGTCTTCTCATTGCCACTGATGATGAGGATTTTGACAACTTTCCATCAATTGGTTGTAGAATAATGGAAGGAAGTGCTGATAAGCCTGCTTTTGATTCAAATAATAGCATTGAGTTTATGAGTTTAGGTTTTTTTACCAATGGTGCGTGGTTTGAGAATTGACTCATTGCTTGCGTTTTGACTCTTCATGCTTTCCTTATACTCCGTGTTTGTTTCTTAGTTTTATTCATGTAAACTTCTAGTCTTCATAATTGGTTTTTTTTTCAATCAATCAATTTGAGTTGGATTAGAAGTTTATGGCCTGGCAATGAACTTGTTTATATTGTTGTCTAATTCTCTCTCTCTCTCTCTCTCTCTCTCTCTCTCTCTCTCTCTATTTTTTTCTCTCTATTTCTAAATTTTTTTTATTGTTTTTGTTACACTAGAAAGAAATTTTTGTATAAAATTGGTTTATGCTGCAAGGATGATTCTTTCTTTTACTTTGAAGGTTAACTTTAAATCTTGGATCTTGAGAAGATACTAAGTGAAACATACTATCTTAGGATGAATTTGGATGACTAGGTTGTTCTTCTTGTTCTACTTAGATTCATGTTGTTAAATTTTGCTTCATGTTCTACATAGATTCATGTTATTAGATTTTACTCCAGTGTTTGCTTTGCCTGCATAAAAAATTCCATGTATTCTGGAACTAAAATTACATCGTTTTTTCTAAACGTGGTGGCAATCGGGGAGATACGGAAATGGTGGTCTTAAAAATCAAGTGATGATGTTAGAGATCATAGCCAGAGGAGTAAGGCCAAACTATAGGAAAAACTGGAAAAAAAAATGAGATATTTTGTGCTTACTTTAAACTGTGTGTCAAATTAAATGGAGTTAAAAAAATGACAAAGGAAGTATATAGCTATACTAGTTAATCATATATATAGACACAAATCCAAATTTCTCCATATTTTCTAATTTATAATCATTATAAAAAAAGTTGAGTTGAAATAAAATCTACAATAAATGGTAAAATTTTTTATCTGTCAACATTAATTCAAATCAACAATAAAAAACTTGATTATTTCAATAGTCAAAATCAATAAAGAAGCCAAACTACGAAAACAGAGATGATGCCAAGTTATGGCCAAATTGAACTTTACCACTAGGAACAACTATGATAAAAAGATATTTAATAGTAACTATGATGCCTGAAATAGTCATCACTATCGCTTGTGTCTCAATATCAGTTGAGTCAATTAGAGGAATCTTATTGAATGCTTAGACACAATCAGTGAATATGGTGACTGCCTGCAAGTGGATATTGACTGTAAAATTCAACACATCAAAGATAAAACTTAATTCAACCAAGTGGAAGAAAGGACAATCATAAAAAAGATAACCCTTATATTTTCGTTGGAGGACCATCATTTGGCAACCACACCTAAGTGACAACACCTAACTTCAATTGTGGTCATCAACCTCTATCCACAACAAACACTGTTGGATTTGAAATAAGTGGAGTGTGGGTCCATGTGTAGCATAACAGTTTCTATGGTAAATAGAAGAAAGTGGAAAAATTTTCTCATATAGTACCTAGTTGAATGAAGTTGTTGCCTCAATTCGTCCCTAGCATAAACAATTTGCCTATGATTGGGTACAACATTGTTAAAAACAAGATCTTTGAGATTGAGCTAGATACATCACAAAGAAGATAAAAAAAGGTGAAGACAATAAAAAACTTGATGTTTGAAATAACTGTCTTTTTGTTGTATGATTTTTTTTAAGAAAAAATGTCACCTATGTTGAAATAGACTAATAGTGCAACATGGACTTGTTAATTTATAAACCTTTTATGCTCTTGGCTACCCAGCTCAGCTGGTGGCTAACATTAGCATGGCAAAATTGCTAAATATGCCTTGATAGCCTCCAAATTTTGAGAAACATTTAAGTGGTTTCTTACTATTTTAATACTATTATAAATACTCTTCCTTAATACTTGTAAAGATAATGTTGAATAAAAAATTGAATTACCCATTACACCTACGAACTATGTTGACCCTGAAACTTAATCTCCCCCCCCCCTTTGAACTTCTAACTGGCACACTTCAATCTCTGAACTATATAACTTGGGCATTTTACCCTTTTGATTAAGCAACTTAGTTACGTGATCTAACTTCTATTTGACTTCTAACTAGTACACTTCAATCCCTGAACTATTATGGCTTCAACAGTTACCTATTTGACTTAGTAACTCAGTCACCTGACCTAATTTCTCTTTTTTTTTTAAAAGGGAAAAACCACATAAAGTCACTTAAATTTCTAGTTTGTATCTTTTGGACCCTAATTATTTTTTCTTACCACTTAGATTACCGTCCCTAACTCTAATGGTGGAACCATTAAGAGGGGCCATAGGAATTTTAAAATAAAATAATGTGATGTACTAGTTTGGTCGTTTTGTCAAAGTTAAGGACTAGATGTGAATTTTGCCTCCCTGATATGATGGAAGAATATAAAGATGAGGAGGTAGTAAGACATTTACTAAAAATTATGGAGACTAAACGTGTACTAATTACTAGGGGTGTAAGCATTTCAATTGAATCCAAAACCTGACCCAAAATATCAGGTTAGGGTCAAGTTAGTGAGTTGGACAAATGTCATTCGGGTTGACCTGAACCCGACTCATTCTAAAGAAGCAAAAATCGAGTTGGTTCAGGTCCAACCTAAATTGACTCGAAATTAATATTCTTCTCCCATTTTTTTGCCTAGTCAATCCTAATTCCTAAGCCTAACCCATAACTATGAATTATCCCTTAGCCTTAACCCACATCCAGCCTTCACCCTTCTGCTTCTGCGTTCCATCCTGTCACTTCGTCTTCGCCTCCATTCTCCTAATGCCTGCCAGGAACTCTTCCCTCCTCCTCACTCGTCCTCTATCTTCGTAGCCAATGAGACGCTGACCTCGCTAAGACGTTGTCTTCCCTCACCAATCTTTGCCGATGTTGCTCTCCCTTGCTTTGTCATCACTGTCATCTTCACTTCTCTGCCTCGCCGAATCTTGAGACACTTTGCCGTCGTTATCAACCTAGCTCCTTATCCTTGCCGAGTCACTGTTGATCTCTTCCTTCTAGATGCCATTAATCTCTTCCTAGACGCCTTCAATCTCCTCATCCCGAGTGCTTCGCCTTGCCTTGCCCGCTGTTGCTTGTCGTCTTACTTTCCATGCCATCAATCTCCTCCTCCCAGACACGTCACCTAGCCTTGCCCGCCATCGCCTATCACATTGCTTGCCTCATCGTCTACCACTAGATCACATCACAAACAGGTTGTTCGGGTTAACCCGAATCCAACCCTATAAATTTTGGTTTGGGCCGGTTCGGCTTGATATTTTTGGATTATGAAAAAAATTCTATTTATTTCAGGTCTCACCTCGAACCTAACCCGAAACCCAAAACTTTCACCCCTACTCATTATAAAAACTTTTTGTCATTCTTTTGCTTATCTTAAAATCATGGCTTAAATGTCAAATTAGCTCTTCTACTTAGCTTATTTTAGTCATTGAATTTCAAAAACAATGTTAGGTTCAAAATTTTCAAATAAGTCATGTTAATCCCTAACAGAATTGTCAATGTCATTAAAAAAATATGCTTTTTTTTTTTACTTGTTTTTAGTGTGAATATATAAATTCTTTGATAAGTGCATAATGTGACATTTAAAGTAGTTAGCTTTTTTTACAACTTTGACCATCAATTTCTATCATTTCGTGCCATATTTCTTAGTGTTTCTTGCTTTGTTCCCTCTTTATGCAATTAGGAGAGTTTCACGGATGTGTCAGAACAAAGTGCGATTGAACAAAGCAAAATTTGGGCATGAACGAGTTAACTCTTCTTAAAGCTTATGGCGACGCATCACCAACATTGAAGATGCATAGCCAACATTGCTAACCCTCAAGTTTTTTTCTATTTCTTGGCAACATGGCATTGCCGTTCAAAGCGTTGGCGACGCAACACCACATTTTCCCCTGTTTTAGTAACAGAAAGCCATTGCTCCTAGATTTGGTCGTCCCCTACCCCTATATTTGAATTCTAGCTCACTATTGGCTGAAGAATTTTATCCAAAGTGTTAGATGAAGCAAAGACAAGATCTTTAGTAGACTTTAAGCTGGAAATTGCTGGAACTTAGGGTACATTTTTCATTTTAGATATACTTTTCTTTTTTCCCTCTCTTGGAGCCACTGTTAGAGACCTCTGCTTGAAGCGTGCCAAAGTGATTATTAAAGGCTAAGGAAACTTGAGCTTCTAAGAGTTTTCATTGGTTCATTCTTCCTTTTTTTCTATCTTGTGTTTCATTATGTTTAGCTTGATTTCTAGCAAGATGTTTATGGCTATAATGGACATGGAGTAGAATCTTTTATCTCTCTAAGATGGAACTCTTGACACTTGTTCTCTAATATTTATTTAAGGTCTTTCATGGGTATTGATTTTCTTGTATTGTCTATTTTTGTGCTTAATGTTTGTATGTTAATTAGCCACTTGACACAACTCATAATCTCACTTTATTCTTAAGATTGAAAGAAAGAGAATGGAAATGAAGAATAGAACATGATGGGATTGGTTGATTAAAGGTAATAGATGATCTTTTTAGGTGTTTGAAATGAGGTTAAGCTTTAATCTACCTTGATTAATGCATGGGCTTAAGAGACACCATAGTTAATCTTAGGTGAGCAAAGCATGGTCTTGAGAAAAAGAGTTTTGAAGGTTTAATCCTCACACCACATTAAAAGTTAGTACCATTAGTGCCTTAATTGACTTAGGTAACAAGTTAAAGAGTGAAATTTTAAAGAGATGATCTTCTTAATTAAGTTAACTCATTCATATTTAGGATTAGTTGGTTTTAGTTTGCGTTTTGCTCTTTAGCATTTCTCTCCTTAGTTGTAATAATCATTCTCTTCACCTTAGTACTTATCAAGCTTAGACTTGAATTTAGTATTAGTTCCTATTTAACTTCAATTTGTTAGTGGCTACCTAGGACTTGACTCTAGGTAAAATCTATCTCTTGGGACGACACTTCTATTCACCACTTCCTCACAACAACACTATACACTTGTGGGTAAATAAATATTATAAATTTAAAACCCTTATGCTCACAACACTTTTATATCTTTGAATTACTTTATTCTAAAAATACTAGAATTAGTATATTTGTAGGCAATCCACCTTGAAAATTGGGAGACAGGTTTTTAATTTTTTGAAAAAATAACTAAATATCTTTATGTTTTACTTGAAAAAGTAGCAGTAATATTTCGCATTCAAAATTCATTTTTGAAGTTTCTAAATAATTTTAAAGACTTATTCAATCTAAAGTAAATACAAAGCACATATATTTAGTGAATATAAAAATGCTTTATTTTAAAAATTAATAAATTTTAATAACTTGTTTCAAATTAAAACTAAATGTCACTCAAAGTAATATTTATTTGTACATATACTATTAAGAATTAACTTAAATAATTTTTTATTTAAATCCACCATAAAAACTCAGCCTTCCCCCTCCCCTTACCCCCAAGCCAAAAAACCTGATTCCGCCACTGTCCAATGCATCTCGCCTGTGAAATTCTCCTATACCTTTTTCATTTCTAGAATCTTCAATTTGAAAAAGTTAAGACCTCTCCATCTTAATTTCCACTATTCTAGTTCTTTAGCTTCATGTTCCTCTTCAATAGCTCCTACGTCTAGATTGGGTTCATTAAAAAAAGGCTTGGGTTCAATAAATAATTTGACAGAGCCCAAGATCATTACCAATCCTTGCTTTACTTGCTTGAAGATGTTCCTCATTTGGTGAATTATATCTCTAATCTTCCAATGAGTTTTATTTTTAAGTTTATTCTCTCCAATTATATCGGTTCTTTTTCCTTTTTTTGGTTGTTAAGAAAAGAAAATGAAGCAGAAGATGGCTAATACTTAAAGCAGAGGATGAACGGGACTATGCTGACAGAGGAGATATAGATCATCATCAAGTCAAAATGTGTTGCTATGAAAGGGATTGGTGGAAGGATAAGACAGTCACAATGGTTGGAGGATTATGGTGACAAAGCAGGATAGGAAATAAAGCATAGAGTTAAAGAGATGAAATAAAGGGGATAAAAATCATCTAATCAACTCTAGAGTGGGGCAAAGATGAGTTCTAGTGGCAAGGGGGAGGCAGTGGCGGAGGAGGCCATGGACCAAGTTATTGGGTCAAATTCACAAAATGTCCCAATGTTGATAATTCACATATCAAAGTGTGGCAATTTGAAGTTTGAAAGGCAAAGTGTCCGAGTCGACATAATTTGTGAGTGTAAAATAGTTAATTAGGTGGAAAAACTCTTATGCTACAGATTATATATATATATAGTTCCTAGTTTTCTAGTATTTCTCTCACTAGCTAGTAGATAGAAACTAGGCAACTATATAGGCTCACACATGTGGATATATAACCATTTTTTTTCTATCCATTGCCCATATTTTTTATTAAAAAAAATTCAAAATGGGAATGAGGTTAATGGTTGACATGATCTCCGGACATTAGAACTTCATCAAATGGGAAACTTAAGTACCCAAGTTCTTCTTTTATTTTAGTTTATTTTATTTTTGTACTTAGAATTGGCTAATATAAGGTTATAAAGTTAGGAGTAAGTGTCTATATTGTAGGAAGAAGGAATACTTGATTGTTTGGGACCATGAAAGACAATAAAACTAGCACTAAATGACATTTTATGGTGTTGAGGGAGGGGAAAGGTTTGAAACCGGCATGCAAGGTTCAAGTCCTAGCACGTTTGCCAGCTATAATCTAGCAGTACTTGACAACTACCAAAGTTAAAAAGGATAGTAAAGTTTTTGCTTCTAAAAAGGGTTCAAACCCAGATTTTAAGGCAGCACAACTAAATACATTTGTGAATTATTAGTATTGAGAGACTTTCAATGATGGATTCTGAAATTTTTTTCAAGTGGGGCTCATAAGTGTCTATGCCGGGTTTGGTAGCTCAAATCCAAGAAGCTTAAGGATTTTGGTTTTTTTTTTAGGATTTAGTTTTAGTTTTCTTATTTATTTAAGATTTGTGCTTAGCTTATAAAAAGGCATATTATATTAGGGTTTTGATCATGAGATAAAAGCAATGTGATGACAAGGTATGATGCAAGGGTTTTTAAAAGAAAGCGATCCAAAAGCAGTAAGGAGTATGGCGATAAGCCTTTTGAAATTCTCATATTTTGTAATTTTGTGAGATAAAATATTAGTATTTCCGTAGTGTGAAGGGGATCTACATGCCAACATAAGAACTAAAATCATAATTCTACGATAATCTCTATATTTTATCCATATGAATTTCTCTCATTTGTAGATATAGGTTAGTTAAGACCCGAACAAAATTAAAGTTATATGTACTTGTTTGATCGTATTTGTTATCCTACTACGCATGATGGATGTGATTAGAAATTTTTTTCCTAACAATAATCAACAATTCTAAAAAAATTACATCAAAATAAAAAACCAAAACAACTTAGATTATTAAAAAAAATCATAAAACTTCAATTCCTTCTCTTCTTCGAATTTAAGCCAATCACCCCAACAGTCTAGATATCCAGTTAATATCTTTGGCAGTGTTTTCGTTTAATTACTGTGGTATGCATTATTTTTCATATCATGAAATGTTGGAGTACATAAAAAAATATTAAAAAAAACTTTTCTGCATGGTTATTGGCATCAACGTTTTTTTGGTTGAAAATTTTCCAAGATATATTCACTTTAGAGAACATATATATTCGGTAGTTTTATATTTAAATGCTTCAATTGTTATAATCAATTGTGGACTAATGTATACAAAATTACATACGAAACTTATGCATGTGAAAAATAAGCAAAGTGCATATTTATAAATGAATGTGTACATACATAAGCTTTATAATTCACGGTTCACAAATTAATATTGCAATTCCAATTTTGACCACTATATATAGCCCTCATTACATATGGATCATCTCCAAAACCCAGATACCTATCATATTTGAGCATCTATTCATTTGCACATTTGAATCGAAAAACAGACTTTGGAAGAGTTTAATAGCAAATTAAAGCTGACCTGACTCAACTATGGAGTAGTCAGGGTCCAATATTTTATTCATACTTAACTTCATAACAGTTTGAATAAATACTGAATAAGTTTTAACCCGAATTATGTTAACTGAACTGTTCGTTCGTTTTTTTATTTCTTATTTTTACCGCTAAATGAGATGCGTTGGAGCTTCTAGAGTGTTAAGGTTTGGTTTTTTGTTGTGTAACCGACGGAAGTCGATGGAGGTTACTTAAATTCCAGAACAAAGAGCCGCAACCGCAAAGCTAAGCAACAAGTACCCTTCACCTAATTGTTTTGCTTTTGTTTTGAGAAAACTCTCCAACCAAAAACAGCCCTTTAAAATTGGATTTGATTTTCCCAAGTTGTTCTGCGGCCACGATCAAATCAAAACTTCCTTCTTCATTTTTCGCTCTCGTCATTAATCATTTCGTGCATGAAAAATATTACTACTACTATATATGTAATAGCAACAATACATTAAATAAAACTAAAAGCATAACTAGCTTTTTAAATCACTGTCTGGCCGCAAAAAATACAATCCCTCAAGCTCAGCGTTTCCCTTTCGTACGCATGATGTGTAGTGGCCAGTACCGTCACTTTCATCTCAACACATAGTATATATATACCATTTCCTCCATTGAATCTCATATTATTTCATAAAAAAAAAAAGTATTGCCAATTAAATTTAGGGCAGATATGTGAAAAAGTCATCAGAGTTTATGTATTGAGAACTATAACACATCTGATATAAGACTAAATGGTATAGGGGATATCTATATTATAATAAGAGGATGTTTGATAAGTATTTGGAACCTTAAACGACAATTAAAACAATACTCAAGACATTTTGTGGGATTGGGGAAGGGGAGACGGGACTCAATCCCGGGACACCGAACACTTTTTGCCATTGCGCCAGCTACTCGTGGACCAAATTAAATTTTGATTCTAGTAGGAATGGTATGTGGGTTGATGAAATTTGTTAATCGCAGATATACATCTATTACGGGTGGGTAAATGGTTAAAAGTACTCTCAATGGGCCAAACATATTTAACAAAATATACCCTTTTGGTGGGTATGGGCAAGTGACAAGTTTAGGGTATCCATGATGGATAAATCTTCTTCATCTATCAATTATACCCACAAAGTATGAAATTTAAATTTTTTTCATACTCACCCTAGTAAACAAACTTTTCTCTACCTTCGATGAGCTTGTGTTCATTGGGGTTACCTCTTTGATCATATAACAATAGTAAGATCGCCTGCATATATAGTAGTGGTTGTTTGTAAATTGATAAGCCCTGTTTTGGTAGAGGAATCAGGTCAATGAAGATTATCCGTAGGGTGATAGATGCGGGTGAGAAATTTTACCGACTAATAGATATCCGCTACTTCACAGATAAATAAAAACTCACAGGTACGAATAACATATAGGAGTATCTTTACTCAATCCGTCTCATTACCATCCTTAGTTTCTAGCTAGTTTTAGATTTAAAAAACAAATGTAGATATGCATGTATGAAGACTGAAAGGGAAGTGGCATTACCAAATATTCTTCGGTTTGCCTTTTAGTATCTGTTGTAATTTAAGTCATTGATTGAATATTCAAGTTCTGATAAACGTTATTTTCCAGGGCTGGGGGAGGGGGGTGGTCCTCCCTCTACTAATTTCTGGGCTGAGCCACAGTATTATCAACACCTGGGCTGTGATAGGCTCGAAAAAGGGCCTACTTCTTTTATTTGTTTAAAAATTCTTCTCTCCGCAGAATAATTATTTTTTTCATTTATTTATTTATTTATTTGTCTTTTTTATTTGTCTTTTCGTAGCCCACTTTAATTTTTCAAATTCAATGCTCACAAACAGACAAAAAATTCATACGAGAGCTTTAAATTTCACCTATTTAAAATCAGAGGAGAGAAGCACTGGACCCATAAATAAATAAATAAATAAAAATAATAATGTATTTGGACCTTTTATTTAGTACGGATTAACTATATATATATATATATATATATATATATATATATATATATATATATATATATAGTGCACATATAGACTTTAAGGGATTTTATCGTTTTCTTTAATTCTGAGATTTAGAAGAAAAAATGTTCGAACTTGATACCAACTTCATTGAGATTCATAGTTGTAATTGTACAAGTTAAGGAAGAAATACTAGCTGGTTAGTTAACAACTTTGGACACGAATTCATCAAAAAAAAAACTTTGGACACTATAATTTTGTGCATATAATTTATTATCTTTATTACAATTTTATTACTGAAATTAAAAGTAAAAAATATATATTTATATATTTTATGTATTGAGAGTTTAAATGATAATTAAAAAATTCTTTTTAAGTTTCGTGTGAAAAGAGTTTAAATGTTAACTTAAAAAAAGATTTCTTATTGGATTTTGTATTGTAAGAGTTTAAATGATGATAGTAAGGTAAAATGGATGTTAAACATCTTTCAAAAAGTGAAATGTTTTAATTTTTTGGGGTTAGCAAAAAAATATGTTTAATCATTTTTTGAACGGATGAATATTTCTTATTATCTGCTATAGTTTATATAGTTATTTGTTATCTATTGCATAATCTTTAATTATATGTATTCACATAAATACTCCTTCCATTCCAAAAAAGCATGAGACATTCATTTTTAGATTGTTCCAAAAAGGCTTCATCATTTGCCTTTTTTAAAAAAAAAATTGACATATAAATTACCTTAATACCATATTTTAAACTTTCTCTACACAAAACTCAAAAAAGAATCTTCTATTTTTAAATCTTCATATAAACTCTCATTACACAATATAAATAAAAAAAAAAGAAATTTTTTTCTTCTTTTTTAGTCATCTTTTAAACTTTCACTATGTAAAGCCCCAAAAATATATTTTTCTAGTTTTAGTTTTAGGAAAATAAAAAATATATATCATAAATTACATAAACCTTAATTATCTCCGTCCCAAAGAAACGTATTATCATTTATGAGATGAAGGAAGTACAATTACATTTTAATGAATATTAGATGAAAAATGCGAAAACACATGATATGTGATACTTCTTCCATCTCAAGTTCTTTACACTATTTTCATTTTTTATTTAAGTTTGAATTAAATTTATTTATATTAATTTTTCTAAAAAATTTTAAAAATTTTATATTTAGAAACAAAAGATTTATAGTTGTTAAATATAATTTTTTTAAAAAAATTAGCAAATATTAAAATAAGTAATAAGCCAAACTAAAGTTAAAAAACTAAAATGGTGCAAAGAATTTTAGACATAGGTAGTATCTTTTTTATGTTTTTGATTACTTAGTTAACTTATTTGACAACTATCTTTAATTTGTTGCTTGGTATAGTTTACCTCATTGATTTGTCACAATTTATCTAGTTGCTTCCAATTTTCTAATTAGATACATCCGTGCAAACATAAATAAATAAATCTCTAAAGAAAGATCCAAGATACATGATGCATGATAATTTTTTTTAATTTCATTAAACAATTAAATAATGTTTGTTAAATGCTCATTTCAGCTTACGTACTTGATTACATCTTCATGACAAATAGTTACTTTGAAGCAACAAATTACTTTTCATCAATGAGTTTGCACGTCAAATTTTCTTTTTCTCGTCATACTTTAGTAAATGTCAAATAAAGAGAATATATACACAAGTTCCGATATTTTTACCACTAGCACAGGGCTTAGGACCTTCGGCAGCCCGATATTTTCAGACTAACTAACGGCTATTTGGTAGTCCAACTCATCTATAAATTACATGCCGCTAAGAGATTATTGTGAAATTAAAAGAAAAGTTGAATTTAAGCTTTATTATTCAATTTGATATTTAATTGAGCTGAATTTTGTTTGGTACTTAGAATTAAACATTTATAAGACATAGTATTAGAGAATATTACTCGCCATTACAATCCAAGCTGGGGAGAGAGGGGGTACCTGAGCCTTCCATTCTCCGCGCCATCATTCCAGATGCTTAAAAATAATTGAGTTGAATTTGGTTGTATATTTGAAGCTCCAATTCATCCCATTTTAGTCGCACTTCTTGGACAAACACCTTTTAAATGTATTATCATATTTAATGTTGTCCCTGCACCATAAAAATATTAAAAAATTTATAAATAATAAATAATATTTAGAACAAAATTCAATCTCATTGGCGGCACAAAAAGAGACAATTTTGCAACACAAAATTAGTAGATATTAGATAGTGAAATAGGTATAAAATAAGAAAACACCACTTATATATCAAGAATAATTGGGATGAGTCATGGGTCTACCCACTTTCTTTTGGACATTTCGTACTGCACCAATACAATGTCCTCGGTTACGCTACCCTCAGGATAAAATAGCCCAACCATGTTATTGTAACTCTCTACACACATACACTGTTGGGGAACAAAACTCTACCCACATTTTTCCTTACCTAATATTATTTAAAGATACATAAAAAATAATTTTTTTATTAATTAAGGACTAAGCTAGGAGAGAGAGGAGATGAGAGAATGAGAAAAGGATGTTAATTTCCAGATAAAACCTTACATATATACGAGCCTCATATCATGCAACAGTAAAGCGTGAAATTAACGGAAAATAATGATAATGCCGCCGCTTGTTTTAGAGCACAAGAAACGGTTTTCTCAAAGTTGTAAATATAAAGGCTATTAAAAATATTTATGAGACTTGAATTATATGTTTTATTTTTTATTGAAATAAAATACTCCAACACCTCCATCTCCATTTCAATAAAAAATCAAAATAATATATATTTAGGTAAAAACAGTTTATTATGCATAATAAAGGTGATGATACATTTAACCTTTATATAGTGAGTCAGTCCCCTTATCTCACAACCAATAGTGGTACGACCTTAAACTATGATTATTTGTGGATATAAGTTTACCTAACGCATATAATAAACTAGACATCTATTGAGCTTATAAGCTTTCACTATTAATGACCATGCATGTGTATATCATGACTTTTCATGAGCAATTTTAAGAATAGCCCAAGGAACAGCAACCTTACTCCAATGCTTATATAGGTGATAATCCATAAAAAATGCTCATGTAACTATGACGCCTCACTCGATAAAGAGCTATAGATTCTTATTAAGAGCTAATGTTTAACCCTCAATTGTTACAGGATGGATGCATCTACACCATAGGAGCGAGAAATAAATTTCTTACACAATGCATCTTTCAATGGCTTATCAATAATTCATTTTTCTCATTCAAAACTCAAGCCTCAAGATCTTTGATTTTTAGGTTAGGTATCCCCATAGGAAACTCCATTCAATTTGAGTTTAACCTATCCCCCTCAGTGTAACCCTTTTAACATTTGATTTCAATTAAAGAATTTTACAAAATATAAGTAACAAAGGCTATGGTGTATTGACCAGATATCATAAGTTACTAGCAATGATATCCATATTTGTAGGTGATGGCGAGCATTAAGCTTAAATTTCAATTTCTACAAGTTTTATGCCCAACAAACCTACATCATGTAGTCAATGAAAATGTCACAAACTCAAATTTGTATTCTCATCTCAAGGGATTTTAAATATGCTTAAATGATAATGCATACTTTCATGATTTCTCAACTTATGGGATATTTTTACATGCTTCAATGAGTATGCACACATATGAATTGGGGTCCATTCTATTTTCTATTTTTGTTTTAGTCAATGTACATTTCTCAAATAGCATAGCTAAGGGTTTATTTTTTATGTTTGTATTTCTACATGTTGTGAGTATTTCTCAATTTACCATAAACGGGGTCTATTTTTTTTCTCGTTTCTCAGGGCATGAGTATGTGATATAAAACAACTCTTTTGTAGTCTTTGTGCCTTGTGAAAAGGCTGTATGCAACAGATGCAACTTATACATGCTACGATATCCACAATGATATTTCATAATCGCCATTTTATTTCATGATTGCCTTATTGGAAAATCCTTCTTTTACGCCACAATTTAGATGTCATGCATATAGAAAAAAATGTGTGTGAGAGTATTATTGGTACATTGTTGGATATTCAAGGCAAAACCAAAGACAATCTGAATGCTCAACGTGACTTGATAGAAATGGGCATTAGAAAAGACTTACAGCCAACTAGGAATGGTGACAAATGGCTATACTTTCCTGCATGTTACACATTACCTCTAAAAGAAAAGGAGAAAGTTTATAGGTTCCTAAAGAATCAAAAGGTGCCCGATGGATATTCGCCCAATATCTCAAGATGTGTCAACGTGAAAGATCATAAGATTTATGGGCTCAAGAGTCATGATTGTCATATTCTTATGGAGAAGCTCTTACCGCTTGCAATACGTGGAGTTGTGCCCAAAAATGTATATGATCCCATTGTTAAGCTAAACATTTTTTTTAGAAAGTTGTGTAAAGTTGTAGAAGGGGGAAATCAATCTTTATTTCCACACACCAGAGAAATCGATTTACAGCACCTTTATACTATTCGAAAACCAGGACTTAGAATCCTAGTCAAACTGTAACTTGGTAGTCAAGTAAGCTATGTATTCAATACAAAATACAGAAGGAATAGGACTGTTAAACCGAGTAGAACTCTAATACCCCCTCTCAAGTTGGTGCATGAATGTTTTGAATGCCCAACTTGGACGTAAGATGCTCAAATTGCTCTTGACTTAAAACCTTAGTGAGTACATGCGCTCGTTGTTGACTGCTGGCAACATGAACTGCTTCAATATCACTAGTTTGTATTTTTTCTCGAATGAAATGACAGTCTATTTCAATGTGCTTAGTGCGCTCATGGAAGACAGGGTTTTTTGCAATATGGATGGCTGCCATGTTGTCACAATGGAGTTGCATGGGTATGGTTTGTTGAACCGCGAGATCCTTGAGCAAGGCCTTCAACCATATAAGTTCACTTGTGGCTGAAGCCATGGCACGGTACTCGGCCTCAGCTGAAGATCTTAAGACTGTAGATTGCTTCTTAGACTTCCATGATATTGGCGCATCACCAAGGAAGGTGATATAACATGTAGTGGACTTCCTTGAAATGGGACATCCCGCCTAATCAGAATCAACATATGCATGAACACTTAGTTTATCTTCTGCTGGAAAGAACAAGCCAAGGCCCAGTGTCCCTTTTAGGTATCGAAGAACATGCATGACACCATCGAGATGAGCGACAGTGGGCTGTTGCATGAATTGACTCAAAAAATTAACTGAGTAAGTGATATCTGGACGAGTAATCGTAAGATAAATTAGTTTTCCAATTAGTCTTTGATACAGTCCGGGGTCATTCAGCATCCTTTCTTCTTTTGAGGCCAAATGGTGTTGTTGTTGTAGGGGAACCCGAGCAGGTTTGCAACCGAGCATACCTGCTTCCTTAAGAATATCCAATGTGTATTTACACTGAGAAAGAGAGATTACCTTGTGGGATCTAGCAGCTTCAAGACCGAGAAAATATCTCAACTTCCCTAGGTCTTTAATATGAAACTCCTTATTCAAGTAATTCTTTAGCCTTTGTATCTCTTCATGATCATTACCTGATATGATCATATCATCTACATACAATAGCATGGCAATAAATGTGGTACCTTTTTGTAAGGTGAACAAGGAGTGGTCTGCTGTTGATTGCACAAATCCATACTTCATGAGAGAGTTGGCAAATTTTTCAAACCATTGCCTTGGAGCCTGTTTGAGCCCATAGAAGGATTTCTTCGACTTGCAAACACGATCATCCCCTGGTTTCAGGATTCCTGGAGAGGGAGTCATGTATATTTCTTCATAAAGATTTCCTTGCAGGAAGGCGTTATGCACGTCCATTTGGTGAAGTTCCCAGCATTTTTTTGCTGCTACTGCCAAAAGACATCTGACTGATGTAAGTTTGGCTTCTGGTGCGAATGTTTCAGCATAGTCTATGCCCTCTTTTTGAGTGAACCCCTTAGCTACAAGTATTGCTTTGTAGCGTTCAATGCTTCCATTTGATTTGTACTTTATCTTGTACACCCATTTTGAGCCAACTGGTTTCTTTCCATCGGGAAGATGTTTAAAAGTCCAAGTTCCATTATGCTCAAGGGCTTTTGCTTTAGCCTTCATGGCATCTCACCAAAGGAGATCTTTGACTGCCTGAGCATATGTTTGTGGTTCCATTTGAGAGGAGATAGCTGCAATGTAAGCTTTGTATTCTATACTCAATTGAGTGTAAGAAAAGTAACTTGAGATGGGGTATGCCTTACCTGAGGGAACTGTGTTGGCATCAGTTGTAATGGAAGATGACTTATCTGCGTTCGGGAGATCACATATATATTCATTTAGGTATGAGGGTAGCTTTCTTGACCTTTGGGGTCGGTTTTCTTTTGAGACGCCACAAGGGTTTGAAAGGTCAGATACATGCGAATTTTCAGGTTGTGGCTCTTGATGGTTTGGCATTGTTTCTTGTTCCTCTATATTGTTAGTACCAATGTGTGTGGCTTCTTGAGGTGGTTGGACTCGTGGCATATTTGACTCTTGGAAGGGAAATTTATTTTCAAAGAAAACCACATCTCTAAATACAAACAGCTTTTGAGCTTCCATGTCCCATACCTTGTAGCCTTTTTGGCTTGGTGGATAACCTAGGAAGACACATGGTTTCGACCTAGCTTCAAACTTGTCATTAGTTCGATGGTGAACATAGCATAAACAGCCAAATACTCTTTAAATGTTCAAGAGACACTGGTTTTTCGAAAAGGACTTCAATAAGGGTTTTGCCACAAAGGTTTGGAGTTGGAGTAAGGTTTATCAAATATGTGGCTGTTTGTACGCACTCCCCCCAGAATTTAAGGGGTAAATAAGCCTGAAAGCGAATGGCCCTGGCAACTTCCAATAGGTGTCTATGTTTTCTTTCCACAACTCCATTTTGTTAAGGGGTTTCAACACAAGAGGTCTGAAGACATATTCCTTTTTCGTGCAAGAAAGAGAGCATGGGTTCAGCTTTGAACTCAAGGGCATTATCACACCTGACAGTTTGAACAGTTTTACTGAAGCGGTTCTTTATCATTGCATAAAAGGAGGTAAAGCATGAGTAAGCATCAGACTTCCTTTTTAAAAGATAGGTCCAAGTACAACGACTATGGTCATCTACCAAAGTAAGGAAATAATGAGAACCCGACAATGTAGGAGTTTTGTAAGGCCCCCATATGTCCATGTGGACTAGCTCAAAGACAGACTCAGACCTACTTAATCTTTTTGGAAAGGACTTTCTTGTTTGTTTTGCTCTAAAACACACTTCACAAGGCTCGGTTTTGTCCCTATGAGGTACTTCAGAGAGATATGGAATGAAAGAGAGCTTATCTAATAGTGCATGACCTAAACGCTGATGCCATGTTTCATGAAAAACCTTTTTGTTGGCTGAAGCAATGAATGATGCCTTGATCTCCTGAAAGTAGTATAGGCCATCTTTCATCTCACCCTTGCTAATCAGTTTCCTCGAAGTCAGGTCCTGTAGTACACAAAAAGTAGGGAAGAAAGTCACTGAACAGTTAAGTTGTTGAGTGATTTTGCTAACTGATATCAGATTACATGTGAAAGAGAGAACAAAAAGGACGTCATTTAGTTTTAAATGGGGTGACAGGCTGATTACCCCATAAGCCTCCACAGGCAAGTCCATGCCATTTGGGAGTTTAACTACATTTGAGCTTCTTGTAGATTTCATATTTTTGAGCAACTGATTATGATGAACCATATGTTCAGATGCTCAATTATCTATCACCCAATCTGATTTTTGCTTACCAACGAAGTTCACATGACTTTCATGTTTTTGTCCCGAGATCATCGCAAGGATTTGCTCTATTTGAGCCTAAGTGAATGGCATTTGATCTTGCTTGGCATTGCTGGTGCTGACCTTGTTTGCTGAAGATCTGCCATCCTTTTTTCCAGGTTTGTTAATGTTTCCTCCTAATTTTTTCTTTCCTTGCCACCAATCTGGATACCCAATGACTTCGAAACATTTTTCTGGATCATGACCGCTCTTCCCACAGTGCTTGCAAGGTCCATTTGACTCCCTCTCTAAGGTGTTTCTTCTTGCTGCAAAGGCAACTTCTGTTGTAGGTACCCTAAGTGTTGCTACACTTAACTGCCTTTCTTCCTTTACTACGAAGGCATAGGCTTTGTTAATATATGGGAGCGGCTCCATATTCAAGATTTGCGATCGGATAATACTGAATTGATCATTTAAACCCATGAGGAAGTGATGCAGCTTCTCGTTATCTCTTTCAGCCACCATCTCCTTAACGGCGCCACAAGTACATGGAGGAATCTTGCTGTAGGTGTCGAGTTCATCCCAAAGCTCCTTCAGTTTGGTGTAGTAGACAACTACAGACATTTCTTTTTGTTGCATGAGAGCCAACTCTCTTTTCAACTCATGAACCCGAGGAGCATTGCCTTGTGAGAACCTGTCTTCTAGTTCCCGCCACATCTCTCTAGCGGTGTTAGCATAGGCAACGCTTCCATGCAATTCAGGAGCAAGAAAGTTGAAAATCCATGAGATCACCATAGAATTATATTTTTCCTAGAGATTGATCTCTGCCTCATCATCTCCAGGTTTCTCCATTGAGCCATCAACGAAGGTTATTTTATTTTTTTCTCGTAATGCATTCAACATGGCACGACGCCATGTGGGGTAGTTGTCTTCCTTCAATTGGCAGAACACCAATGTGATTCCAGGTGAGTCGGAGGAGCTAAGGTGGTAGGGAGATGTTGGATCGTTCCTAGAACTCGGAGGGCCTCATCCACTACTGCTCGATCCTCTTTTGTTATCTGACATTCTCAGTCAGCTGGGATCGTCAATGGAGGTTTGATTGGAAGAATTTTGGGATCAGGCGAGTCGCCTGCTCTGATACCATGTAAAGTTGCAGAAGGGGGAAATCAATCTTTATTTCCACACACCAAAGCAATCAATTTACAACACCTTTATACTATCTGAAAACCAGGACTTAGAATCCTAGTTAAACTGTAACTTGGTAGTCAAGTAAGCTACGTATTCAATACAAGATACAGAAGGAATAGGACTGTTAAACCGAGTAGAACTCTAATAAGTTGTGTTCAAAAGAGCTAAGAGTTGAGGATTTGGAGCATCTTGAATCTCAAATTGTAGTAATACTATGCAAATTAGAAATGATTTTTCCACCGTCATTTTTTTATATCATGGTTCATTTACTAATTCACTTGGCAACTGAAGCTAAGTTTGTTGGTCCTGTTCAATATAGGTGGATGTATTTTATTGAAATGTGAGCATTTGATCTATAATTTTATTTCTATCATGATTATTATATTTTTATATAGTCAAAGTGTTTCTTTTTATGATTAGGTTTAATGTTCTTTAAATATTACATTATGTAGGTTCTTGCAAGACTTGAAAGGTTATATTCGCAATAAAAGTAAGCCAGAGGGCTCCATTGCTGAATGCTATATTGTAGAAGAGTGTCTGACATTTTGTTTGAGATACCTACACGGTGTTGACACAAAAATTAATCGAAAAGGTAGGAACAATGATGATACCAATTCACCATATGTGCTATCAATATTTTTACACCCTGGACGTCCTTTGCAAAAGGAAATCCTAGAACACTTGATCCAAAAAAACGAATACAAGCTCATGAGTATGTGCTCAAGAATTGTGATGAAGTCCAACCATATCTTGAGTATGCTTTTTTCTTTCTTTTATTGATTTTGTTGGTTGTAACTTTATTATAAATTTTATTCTAACATTTTTTCCCACATGTTTAGAGAACATGAGCAAGCTAATTCCAAAGTGGACTTTCACATCTAGTTCCACAACCAAGTACGTTATTCCTTCTCTAAACTTTTCTTATACTAAAAGTTTGCTCTTCCTTTCCTATTTTATGTAAAATCTTTAATACTTATTTATTTTTTTCACATTTAGCAGGCTAAGCAATTATACAAAGAAAATAATGGACAACTAGAAAAGAATCTTTTGTCCTTGGCTCGTGGTCCACTTTCTGGTGTCGAGTGTTTTAGTGTATATGCTATAAATGGCTTTAGGTTCCACACAAAAAAGATTGAGAATAAAAGGGTCACTCAAAATTCTGGTGTGGTTGTGAAGGGATTGTTGGATGGTAAAAAGATTGATTACTATGGCATTCTTACTGAAATAATGGAACTTCAGTATTTGGGGGCAAAGAGAATCGTTTTGTTTAGATGTGATTGGTTTGATGTCTATGATCCTAAGAGAGGAGTCAAGACAGACAAATATGGTTTCGTAAGTGTTAATACCGGTCGCAAGTTACCAACAGATGAGCCTTTTATTTTTGCATATCAAGCTAAACAAGTATTTTATGGAAAAGATGGATTTCAGCCTGATTGGCTAATTGTTTTAAAAACTCAGCCACGAGACTTTTTTAACTTCCCCGAAGAGGTTCAAAGTGATCCAAAAATGGCTACAAATGACGAAGCATTTCAACAAGGTCAATCTCATCTTTTAAACAGCCTTAATATGTTTACTGATGATTGGGAATCATTTCCTTGGAAGAGAAATGATATTAGTATTGTCACTATTGGAGATGATTTTGATGCTATGCATGATTCGGATGATGATATTAACAAAGATATGATGCAATATGAGTTCGTGAATAAGAAATTTAGGTCTGGAAGTTAAAGGATATCAGCTTCGTCAGGGAAGAGCAGCACACCCTCTGAAATAAGGGTGAGTCATACTTTCCTTTTCCTTTTTTTTTTTAAACTCATATTTTGCCTAATAAGGCTTAAAGGTCAGCATTTTTTTTTAAGCTTTTGTAACGAATTATGTGCTTAGAACCATCTTACTTCTGTAATATGAGTTGTCTCAAATTTTCAAAACACATGACCTGGTATGGCTCTCATATTATTTTGGCAACCTTTAAGTTGTATAAATATTAAGAACTCTTTTTATAAGAAGATTATTTGCTTAAATTTTACAGTTTTTTTTTTACTTCTCAATTGTTTTTGCCAAAATGATACTTGTGCTTATGTTCTCATGTACAAGTTGTGAAAATTTTCAGATCGGAATTAGAGTGGATCTGCCTACTACAACTATTCTTGCTTTTTGGAAGTTATGGAATCTCAGATTATTTGCTGATGTAAGAACAATAGGAGTTGACGCTTGAAGACCCCTTGAATAAGTTATCAGTCAGATTCAAGTAAATATTTCAAGTTTTTAATAGCTAAGTCCTATGAGTACAATTAGCTTTTTTTATCTAGTTGGTTTTGTACTTAGGACTTGCTGATAAGAGTATGTTTTTCTTGCTTTTAATAGTTGCGTTCTATGTTGAAGGAGCTATTTCAATGTCAAGGCTTGCTACTTTAGTCTCCTAATTATGTTTTTTAAGTTTTTGATATTTTTAGTTTATCAATGAGACTTTGTTCTTGATGTACTTTTCTAGCACTAACTAAATCCTCCAAATATTTTAACTTTTATTGAATATTCCAAAAAAATTTCCAATAGTAAATGTGCAAAATTATGTAATGCAATATCTTGTACTTTACATGTATGTTAGTGGAGATAGCATTATTATTTAAGATGTTATAAATGAGGGAGACTAATATTTTTTTATTAATTTTTATATATGTATAAACTTGAGAATAGTGCAATCAAAGACTAAGCTTATCCTTGCATCCCAGCTTGGCTAGTGTCAAGGGACACTAACTCGAATTCGACTCCTCTCCAAAACTGCCAACCACAATCCTTTCAGATTTTCAAAAAACTTGCAAATTACCCTCACCCTTTTACAATAATTTCTAAATACCCTCTCATGTAAATGTTCTTGAGTGAACAAAAAAATAGTTAAGCTCCAAGTCATAATGTCTGTTACATCTCAATTATTGAGCATGTAACAGTTGTTAATTAAGAAGCTTTCATCACTACAAAGAGGGGAAAAAAAAACTAATAGTAACAGGAAAAAAAAGTTAAAACAAAACAAACAATTGTTACAGTATTCATGTTGACGTAGCAAATACTATATCACTTGCCACAAAAGTTAAAGTTCAATAACTAAATAGAACTGGTAACTACAAACTTTAATTGTGGTTAGGCTTTGTGGTTATAAAGTAATTATTGCCACAAACATTACAACATCCAAGTAAAATATGGCTTCAGTAGCAACAATTTTTCTTTTCTGTGGCTGAAAAATACAACACAATATTACTTGTCATGGTGTAATTACTTTGGTGGTTATAAGTATGAAATTGTTACAATTTCAAAATTTGTGGCTAAGTTGTCGTGACTATATATGAACTTTGGCGTAATGCTTCTTCCATCACAAGTTCTTTACACAATTTCCATTTTTTAACTTAAGTTTGATTTAAATTTATTTATATTAATGTTTTCTAAAAAAAATTTAAAAATTTTATATTTAGAAACAAAATATTTATAGTTTTTAAATAAATTTTTTTAAAAAAATTAGAAAATATTAAAATAAGTAAATTTAAGCCTAACTTAACTTAAAAACCTAAAATGGTGCAAAAAATTTAAGACATAGGTATATCTTTTTTATGTTTTTGATTACTTAGCTAACTTATTTGCAACTATCTTTAATTTGTTGCTTGGTATAGTTTACCTCATTGATTTGTCACAATTTATCTAGTTGCTTCCAATTTTCTAATTAGATACATCCGTGCAAACATAATTAAATAAATCTCTAAAGAAAGATCCAAGATACATGATGCATGATAATTTATTTTTAATTTCATTAAACAATTAAATAATGTTTGTAAATGCTCATTTCAGCTTACGTACTTGATTACATCTTCATGACAAATAGTTACTTTGAAGCAACAAATTGCTTTTCATCAATGAGTTTGCTAGTCAAATTTTCTTTTTCTCGTCATACTTTAGTAAATGTCAAATAAAGAGAATTGTTGACACCCAATTTCGTCCGACCATAAAAAAAATTTTAAAAGAAATTAAATAAAAATTATTATTATTTTTATTATTATTATTATTACTAAAAATTTTAATTAGTTTAAAATAAATTTTTGTTTTGTGAATATTTGATTTAAAATGATATATGTGTGTATTTGAAAGAAAAAAAAGAAAACTCCAAAAAATGAAAAAATTTAAAAGTTTGAGGTAAAAATGACAAAATTAAGAAGTTTCGGGAAAAATTGACAAATTATGAAAGTTCCAGGAGCATTTGGTAGTTTGTCACATGAATTTTTGGGTCGACCGACGTTTCCGGCCCAAATTGACAGAAAACGACAAAATTGTCAAAATCAGAAGCTTCAGGAACTTATCCAGAGGCTGAGAGACGTAAAGGACTGAAATTGTCATTTTATGAATTTAAAAGATAAGTTTGAAATTTTTTATTAATTTATCCATCAACAGTTCGCCCAAACTTCCTCTATAAATAGGCCTCCAAATTTAGTGCTGAATACACAAAAAAATAGAAAGAAAGCTTAGAGCTCTGTTTCATAAAAAGATAAAATTACAGCCTTATTCCCTAGCTTATCTTTCCTCTGCCCAGAAATTCTCAAATTTTATTTCCTTACGAATTGACCATCTTCTTCCTTCTTCCTTCTCTTTCTCTCTCTTCTCTTTTACTCTGTCACGCTGCCCCACGCCCGCCGTCACCGCTACGCCGCCGCCGTCTCCACGTCGCCATCGTCCCCACGCCGTCGTCACCTTCGTGCCTCTCCGCCGTGTCCGTTTTTTTTCTTCTCCTTCTCTCCCTCCGCCTTCGCCGCGCCTTCGCCGTCCTTCGCCGCCGCCGCCGATTCGCCCTCCGCCTCGCTGCCCTGCGCCTTCGCCGCCGTGCTCCGTCGCCACCGTGCCCCTGACCGCGCCCCCCGTCCAACTCCGCCTCCCCCCTGCCCCTGCGCTTCGCGCGTCCGTCACCTCTGTTTCAGCATATTCAAATTAATTTTTAAAGGGTACAACCCTTGTTTTGTCCTCTATCTTTTCAATTTCTTTCACTTTGGTTACTAACCTTTTATTTTGTTCTTGCAGAATTGATTCCTAACCCTTTTAATTTTTACATGTTTATTTATTTGTTTATTATTGTTATTATTACTAACCCTTCTTTTTATTGTTATTATTATAACTAACTTACTAACCTTATTATTATTATGACTAACCTTATTATTATTTATTATTATAACTAACTTACTAACCTTATTATTATTATGACTAACCTTATTATTATTATTATTATGACTAACCTACTAACCTTATTATTGTTACCTCAACTAACTTACTAACTTTTATTTTTATTGTTATTAACATCTAACTTTACTAACTTTGCTAACTTTTATGATTGTTGTTAATAATTAATTTAATTAACTTGGCTAACTTTTTATTATTGTTGTTAATTAATTAATTTAATTAACTTGACTAACTTTTTATGATTGTTGTTAATTAATTTAATTAACTTGACTAACTTTTTATTATTGTTGTTTAATAATTAATTTAATTAACTTTGCTAACATTTATTATTTATTTTTAAAGTGGATGGCCAAAAAGCCCCACTTTATTTTTATTAATTTTCCTTTATATAATTTATTTCATTTAATTCACCTTTACTAATAAATAAATAAGAACTAAAAAAGAAAATTCTTTTATAATTAATTATTAAAGCTAATAAAAATCATTTTAAAAAAAAAACTAATCATTTTTATTTTGGAATACATGTTTTTATTATTTCTTTAAAGATAACAAAGTTAACTTTTTATTCCTTTTTGTTAAAATTAATAAACAAGCATGATTAAATAGTACTAAAAATATACAAATCAACTTCTTTATTTAAAACATTTTTAAAATAATGATATTTAAAATTTAAAATTCAAGAAAAATCCAATAAAATTATAATTAAAATAATTATAATTAATTAAATAATTAAAATTTAACAAAAATTAAAACTCCATGACCAAATGATCCGCCAGGATCCATGGCTTGGAAATATTTTTTTAATAAAGTATATAAATAAATTTTTCTTTATTAAAAATAAACACTTTGGACTAATATATTAATTATTTAATAAAATATAACTTTTCAGTTTTCTTTATTAATAAAAAATAATAAAAAGAGTAAATTTTTGGGTTAATATTTTTCAGTAATATTTTATTTATTTCTTTTAAAATAATAAAATATAATTTTTAGCTTTCTTTGTTAATAAAAAAGAATAAAAAGAATAAAAATTTTAGGATAATATTTTATTCAGTAATATTTTACTTATTTCTTTTAAAATAATGAAAAGATATAACTTTTTGTTTCCTTTATAAAAATCTTAGTCAAATGATTTCAAAAATAACAAAAAAAAATAAAAAAAAAAAAAGAAGAAAACCTCCACTTTATTTATTGTTATTTAATTTTTCTTTATTTTATGGTTAAACTCATTTCATTTAAAGAAATTAGCCATAAAAATATATATGTAAAATAAATATGAACCATGTTGTTAAGTCAAAAAAAAAAAATTTTTTTAGTTCATGGTATATTGGTTGGAAACTGTCTCGTGCCCGCTTTTGAGCTGCTTCACCTGGTGAAGAGGGTCTGGCTGAGTAACAACGCCCCGTACCATGATCAAAGATTTTTATTTTTAAACTTTTTGATTCCTTTAAATTAACTTCTTATTAAATAAAAAATTAATTATTTTTTTTTAATTCTTTTATAAATTGAGTAATTCTTTAAATAATAATTATCCTTCATTAAACAAGAAAAATCAGATAAGAAAAAGAAAAGAAAGATAAGAGAAAGATAAAAATAAAAAAGATAAAGAAAAGAAAAGAAAAGAAAGAAAAGAAAAGAAAGAAAAGAAAGAAAAGAATAATAAGATATAAAAAATAAAGATTTTTTTTAAAATCATTAACAAATTGAATAAAAAAGACTTATAAGTTAAACTAATAATTAATAAAAATAAGAATTAAATAATTAACTATAAATTAACTTCCATATCCGGATGATCCGTCAGGATCTACGGTTTGGAAAATATCAACCTTTTTTAACTAAATAAATTAAATAAATATAAAGGTAAAAATCCATATTTACGATATGGATTAAATTCTTTAAAATTTCATCGATTTCCGTGTCCAAATGACTCGGCAGAGTCCATGGTTCGGAATTAAATCTTCCGTGTCCAAATGACTTGGCAGAGTCCATGGTTCGGAAGTATAAAATTCTATACAAATTAATTAACTTAAAAATCCACATTTCGACTAATTCAGTTAAAATTTCTAAATTAACTGAAAATTATTTAAAAGCAAAGTAAAACAAAAATTAAAATCAACTAAGGTGCCAATTTTGGGCGCTATAACAATATTGTTTTAGCGTAACCGTACTCCCGATCCCCGAACTCTCGCAGACCATATTTTAGGTGACCAATCGACCTAAACATAAACCGATTGGTGGCGACTCCCGAAAACGAACCACGACGTTGCCACAAGAATATATACACAAGTTCTAATATTTTTACCACTAGCACAGGGTTTAGGACCTTCAGCAGCCCGATATTTTCAGACTAATTAACGGCTATTTGGTAGTCCAACTCATCTATAAATTCCATGCAGCTAGGAGATTATGGTGAAATTAAAAGAAAAGTTGAATTTAAGCTTTATTATTCAATTTGATATTTAATTGAGCTGAATTTTGTTTGGTACTTAGAATTAAACATTTATAAGACATAGTATTAGAGAATATTACTTACCATTACAATGCAAGCTGGGGAGAGGGGGTACCTGAGCCTTCCATTCTCCGCGGCATCATTCCAGATGCTTAAAAATAATTGAGTTGAATAATTGGTTGTAAATTTGAAGCTCCAATTCATCCCATTTTAGTTGCACTTCTTGGGCAAACACTTTTTAAATGTATTATCATATTTAATGTTGTTCTTGCATCAGAGAAATATTAAAAAATTCATAAATAATAAATAATATTTAGAACAAAATTCAATCTCATCAGCGGCACAAAAAGAGACAATTTTGCAACACAAAATTAGTAGATATTAAATAGTGAAATAGGTATAAAATAGGAAAACACCACTTATATATCAAGAATAATTGGGATGAGTCATGGGTCTACCCACTCTCTTTTAGACATTTTATGCTACACCAATACAATGTCCTCGGTTACGCTACCTTCAGGATAAAATAGTCTAACCAAGTTATTGTAACTCCCCACACACATACATTGTTGGGGAGCAAAACTCTACCTACATCTTTTCTTACCTAATATTATTTAAAAATACATCAAAAAATAATTTTTTTTATTAAGAACTAAACTAGGAGAGAGAGGAGATGAGAGAATGAGAAAAGGATGTTAATTTCCAGATAAAACCTTACATATATACAAGCCCCATACCATACAACAGTAAAGCATAAAATTAAGGGAAAATAATGATAATGCCGCCGCTTGTTTTAGAGCACAGGAAACGGTTTTCTCAAAGTTGTAAATATAAAGGCTATTAAAAATATTTATGAGACTTGAATTATATATTTTCTTTTTTATTGAAATAAAATACTCCAACAACTCCATCTCCATTTCAATAAAAAACCAAAATAATATATATTTAGGTAAAAACAGTTTATTATGCATAATAAAGGTGGTGATACCTTTAACCTTTATATATTGAGTCGGTCCCCTTATCTCACAACCAATAGTGGTACGACCTTAAACTATGATTGTTTGTGGATATAAGTTTACCTAATCCATATAATAAACTAAATATCTATTGAGCTTATAAGCTTGCACTATTAATGACCATGCATGTGTATATCATGACTTTTCATGAGCAATTTTAAGAATAGCCCAAGGTGCAGCAACCTTACTCCAATGCTTATATAGGTGAAAATCCATCAAAGATGCTCATGTAACTATGACCCCTCACTCAGTAAAAAGCTACAGATTCTTATTAAGTGCTAATATTCAACTGTCAATTGTTATAGGATGGATGCATCTATACCATAGGAGCGAGAAATAAATTTCTTACACAATGCATCTTTCAATGGCTTCTCAATAATTCGTTTTTCTCATTCAAAACTCAAGCCTCAAGATCTTTGATTTTTAGGTTAGGTATCCCCATAGGAAGTTCCATTCAATTTGGGTTTAACCTATCTCCCTCAATGTAATCCTTTTAACATTTGATTTCAATTAAAGAATTTTACAAGATATAAGTAACAAAGGCTATGGTGTATTGACCAGATGTCATAAGTTACTAGCAATGATATCTGTTGACACCCAATTTCGTCCGACCATAAAAAATTTTAAAAGAAATTAAATAAAAAAAATTAAATAAAAAAAATTATTATTACTAAAAATTTTAATTAGTTTAAAATACATTTTTTTTTGTGAAGATTTGATTTAAAATGATATATGTGTGTATTTGAAAGAAAAAAAGAAAACTCCAAAAAAATGGCAAAATTTAAAAGTTTGAGGTTAAAATGACAACATTAAGAAGTTTCAGGAAAAATTGACAAATTCTGAAAGTTCCAGGAGCATTTGGTAGTTTGTCACATAAAATTTTGGGCCTGCCGACGTTTCTGGCGCAAATTGACAGAAAACGACAAAATTGTCAAAATCAGAAGCTTCAGGAACTTATCCAAAGGCTGAGAGACGTAAAGGACTAAAATTGTCATTTTACCAATTTAAAAGATAAGTTTGAAATTTTTTATTAATTTATCCATCAACAGTTCAGCCAAACTTCCTCTATAAATAGCCCCCCAAATTTTGTGCTGAACACAGAGAAAAATAGAAAGAAAAGCTTAGAGCTCCGTTTTTAAAATAGAAAAAATTACAGCCTTAGTCCCTAGCTCTCCTTCCTTTCCTCAGAAAATCTCAAAACTTTTCATTTTGACGATTAAGCCATCTTCTTCCCCCCGTCGCGCGCCCTCTGTTTCCATTTTTCAGAATTCAGAATTTAAAATCAAGGGTACAACTCTCATTTAATCCTTCATCTTTTCAATTTCTTTCACTTTGGTCACTAACTTTGTATTTTATTCTTGCAGAATTAATTACTAACCCTTTTAATTTTTACTTGTTTGTTTATTATTTGTTTATTACTAACCCCTTTTTTTATTGTTGTTATTAACTTACTAACAACTAACTTTTAATACTATTATTGTCACTAACCTTTTAATTTTTGCATTATTACTAACTTTTATAATTGTTGTTAACAATTAATTAACTTTTATTATTGTTGTTAATTAATTAATTTAATTAACTTGGCTAACTTTTATTATTGTTGTTAATTAATTAATTTAATTAACTTGGCTAGCTTTTCATTATTGTTGTTAATTAATTAATTTAATTAATTTGGCTAACTTTTTATTTATTGTTGTTAATTAATTTAATTAACTTGGCTAGCTTTTTATTATTGTTGTTAATTAATTAATTTAATTAATTTGGCTAACTTTCTATTATTATTGTTAATTAATTAATTTAATTAACTTGGCTAACTTTTTACTGTTGTTAATTAATTAATTTAATTAACTTGGCTAACTTTTTATTATTGTTGTTAATTAATTAATTTAATTAACTTGACTAACTTTTTATTATTGTTGTTTAACAATTAATTTAATTAACTTTGCTAACATTTATTATTATTTTTAAAGTGGATGGCCAAAAAGCCCCACTTTATTATTATTAATTTTTTTCTTTATATAATTTTTTTATTTAATTCACCTTTACCCTTTACTAATTAATAAATAAATGAAAATTAAAAGAAGATTATTTTGTAATTAATTATTAAGGCTAATAAAAATCATTTTTAAAAAAGCCAATTATTTTTATTTTTATATACATGTTTTTAATTCTTTAAAGATAACAAAAAGTTAAAATTAATTTTTATCCAGTAAAAATAATAAAAAATAAAAATAAAACCTGTTTAAAAAAAATACATGAAAATTAAGACTTTATATTTTACTGATTTATTTAAAATATAACTTTTAAATCCACTAAAATAATAAATATTTTTCATTAAACAAGAAAACAAAAAGAAAACTAAAACAAGATAAGAAAAAGATAAGAAAGACAAGAAAAAGAAAAGAAAAGAAAGATAAGAAAAAGATAAGAAAGATAAGAAAAAGAAAAGAAAGAAAAGAAAGAGAAGAAAGGAAAGATTAAATCAAAAAGAAAAGAAAAATATAAGAAAGAAAAGAGAGAAAAGAAAAGAAAGAAAATAAAAAAATAAAAATTTTTTATCTAAAAATTCTATAACAAAAAGAATTACGAATTAGTAATTAAACTAATAATTAATTCCATAAAATTAATAATTATATAACTAACAATAAATTAAATTTAATTTCCATATCCGGATGATCCGGCAGGATCTACGGTTTGGAAAATATCAAACTTTTTAAAATAAATAAATTAAATAAAAAGATAAAAAATCCATATTTTTACAATATGGATAAAATTGTTTAAAATTTCACCAAATTCCGTGTCCAAATGACTCGGCAGAGTCCATGGTTCGGAATCAAAATCTTCCGTGTCCAAATGACTCGGCAGAGTCCATGGTTCGGAAGTATAAAATTTTATACAAATTAACTTAAAAATCCACATTTCGACTAATTCAGTTAAAATCTCTAAATTAACTGAAAATTATTTAAAAGCAAAGTAAAAAAAAAAATTAAATTAAAAACAACTAAGGTGCCAATTTTGGGCGCTATAACAATATTGTTTTAGCGTAACCGTACTCCCGATCCCCGAACTCTCGCAGACCAATTTTAAGGTGACCAATCGACCTAGGTAAACGGATTGGTGGCGACTCCCGAAAACCCGATGTTGCCACAGCTTGGCGACTCCACTGGGGACTCCACGTTAGTGAGTCGAGCCTAAAGTTGATTTGTTTTGATTTACTTTGCTTATTATGTGGATTTATATGTTATATTTACTTATTCTAAACATGCATAATGCATTCACAATATGAAGCTCTATACCCGAGCTTCCTTAAAACAAACGCGATTCTTTCTAAGCGGAATTGGTGTTGCTGTCCTTGTGAGGCCACGGTCTTCAAGCCTTCACCGGTTTCAAAGTAGCAAAGTAGTGTATTGCCTTCTGAGACGGTTAGTCTCTGCATGGGCCCACGAAAAGCTACGACTCGAATTAATCCATTCCTTACATTAACCCTAGAGGGTAAGGAATCGGGCCGTCACTATGATTTAGTGACGGGATTCGGGAACTATCCCTTGCCTTTTTGATAAGCTACCTTATGCATATAGAACTTCCCACTTAACCATAGAACTGACCATAGAATTTCTACCATTTTACCAACGCCATAAGCACGTCCTTGTTATGCTATGTTGTTGCTCTACACTTTTATTTTCTTCGTGTCTTATATTTATGGTTTTAATTCATTTTTCCATAATACTTCATGAGTTGTTAATTGCTATTTAACTTATTAATAACCTTATCTTTCTTGTGCAATTATTCTTCATGCATCAAAACCACGCATCAAATTATGCTAACTTTTTGGTCTTTATAATGACAACTAAAAGTTTTGAAGTTCTACGATAATGGATAAGCAAACTCACTCATTGCATGCATTCCATTACATTAATCACGTGCATATAAAGTATGATAAAAATAATCTCATTGCATGCATTCCATTACATCAATCACACGCATATAAAATCTGATAAAAATAATCTCATTGCATGCATTCCATTACATTAATCACATGCATATAAAATCTGATAAAAATAATCTCATTGCATGCATTCCATTACATTAATCACGTACATATAAAGTCTGATAAAAACATAATCTCACTTTATATTGCATGCATCCATTACATCAATCACACGCATATAAAATCTGATAAAAATAATCTCATTGCATGCATTCCATTACATCAATCACGTGCATATAAATTTTGATAAAAACATAATCTCATTGCATGCATCCATCACATCAATCATATACGCATAGAATCTAATAAAATAAATATTCCTTTAAAAAGGTAAAATTGGACCTCAACACCGATATTCAACTCGGCTCCAAACAAGATTAATGGCAGAACAAGCCGAAGGACGTCTTATAGAGATGGAGTCCAAGATAGAAAGTATGGCAGAACAGATGAGACAATTCATGGAACTAATCAAGGAGAAAGTAACTCAAGTTCCCATCAAAGAAGCACAAGATCCCACTTATCCTCCGCGATTCACTCCGCAACGAGTCTCAGTCCAAGAAAACCTGTTTCAGGAACCAGGACAGTCTGCTAGTGTTCACCTGAAACAAGACACTGTGTATGAAGAGAAGAAGACACCACCAAAGGAAAAAGGAGAATCTCAAAAACTCGAAACAATAGAGAAGAGACTGCGAGCCATTGAAGGAGGTAATATATTCGGATCTCTCTCAGTGGATGACCTCTGCTTAGTGCCAGACGTCATAATCCCTTCGGACTTTAAAGTACCGGATTTCGTAAAATACGATGGAACGAGTGATCCCATCACTCACATCACACTGTTCCTAAGGAGACTACAACCACTCACAAAAGATGAAAAGGTGTGGATTGCACTTTTTCAGGAAAGTCTCACAAAATCAGCATTGCAGTGGTATCTAAATCAAGGACCAAGAAACATCAAAACTTGGAATGACCTTGCTCAGGCCTTCATCGGCAACTATAAACATGTTATGGACTTGGCTCCGGATCGCCAAACTCTCCAAAACATGGAGAAGAAAAAGCCAGAAACTTTCAAGGAATATGCCCAACGGTGGAGGGACTTAGCTGCACAAGTTCAGCCACCCATGACAGAAAAAGAAATGGTCACTTTGTTTGTCCAGACACTGAAATACCCATATTATGACAAACTCATTGGCAATTCGGCAACTAATTTCTCCGATGTTGTCATGTCTGGAGAAAGGATCGAGCATGGGATTAGGACTGGGAAGATTGCTGAGTCCTTTAGTGATCCTATGAAAAGAGGAGGACCATCCAGAACAAAAGATGAAGAAGTACAACAAATAGGACACGAAAGAGGGATTCCCCTCGTAGGTACTGTGGCTACCGGTCCTCGCCTATCCTATTCTGCCAAAAGGCCCAATTATTATCCTACCAATAGGCCCAATGACTATCCTCCCAATATGCCCAATGATTATCCTTCCAATAGGCCTAATGATTATCCTCCCAATAGGCCCAACAATTATCCTCTCAACAGGCCTAATCAGTTACGGCCACCTGTTCCGACTCCTCCAGTACCCACACGAAGACCAAAAGAAGTTTTTGCACTAATTCCCATGACTTACACTGAGTTGTATCCAAAACTCATAGAAAGTCAACTTATCCGTCCAATTCCTACAAATCCATTTGGACCCCCATATCCAACGTGGTATGACCCCAACATAACTTGCCCATATCATGATGGCGTTCCAGGCCATGGCTTGGAAAATTGCACAGCATTGAAACGTATAGTCCAACAATTAATCGAATCAAAGTGGTTGGACTTTTCCGATGAACCGAACGTCACTCACAATCCATTGCCGCCTCATCAAGAAAAACCAGTCAATATGATAGAAGAACACCGGCTGATGAAAAAGTCAGTCAATGATATCATAACCCCTCTTAAGCATGTATATTCATGCCTTGTGAAAGAAGGGATTATCATGGGAAAGCCTTCTTTTGGACATGAAGAAGTTGAAGATGAGGAATGGTGCAACTTTCATGACAGTAAGAGTCATTCTATCCAAGAATGCTCAGAATTCCGTAAGAATCTGCAAAGACTTATAGACTCATCCCAACTTATCGTTTTTATGATGATGTGAATGTGATCATTAAAGAACAAGAAGTCAATGCTATACCAATCTCAAAACCTACTCTTAAGCCGTCAAGTCCCAAGGCCATTCCTCTACAAATCAAACAAAACCGAGGTCAAGCTGCTAGGCCCGATGTGATTGGTAATTGAAAGTGAAGATTTTGAGCTGGAATTACATTGATTTTGGAAGGGCTCCAAGTCAGATCTAACCTAACAGTCCGCATACATTTTCGAATGACAGGGAATCCTTTGAATAAACTTGTATCTTTGAAAGCTTGCAAAAGTAATCTAATAGTAAAAATCTCCTAGATTTAGTCCAGAATCTAGGGTGTAGTCTTTGTCAGATGGACACCTGGTATTCTTTCTGGTACAACAAAAAGATGTAATGCGTGCATTCTACTACTTTCCATTTTTACACTCTTTGCCATTATACTATCCATTATTGTCATCACACTTTACTTTTTGACAACCGGTAATTCTTTTTGTTCTCCAACAAAAAGATATTATGTGTGCATTCTACCATTTTTTACCAAAAATTTCATTTTTACCTCTATCTCTCAATCTTCGCCATTGCACTAACTATTATTGCCATCATACTTTGCTTTCTAAATGGTACTACTCGTGGGTAAAAATAAAAAGTTAAGGGAGATTTGATAGTGGCGATCTTGAAAGTGCTGTCAAATCTAGTAAGAAGGATTTCATATGTTGCACCCCAACTCTCAAAAAAAGAATTCATAGTGGTTATCAACATCCTTGCAAGAAGTCCGGGATTAGCTTCCAAAGAAGTTAGCTCTCATATTAAATGACTTCAGTGGCCTCCCAATTCTCACAAATGCTCAATACAAAAAAAAAAAATTCTCAGTTTTTCGCAACACAAATTCCAACAAAGGAAAGAAGTTCATCCCTTCCATCAAAAGCCATTAAAGGGAAAATCCAAAACAAAAAAAAAAGAAACTGAGAGCAAACACAAGCAACTAAGGCCACTTGAATCATTTCACTTCAAGAGGGCTATGATCTCAGTTCTTTGCAACACAAACTCCGAAAAGAGAAATTCATCCCTTCCATCAAAAGACAACAAGGGAAAATTCAAAACCAAAAAGGACTGAGAACAAGCACGAGCAAGCAAGGCCACTTGAGTCATCTCACTTCAAGAGAGTTATCAAGTATGTCATCACCATAGCTCACAAAAAAAAAAAAAGGGAAACAAAAAAAAAACAAAAAAACAAAAAAAAAAAAGGGAAAAAGGGCTCAAACTAGAGCAAAAGAAAAAAAAAAAGAAAAAAAGTGAGCTATGGATTCTAGACTGAAAATCTGCAAAGGCGGTCTAGAAGACAAAAGCAACTTTCAAGCCAAGCATACATAATGACCACGATAGTTGGGGGGCAACAGATGAGGTTTAACTTTCTGGAAAGAGTGGCAAGTTTGAGGTCATCACTATTGAGTTTTTCATCATAATCAAATTTGCTCACGAGTAGTATTAAAAGACCCTTCTTTCAAACCACTTAAACTTAACTTTCCTCAGACTTATCATCCTCATTCAGCTAAAAGACTATCTTTGTGAAACTTGTTTCTACCTTATTTAATACTGCTCACGAGTAGTATTAAAAGACCATTCTTTCACACCACTCAAACTTAACTTTACTCAGACCTAATATTTACCTCTTAATATTATTCTCATTCAGCTAAAAGACTACAACAAAACAAAAAAAAACATTCGAACTTAATTTTCCTCACGCCTAACAGTTACCTCTCGATATCATCCTCATTCAGCTAAAAGGCTATTATTGTGAATCATGTTTCTACCTTATTGCCTTGCACAGTTTATGTCTTCGAGTTGGAAAGGGAAGAGTGGCAGGATATTTTAATTAAAAACAAAGACCGTAAATTACTTTGTCAAGCTTTGCAAATTGGTGAAAGTTTTTCTTTAAGGCCAAACCATTATTCATTAATGTGTGTAGATTTAAAAGTGAGGAGATAGCTTGAGACTTTCTTTAAGAAGATGTGTTTCTTGTAAGAGAAATTCATGATCAAGGACCATCACAAAGGTCTAGAAATGCTCAACCTTCTGTTAAATCAAAGATGAGATAATACCTTTTATCCACATAAACACCATATTCAAGGGGGCAAAGTAGTCCCTACGAAGCATAAGAAGAGTACTGCCAAGAAAGAAACTCAACAGACAAGGGGGCAAGTCTTATGGATCAAAACTTGAGCTCAAGGAAGAGCAATCATTCAGACTATAACATGGAGATAAATAAGTGTCGACACGGCCACAAGAAAAGGGACAATAAAACATTGAAAGTTAAGCCTTCGATAGTATGAAATCCATGACAAAGGATGAGTATTCGAAAGAGATATAAATTATGAGGCGGGCCAACTTTAAAGAAATTGAGGCCAAAAATTCAAGAACAAGTCAAAGAAAGGGGATTTTGAAAAGATTTGGGCTTTTGAGGCAGCGAACAAAAGCTGGAAAGCATAAAGAGATTCAATAATAGTCCAAGAAGGCCATCACAAAGAGGATCCAGTAAAACAAAGACATAAAGAACTAGATCCATACAAAAAAAAAAGCCATTAGTTACACATGCTCTGCATTCATGCATTTCATATCATGCATACATAGCCTTTACATAACAAGGACCAAACGGGAATCACATTCACAGCACAGTTACAGCAATATAAGCTGAGATCTCAATGTCATCAGCTCTTAACAATCTATCACTGGATACACAGCTAATATGCGGGACCAACCCGCATCAGGAATTCAAGGATAAGGTAGACAATATGTCAAAAGCCTGGAAATCGATTCAATAATCGAGGCTACACCTGGAAGGATAGGATTGACGCCAGCTAGTAGTATCCAAGATAAGAGATAGCTATAGCCAAGGATAAGGCAGATATAAAAAAAAAATATAAAGTAGACAATATTGTCAAAAGCCTGGCAATTGATTCAATAATCGATGCTACACCTGGATGGACAGAATTGACACCAGCTTAGCGGTATCCAAGATAAGAAATAGCTATGGTCAAAGATAAGCACGGATATCAAGAAATATTGTCGTCGAAAGCAGACAATGGATTCAATAATCAAGGACTGGATCAATGTCATGCCTGACGAGATATCAAAGATAAGAAATATCTATGATACCAAAATAAAGTAGGATCCACTTTTCCGGTTAAACGGCGGATACGGTACTCCGTGACTCTCAAGTCGGTTCTCTCAGTTGCCCATAATAACTGATTCTTTCCTCTCTTCTGTCTTTTATTTCCCTCTAGAAAATGGATCCTACTCTTTCTGTCTTACGAAAATATTTTCCTTCTCTCCCAATGAACATTCTAAAAAAGATCTACCAAGTTCGCTGTGAACGATTAAGAGTTCTGATGCACAAAGGAATCCCTGAAGATGTGCGGTGGTTAATCGAAGCCAAGGTTCGTCTGGCAGGTGAAATCCCAGAGGCATTTGTGTCTCACATGCCTGGTATAGGCAAAAGCTCTTATGCCAAAAAGCGAAGAGCGAAAAGGTTACAAGTCTGCCATAAATGTGGACGGTGGACTTGTAATACTAAATGTCGTTCTTTAGGGATGATCTCAGATAATCGAGAAGATAAAATACGATTCATTAAGAATGGCCTGAGTAAAGACTCGTTGGATGATATCCAATTGACTCTTGAGACGCATTCTTGTGGATCCGTGCAACGTGAACTTCTTGGTTTATGGAGCATTTTTCATGAAGAACGAAACCGTTACAGTCTCGGGAATCTGACTGTAAATGACCCTATTTGCCAACTTGTAAGAAAACTGGATGTGAAGCAAATCCTCGACTCATAGAAGCCGTTAATGCCGTTACTAGATGTAAAGCCAGTGGAAGATGTGAGTCACAGTCACAATTACTGTACATACAGTTTGTTATATTTGGAAAAGTTTGCATTTTCTCTTGACAGATGTACATGCTCTCCTAAGTGTAATCGACACGTTATCCCTTTTCATCACTATAAATGCGTGTTCTTCCTTCTGATTAAGCAGCGGATAAGATACCTCGTGACTTCTAAAGTCGGTTATTCCAGTCTCCTACAATAACTGATTCATTTCCCTCTTCTCTCAAATTCTTCTCTCATCAATGGATTCTACTCTTTCTGCACTGCGAAAATACTTTCCTTCCCTTCCAATGAAAGTCCTTAAAAAGATCTACCTTGCTAGATGTGAAAGAATCAGAGTTTTTACACGCAAAGGCATTCCCGATAATGTGCAGTGGATAATTGAAGCTAAGGTCCGTTTGGCAGGTGAAGTTCCAGATTCATTTATGCCCCGCATGCCCGGTTTAGGTAAAAGCCGTTATGCCAAAAGGCGAAGAGCAAAGAGACTAGGCGTGTGTTATAAATGTGGGCGATGGAATTGTATTACTAAATGTCGCTCTTTAGGATACATCTCCATAAATCGTGAAGATAAAAGAAAATTCATTAAGAATGGCCTGCGTAAGGAATCTCTGGAAGATATCCAAGAGACTCTTGAAACGCATTCTTGTGGAAAAGTGCAAGGTCAAATTATCAAATTGTGGAGGACTTACCATAAAGAACGAGACCGTTACAGTCTTGGGAATGTGACTGTAAACGACCCTGTCTGCCAGCTTGTAAGAAAACTGGATGGGAAGCAAGTCCTCGACTCATAGAAGGCATTGAAGCTATTACTAGATATAAATCAGTGGAAGATGAGAGCCACAGTCATGATTGCTATACATATAAGCTGTCATTTGTCTTTTCTTTTGACAATAATGTACTTGCTTCTGTAAGTGTAATTAACACATTATCCCTTTCATCACTATAAATATGTGTTAGTTATTTTCGTTTCCTACAATCACTAATTTCTTTCTTTGCCTCCTTCATCAATGGAGTCTTCTCTTTCCGCCCTGCGAAAATACTTTCCTTCCCTTCCAATAAAAGTTCTTAAAAAGATTTATCAAGCTAGATGTGAACGATTCAGAGTATTTATGCACAAAGGCATTCTTGATAATGTGCGGTGGCTAATTGAAGCTAAGGTTCGTTCAGCTGGTGAAGTTCCAGAAGCGTTCTTTCCCCGTATGCCCGGCTTTGGTAAAAGCGCTTATGCCAAAAAAAGAAGAGCAAAGAGGCTAGGCGTTTGTCATAATTGTGGATGGTGGATTTGCGGCAATAAATGTCGTTCTCCAGGAGTGATCACCAGAAATCGTAATGATAGAATAAAATTCATCAAGAATGGCTTGCGTAAGGAATCTCTAGAAGATATCCGAGAGGTTCTTGAAGCGCATTCTTGCGGAATAGTGCAATTTGAGGTTGTTGGATTATGGATAATTCTCCAAAAAGAACGAGAACGTTACAGTCTTAGGAATCTGACCCTAAACGACCCTGTTTGCTAGTTTGTGAAAAAGCTAGATGAGATGCAAATCACCGATTCATAGAAAGCATTGAAGCCGTTACTGGACGCAAAGCCAGTGGAAGACGAGGATCAAAGTCACGATTACTGTACATGCTAGCTGTCACTTTTGAAATTTTCCTCCCCTTTTGGTAATAATGTATCCACTCCTGACGTGAACCAAAGTCACGATTACTGTACACGCTAGCTGTCGCTTTTGAAATTTTCCTCCCCTTTTGGTAATAATGTATTCACTCCTAACGTGAACCAAAGTCACGATTACTGTACATGCTAGCTGTCGCTTTTGAAATTATCCTCCCAATAATGTATCCACTCCTGACATGAGATACAGTTATGATTACTGTATATAGCTGCCACTTTTTAAAATTTTCCTTCTCTTCCAACAATCACGTACCTACTCCTGACGTAAGCTACAGTAGTGACTACTGTACATGCTAGCAGCTATTTTGAAAATTTTCCTCCTCTTTTAACGATAGTGTACTCATACCTGACCAAAGTCATACTTGTGACTACTGTGAATAGCTGGCAATAATGTATCCATTCTTGAAAATAAAATTATTGCCTTATCTCTTCATCTCTATAAATATATCATCTTTTCTCACAAGGGTAAGGATAAAAATGGAGAAAACCCCAACTCGTAAATCCCGAAGTATTTGTGTATTTTCTGGGGCTTTTCCTGGAAAAGATGAAGAGTATTTAAAGGCAGCCAACCATTTGGGTAGAGTATTAGCTGAGCGAAAAATACATTTAGTTTATGGAGGAGGTAGTGTCGGATTAATGGGAGGTGTAGCATCAGCAGCATCTTTAGGAGGAAGTCAAGTTTTGGGCATCATCCCTGGACCTTTGAAATTTGTTTCTGGGGGCACGATTGGAGAAGAATTAGTGGTTAAAAATTTGCAAGAGCGTGTGTTACAAATGCTTTTAAATGCTGATGCTTTTATCGCTCTACCAGGTGGTTTTGGCACATTGGGAGAAGTCTTTCAAATTGCTTCCATGGCCCAACTTAATTTGCATAAGAAACCCATTGGGCTTTTAAATGTTAACAATTTCTTTACAGGTCTGATAGCTTTTATGGATTATGCTATGCAGAAGAATTTCATATCAAGAGTGGCACGGCGAATCATAATATCCGCAACAACTGCTGAAGAATTGCTAGATAAAATACAAGCTTTTGTTCCTGAACCAGATCCAGCAATGATTCAGATAGACTGGACACGACAGTCTTTCCCGACCAGTTCACTCCCATAATGGTCCTCTACTCACCCTGTTGAAGTATTGTGGAAGAAAGAAGCGATCTGATCCGTTTTTCTTGTCCTTTAGTTTTATTATCAGCATTTTCTTTCGTGTTTCAGTTTTTCCTTTCAGGGAATTTCTTTTTTTTTTATAATATAGTTTCGTCCAGGCTGATATTAAAACCATAGGACAATGCCTTTAGGTTGGAATGGCTGAGTAAAGAGTAATTTTTGTTACTCTTGAGACGCATCCTATTAGGTCTACTAGGCATAACATTTTGGGGTAGTTAAGCTTTAACCTTATTCGGATGACATATCTCACAAGGGAATCTATATTTACTGAAGAAAATATTAGATGAACCTTGAATATTGATTCCAAACATCCGTTCCCTTTACATAATTTGTCAGTGTTATTGTCATCATCAAGATTCACTCGTTTTATCGAAGCCTAATTCTTTGCGCTCGCCTATTATGAAAATTCACACTTTCGAAGAAAATTATTCTAATTTCAATTGCTTTCATATAAATTTCGCTCGAGGTCCTAAGGAAAGCTCCTTAGCCTCAAAATCAATTTTCATCATCAGGGTTTTAAGGATGGAACCTTTGCCTTGAAAACAATCAATTTTCATCATCGGGGTTTTAAGGATGGAACCTTTGCCTCGAAAATAATCAATTTTCATCATCGGGGTTTTAAGGATGGAACCTTTGCCTCAAAAACAATCAATTTTTATCATCGGGGTTTTAAGGATGGAACCTTTGCCTCGAAAACAATCAATTTTCATCATTGGGGTTTTAAGGATGGAACCTTTGCCTCGAAAATAATCAATTTTCATCATCGGGGTTTTAAGGATGGAACCTTTGCCTCGAAAACAATCAATTTTCATCATCGGGGTTTTAAGGATGGAACCTTTGCCTCGAAAATAATCAATTTCCTATCGTCGAGGTTTTAAGGATGGAACCTTTGCCTCGAAAACAATCAATTTTCATCATCGGGGTTTTAAGGATAGAACCTTTGCCTCGAAATCAATCAATCAATCCGAGGTTTTAAGGATGGAACCTTTGCCTCGAAATCAATCAATCAATCCGAGGTTTTAAGGATGGAACCTTTGCCTCGAGATCAATCAATCAATTCGAGGTTTTAAGGATGGAACCTTTACCTCGACATTAATCAATCAATCCGAGGTTTTAAGGATGAAACCTTTGCCTCGAAATCAATCAATCAATCCGAGGTTTTAAGGATGGAACCTTTGCCTCGAGATCAATCAATCAATTCGAGGTTTTAAGGATGGAACCTTTACCTCGACATCAATCAATCAATCCGAGGTTTTAAGGATGGAACCTTTGTCTCGACATCAATCAATCAATTCGAGGCTTTAAGGATGGAACCTTTACCTCGACATCAATCAATCAATCCGAGGTTTTAAGGATGGAACCTTTGCCTCGAAATCAACCAATCAATCTGAGGTTTTAAGGATGGAACCTTTGCCTCGAAATCAATCAATCAATCTGAGGTTTTAAGGATGAAATCTTTGCCTCGAGATCAATCAATCAATTCAAGGTTTTAAGGATGGAACCTTTGCCCCGAAATCAATCAATCAATTCGAGGTTTTAAGGATGGAACCTTTGATTCGAAATCAATCAATCAATCCGAGGTTTTAAGGATGGAACCTTTGCCTCAGAAACAATCAATTTTCCTTCAACGATAGGAGAGCTCCTATCGCCGGGGTTCTAAGGAGAGTTCCTTAACCTCAGGATTTAGGCGGCGAAAAGGTTTTCAATGCCTAGCTAAGCCGGACGAAATTTGGTAACGACTTTGCATACATCATGTCTCATGAAGCATGCAAAGGGGGGCAGCTGTTGACACCCAATTTCGTCCGACCATAAAAAATTTTAAAAGAAATTAAATAAAAAAAATTAAATAAAAAAAATTATTATTACTAAAAATTTTAATTAGTTTAAAATACATTTTTTTTGTGAAGATTTGATTTAAAATGATATATGTGTGTATTTGAAAGAAAAAAAGAAAACTCCAAAAAAATGGCAAAATTTAAAAGTTTGAGGTAAAAATGACAACATTAAGAAGTTTCAGGAAAAATTGACAAATTCTGAAAGTTCCAGGAGCATTTGGTAGTTTGTCACATAAAATTTTGGGTCTGCCGACGTTTCTGGCGCAAATTGACAGAAAACGACAAAATTGTCAAAATCAGAAGCTTCAGGAACTTATCCAGAGGCTGAGAGACGTAAAGAACTAAAATTGTCATTTTACCAATTTAAAAGATAAGTTTGAAATTTTTTATTAATTTATCCATCAACAGTTCAGCCAAACTTCCTCTATAAATAGCCCCCCAAATTTTGTGCTGAACACAAAGAAAAATAGAAAGAAAAGCTTAGAGCTCCGTTTTTAAAATAGAAAAAATTACAGCCTTAGTCCCTAGCTCTCCTTCCTTTCCTCAGAAAATCTCAAAACTTTTCATTTTGACGATTAAGCCATCTTCTTCCCCCCGTCGCGCGCCCTCTGTTTCCATTTTTCAGAATTCAGAATTTAAAATCAAGGGTACAACTCTCATTTAATCCTTCATCTTTTCAATTTCTTTCACTTTGGTCACTAACTTTGTATTTTATTCTTGCAGAATTAATTACTAACCCTTTTAATTTTTACTTGTTTGTTTATTATTTGTTTATTACTAACCCCTTTTTTTATTGTTGTTATTAACTTACTAACAACTAACTTTTAATACTATTATTGTCACTAACCTTTTAATTTTTGCATTATTACTAACTTTTATAATTGTTGTTAACAATTAATTAACTTTTATTATTGTTGTTAATTAATTAATTTAATTAACTTGGCTAACTTTTATTATTGTTGTTAATTAATTAATTTAATTAACTTGGCTAGCTTTTTATTATTGTTGTTAATTAATTAATTTAATTAATTTGGCTAACTTTTTATTTATTGTTGTTAATTAATTTAATTAACTTGGCTAGCTTTTTATTATTGTTGTTAATTAATTAATTTAATTAATTTGGCTAAATTTTTATTATTATTGTTAATTAATTAATTTAATTAACTTGGCTAACTTTTTACTGTTGTTAATTAATTAATTTAATTAACTTGGCTAACTTTTTATTATTGTTGTTAATTAATTAATTTAATTAACTTGACTAACTTTTTATTATTGTTGTTTAACAATTAATTTAATTAACTTTGCTAACATTTATTATTATTTTTAAAGTGGATGGCCAAAAAGCCTCACTTTATTATTATTAATTTTTTTCTTTATATAATTTTTTTATTTAATTCACCTTTACCCTTTACTAATTAATAAATAAATGAAAATTAAAAGAAGATTATTTTGTAATTAATTATTAAGGCTAATAAAAATCATTTTTAAAAAAGCCAATTATTTTTATTTTTATATACATGTTTTTAATTCTTTAAAGATAACAAAAAGTTAAAATTAATTTTTATCCAGTAAAAATAATAAAAAATAAAAATAAAACCTGTTTAAAAAAAATACATGAAAATTAAGACTTTATATTTTACTGATTTATTTAAAATATAACTTTTAAATCCACTAAAATAATAAATATTTTTCATTAAACAAGAAAACAAAAAGAAAACTAAAACAAGATAAGAAAAAGATAAGAAAGACAAGAAAAAGAAAAGAAAAGAAAGATAAGAAAAAGATAAGAAAGATAAGAAAAAGAAAAGAAAGAAAAGAAAGAGAAGAAAGGAAAGATTAAATCAAAAAGAAAAGAAAAATATAAGAAAGAAAAGAGAGAAAAGAAAAGAAAGAAAATAAAAAAATAAAAATTTTTTATCTAAAAATTCTATAACAAAAAGAATTACGAATTAGTAATTAAACTAATAATTAATTCCATAAAATTAATAATTATATAACTAACAATAAATTAAATTTAATTTCCATATCCGGATGATCCGGCAGGATCTACGGTTTGGAAAATATCAAACTTTTTAAAATAAATAAATTAAATAAAAAGATAAAAAATCCATATTTTTACAATATGGATAAAATTGTTTAAAATTTCACCAAATTCCGTGTCCAAATGACTCGGCAGAGTCCATGGTTCGGAATCAAAATCTTCCGTGTCCAAATGACTCGGCAGAGTCCATGGTTCGGAAGTATAAAATTTTATACAAATTAACTTAAAAATCCACATTTCGACTAATTCAGTTAAAATCTCTAAATTAACTGAAAATTATTTAAAAGCAAAGTAAAAAAAAAAATTAAATTAAAAACAACTAAGGTGCCAATTTTGGGCGCTATAACAATATTGTTTTAGCGTAACCGTACTCCCGATCCCCAAACTCTCGCAGACCAATTTTAAGGTGACCAATCGACCTAGATAAACGGATTGGTGGCGACTCCCGAAAACCCGACGTTGCCACAATATCCATATTTGTAGGTGATGGCAAGCATTAAGCTTAAATTTCAATTTCCACAAGTTTTATGCCCAACAAACCTACATCATGTAGTCAATGAAATTGTCACAAACTCAAATTTGTATTCTCATCTAATGGGATTTTAAATATGCTTCAATGATAATGCATACTTTCATGATTTCTCAACTTATGGGATATTTTTATATGCTTCAGTGAGTATGCACACATATAAATTGGGGTCCATTCTATTTTCTATTTTTGTTTTAGTCAATGTGCATTTCTCAAATAGCATAGCTAATGGTTTATTTTTTCTGTTTGTATTTCTACATGTTGTGAGTATTTCTCAATTTAGCCTAAATGGGGTCTATTTTTTTTCTCGTTTCTCAAAGCATGAGTATGTGACATAAAACAACTCTTTTGTAGTCTTTGTGCCTTGTGAAAAGGCTATATGCCACAGATGCAACTTATACATGCTATGATATCCACAATGATATTTCATAATCGCCATTTTATTTCATGATTGTCACATCGATGCCTTGATTTAGACTTATATTGAAGTCTAAATCTTTAACTGATTTTTACATTGATGCCTCGATTTAGATACATATTGAAGTCTAAATTTTTACTCGATTTTCTTCCCTTAAGGTTTTTTTGAGACACTAAATTTTAAGCTCCCACAACTTAAATCTATGGCAATAAATTCTAATTCTCACAATTGAAATTTGAGGCAACAAATTTTATCTCTCTTAGAGATTTTTTCATTTTTGAACCACAAGGGAACAAATTATTTTCTTCAGAAGAGAGAATTTTTGCAATCACCGAAGGTACCAAAAAACAAATAGTAAATGAGAAGATTTCAGAATTTTTCTAATAATTTTTTCAATTATTTTCACCAAAAGCTTCTTCTTGACTTCCTCTTTTCCACCCTTAAAAAAAAAAAGTTATCCTCTTTCAAAAAATAATTGGTGGCACTAAAAGGCTTTTTCCAGAAATATTTTACCCAAAAATTCAGAATTTGATCTCCTTAAAAAGAAATTTTCATGGCTGAATAGAAGGTTTTTCTTTTCTAACTTTCACATGCTAAATTTAAATTTGATCCCATGTTTGCATTCTTTCTCACAAAACCCGTAAAATATTAAGAAATTTCTCCACTAGCCAAATGCTACAAGGTGGCGGTAAACCATAAAAAGCACTTGGCAGAAATTTCCATCATGCTCAAAAAAGGCAGTAAACAATTTTTTTTTCTCGCAAACATAATATAATACTCACATAAAACTTTCAACATCTTACACCGACAAAAGCACAAGAACATGTAGCAAGAATTACAGAATACTTTATGTGCATCCATGAGCCAGTTAAGAAACGTCGTATATCCCTGCTGCAAAATCAGCTTTTCAAAATATTTCTGAACATTAAGCCGGAAGAAATTTTTTCAGAAAATAAAACAAGTCAATAAAAGTTTCAAACTCCTCCCAATATATTTTGTACCTGTAGTGACTCAACCAGACATAAAAAAAAAACTTTTTAAACAAATTATCGTATTTCATGTTATTTCTACATCGTAAAAATATTAAAAAATTCACAAATTATAAATAATATTTAGAATAAATTTCAATCTCCAGCAGCACAAAAAATAAATAATTAGTAGATATTAGAGAGTGGAATAGGTAGAAAATAGGAAAACACCGTTTATATATCAAGAATAATTGTGATGAGTCAAGAATTTACCCAGTCTCTTTTGAATGTTTCATATCATACCAATATAGCGGCCTTAGTTACACCGCCTTCAGGATAAAACAGCCAAACCATTTTATTGTAGCTCTACACATACATACATTGTTGTGGAGCAATGCTCTACCCACGCCTTTTTTTGCCTAACATTATTAAAAGATGTATAAAATATAAGTTTTTTTTTGGATTAAGGACCAAACTAGGAGAGAGAGGGGATGAGAGAATGAGAAAAAGGATGTTAATTTCCGCATAAAACCTTAGATATATACAACCCTCATTTCATGCAACGGTAAAGCACGAAATTAAGGGAAAATAATGATAATACCGTTGCTAGTTTTAATGCACAAGAAACGTTTTTCTCAAAGTTGTAAATATAAAGGCTATTTAAAAATATTTATGAGACTTGAATCATATATTTCCTTTTTTATTGAAATAAAATAGTCCAACATTTAAAACCAACTAATTTAAATAAACCATCATGATTATAATTTAATGGCTCAGTTTTCTGGTTAATTTGAACAGCCAAGAATGACGTGGCCTTTGGTGGTAAAAAACATTCAAGACAAGAAATAGTGAAAATTTATATAACTTACATATAGTATATCTTTAGGTACTGGGCACTTTAATTTCTGCCTTTCCTACTGGTTATCCGCACATCTTCATTCCTTTTGCAGACTTTTGTATCATGGGTTGAGAGGTCCCTTTGCCTCTTCTATTCTTTTGGTCGGCTGCATTATGAAGTTCTCTTTTACTTTTTTATCTTTTCTGTTTTTGTGGGTATAGAATAACTATATTGAGCCACAACTAATCTAGTTCAAATTGCATCAGATCCGATAGGGCAAATTTCTATTATCAAATTTTGTTTTTCCATTTATGAGGCTCGAATTTGAAACTTTACTTACTCATTTTCATTCCATCTCATATATAGCCATTTTTGTGGTACTGCTCTCTTTTGTGTTTTCGGGTTTTAGATTTGTCTCTTTTGCTTTTTTTGCTCTACGGTGGACTTGCACAGCTTTATCTTTTAAATAAAATTTTCTTCAGCCGATAAAACAAAATAACATCGACCTAGCAGGCAGTGGGCTGGTTCTGCTTTGCCCCACGATTTGTTATTCAAGGAGAAATCTACCAGAGAGGCGCAAATCAGTTTCCAGCGAAAGTGGGCCCTCCTTTGTTGGGCTGGGCCATGTTATTTTTGGGGCTCCCCCTCGCATTTATGGAAGAAACTTTTTGGGTTTTTATTGGCCTAAATGCACAGTCAGTTCCTTAACTTTTCCAACTCTAATGAGTTAGTCCCTGAATTATGACTCAGTGTGACCTAGTCCCTCAACTTTGCAAAAAATCAAGATGCGTACCGGATCGTCTTCTTGAACTTTTGATTCTTCCTCTTCTTTCTGTATCTCATAAACCTACCTTCTCCATTCACTGCTGACAACTAAACTGCTAGGCTCCCCGCCTCTCCATTCCTTGTGAAGCCACCCCAACCTCCATCTTAACAAGAACCGGACCCACTTTCAATCCGTGTCAGTAGCTCATAGACATCATCAAGGTCACGTAGCATGCTTTCTGTCTTACAATGGATTAAGTTGCTTAATTTGGCAAAGTTGAGGGACTTGAGTCATTTAATTAAGCAAACTTGGGGTACTAAGATGCCCTGAGTCAAAGTTTGTGAACTAAATCAATAAATTGTGCGAGTTTGCAAAAGTGAAGGGATCAAATGTGCATTTAGACCTTTTTTATTTAGAGTCATTGTAAAATCATAAGAAGTCGTAAGATTTTATCAAAGCTCTTAAAAAAGATGAAAAATATAACCATCAAAATTATCCATGGAAAATTTATCTTCACTTACTAATACTCTAATAAGAATTAAACATATATACAATAGAAGAAAAATATTCTACAATCTATAGTTTATAATGAGAAGTTAAAAATATCTCACTTATCTAGTAGAATATATGGATCATCATGGCCAATGATAATATCCATATTATCATTTTTTCAAATTTTATATTTTCATGTTTTTATCTTTTTATTTCATGATTTGAGAGGTCAATATCATTTGTGCAAATACGTGTAGCATTATTTGCACTGTCTAATACTAAGAAATAAGAACTTTAATTAACGGCAATGGATAGAACTAAGAACTTGGCAAGAACTTGGCTCTGCCATGTGTGTAGAGGGGGCTTTGTTTGAACAAATGTCGTGAGGATTTAACACACCCAAATTACCAAAATTTTCAGTACATTAAACAGTTGTAGGCTTCTTAGTACTTAGCATCGATGAACCTAATTAGCTCCTAAACATTACACTCACCGTTACTTGTAGCCAGTGAAGGTTGAAAGGATGAGATTAGGTAACGTGGTTGGGTTCTAGGATAGATTTTGTAATTGAAGATTAATATATTTTTCACAAGTTTGTATCCTCTCAAGCAGGTTGAAGATTCCACATATTAGTGGTACGGTTTATATCAAGCCACATCTAAAGAACATGTACAGGACTAGATCCACCAAATGATCAGTCGAGGATCCGAATGTTCTTTTACAAGAGAATGGAAGGTTGCTTTTTTTTTAGGTTTCTGAGGATCCACGAAATAGTCTGAATTGCAACTGTTGTCTCTAAATTATTTGTATAAAGTTGTTTTAATTGCCCTAAAAGTACAAAGTATTGTTTAGCAGTCCTCAAAACCCAGCAAATGGTGAAATTTCGCGATACTTTCAGAATTGACTTTAAGTTTGTTATGATTATCTCACCTGCCACCATATGTTGTAATAACTTCCTTCATATCCAAATCCAATGCTAGCTATGCCAACTTCGAGAGATGGAAAAAATTACAAGAATAGGAAGATATGATGAATATGATATTTCAAAGTCCTAATTGTTTTATATACTTCGATGTTTTATGTGTCGACGCTTAAAAGCTAGCGCAATGTGTGGTTAATCACAAGATGGATGTAAAATTCTAACTAGTAACTCGGTTACCAATCGGTTGGTTTTTTTGCACTTTGACAAGTGATTGACAACCAAACGATTGATCGCAAAAAACTTGGTCGCTAATCAGTGACAATGATTGGCAACTAATTAGCATCACTAAAGACCCCAAGATGCTTTTTCACGATTGAATTACTGACGACCGAAAATTCAATCGTCATTTTCTATTGGAGTTTTACATTTCTCTTGTACTGACTTGAATTGTGTTGTATGACGTGAAGAAGCTGCCTGGGATACCAAGTTGGATAATAAAAAAAAAAAACAGGCATTCAAACCTGACAGGGTCATTAAGTTGCAATGTCTTTGGAAGTTTAAAAATAGTATTATTAAGAAATGTTTTGTAATCAGAGGACCACACAATATAAAATGCATAGCTGAGGGACAAAACTAGCCCCATGCTTGCTGTCGAAGAAGAACAAGATTGGTCTAAGCCAAGGTAAATCCAACCAAACTTAATCAAAGGAAACCCTACACTTACCATGCGAAAAATAGTTCCTATCATCGTGTTTCACGGTGCATAATAAGATACTTATCCAACCAGTGTTGGATACTAATGATTGGTGTGGTGGATGGGCCCGCTCGGTTCAATGACATGGGCTGGTACCAAAGAAGAGAAATAATGAATTGATAGGAACAAAAAACTGAGAGAGGACCACTGGAAATGGAGGAGGTGATGAGAAGAAGATCTCTATGGCGATATGGCTGACATTCGCACAATCTTGTGGAGAGGGCAGGGGACCAGAATTAAGAGCATTGGGGGGGGGGGGGGGGGGGGGGGAATTAATAAGAATTGAGCTCCAAGGGCACAGATCCAAGTACCAAAAGAATTGAAGCAGAAATAGCTATAAATACTATATAGAATTATACTTTCGTAAGGGTGCTTTTTTCCTTCTTTTATTATTACTGTTCTGTTATTATTATTTTTTATACTTAAAAACATTATTACAATTTGGAGAAATTACAAAAAAACCCCCTGAGGTTTTGCCAAAGCTCGGGTTTTGTCCCTTCTATTTCAAATACTTATTGTTACTCTCTGTCGATGTAACACCGTTAATGATTATTAAGAAAAAAAACCCCCCTTTTACTATCCTAACTTTATTTGTTCGATAGCTTTGCCCCCCCAAATTAAAACTTGAACCAGAAACCTAGAAACCAAATTGAAACTCAAATCTGAAACCAAATTGAAACTCGAAGCTAAAACACGAATCTGAAAAAAAAAAAAAATTTAAAAATCTGAAAAACTCAAGAGCCCAGCAGCTCCGTCAGATCTGGTGCTCTATCTGATTCGCCTTCCTCGCTCTCGCTGCCTGCGATTTGGACCTGCCGGAGAGGCCAATACCGACGACGACTACAACGGAATCGGACCTACTGGAGATGAATCGGACCGAGGAGCTTCCCGATCTTATAACAGCCGAGGACAAAGGACTCTTTGGTGGTGGCACCGGGTCCGGAATTGAGAATGTCGGAATCATGAACGCCGGAATCGATTCGTCCAAGGCCGCACTTGAAGACTTACCAGATCTGACAGTGGCGGTGCCATGGGTAACGGTGGTGACAGTGCTAGAGGAGAGTCCGCGGGTTTGGGTCAATCCGTTCTCCATCTGTTGCTCCTCTCGATTCGTCGAACACTGCTTTCATCGGCCACACCACCGTACTTAGCCACAATCATCTTACCCCTGAATTTATGGATGTACGGGACCGATTTCGTTGAACGTCAGAGGCCGATTTAGTTGAACATCGAATGCTGAACGCCGCGATTTCGTTGGCCTCTCGTCACCATCACCGTGCACGCCACACTCGCTGCTGTCGCCGTGCTCTAAAATCGGATATTCGATCGATGCTCGAATCACTGGTACAGTTTCATACGTCCGCTTACAATTGGGACGACGGGATAATCGATTTGGAGAAGGAGAGAAAAGGCGGATATGAGGGCAGCGAAGTGACGACGATGGTGAGGGGAGAGAAAGGGGAGGAAGGAAGAGACAGGAGCGATTTTGATCAGTTGATTAATGTTTTTTTCAAATTAATTGGTTTGATTGATGGGTTTTAGTGGTTAGGGGCAAAAGTCTTAACTAAGAAGTCTACGAGGGTAAGTCAGCAATTTTTCCATTCTTATGTTAACGGTAAATGATGATGTTAACTTAGCAGGGGAAAAGTGTAGGTATTTGAAACAGTGGGGACCAAACGGGAGGTTTAGTAAACATTAAGGAGGTTTTTGTAATTTTCTCTTTACAATTATACAATGGAAAATAGGGAGGGGTTTCTACTGTTCATAAACAGTAGCCCTTGCTTTTTTTTTGGGCTTTTTTTATTTTTTGATAAAACCTCTCTTTTGGTCCCTGAATATTTCATGTCTGCCATACTGATCCCCAATTTCTCCTTCCGTTGCGAGAAACGGTAAAGACTATTTGTTGATGATGGTAAGATAGGCTGATAATAAAGTATGGGGACTGCTTTGCCGAAACCAATAACTTAGGACTAAAAGTACATTTATCTATTTTATGGCAAGTCCCCCATCAGGCCGTTTCTTGTTTTTTTTTTTCTGTGAATGTTCAAATAAATCCCTCTTTTGGTCCCTCAATATAACAATTTTTCTACAGTGCTCCCCAACTTTTGCAATCTGTTGGAAACTTTAGAAAAAAAATTTGGATGGTTTATTTAAATTTAAAATGATAGAGCCTTAAATGGAAATAAGAGACATGTTTTTATTAATCATATTAAATACCAAAAAAATTCCTTTTACATGATTTTATTTAAAGGTTTAGTTAGATAGGTCAAATTTAAAGCTTTGATTAATTAAAATTAAACACAATTTATATAACGCACTAGTGTTTTACATGAGATTTGATTTAGAGTTTTAATTAGTTAAAATAGTGCATAATTTGTATTACGTATAGGTGATTTATTCTTAAAAAGTTTCATTTTATCATTGAGTCATTAGTGAGTAAAAATTTGAAAAAAACTTATGCATATATATTGTACAATGTTATCCTACATTATAAATACTATAACCTTTTTCATTCTTTTGATGATTTCATTTGAATTAGTTAAAGAAACTGCTTTGACAATTTTTCATCTGTTATCTTTAATGTTTTTTTAACAGTAAGTGAACACATCTTCATTTAGCTATTTTGTGTATTTACAATTATCTAAATTCGGATTTTATTTAATATCAAAGTATATCTTACCTTTTTATATTGTTCCATCAATGGCTTACATTATTACATAGGTTTCCACATATCTCGCTTATTTCTAGAAGCGGCAGACCAATATTTTTACTATTAATCTATGGTGAATTATATTATACATTAACAGTTCCTCATTTTTTACCCTTTTCTTGGATGCCATTGACTCTTTTTTTAAGTTTGATCCCCTTTTTATAAGGAAGTTGCCTTTTTGAGAACATGTATTAACATTTTCCATTTTCAGTTTGTTTCATATTTTGTTTTGGTTAAATTTCTATTTCAATCCCTGAATTTTCACTCTTTCCGAATTTAGTCCCCAAGTTTTTTCCTTCTTCCATTTTGGTCCCCAAATTTAATAACTATTAAACTAGATTTTTTCTATTTGCTCTCTTGGTTTCAAAATTTTTTTATTGTTTTTGATATACTATCTTTTAAACTAAGACATTAGTCACCATAATTTATTTATATTTAGTTAAATCATTTTTTTGAATTTATTAAATCAATTGTTAAACTTTTAATACATAAAATTTTTACAATTTTTATCTTGGTCCAAACTTTTTTTGTCATCTTTCTTTATTATTGCTTTCTGGAAGAAACTTTAATCATTATAATTTGCCTATTTTTGACTATGGTTCTAGTTGATTTAGCTTAAGTCAATTTTTTTCATTTTTTTTTATTAAGTTAATAGTTAAACCATTAATTGATTTATATAAGTTAAATACAGTTTTGTATTTCAGTGATTTTTTTCATTATTGATGATTGAATTTTGCAACATCAATTATTTATTTTAAGGTCTATAGTTTACTAAAATAATTTGGTCCACAATTGCTAAAATTTAAAGTAAATTTTTCTAGATAAATTTTCCATTAATATTAAAAATTAGAGTTTGAATTAATAACAGGTGAAAAATTTTAGTAAATTGTTTTTAATAACAAAGAAAATATGTATAGATTCAAAGTATATACAATTTTTTATTTCACGGTATTATGTTTCGATCATAACTAATTATTTTAATGATAAGAATATAATGTAAATAGTACCCAACTCTAAATTGAAATAAAGTAAAATTTTAGTTGATCAATATGAATTTATGAGTGAAAAATTTGTAACTACTTATAATAAAAATTTATTTTAATGCTAAATTTATTCAATTAAATCTCCACAATAACGAACGGATCATCAAATCCTCGTTATTATTCTAATTAAGGGAATGAGCATGCCAGCAAATTTTTCAGAATCTAAAAGACAACTGAATCAATTTTATTGATGGCATGATATAAAAAGTGGAAAGGCTGGAGTTGGACACACAAGCTTTTTCGGGACCTAGAGTGCAATCAAACCAATTTTGTTGGTGGTATGATCGATGTAGGAAGTGAGGAGGTTGGAGTTGAATTTTAGATATTTCCGATACCCCTCACACCTTGGCCATTTTGTGGAGGCGCCGGCGCCGGGAAGTTTGGTAAGGGTTCTCTAATATATATATTCATGAGTGGGCTCGGGAAAATGGCATCCGATTGCTACAGGCAACAACTCACGGAAATTCCCATTATTATACTCTTTCCTGGAAGTTTCTAGTTTTGCCCCCATCCATGTTTTGTTTTTGGGTTTTGGAGGATTTTTTATCCTCATGTTGCAGCTGTTCTTTTTTTTTTTTTCATAATGACATGGCAATAAGGACAACAAAATTGACAGTTTTTAAAGTCACCAACCCAACAGTACTGATGCTTCTTGTTTGCGGCCAAACCCTTGAGAATTTTGTGTGTTTGGTTGGTTTATTCGTTCATTCGCCATCCGACATTGTAAGTGAATGTTGCATGTGGTTAAACCCCTTGTCTCCATTAAAGGACACTCAAGTTCAGAAGTCCTTGTAAGTAGACAGGGACACAGGTACTAAGGGACGGAGAGGAGCTGTCACCCCTAAAATTTTTAAAATATTTTATTAATAGTAGTTAAATGTAATATAAAATTTAAAAAGTTTTGAAGTTAGATATTTATTTGTAAGTTGTACAATTAATAAGGAACTTTGATGTATTTTGTGCTTTTAAATGTTTCACCCCATACCAATAGAGAGGCCTCTTTATTACCCCTCAAGGCTTCAACTCTCGAACCACATTCAACTAATTATAACCGTTCATTAATTTTTTCACAAGTTTTCAACCATTTCATCACTGAAAAAAAAGCTCTACAAACGGATTTTGCATTGTAATTGTTTTGCATAATTTTATGATGATTTAGGTCAATTTATTATGATTCCCAAGTAATCATGATACAAACTGGTTAAGTAAATTAATTCTTAAGTGTCTAAAATATGATTTTATAGGACCAACATTGACAGATTGATTCGTCTGAGATTGACTCTTCTTGTGTCAGTTGCCTCTATAGAATATGTTTTTCAACTAAAAAATTTCTGAAGATCAGATTGAAAAATAAGATGGATAATGGTTTTTTTGTTGATAGTTTGCTTTTCTATATAGAAAAAAAAATATTATAGAGATTTTAAGTGTGGATTTAATACTTGATGATTTTATGGATTTGAATGAGCATCATATTAAATTTTGAGTTATAAAATTTTGAATTAAACTTAATTATTGTAGTTTTTCAAGTTTAATGAGTTTATATATATAATATTATTTGATATTTTCTATTATTGATTGTAAATTTATACATGTTAACAATCCACTCACACTCTCGCCTATGCCCCACCCTTGTAGACTCGATTTCTAACTACATCCCTATAAGTATATGACACTTAACAAGCCAATCGTCAGGCTCTAGCAAGTAATCTCGAGTTAGAAACTTAACCTGACGATTACTCAATCTCTAAATTCATAAATCTTCAAGAAGGCCAAAAACAGGAATTAAAGGCACTTAGAAGCATTGTTACCAATTCTCACCATGTATGTTTTTTTATTGACTTTGATAACTTGTAATATGATCATCTTCCTTAACTTTGTTGTTGGGTTTGTTGGCTAAAATCCAAGAAATTTATATTAGTTTTATTTAGGATTTGATTTTAGTTTGCTTATATGCTTAAGGTTTCTCTATAGCCTATAACATATTGTGATAGGATTTTGAGTATGATTTGAAAAAAAGAAAAAAAAAAACAAAATGATGAAGAGGCAATATATGAAAACTTTCAAATATGGGAGATTTGAAATTGGGGAAGAAGTAAGACGAAAAGACTTTTGTGATTCTCACATTTTGTAATTGTGTGAGAGGAAAACATTTGAGTTATTAGTAATATGTAAGGGATTCATAAGACAACATGAATACTAAGGACATATTTCTATTGTAATTTACATATTTTTTTAGTAGGTAAAGTTCATTGGGGTAACCTAACTTTTTTTTTGTTCTGATCTTTAAATTTGTCTTATCGAACTACATAAACTTATATAGCATGCATCAATTGGGTATTTTCTGTCGATATAACTATTAAATATGATAGAAAATGCTGATGTGGTATTAAATAATAATAAAATAAATTTAAAATAACAACTTTGGTCTTTGAACTATTTCAATTAATAATTTTAAACCTTAAATTTCTAAATTTATTATTGATACCCTTAATTTCATCCTCAACAATTTCATTAGCTTTGTGCCATCAGTTGCCCAGAACAAACAAGAACAACGAAACAAATCTCTCCAAAATCAGATTACCCAGCAGTGGCTAGAGTACCTTGTCGCTACTTCCGTCTCCTCTTTGCCCCCATAACTACCTCTGCTCCTAATCGGGGCAATCCAACTCGTTCCATCCTCGCCAGACGTTCACTGATCGTCTCGCTTGGCTATGAATCTCAGTTCTTTAGCACCAGGGCATTTGGGCAGAGATCCACTGGGGAGCCACTTTGTGGGTGGTTTGCACTGCATCGTTGGGAGCACCTCATGAAGGGAAGGATAGGGAATCGGTAGTGGAGGGGCGATCAAATGGGCGTTTCAATTTCTTCGACGAAGCCACTCCAGCAATTAGGGGAATGAAACAAATCTTGATCCCAGAGGTCGATCGCAACGAAGCCCAAAACCAGTCTTCATTATCTTTAAATTGTTCTGCTCAATTTTTGGATCAGTTGTCCTGATTCTCTTCTATTTCTATATTTTCTTTTGAACTTTTCTAGTTTTTATTTAATTTATTGGATTCGATTTCTGGTTCTATGTTGGAGGTACGATAAGCTGGGTAAAATTGGCAGAGATTGGCGTCCAATTGGCATTTGCAGGTTTTTGGGAGGGACCATGAAGGTCTCGTTCATCCTCAACGGCTCCATCTACGCATTGGGCTTCAAATCGGTGATCTACGTGGTGTCAATGGCAAATCTGAGTGATCGAGGACGACGGAGAAGGTCAAAAGCCTTTGCGGTTGCTGCTTGTTCAAGCGCTTGAATCCCAGTGGCATTGTCGTCGTTCGCAATAGATGCCACCAGACCAAGCCATTGTTGCGAGATCTCCGATCTTTCCCACCGTTCTCTCGTTCGTTGTTCATCTCTCGTTCATCTATTTTTTGAGAGGGAGATCGTGGCATTGGGAAAGCAATTAAAGGAAGGAGGAAGAAAAGTGAAAGTTGAAGACTTAGAATTAGTGGTTGGAAAAGTTTGAGGACCTTAAGCTATTATTTTAAATTTATTTATTGTTATTTAATGTCATATCAGTATTTTTCATCCAACTTAATGGTCAAATTGACGAAAAGTACTCAATTGGAGCTTACTATATAAGTTTATATAGTTCGATAGGACAAATCTAAAAGTCACGTACCGATTTAGGACAAAAATATAAGTTAAGATACCCCCAATGAATTTTATCCTTTCCTGAGTTGATTTCTTTCATTTATGGATATATGCTAGTTAAGAGTCAAACCACATTAAATTTGTTGTATACCTGTCTGATTCTGTTTGATTCTATTTACTGTACGTGTATGTTAGTTGAGTGTCAAAATCATGTTAACTGGCTATTCGTTTTAGGTTAAATTGCCTATGTTAACGTGTTATAAAATTATGAAAGTGGACTTGGTTTTTAACTGACTATGTTTGGCCCTGAAATCACATGAAATTACAAAATGTGCCATTCATGCTTTCAGCCGTCCACCCAACTGCCATGGGCTGCCCCAGACTGCTAACACCGCCTATCCTAGGCGTATTTTGTCATTGGAGATGTGAAATTAGAGGGAGGAGCCGCTAACGAAAACGTCCTCACCACTATCCGCTCTTGGTCCAACACCTTACCCTGCCGCAATTGGCCGCCCGCACTTCTGGAGTCCACTCCTTCCATTGTCGTGTACTACCTCCGCTCCTCATGCTTTCAATTTGAAGGAAAATATGTGATAGAGGCTAGATTGCAATGCCCATCGCCAGTTGTTCATTGCAATTCCGATCCATCTCAAACTATGGCTGCTTCTCAAAGGGTATCCATTTCATCGTCTAGGACACTGACTTGTTTCAACTTGTCCTTCGCATCATCAACAATCAGCCTCTAATCTTTCTGCATCATGTCCACAGAGCTACCTTACCAAGTTTTCGCTAGAAACAAATGAAACATAAAAGACCCACAACCTCGATTCCCAGCTTTCATCTCCATCTACCTTTGAATCCCTCAAGACCCATCTCATCCACAATCAAGAACCATGGAGGATTCTATTTAATTTCAAACTTTTATTTTTTAGAATAAGCGAAGATCGTGGTTTGGTCCTTTGATGTGGATGAGCGGTGTCTGGCATCTGAATTTGCTTAGCACGATTGATTGCAAGAGCCAAGAACAACAAATTTGGGTGGGTTAAGGGTAATTTTGTCTTTTTCTATACCAGGTCGCATGCTCAACCCATTTTAAAATGAAAAAACAGGTTAATTGAGCCGTGTTACTTGTAACGAACTGGCACTAAATTTGTTATGAGCTTATCTAATTCTATTTGTTGTGCTTGAAGAGTGATTGGAGAACCTTTTCCCCAACATTTGTATATTCAAAATAAAAATCCTAGTAATCTCCTTGACTTTTTTGTCATGTTTGAAAAGAAAAAACAAAGTTATTTTACAAGACAAAATCTTCAACAAGTCCTTAAACTATGAAATAAAATTTCATCCAACCCACAGCTTTTACTTAATTCAACGCTTGTCTATTTAATTTGATTCAGTTACTACCCAAGTTTAATTTACTGGTGCATGAAGAAAAAGCTGGAGGTTGGACAGATATTGATGAATTTGTAGTATTTTAGTTGGAAACAGATTCTATGCTGGTGAGTGATATAGGAACAGCAATTACATGCTTACCATTAAGAAGTCAACCTAAACTCGCAATTAGTGATTCAAAGTCCCACATTAATCACTAATTAAATTAAAGAGAAAAGTTAAAACCAAGAAAATGCAAATTAACTAAGATAAATTAACTCATGCTCATGGATAAATCCACAAAGGAACTAAGATCAATATCAATTCTCCAGTTTCTAATAGCTTGTATCCACTGTTTTTGTGTCAAAAAAAAAAAAAGGTAATGTCTTTTTCTACGAAAGAAAGCCTCGGTTAATACTTAATACTTATGATTGTCACTTAAAGTTTAAAGTTCAAATGTTTAATCCCTCATTCTTCTTTGACCTAAATGAGCCAGTGGTCCCTTAACTTTGGTGACTCACATGAGTTAGTTCCTAAAATGTGACTCATTGCAACTTAATCCTTTAAGTTTAATAAATGTTGCGACCTAGTCCCTAATTGGACGGCAAGATGGATGGCGTTACTTAGCCCACTAGAAACCATGGAACTTGAACATTTTCCCTTAAGAGCGAATGCCACCCATTCCTGAAAGTCACCATTGAATGACTCGGTTCTGTAGCATTTAGGCTGAACAATAATAGCCACATGGTTTTAGGTCTTAATTTTGTATGGTTTATTTCAATTTTTGTTCAAATCAAATCTGGTTTTTCAAAAATGTTTATAAATCCTAACCTTAATTTTTGAAATTAAATGTTTTCTATACGGAATTAATGAATAGGATTGATTCCTTTGTTTCAGTGGCCTTCAAGGAGCAAAATGTTGTTGATTTTTAAACCCTAACTACGAGTGCACGGGATGTATGTAAATAGGGTGAATAAAATATCATTCTCACGAGGATTGATTTGTATTGTTCACCAATTACCACTACTTTGAGACTCACTTAGCTAAACAAGCAACAATTGATGATTTACTCAATAGGAGAATAACTAATTGCAACTATATTTAAATTACTACTAAACAAGAACAACAAACACAATGCAAATTAAGGGTTTTCTAGTGAATTAACAAAACACACTTCCTGTGGTTTTTGTCACACCTCACACAGGCCCTGGCCCATTCATTCTGTACTACACTCACCCATACATTAGTTAAAGTTAACAACTAAGATATTTCTGGAGTGTTATTAACAACTTTTAATTCGGCCAACCAAAGTTACTTAACCTTAAGTCTTATTTTCTTAAGATATCTAGCCTGAGAGGTGGCCCAGAAGGCTTTTGAGAAATACCTAATTAGTTCCTTGCAACAGAAGTAGGGCCCAAAAATATTAACTTGCAAGACAAGCAAGGCTGTAAATGGGTAACTTGCATAACAAGTAAGGCAAACACTCAATGAAGTTAAGTGTTTTGGATGTGTGCAGCTCAAGTGTACTACTTAGTGCATGGCAACCAAGAAGCCCAAGATATTCAAAGTTTGGAAATCCAAGTTTGAGTATTCGGCCATAAATAAAAGATGGGAGGTTCACAATATAAAACATACTTCACATTCATAACAAACCACACATGGGCCCATAAGTTGTCAAGTACAAAACCATACCACAAAAGCAAGCATAATTCGGCCCACTAAGGTACTCCATGTACCACAAAAACTAGGCATACCTGAGACTATACACAAATGTACATAACCAAAAGTAGTCTACCTAGTACACCAAACATGGGTACATGCCATAATTCACCAAAGTTTTCATTAACCAAATTATGCTTACAACCCGAAACCCTTACTCTCCAAATAAAACCTTAAGTGTGCCATAAAGCAAGACACACTGTAGCACAAGTCCTATGGCCATGTTCATGGTCATGAAGGTAAAGACCACTATCAAAGCAATAGTCCACACATCCATTGCTGCCCACCTAGACAGTCCTACTCTACAAGCTTGCACAACTTAAACCATAAGTCTCGGCTAAACTTCAAATGAAGACTTGTAATATAGTAGGTTAATCAAGCCAAGCACACATTGGCACATACCTTAGCACACAAGCAAAACTAGCACACACACACTAGCAACTCAAGCAACACTACTCAAGCCGAACGTCCTTTCCTGAAATATAAAAGTATGGGCAATGAGTAACAATACTCAGTAGAGTTCACTACTATACCAACTCATTAAAGAGTTTATTTAGTTAAGCCGAGTGTAAACTCTAAACTTAACCTCCTTAAGCTCATGATAACCTGCAAAATAAGACACAAAAACACCAAAACCACAACATATATATATAACATACTAACATATCCGAGACATATAAGCAAGAATACACAAGTAAGGGGTTAGGAAGCACAAAGCAACACTCAAGCACACAATGTACACACTCACACACCACAATGACCATTCGGCCGAAACCATAGCATGTGTCCTTGTGCACCATGGCACATAATACTTCACCAATTTGATCCACATCCACTAGAGCTCCGAAATACCTAGCAAATTGGCCTTATTCACTAGGATTTCTAACACATGCCCATAGTTAATTAGCTAATCAACAATCCAAACCGAATCATCACAATAAGCCCATCAAGTAACTAAGGTCATTTAGCATAATTAACCATCACTTAGCCACTTTATCACTTGAATCATGGCGTATTACCAAGCAATCAAGTAAATTAGTGAACCCTACCTTCAAATCAACACTTGAGCTTCTCGGTTATGCTTGAGTCAAAATGTGTCCTTCAATTCAACTTCTTAACACATTTTAATCATCACCAAATCACAAAAATCACTTGCTCATGGACAAATTTCCAAGGAAACCAAGTGAACTATGATTCTTTACCTTGAAACACAGCTTGAATGCCTCGGCCTCTCTTTGTTCCTTCAAACCAAAACTCCAACTTGAATCCTTAGGTCGCCTAGTGCCAAGAATGGAGATGCCAAGCTCAATTTCGCGTTCAAGCTCCCATTTAACATGAATTTAGCATGGATTCGGCAGCACCTCCCTTTTGACTCCCAAGAACACTAGGAGCTCGGTTAACCCGAAACTAAGGAAGGTAATGAGTGCCAAGTTTGGGTGGAAGCATGCATTAGCCGGTTACACGCCAAATGGCTTCAAAATGGGTTTAATTTGCTTCTTGGCCATGACACATTTTTGCATGGCTCATTTAACCCTCCAAGACTCCATGACCTTGTTTTAGTCATTAAAACATAGGCATGTTTCGGCACTAACATCATTTCATGGCTCACAATGCCAAGCACTAACTAAAAGAGTTTAAAATGACCATTAGTCCCATGTGTATTTCGGCCGAATAATATAACAAGTATAATTTAGGCAAATCAAGGCAATGATGGCTTAATTCCTTAATGGGAGACAAGATTTGACCGATTATCATTGAAATTTACCAAAATTTGGCCTAGTATCCCACTAGTCCCCTTACAACTTTGCATGGCCAAAAGTTCTCATTCATAGTTTGTAGTTTCATCAGCACCACTAGTCTCAATGTGCATTATAGTCTTCCAGCTTTGTTTTCTTGCAACAACTCCATGTCTATTTTCTTTGTGCATTTAGGACCCAATAGTTCTCAATTTAGCACTTACACAACTATGCCTTGCCCTCACAAGTCTTGCATGTTTTCATAGTGTTTCTCTTTATTTCCTTGGCCTGAGCCAAGCACTAGGGAATGAATCTAACAGTTTTCACTATTTGACTTGGTTAACTAGTGAATTAAGGCTAAAAGTTTGATTTTCCTACTTGTTGGTGAAGCTAACTAATTAGGGTCTTACTTTCCTAAGTGAAAAGGTCACTCTCCCAAGCTTACAAGCTTACACTAGAATTGACTCCCATTCGAATTGCTAGTTCAAGAGGAGCATTATAAGTTCAATTTATCTTCACATAGTGTCCTAGACTAGTCTTCTAACAAGCCCATGGCCACTACACTCCTCTCCTAATTCCAATTCCTTTTAATCTTTTTCAAGAATTTAAAAGAAATCTAATGTAGAATTGACTAGGGCCCTTAATCAATCACTACAACAATAAACTCAAGGAGAGGAGTAAACAAGCAAAGGAGAAAAATAAAAGACAAATAGCCATTAATCCAACCAACATAACGAATTCAAGTGGTTATAACCATAAAAAATGTAGAGAAAACTATTTCATAATCAAGCTAACATAAACATGAAAATACACAAAACAATATCCATGTCTAGCTACAAGGAAAAGGAAATAAGGAACCAAAGTGAACTAAATGAGCTTGATTCCTCAAGTCTTCAAAAAATCCTCAAGAGCTCCAAGCATCTTCCAAGCAACTCTACACAAATACCTCCATAAGATGATGAAAGTTGAGATGAGAAATGAAGAAGAAAACCTAGCTTTAACTTGGAGGAAGGAGATAGAATGCCAAAGTGCCAAATTTTTCTAAAAGATAAGCTCTCCCATCTTCACCTGCCACCAAAAGGATAAAACCCCTCCACTAATGGCAAACCAAAGTTCAAAATAAGAGATAAGGCACCACAAAACCCGGACATAGGGGGCACTGAGGCGCCCAAAAAGGTCATCTGGTGCTGGAGCGCCCAGAGCACGACAAGCATCGATGCTGCAACACCCCCGAAGTTGCAGCGCCTATGACTTAACTTGGCACCAGCGTCGTAATGCCCAGGAAACAATCACAGCTTCCAAAACTTTTAATCTACGGCGCTGCAGTGCCACTTGGGTTATAACTTTAATGAACTATTGTTCCCAACTTTTCATTTTTCACCTCGCTCGCTTTCAATCCAATTTGGCTCGTCGATTCTTTTTTCCATCCTACAAAATGAAAGTCCAAAGCGAAAAATTGCAGAAAATGTGATACGGTAATGTAGAAAAATAACCTCGAAAATGCTAAAAAAGTCAATAATTTTGACTACACAAATTGACATTTATCACAAAACCCCCATAATTCCATGTTCGTTTGTCAAAATTTATGCCGTCAATGTATTTTTTAAGATCGATCGCTGGAGAAGGTCAATAACTGCAAAAGGTAGAAGCCAGCCACGAGGACGACACTGTTGGGGTCGGCAGTCCCCTAGCAACCTTACCGCCCCATTTGGATGCTTCCAGTAGCTGAGGTCAATATTGCCAATCAATAGCTAAGGTCGATGGATGACAGCTGGCTCCTCCAGTAGTTGCTTATACATCACGAAGAAGGAAGCAAGGGGGCAAGACGTGACGTTGTCAATAGCACATGGTAGCCATAACCATTAAAAGGACTAAGGCGCATAGACTTTCCAATTTACAGGACTAAGTTGCAACATTTATCAAATTTAAAGAACTAAATTGTGATAAGTCAATTGTTAGGGACTAACTTGTGCGAGTCATCAAAGTTAAGGAACCACTGGCAAATTTAGGCCTTGTTCTTTTGATTTGGCTCCGGTGTACCAGAGAAAAAATGAAAATAAAAACTAGTAGATTTATTTTGTGTCAGGAAAAGTTTCCCAGTCTTACCCGAAAAAACAAAAAAAAAACAAAAATAGAAAAACATATATAGCAGATGTAGTGGCTTCATTGGGCTATATAAGAGAGGAAAGGCAGGCCGACGTCTTCAAGGCTTCATATCTAATAGGCTAATAAAATTCTGGATTTGTTAGATTGATGGGCCGGAAAAGAGGCAGACCCACTCTGGAATCCAAAACACTTTGAACTTTCGTATAAGCTTGAAGATGTACCAAAACGGAAGCTTAAAGAATTCCAGACTTCAGGGCAGGGGCCTACGTATTTATAGCACACCTTGGTCCAGGTATAAGACGAATGAGACATGACAAATGAAGAGTCCTAGGAAGAAACAAGAATCAATCGCTTTCTCTTTCATAACCATCCCAGGAAACTGTCATAAAGCCATGGCTGTTCCTCACAGCCAATACCAGGAACTTCCTCTCAGGTTGCTTTGCTTCTTGCATTCTGTTAAAATTAAGTACCGCTGCATAACAAGCTGCCAAACATGATTTTACCTCATTTACAGCTGAGCATTTCCATGTCTCTTCAGCTTTATGACTTTGATGCAGTCGAAGAATAACCCTGAAGAGAATGCCCTCCTGAATCTACATAAGGTCTGACAAAAGCCCTCCGCCACCAGACCTCGAATGCTCGTTGAAGGTTTGGGCAGTTGTCACCAGCCTTCAAGAAACTGCCCAGCCAAGCAAGCAGAATGGTCTGCTGATCCTCCAGTGGCAGAGTCAGGATTGTTCTACCGATACCTTCTTCCACAACTTTCCGCTCAAATGTCCTGCAGCCGTGCTGTAACCAACTGTAGTCATTAATCAAAGGCTGCAACCAGGTATGTAGTAATAATTGACGAGTTTCCTTTGCCGGGAGCAGCTCCCCTTTCCCAATCCCCACGAATATCCTTGAAGTAATGCAGCTAACATGGTAACGCAACATGGTAGGCAACTTTGAGTGTAGGATTGCCAACTCTTTCTGGTCTGCCCACAGGAGAGCATATTCATCCCCTGATTGTCTACTGAGAAGGATCTCAAGCAACCATATAAGATTGTCAGCTTGCAAAGCTATTTGCTTCGACACAGATTCTTTGTTATCAAAAGATTTGATAGTCAAGTCTAATTCAGCTGCTTTCTTGAACAGGGTAGCCAATGAATCCAAACTGTTTCTGCATGATGCATAAATAGTCTTATTAAATATCTCATCTGAACCTGCACAGCTAGGTATATTGTTGTTTTCCTTAAGAAGCTTCAAAACTATCGCTTTCATCTCACGCCGGCCTCTCTCCTCGCTGCTGCTGAGAACAAGCTCTACTATGTGTGAAATGGTGTCCTTGGGTGTATGAGAAACTTCAGAAGAAACACGCTTTAAAACTGGATTCACCGATATTCCTTCACTTTGGAGCTGTAAGACTGAAGAGACAACTTTTTCTTCTTCTTCCTCCCCAACCCAAGGAACTGCCTCCAAATATTCCAAGCATGAACTTATGCATGAGTCGAACTTAAGTGATTCAGCAACCTGCAAAAACACTTTTTGCTCATGAGAGGTCCTGATAAATGCGAGAATTAGAAGTATTCTACTAAAGATCTGTTGTCTGACACACACATATCAGATTCACCAACCCTTTGTGAATATCACTTTCTGACTTACTTAAACCGAAAGTTGATAGTTTCTCATATCTATGACTATCACTCCAGTTCACGATCTGGACTAACTATTTACATAGCAAATCAATTTACTCAAGAGATTGATTTTAAAAGCAAAGATATTGATTAAACCAAAACAAATAGGGGTTGGTTCTGAATTGTTCGTGCAATACTTGATTAGTTTATGCACTCCATGGAAGTATCAACCATATTAATTAAGCCTAACCCAACAATCAATATCTTAGGATACATATGGCATACTTGTACTACACCACAGATGGAAAACACAGCCCACTGAACATCTGTATAAATACATACAGCCAAAAAGGGTATGAGGTACCTACTATTGCTAGCTACATGTAAGGTAGTTTATGTGTAACACAAAATTTCATCTGGATTAATATGACATTAACTACACTTGATGCAAGAAAAAGCTAAACATCAGCGAACACAGGCAGAGACCAACAAACCAAGAAAAACATACAAGATTAGTATCAGTCATTTCTTCATTTTATATAAAATGTTCCTCCAGCAAACAGCTTTCCATGATTCAATATCCAGGTAAAACTTTACGCAAATGCAAAAAGTAGCTTATAACAGAAACCACAATGCAAAATTACCAAGCAAACAAGAAAGAGAGAAAATTTCACAAGGAATAACGTTCACCGTTAACCTCTGGCATGGGAACCCAATTTGATACCAATGCATTTTAGTATTACTGATACACCAAACTCAAGAGCCAAACCATAGGCGGTAAAAAACCCTAGATAGCTATAGCACGTATTAAAACAAACAGCTAATGAGTTCAACAAAAGAAAAAAGGAGTTGTACACAGGAGCTCTCCACATCAGCCCCTATGAATTTGGAGATCATAACATAAAATCCCTAGTTTTCATTAAACTTAAACTACTAATACTGACAGCATAAATACACGCACAAGAACTGAAAGCACATGTGATGCCCCATTCCCTTTTTCAGGTGACCTTCTGACAAGGAAATAATGCATGCAAGTGCTACTAGTGTCAAGATCATAAGACAGCACATGCTCTAAATAACAGTCTTCCTTTCGCTGGATCCAGGTGGTAAATGTTAAGACATGAAAAGAATTCATAACCACTAGTAGGGGGCAAAATAGAATAAGCATATTCTGAACTTCCAACTTGCTCTAATCAAAACAGTGACCAACACAGGAACACAGTCTTACTTTCCAAAGGAGCACTAATCAAAATTACCTTGAGGATACGAAGTACTCTTGGAACACTTTGTTTAATTAATCGCTGCTTCATTTCCTTGCAATACATCAGCCCAACTGTCTCAACATATATTTCAACATCTTCGCACTCATTAATTTCAAAGCAAGACAGCCTAGACTCCTGTTCAGAAATTTTATCGGCAAAATACCTGCTATGCTCAGCAAGCATTTTCTTGTGGACACTCAACTTCACACAAAACCCTTGCTTCCCAAACAGAATTATTTTCATATCACTGGTTCCTGGTTCACCAAACTCAATTGCCACCTTCCTAGGCATATGTTCTACCTTAGGCCTTGATGCCCTCTCAGGAACTACTGGAGTACTTATAATGCCAGGGTTATCGGACGCACAAGTTTGTTGATCATCCAAAATTGCTCCTGATCTTATTGGGCCAGCAGCAGACATTTTCTCGCCCAATGAAGTTGGTTTCCTCTGACTGTCGGCCTTCGCTGGTGGTGAAGATGACTTTGGTTTATTCAGAGTATTTTGAGCTTTCAGGGTCTTCTGGAATACAACAGGAGAGGGACAACACCAAAAGCCTTCAGGGGTCACAGCAATTGGAACATTTTTAATCTTGGTTTGACCTTGCTCCACCCTTGAAATCTTAATTTCTGCCATTCTGGCTTACACTTACAGCATTATATAGACAAGACAATGCTGAATGTGCCTACGAAGTACAACTAGAGATCAGGTGTAAAGCAACAGCATCTTCTAACTGATTCGATTTAGCTGAAGTGCTCTCACTCTTGATGCTGAATTTCTAGATTCAAACCTCGTCCTTGAAGCTGGGAAAAAAAAGTGCATGAAATAATTGCTAATATACATTCTTTAAACCAGTTAACAAATGCCAGTGAATCAAATTTGCAGCTTTCTCATGAAACAATGAGTGCAAGGATAATCTGAAGCTAACCCAATTATACAAGACATTGCATACCAAATCTAAACAGTTATATTAGAGTTCGAACAGAAATCAATCTTCCAAAGGCACAAAAAGCAACTGTTCAAATTCATTAATGCCCCAATTGATGACAAGGAGTAAAAACTACTAATAATAGACATATACCTGTACTGAGGAGGATGGGTTTTACAGTTACACCAACGAAACTGAATCTTGGCAGCCCAGAACCTAAGAACTCAGCAAGAAGTTGTGCCTTTTAGCATCTTCAAACAAAACCCATCAGAGCTTATCTCTAATTCCCAAGTCCATGAGTGGTAGAAATGATTGAGTCGAGCTCCGGTGTCGAGCATCAAGGGAACAGAGAAACCAAGAGGAAATAATAGAGCGTCGGGTCACTCTCCTTTACCTTCCCCTATGAAAGAAAAACAAAAAAAAACTAAAGGAAAAGGAAAAGGAAAGAGAACAATTAGCTCTTCCTTTACTCTCTCTCTCTCCCTCTCTCCTGATAAGTATATGCTTTTGATGATGATTTTGTTTGTGCTGGTGGGTCTCGGAATTTCTATGTCCCCGCCCCCTTTTCAATATTCTTTTCTGCAACACTTTGTTCCGTAATAAAAAATAACGACGAGCACGCCTCTAAGTGCCAGCCTCTCTCTTCCTCTCTGCTCATCTTTACTGAATTTTCATTCTTTTCCACGTCTCCCTCTTTTACCTTTTCAGGGAAAACGCAGATTTAAGTCCCTAACTTTGTGTAGAACTGTCAAAAAAGGTCATATTGTTCTATATGGATCAATCAGTTCAAACAATCAATGAATCTGGCTATCTTATATAGAACCAACACAAGTATTTCTTTTTTATTTATTTTCGTCGTGCGGCTCATTAGCTAATCTAAATTCCATTTTGTTTCAGCACTGGAGGAGAGAATGAGGGAAATAAATAAAACGTGTCTTAACATCTCTTTTCCTTCTCTATAAAATAACTTGAATCAGTCGACATAAATTTGAAAAAGAACAGATAATATCGACGTACTTTTCTCTTCAAATATAATAAATTCTAGAAATAATAAATTCTCTATGCATAAAAAAAAAAAAAGAAGAAGAATAAATTCTCTTATAGCCCAATTAAAATAATGCTACTTAAACACAGTTTTTTCTATGAAAGTGAAAACCTAAAAACTGTGGAATTCATTCTTTGGGACTAGCTGGAATTACTCACCATAAATTGAATATTAACGGCTCCCTTTTTCAAAATAGCACAAAAATTTTCAAGAGCTAGATGGCTTACTCTAAACCATCATACGCAATTAATAGTTTTTCTATTCAAATTACAATATAAAATATTATAAGGTTTTAGATAGAGAAATGATAGACAACCTATTAATGAGTGAGTTTTTGCCTCTAAAAAAATTTATACCCTAACTCTCGAGTTAAAGGCAACCCTAATGTACTTTGAAATGGTAGTGGGCTTAAAGCTTCTCCCACAAACAATTAATAGTTGTCTTCGGTAAGAACCAAACTTGTAACGATCTCAAATCAAAGTGATGGTCAAAGGGCAAACGCCCTTATAGGCCTCACAAAATGGCTAAGCAATTATGCCCTAGAGGAGGTCTAATCAAGGAACCTCAGCTAAGAAAAGAGACTCCAAAATGATCTGCCCCTCGGCCACAAGAAAAGGGAATTTGTTGGGAGTACAAACCTCAGAACTCAAATCTGGCCGAACACATGTTCAGTCAGATCAGGGGTATTATGGGATTACCACTATCCCCTTTGCCTTACATAAACAAGGGACTTCCTAATATCAGAGGTAACCCCAAGTCCTCCCCTCCTCCCTTTTGTTATTCCTTCTCTAACACCCAATTCGTTTTAACTTTAGTCAATTAACTACAAAATGACTTATTTTTATTTTTATATTTTTTTTACTTGAAACTAATTTTAATTAAAAGCCAATATTATGTAGCTGCAATAATCAATTGAAAATACAATTTTTATAATCTTACTAAATTTTTATAAATTTTTCTAGTTTCAAGCCTTAAAAAAGAAAAATTCATAAAAATTTAACAAATTCCTAAAAATTTACTTTCAAATTGATTATTGCATCTACATAACATTGACTTTTAAATGAAATTTGTTTCAGGTAAAACATATGTAAAAGTAAAAAAAAATTAGTTGACTTTAGATAGAACGAATTGGCCCTAAATCTCTTGCATGACTTGAGCGTCTGAGAATCCCTCCCGGGAACACTTTGGGGATCCCCCTAGCTCCCCCACTTCTTTGGTGTTTCAGGTCTTCTCTTGCTGGAAGTCTGCTGTCCAGCCAATCACCATGTTTGCTTCAAACACCAGAGAGATTAATGGACGTCACAAAGGTACCTTTTTTTAAAATTTTTTGATACTACCACGAGATATTTCAGTTTTTATGGGTCAGGAAAATGGTAACAAATTCTTGGTTTATGAAGAAACCAAACTTACGCACCCTGTGACAAATTTGTTTGAAATTGGGCTCTATCACTACAAACTTAATAGATTGGCGCTTGTTTGACTAACAAAAAAGAAAAGAGAAGCGTAGCAAATTTCGCTTCAGTACGAAATCGAGGCTTCCTTTTGTTCCCCAACATTAATGTGTGGTTGTTTTATGTTTGTTTTTGCCTTTTTGGTTGCTTTTCTCAGCCGTTGCTAGATTTCCCATGCGACGAGACTATCGCTTTCATGTGCACAGGTAACAATGCTTAAATTACTACAATGGCCTCACTATCTTTAAAATACCAAATGCAATTCTTTTATGGACTGAACTGAATATCTCCATGATTTTATGTTCCATCATAATTTATTGATCGAAAGACTTCGGGTGGCCGATTTGGGGCTTGCCAATGGTGAAGGGTGGAATTTGCCTTTGCTCAAACAATTTTTTTTAGAAGATATTGTCTAGTATTTTCTTACTCTTTCTCCCCCTAATGCGTTCAATGGAAGTGATACTATGGTTTTGAAAGGAAATTCCAGAGGCTCCTATACTATTAAGAACAGTTACTCTCAGCTTGTGATCAAGAGATCTAACCATTTATTACTTCCTTCAAGGGGGGTTGGTAGGATATTTTCCAAATCCAAAATTCTCTAAAGTTACGAAAAGAGTGTGGGGATTACAATTGCCCCCAAAATTCAAGGTTTTTGTATGGAAATATCTTCTAAATGTCCTTTCAATAGATGGTAACTTTGCCTTTTATGGTAGCCTTCAAAGCAACATTTGTTACTTGTATAATTCCAAATAAGAGACATCACTCCATCTCTTTTGGGCCTGCTTCAGATCTGCAAACATATGGGGTCCTTTTTGCACTCATTTACCTTAAGATAACTTTATTTCCCTTGAGGCCTAGTTGACTTATTTTCTAGCTTTCTCTGTTAAATGGTCTTTTGATTATTATCACTTATTTAATCTTTACTCTTTGAATTATCTGGTTAAGATGAAATGAGTGTATTTTTCATAATGCACAATTTGATTCCCGATCCTTGATAACCAGGAGAGAAACAATTGTTCAATAGATTATCTAAAGAATTCCTATCAGTGCAAAGGGTCTTTTAATGTCATTTGTGGGGATCTAGGAAATTATTGGCTCGAAACCGAAATCCAATGATATTTGTGGTTCACGATACATGCCATAGATCATCAGGAATTGGCACAGCGGCTTGGGTGGGAATGGGGTTGGATGCTGCTCCTGAATATCATCAAACAAAAGTGTGGCCGAACTGTTCCTCAGCATTGGAAGCAGAATTGGAAACTCTATGGGATGCAATTCTTACAGCAAAGGCCTTTTCTCTACAATATATTACTATTTTTTCAAATTGTTTGCAGGTCATGGATGTTCTTCGTACCTGGAGGCTAATGGATCTAGCTTTGGTAAGCTTAGCAAACCAAGTTGTTGATGAGATAAAGAAGTTTTATCGTTGTTCGTTGGTTATAGTTCTGTGACAATGTGTTTATTTGGCATAACCTAGCAGCCACTCTTTTCTCTTAGACTCTACTTTCCTAATTCTGACTACCAAAAAAAAAATTATGAATATAATAGTGAAAGTGAATAATAAAAAATCTGTATGTATGTACTAAAACCTTTGTTATTATATCTTGTTTGTTAGGTAGTTCGATTGGTCCTAAAAAATAAGGCAAAATCAGTTAAATTTTTTTACTTCTAATCCTACAATGACATTTACAATTTATTCAATTTTTCATGCATAGATTTTAGTATTTTCAAAAAACTTCTTTAGAGAGATAAGGCAATTTCAAGAAAATGGATTCGTTAGGGGCAAGACTAAACTTACGGGCCGGGCTGGTGAAAAGAGAATGATGAGTGGGCCAAGTCGTAATGTATTAATTTATTTCCGTTTTTGGTACATTAACTAAAGTACACAAGAGAGCCCCTAAACTTTACCAACTCACACGAATTGGTCCTTAAACTAAAACTCGCTTAAATACACAATGACACCTAAAAAGTTGACAACCAGGCAAGAAGGTCCTCAAACAACACCAATCCCTAAACTTTGCAATAAATAAATAGTAAAGCGCCAATGTAAATAATTGAATGGAGACTATAGAGGATAAAAATACCAATTTTGCACTTTAAAAAGCTCAAAACTACTTTTAAAATATTTTTTAGAAAATAAATTCATTAAATTTTCTTTTTTGACACTAGATGAGGAAAAAGGTGCAAAAATTAATTTAACTCGTGAAAAATATTATTCAACTGAATATTAGGCAAATATTTCTAATATCCTTCAAATTATAATGGTTTTAGACAAAGACACGTAAAACTGGATGTTGACACTCAATTTCGTCCGACCTTTTTTTTTAAAAAAATAATAATAAAAAAAAATTTAATTAAAAATTAAAAAAATAATAATTATATAAAAATTATTATTAATTAATTATACAAAGAGAGAATTAAATTAAACAGTTTTGGGGAAGGGGCATTTTGTTAAGTTAATATCTGTGTGTGTATATCCAAAGAAATTAAAATTCAAAAAAAAATTATTATTATTAACTAATTATTATTACTAAAAAAAATTTAATTAATTAGTTTAAAATATATTTTGTTTTATAAGGGTTTAGTTAAAAATAATATATGTGTGTATGTATGTATGTAGGAATTACAAAAGAAAACTCCAAAAAAAAATGAAAAGTTTGGGGTAAAAATAACAAAATTAAGAAGTTTTGAGAAAATTTGACAAAATATGAAAGTTCCAGGAGCATTTGGTAGTTTGTCACATGAATTTTGGGCTAGACCGACGGTTCTGGCCCAAATTGATTGAAAAAGACAAAATTGTCTCAATCAGAAGTTTCAGGAACATCCCTAAAGTCAAAGAGACGGAAAGGACTGAAACTGTCATTTTACCAAATTAAGAGATAGGTTTGATTTTAATTATTTTTTAATTATGAACAGTCTAGCACTCCTTCCCCTATAAATAGGGGTCCAAATCTATAAGGGAGGAGAACGAAAAAAATCAAGATTAGAGCTCCATTTAAAAAAAGGGAAAACTGTAGCTTAGTCCCTGGCCTCCTTCCCTTCCTTTCCAGAAAGCCTGAACTCTTCTTTCTTTCTTTTCTTCTCTTTCCCGTTTCAACTGTTTCTTTCTTCCCCGACTTCGCAGCTCCTCCCTCTCTCCTCCACCGTGTACACCTTCCCGTCCGTTCCCTCTGCTAGGACGCTACCCTCCCGACCACCACACCTCCGTCGCGCCGTCAGCCGTCGTCGCGTCTTCTCCCTTTCTCTCCCTCCGACCCGTTCCCCCCGCTCCTTCCTCCTTCTTCTTCCTAGCCATGCCCCATCCGCCATCGTCGCCTTCCCTTTTGCTACGCCGCCACCCTCTGCTCTCCTGCGCCACCGCCGTCGTCCCTTGTCACCCCCCAATTTCAATTTTAATTCTTCTGGGTAAAACTCTTGTTAAACTCTTCATCTTCTTATTTTCTTTCATTCAAGTCACTAACCTTTTAATTTTTGCAGAACTAATTACTAACAACTAACTTTTATTATTATTATTGTTATTATTATTATTCCATTATAAGTCACTAACCTTTTAATTTTTGCAGAACTAATTACTAACAACTAACTTTTATTATTATTATTATTATTATTATTATTATTATTATTATTATTATTATTATTATTTTTCATGGAAGGTTATACCTCCTATTTTTTTTAGTGGATGGCCAAAAGTCCCACTTTATTTTTATTTATTTATTTATTGTCCTTTAACTTTCCTTTATTTACTTTATGTGCTTTTTATTTGTTTATTTATTTTCATATGTTATTTAATTTGTGCAATTTTTTTTAAGTGGATGGCCAAAAAGCCCCACTTTATTTTTTATTTTTATTTTTATATAGATGGTTAAACTTATTTCACCTTTAGCCATAAAAATAAATAAATAATTAAATAATAACAAATTAAAAGAAGAATTTTTTTTATGTGAATAATTAACTTTATTCCATTTTATTTTTAGTGCTAACAAAAAAAAATTTTTTTAACAAAAGCCAACCATCTTTTATTATTTTGGAACACCTATTTTTATTTATTTCTTATTTCTTTAAAAAGTTAACCTTTTATTCCTTTTATTAAAAAAATCATAATTAAATAATTCCAATAAAAATAAAAATTAATTATTTTTAAATATATCTTTAAATTAATAGTAATTAAAAATTTAAGAAAAATAATTTAAAAAAATCTAAAATTTCATAAAAATTATGACGAAAACTAATAATTAAATTAATAAAAAAATAAGAATTAAAAATTAAATAACTAATAATAAATTAAATTAAAATTAAAATCCATATCCGAATGATTCGGCAGGATCCACGGTTTGGAAACAAAATTTTACCAAAGAAATAAATTTATTTATTTTTAGTATATTTTTAGCCTTATATAATAATTTTTAATAAAATTAACATTAAAATTTAAAAAAATCCAAAAAAATTTCACAAAAATTTAACAAATTAAGAATTAAGATTCTAAATTAAAATCCATGTCCGGGTGATCCGATAGGATTCATGGCTTGGAGAAAACATAAAAGTTTTAAATGAATAAAATTAAATATCAGGATTAAAATATTTAATTTAAAATTTTGTCAAATTCCGTGTCCGGGTGACTCAGTAGAGTCCATGGTTTGGAAATATCAAATTTATTAAAAAAAATTATACAAAGATTTTGAAGAATCCTATTAATTTAAAAATCCACATCCACTAATTCAGTTAAAATTTTCAGTTTGAAAATTAACTGAAATCATTTAAAAGCAAGCAAAACAAAATTGAAATCAACTAAGATACCAATTTTTGGGCGTTTTAACAAAGTTGTTTTAACGTAACCGTACTCCCGAACCCCCGAACTCTCGCAGACCATATTTTTAAGGTATCCAATCGACCTGAGCGAAAACCGATTGGTGGCGACTCCTGAAAACGACCCGCACGTTGCCAAACTGGAAAATGCATTATTTATAATTAATGAGAAAAGAAGATAGTAGAAAAATAATATATGTTGATTAAAAATATGAAACTATACATTTCTAAATTTTTTTTCATAAGAACCAACTTTCCCTGATTTCTTTTTAACTTACATTTTTTTTAAATATTTAATAAATTTAATTTTTTATGATTTTCATATTTATTTTTTTTTATTTCCATAAAAAAAAAAAGTATGAATAAAATATACATTTTATACTATAGGTGGTCATTTTCATTTTTCTAAGTGCACCATTATAGTGGATGGGATAAAAGGTGGCTATTGGTGGAATTTTATCACAAATCATTGTTCCATATTCTATTAAACACATATTATTATGCTATTTTTTCATTATAGATAATAAATTTACTTTTGATTTTAATTTTTTTTATCTAGGACGAAGATAATTTGATAGCTAATTCTATATTTACTTAATAAGCAGTTCAATAGTAATTTTATGAATTAATTAATTAATTTAATGAATTTTTTCCTTACCCAATCTAAAAAATCTATAAAAGTGATATTTACTTTGGATTTTTACAATGCTCATTGTTTATTATCAAGGCCTAGTGTAGTCCAATTTCTAGTTTGATAACCAGCTTGGATGATTTGTCAAAGTTTGAGGTCCATTATAAGTTGCCTCGAATTTTATTTGTCCTTAGAATAATGTAAAGAAGCCCGTTATTTCCTTTTTTTTTTTTTTTATTTTTTGGTTTTTTTTTTTTGTTTTTTGATTTGGACTCTAATTTTTACATTGTAATTGCAATTGCTTTAAAAAGTTTAGGAGCAATAACCATCTTTTGTGATGAATATAGTGCATACAAAATATTGTGTTCGTGATAAGCCCTACATAATAAAGTTATGGGTAAATTCTATCCGTCATTCCTAAACTATATATATCTCATGTTATTTAATCATCCTGAAGCTATTAAGTATTATATCAATCATTCTTAAACTACTCAACTATTACATCTTTCATCCTATTGTTATATTAGGCTTTAAAAAGTAATGGAAATGGGGGGCAATGTGCCTTCTATCCTAAAGCTTAGAAAGCTTTTTTATTTTTATTTAAGTTCTAAAACTTTACAATTTTCAAGTTTAGTCCTAAAACTATGAAAGGGAAATGAATAATAAGTGCAAGGTAAAAGCCACATGTCATCCCTTAAATTGAACACTTATTATTCTCTCCCCTTTCTTCTTCTCATTTTCTTATGTAACTTTATCTATTCATCATGTCAGTCTTTCAAGAAAATAAAAACAAAAATCTATAAAAATGGTATTGATTGAGTTGTTGCCAATAGTAAGAAAAGAAGATATATGGGTTCAGGTTCACTGAATAATTAGCTTTTCTAATATTATTTCATTGTGATGAATGAATATATTAGCTCATGAACTAATTAATTAACTATAGGCTTTTCAATTTTAATTTAGTACTAATGTTTATATGTCAAAGTTTGTGGGTGGAATGAAATATTAGTTTGATAATCACCAAGTCAAAAATATATTTCTGAACAACTTATGTGACTTGGAACCTAAGTCCTTAGTTAAATGTATAGGATTTACTTTTATTACCTCATGTCAGTTTTTCAAATTAATTAAGTATTAAAAATATTTTTTTGTTGTTTTACTTAAATAATTTTTTTAATTTTTTATTATAAATCAAATTATTCCTTGTAAAAATTTATTTGTTGAGAAAAAGAGTAAGCAAAAGAATAATAACCTTCATAAATTGAAAAAAGGAAATACAAAATAAATAAAAAAATTCAAAAAGAATGTGGAAAAATAATAGGAAAATCAAAGGAAATAAATGATCAAAAAAATAATAAATAAATAAAAATATATAGTGGAAATAATAAGGCAACAACAAAAAACAATCACAAAGAAAAAAATCCTCAAAAAATAAAAATACTTAAAAAATGAAGTGACGGAAAAAAAAATGAAAGGAACTATAATTTGCAATATAGAGAAAAAAATTAGGACTAACAACATACATATCTTCATACTATTATGACTGAATTAGAAAACTGTAAAGTTTTAAGACTCAATGTAGAAAAAATTTCTATATTTTAAGACTGACTATATATTTTTCTCCCCACTTCCATCACTTTTTAACACGTAGAATAACGGCAGGATGATGAGTGTAATAATTGAGTAATTTAAACACAATTGGTGCAACACTTAATAATTCCAAAACAATTAAATAATATTTGATATAGTTTATGGTCGGCAAGTAGAGTTTATCATAAAGTTACATTCTTATTTTTTCTAAGAAACATAAGAAAGTAGGGGCCAGTTCGTTTTGCATTAACAAGACTAAATTAACGTTTTTTTGTGTTTTGGATCGGGTTTTGCCCACAACCCGGTTCATGAAAAGACAAGATTGCCCCTAAAGTTTACCATATCTGGCAAGTTGCACCTTCATATCACTGCAACATCTAGCAAGTAGGCGACTTCCCTGCTCGTCTCCTCATCTCCCCGATCCAGTCTGCTACTTTGATCGGCAATGATTTGCAAACCTGATTAAGTCGATTTGTAAATCCAGAGCAAAAAATTCAAAAATCAAGAGCAAGTCGATTCGCAAAGGGATTTGAAATCCATAAGCAAAACAATTCAAAATCCAGAAGCAAAAATATTTCAAAATCTAGAAGCAAAACGTCTGATCGCATTTGGACACCACCATTGTCTAATCGGTGTCTTGCAACCACGTTCAACCGGATTGGTGGTTCCAATACGATCAAGTACATAGGTTTGGGGGATGATGAGTTCAAGCGCACACATGCTCGTCGATATCCTCAAGTGAAACAGTGTCTCTGGCGACATAATTTGACCAAGGTGCCAGGACGCCTCCTGCCTTCTTCACTCCATGCATTGGCAGAGACCCAAGGCTCCTCCATGGGTGAGACCCAGATCAAAGTAAACAAAAGGGGTAAAAAAGGAATAGATTTGTGGACTCACCCTACTTCTCAATCATTTGCAAAAAAAAACACTTTAATGGGCTTAGATTAATTGCAAACGAACAGACTTATGAATTGTGTTTTATGATCAACAATACTGCCGTGTTCAGGAATGTCATTTTTTAAATGCTTTTGAAAAAAACAAAAAACATAACCAAATTTAAGTCAAATTAAAGGTTAAAATGCGAACATGCAATAATCTTTTTGGGGCGCTGGTCAAATATACACCAACAATTGTACGCCCTACAGGGCAAAGGTCAATTATGCCATTCTAAACATAAAAAATACCTCTCGTGTCCATCAGTTCATTTTGGTTTGTGCAATGGCCGTGGAACGGCAGCTTCTCCTCCTTTCTCCGGTTCATGATGGCGGTGACGGGCGGAGTTGGCGCGGGCTAAGTTACCATGGGGATGGTTCTAGTAACCTCCAAATAAGCAGCCATCGAGTGACAGTGCAGGCGGTGGCGGATCTGGACAGAGAAAGGTGGGGACGGATTGCAGAAGTCTCGTCTCGTCCCTCCGATTACAAAAGGGGACGAGACGAGACAATGGGCAGTTGCAGTGGCGATGGATGTGGTTGGCAGCGGTGGGCAGCTATGCCCGCCTGCGACGGTCTCTCACACTCATTCGAGTTGGAAAGAAAAGATAGTGTTTTTAGTCAAACTTTATTTTATTCCTCATATTTTTGTTTTACTTTCAAATGAATCCCTAATGTTTTTAGGTACACATATGTGCACAAGCAAAAATAATACGTAATCAGAAATTATATGTATATAAAAATAATGTAAGAACATTTTTTTATATTAAAGTATAATATGTACAGTACATAAAAACAATTGTATAACCATACAATTGCATATGTATAAAAGAAACTTTGTTTATACATTGAATTAATATGTTAAAATTTAAACAATTGAAACTTGTACAAATAATTAAATATATTTTGTGACATATCTCTAATCTTATTTATATATGTGTGTCACATATTTTATACATATTTTTCATTTGTTTTATATATAAAGTTTCATACATATCTGTAATACGATTTGTACATATATTTGATTTAGGCAGAAAATGAGATTTGATGCGTTCGTACCTGTTTTTTTACATGATATTGAAGCCGTAACATATCTGTGATCTTATTTATACATATATTATACATTATTTATACATATCTCTCTTTTTCTTTATACATTAAGTTTGTACATATTTGATATATGATTTATACACATCTCCAGTTTTTTGGGCTATAAAGAGATGATATATTCACACTTATTTTATGCTATGAATGATAATAATGAATATTGAATATATATTGACATAATGGGTATGACATAGGTTTGACTTACCATGTTTTAGTATGAGGTGTACTTATTTTTCAATACTTCCTTATCTCAAAATAATGGTTCACATTTTCATTGTTTAGTTATCTTAATATAATAAATAACACACTTTGCTATGTTGAGTATATAATTACACAATAAGCCTAAATATCAACATTGATACTGTTGGATGAACAGTAATTCGATTTTTGGGCTTGATAAATAATATAGTGTAATTCTAAATATTACATTACATTAGTACTGTTGGATGAACAGTAACTTGGTTTTGAGCTTGATGAATAGTATAATGCAATATCTACATTGGTACTGTTGGGATGAACAGTAACTCGGTTTTGAGCTTGTTGAGCCCAGTTGATTTTGGGCCATGGTTCAGTAATTTTTTTATTTTTTGCTTTTTTAAGAATAAGATTTGCTCTTTTTTTAGTTTTATCTCATTTCATAATGCGCTTGCCTTCATGAGGGCTTAGGTTGCAATTTTCCTGGTTTTTGTCTGTTTTACTATTTTTTTTCAGTTAAAACGTGATTTCATTCCTTAACTTTCTAATATTTTTTTTTTGACATGAGTTACGTCTGTGTTACATTTTAGTCCATGAATTTTATAATTATTTAATTAAAGCTTCTATTTATTCTTTTGGCCCCCAAGTTTTTTTTTTTGTTGTTTTTTATGTGCTATCTTCTAAAGTAAGACACTGGTGACTAGGGCTGTTATCGAACCGAGCTGAGCTCGAACACCTTAGGCTTAAGCTTAGCTCATTTAAGTTTGGCAAGTGTTCAGGTTCGGTGGTGCTCAAGTTCGGCTTCAAAAAATCTATTAAAGAGCTTGATATATGAGCTTGGTTTGAGCTCGATTAAATATGCTCAAGCTTGAGCTTGTTTTTAAAAAAAAAAAAAAAAAAACAACAACAAAATTTATAAAAAAAATAAAGATTTCCTTCTATTTGGATTACCAATCTCAGCAATTAATTAAAACAATTAACTAATACCAATTTCATCAATTAAGTAATACAATTACTAAGTATGAAATAATACAATATTATTAGATGGAATTGGAAACGTGTAGATAGCCATTCACAACAAGAATCAAAGGGAGGCATACCAGTGGCCCAAGAATCCAGCTCAAATTGGCGATGGAGGGAGGTTGCTTCACAGCAGTGGGCCGGTGGCAAAGGAGATTGGGGGAGAATTTGTGGTCGGAGGTGCAAAACACCTTGCGAAGGATTGGAGGAGAAGTAACGCGTTGAGAATCAGTGGTCGGAGGTCCGGTTGAGTTGTGAACTGTGACCAACTGGGGGAGAAGTCCGGCAAATGAATGAAAGCAACTGAACACACAACTCGCGACGCGCGACAGAGAAATCAGGCGGAGGAGGTGACTAACTACCGACACAAGACCCTCAGTAGAGGAGAAATCCGGTAGAGAACTGAGATCGGTGGCCGCCGATGCTAAGAGTTAGAGAGTTTGAGACACTTGCGACTTGCGACTTCTGACTGCGAGTCTGTTGATCTGCCCTGCAAGGCTGCACCTCTGCCGATACTTGGTTAGGGCTGGGAGTTGAGGGCCTTAAGGGGTTGGGCTAGGACTTGGTTATTACATTTTACATTTTATTTTACTTTAATTATTATTAATATATTCTTAATATTATTATTTATATTAAGATTATATAGGTTCAATAGGCTTGAAAACCTATTGAATTAAACACTAACATGTTCGAGCTCGATTCGATAAGGGATTCAAACAATAAAAAAGGCTCAAGCTCGTATTCGAAATTCAAAAAGCTCGGTTCGTTAATGCTAATTTCGAGCTTAAGCTCGAATAGTTTGATAAAAGCTCGGTTCGCTAACACCTCTATTAATGACCATAATTTGTTTATTTTTTAGTTAAACCATTTTTTATCTTCATTAAGTCAATTGTTAAATCCATAATGCCTAAAGCCTTTCCATTTTTTGTCTTGAGCCTAACTTTTTTTTTTATTGATTTTCTTTATTGTTGTTTTCTAAAATGAAGCTTTAATCATTAGTGATTATTAAGATTTGTTGCATAAATTAATTATTTCAAGCTCTATAGTTTAATAAAACAATTTGGTCCATAATTGTTAAATTTGAGAGTAAATTTTTTTAGATAAAATTTTCATCAATATTAAAAATTAAATTTTGTGTTAATAGGATTTAAACGTTTTTATTGGATTGTTTTTAATTAACAAACAATATACTGTTGGATGAACAATTTTTTTTTGGCTTTTTTAAGGATATGATTTGCTCTTTTTTTAGTTTTATCTCATTTTGTAAGGTGTTTGCCTTTACGAGGGCTTAGGTTGCAATTTTTATGGTTTTCGTCTGTCTCACATTTTTTTCCAGTTAAAATGCGATTTCATTCTCTAACTTTCTAATTTTCTTTATTTTTTGGACCTGAGTTACGTCTGTGTTACATTTTAGTCCCTGAATTTTATAACTATTTAATTAAATCTTCTATTTGTTCTCTTGGCCCCCAAGTTTTTCTTTTTGTTTTTTTTTATGTACTATTTTCTAAAGTAAAAACTGGTGATCATAATTTGTTTATTTTTTAGTTAAAATTTATTTATTTTTTAGTTAAACCATTTTTTATCTTCATTAAGTCAATTGTTAAATCCGTAATGCCTAAATCTTTTCCATTTTTTTTGTCCTGATCCTAACATTTTTTTATTGAATTTCTTTATAATTATTTTTATAAAATGAAGCTTTAATTATTATTTATATCATTATTCTTTTATTATTGATTATTAATATTTGTTGCATCAATTAATTATTTCAAGCTCTATAGTTTAATAAAGTAATTTGGTCCATAATTGTTAAATTTGAAAGTAAATTTTTTATCGATATTAAAAATTAGATTTTGTGTTAATAGGAGTTCAAAATTTTTATTAGATTTTTTTTAATTAACAAACAATGTACTGTTGGATGAACAGTTTTTTTTCCTTGTTTAAGGATACAATTTGCTCTTTTTTTAGTTTTATCTCATTTCATATAGCACTTGCCTTTATGAGGGCCTAGATTGCAATTTTTATGATTTTCGTCTGGTCTCACATTTTTTTTCAGTTAAACCACGATTTCATTCCCTAACTTTCTAATTTTTTATTTTTTGGACCTGAGTTATGTCTGTGTTACATTTTAGTCCCTGAATTTTATAACTATTTAATTAAAGCTTCTATTTGTTCTCTTGGCCCCCAAGTTTTTATTTTTTTTATTTTTATGTATTATCTTCTAAAGTAAGACATTGATGACCATAATTTATTTATTTATTAGTTAAAATTTGTTTATTTTTTAGTTAAATGATTTGTTATCTTCATTAAGTCAATTGTTAAATCCTTAATGCCTAAGGCTTTTCCATTTTTTTTGCCTTGATCCCAACTATTTTTTATTGATTTTATTTATTGTTGTTTTCTAAAATGAAGCTTTAATCATTATGTCTATCATTATTCTTTCATTATTGATTATTAAGATTTGTTGCATCAATTAATTATTTCAAGCTCTATAGTTTAATAAAGCAATTTGGCCCATAATTGTTAAATTTGAGAGTAAATTTTTTTAGATAAATTTTTCATCAATATTAAAAATTAGATTTTGTGTTAATAGGAGTTGAAAAACTTTATTGAATTGTTTTTAATTAACAAACCAAATATGCATTGTGAAAATTTTTATTGAATTTTTTTTAATTAACAAACCAAATATGTATTGTTTCGAAGCATGTAACCTATTTTGTGTCGCACTGTTATTATTAAAATTTATTATAAAAAAATATTTGCCTCAATGTGTTGGTCACCAAACATTTCCATTTACTCTCTTGGTATCTAATTTTTTATCATTTTTTATTGTCTTCTAAAGCAAAATATTACTAACTATAATTTGTTTCTCTTATATTTTTAGTAGTAGTATTTTTTACTCCAGCCTCCACCTAGTAAGGTGTAAACATTATTTTGCTCCAAAATTATAATGGCTGAAACTTGAAAGTATATTTTTTGTTATATCAAGTTTGTACATCTTTCCACGAATTTATATAATGATCATATGAACTATCGTAACATGCAGTCTTCATGCACCTAGTTATAACTATATTCTAAATGAGAAAGAGTTTTCACTGTAGATAAACAGTGACAGAGACGGGGATGTTTTTCCATTAATGCCGAGCAGTGGTTTGTTTTTTTTCTTGTGTTTTCTAGTGCTTTTCTAAAATAGTGATGATACAATCCAATTTAAAATAAAAGAGTGGTTTTTCTGGCTCTAATGATACTTGAACCATTGGGAAAAATATGACACACTTGCTTGTTGTTATTAAGAAAATACTTCAATTGCATGATCATGGATTTTGATTGTAATAACATGTATACCATTTTAATAATTGGAGAGTATTTTCCCTGTGGATAAATTTATACGGAAGTGGCTGATTATAATTGATGCATAAATTACTTGAATTTATATTATTCATTTACTACGTCTCACATCGATATTTCTTTTTGTATAATTACATCACATATAAAACACTACCTTTATTTTAAAAGAAAAAAATTAAAAGTAAAATTCATGATGAGCAATCATATCTCAAAGTGGAGCTCATCATGACATCAGTTCAAAACAAATTGATAAAATAAAATTTGGCCTAAAATCTATTACAATCTCTAGCAAGCTCAAACGAAGCCTGCTGCTTTGTCTCCTGTCCTGCCCTTTTCTTCTTTTTGTAAAACTCCATGCCCATGTGCCCTTGGTCCCCTTCAACCTTCCACTCTCCCCCTTATCAGGCACTCAAATTGTGAGCAAATTCAAGAGAGCAAAAAGCTTTCAGATTTTTTAAATCATCTTGTTAGTATCAAACATCAATTTTCATTCATCATTTGTTATTGTATCAGGCGCGTCACAACTGTAGAATATGGTAATAAAATTCTGCGATTATCCAGTAGGCCAAAACCACCATTAGTCTCAAATCTTTAATTCCGGATGCCAATTAGTTACAAACCTTTATATTTCATTGCTTATTGGTCCCTAACTCTAGACAAGTACAAAAATTTGATTTACAGAAAAGAAAAATTAATAGTTTAAATTATTCATTAACTGTTAGAATATTATAGTACAATTTGAATTTATAGAAAAATAATTACTAAATAGTTTAAATTAGAACTTAAAAAGTTAGTATCATATGATTTATAAAAGTTAACAAATTCAAACTGTTTGGTAATTGTATTTCAATAAATTTAAACTATATCATAATTTCCTCACAGTTACTAGACAATTCAAACTATCATTTTTTTTCTTTTTTTAAATCGAGTTTCTGTGCCTACCTAGGCTAGGAACCAATATGCAATGAAATATAAAGGTTTGGGACCAATTTGAAATGAAATGAAGGTTAGGGATCAATTTGCAATGAAAAGTAAAGGTTTGGACCATTGGTGCAATTTATCCATTATCCGGCAGCCTTTAAATTGAGTACTGACTTCATGAAGAGAAAGTAGGAGTATTTTAGTTGTATATTCCAGTGTCATAGGGAGGAGTTGACTGCAAAAATTTTACCAGTAGATTGATTAGATTTAGAAGCCTGTTTGTACTTCACACTTTGAAGAGATCATTTGACTTTCCTCCAAGCTCTGAAAGAGACAACAAAAGATGGCAAAACCCACCAATTTATTCACCTTCTGCTCCCTGCTCATGGCCATCATCTTCGCATATTCTGCATCAGTCCAGTTCAATGACCCTGGTAGGTTTCTTTTCCCTCTTCATGTCTTCGGAGCATCAAAACCCCGAGGTCACGTTTGCTTGATTGCTTCGCGTTACAATTGGCCGTACTCGGATTCATTTCCCCGGTTTTAGTGTACAGATTGGTACTTTTGGTTCCCTCTTTATGCTGTTTCCTGTGCTGTTAATCTGGCAAACCCATCAATCTCTGCCAATAGAACAGTGAGGCCTGCAGCAACATCAGCATTAGCTCTTGGAACATTCTTGTTTCTCAAAGTTCTGTTTGAAGATTTTGTGAGCCAGGCTGCTGGCTTCTGGTCATTGGATTTGAGTAAGAGAATTGTGAGGGAGAAGATTGGGAGTTTGTTGGTTATAATCTCCATGGCCTTGCATCTTGCAGCATCTTCGGATTGGACATCTTTCGCAGCAAGAAAGCAGAACAGAACACTAGGACTTGTTGATTATGGTATGTGTCCTGAACCAATGTCTGTCTTTTTTTGTTTTTCTAGTCTCATTCTTTTTACATGTTGGGCTCTTGTCACAGGAATGGCAATTTTAGCAGGATTTAGTTATGGACTTCCATTTGTCTTCTTCATCATTCAGAACAGAGAAATTGAGCTTTGAACAGCAGATGCAAATCCACATAAACTTCTGCCCGGTTCAAGTGAGCCAACTTGCTGGAGAAGTTCTCAACAAAAACTCGGATGCGCATTATACAGTATCTTTTATGTACATAAGTTACAAGGAATAAGTTGCTGTTATGCAACATTTAAATGCAATTCCGGGTAAAATGAAAGAACTAGCTGAAGATAATGAAGAACCAGTCATGTTGTTTTGATCAGCAGAAATATCATAAAGTTTTATTCAACGACAGATGATTCCAACATTTATCCATTACAGAGACTACCTTCTGTTCTACGCTTTAAGCGCATCTATGAACTGAAAATCAATGATCAAGAGAAATGCACATAACTCAAATTGCCAGAGAGTGAGCTCCAAAAACTGATCGGGGTTGAGAGGCATAGAGAGAAGGGGGAGATAGAAACATTGCCATCCATAGCAATGAGCAGCCTGCAAAATGAACCTCAAGAAATTGCTAGAGAGCGGGCTCCGAAAATTGATTTAAAATTTGCAGAGAATCAGTTAATATTCCCATGCCATCGCACAAGTAACTATCAAGTAAACTTCAGACTGAAAACATCCTGCGGGTCACCAGCCTCATATCTTACACTCAACAGCCCTCGTTCCCCCAGTTCAATTTTTTATGTGTGCACATGATTTGAGGCCTCATTAGAAAGGGCCTTTGCCATCCTGCAACCCTCCACCGATGAAAGGATCAAGATCTGGAAGTAAGTCGAAACTGCTGCCCTGACTGACACTGCCCTATAAACAGCTTCCATTTAGTGAAGGCGGCCACGACACTTGGAAGAACCACAGTTGCATGGATACCCTTCACCTGGAAGCCTCTCATACCGATAATCAAATGAAAGTTCCTCACCAGTGGCTATCTGCACAAAGGGTAAAAATAAAATGGATGGCCTTACTCAGTAAAAGCAAACAACAGGATCAGAAAAACCAAGAAAAAAAATGGTAAATATATGGAGTATTAGATTCATATGTTAACAAAGAAAAAAACAGGATAAATATTCAAGAAAATGGTGTCCCACATACCCAAATCCCAGCATAAATATGAAAAGCTATAAATTGGCATAATCCTAAACTATGATTAGAAATCACAGACCACAGAGTCAAGAGTAAATAAACAGTCTGAGATCAAGTTACACTATTTCACTGATGTAGAGGAGTCATTTCTTACATATGAAGAAAGCAAAAAACTTACATCTTGATTAGCATAAAGACCGATATGCGCACGCTGATAATCCATGCTGTCCACTAGCACTTGATAACTCGTAAGATTTGGTGAGCAGCTACAGCACAAAAAAAAAAAGGAAAAAGAAAAAAGACTTTTGTCAAAAGAGGAACAATGTTAATACAACAACGGAATGGAGAGATGCCCACATTTTGCAACTTGGCCAGAGCTGTTAATAGGCCAATCACCATTGCCAGCCCCTTCCCTCCTTTTTCTATTTGAGTTCAAGGAGAAGCTCTCCCATATGATGATTCTCCTATTTTTCAAGAAAGCTAAATAACAAGGCACTCAAAATCTACAATGTAAGGTAAGTTGGAAAACAAAAATGATAAAATTTTCCAAAGCCAAACATAACCTAGGGTTTGTTGGAAAGAAATCCATTTTCTCAATTGCTAATTTGGAATGAGCTATAGGAGAAACCCCAATATCACATAAGTAGATAGTATTATTTATCCAAATCAGCTCGGGCCTTTAGATTTGCACAATTCCAATTCAAAACATAACTGAACTACATTTTTGGACACCCCTATAATTGAGAAGCAAGAGAACTATAAATTTCTTAAACTGGTGAACTGAACTTTAAAAGACCAAGTTCTGTGGTTAGAACTTTTTTTTTTGTTTTTCTTAAAAGGAAGAACCAGTGAAAGTTTTCTCACCTGTGGTTGATGAACCTAGAAACATTCCCATACTTGGTGGCATCAATTACGTATCTGACCTGTCCTTCAACCAATCTGCTCATATCATTTGTCTGTGAATCAACATTATAAATATAGTGGCAACCTTCAATGCCATACCTGAATCAAGACAGCTTAGTGAACATAAAGCCAAAGGAGAATATATGGTAGAAATGGGACCGCCAATATTCATATAACCTGCTCAACCTCTTGTCAGCCTCCTGCTCATCTAAAATCTCACCAATGTACTCGCATATAAAATTGCCACGCAAGATCGGCTCACCTGCCCGGACTCCCCACCCCTGTAGTTGAGGATCAGATAACAGATAAACTTTTAGTTTATGGAAAAGAACTTGAAAGAATTACCTTATTTTTAGTTCTGAAGATTTCTAGCTTGACTCTAACTCCATTTTGTAAAACCCTGTTACAGCATGATCTGTTGCAGCTGCACCTACGATTGCATTCATATACTAGGTAGCCTTCCTGCATGTTATTGTAATAAGAGTTTAGCTTCCACAAAAAGAGGAAAGTTCAAGTCAGGAACAAGCACAAGCTGCTTACTGTTCATAGGGGAAAAAAAAAAGTCAAAACAAACAATTTTATTAATTTCAATATAAAAAAGGGATGAGGGGAGGTAGCAGATGTCAGGGTCCTTATTAATTTTGCCAGATGCCTATAGTTACTGTCAGGTCAGATACCTAATTTTCCTAGATAGACTACTCCAATAAACATTCCATACCCAGCAAAAAACACGAAGATGAAGAAAACAAGCAAATATTCATATTAATTGGTTAAAGAATGTCCCAACAGCTGAACAGGGTGAATACACATTATGGACCATTGTACGACTTAGCCACAGAAATCACCTGTAGTCAGTCAACTAAGTGTAACATCTCATACTAAATGGAGTTAGCACATCAATTTCTTCCAATTGGATGTATATTCCCTGACAACTTACCATAGTACTTGCTGTTGATAACAAACCAAACTGAAAATAGTAAACAACGGTAAACACACACAACACACACACAACCTCCAAGATAATCCGTCCCTTGTCATCATATGGAAATCTTTCATGCATGGGTTTTCCGTATATATCTCTTGCATCTTCATAGTCGCTTTCAAACAGATACACATGGTCACATGTTTGAGGACAGCAAGAGGAATGTGAGCAACCACACCCTAAATTGAAACTCTGCAAAATGAACATCCAAGAATAAATAAACATAAAATCGGAGGGAAAATGTGCCTGCAAATGCAATGAAAAAAAATACATGTTCATGAGAGAGAGAGAGAGAGAGAGAGCTTGAAATTTGTTTTTAAATTGCTGAGAAAGAGCGCATGCGGGCATAAGAATACATGTCAGGTCCTAAGGAACACCATTTCCAAGTCCACCTGACTAAAGATGCATTTTAACATTTTATTTTGATTAGACATCAAGTAATCGCTTAAACCTCAGATATCACAGTTCCTTCAGTTTTGTTTAGTAATACGCAGTTCCTCATCATTAAGAAAGAATCGGGAATACGTGCTCCACAAACATAGCATACAAGTATATAGCTGATGTTTAATTCAGGTACAGAGACAATAACAACTGGCATGCAAATGAAGAGATACCTCAGCATCAAGGTCAAGGGATTGATCAAGAACAGATTTTGTAACATAAGTGAAGCTCTCCCAGGGCATGACATGACTGATAACCTGGCCATCTAAAACATTCTCAGAGACGAAAAGGGAATCACCTTCATCAACAATGCAAGCCACTGCCATAGATTCCTTCCCAAAGCTTATATCACCACACAGAATAGAAGCACTCCCACAAGGATATCTTCGTAAAAGTTCTGAATCGAGGATATAGTGGCACTCATCCATTGCTAAGCCCTCATTTACATGATTTGAGGAATCCATTGCTCCAGTTCCCACAAGACCATCCAGAAAAGGCACTGATGATGCTGCATTATCTGCATCTTTAACAGGCTGGCAACCATTAGGACATACAAATCCCTCTTGGTGCCATTCCGCTACAATGTTATGCTCACTGCAAAGTTTGGCCGCCCTCAGGTACATATGATCAGGAAGCACTCCATACTTCCCCTCAAGGGAGGCCTTGAGGTTTACTTTGCAACAAGAAGAGCGAGCAATGGCCAAAATGTCCAAGTTATTTGGCCGTGGTTTTGTTTTAATGGCTTCCGAAAATAATAATCTTGCAACCACTGAGCGTTGGTATTCTGATAATCCACCAAGATTTACAGAATCTGTAACACGAGGCTGCAAACTGATGACCCCAGTGTTAAGTAACTTTGTTGCTTGAAGACGTTTCTTTATGGTTGCAGTTGCCCTGTTCCTTATCCTGTAGGAAACTGCACCTAGCCCTTTCTTAAATTTAGGACGGCTAAGTCTACCAGATTTCAATTTATATGCATAATACCGAATCCCTCTCTTAAAAGGACGTGAGTTAACTAAACTTTGCCCCATATGAGCAGCCTGGTGATGACGTCCAAGATCAGGAAGCAGATCAAACTTCAATCCACAAAACCTGCAGACAAACCTCCGGAAATCACTTGCATTCTCTGAGTTGGTCTGTTCAGAGGCCCCATTAGCTTGCTCAGCTTTTGGTGGCGATTCCTCAGAAACAGATTGGTTTTGAGCAGCCTTTGGAAGCCTCAAATCAAGAGGATGAACTGATAGCACATGCAACCATAGCTGTTCAGTATTCCCAAAATGGCTACTGCAGGGAATGCATTGAAGGAGCATGCACTGTTCAACAAACTGTACATGGTGTCTATCCTGCACATGTGATTCCAGAATTTTCTTGTTAGTAAAAGAATCCAGACAGATTGCGCAGGCATAGCCTCTAAACAACCATTGTGCTTCTTTTTTATGATTCTCCATCCAGTGGGAACCAAGCTCTTGATCATCAAGAAATTGGATTGAGCAAATTTTGCACCTGATAGTCTTGTCATCATCACAAGCAACCTCACTGCCGAATGACAATGAGGGGGCTGGTTCTTCCACAAGAGAGGACACATTCCCAACTTCATTGGAATTGAATCCCCACAGCCTTTGTAGTCTTTCTTTCTCGTTGCAGACCAACTTCATCAAAGTTTCACCAATGTGAAAATCCTTTGATGCCTCAGAAAGGGCCCACTGCAGTTGGACATCCAGAGGGACTGGATTTCTTAGGGATAAAATACTCTTGAAGAGCTTGTAAAAGAGCTCACATGCTTGATGCAAGCGCAATTTATGCTGGAATGAGCAACAGTCTTTCAGAAGGTCTTGAAATACTTCTTTTGATACAATCCTGCTCTTACCATTTCGTGCACGTTTAAGCCAGCTAGGAAGGTGTTTATCACAGTATAATGAATACCGTTTTGGACTTTCATGACAAGGATTGATGCCAGTATCCAAGCACGAGCCTATGCAACGAAGAGTTTCCATGCTGTTCCAATCTCCGCCTGTAGCTATGGACTTATTAGATAAGAAAGCATTATTCCTCACTACTGATACTGGCTCCACTTGCAAAGGACTGTCACCTCCTTCAGCTAGAACTATATCTCTGCAGTGTGCTGATTCTAAACCAGGAATCACTGGCTCATACTTTCTCTTAAGTATTGGCTCTGTAGATTGAGAATGACCATTTGTATGATTCCTGGGTCCATGTTTCTTGCAAAATGCGGATCCAGGCAAAGCCCGATGCTTACATCTAGAACCAAGAACAGTAGTACCTTCACACATTTGCGTATCAACAGAGGGAGTGGCTTCTGCTTTTGTAGAGCTACCCGTGAAGCGAGAGGCCAAATGCACACAACAGTAAACATCACCTTCATTTGCCCACCTTATACACTGCCTTCCTTTAGACTCGATATATGCTATGCACTGCCTGCTTTTGCTTCCAGAATCAACAAATCTTTTAGCAACTGCATCATTTGAAGGTGTTAGCTCCATTTTTTTGGCCCTGTTGAAAATATCAGCAGAACTATTGCACTCCTTGCTGACTGGAGTCAATTTGGCATCTTTGGATTGGTCAAGTTCAGCATGTCCCCGAGCTTCAACCACAATATCACCCCACCTATCTGTCAAATTTTTTGATGTGGCTGTTGTCACAGTTTCCTCTTTATGAGTATCTGTTGTTGAGATATTTACATTTACACTATCTCGACTACTGAAAAAGTCAGAGTCAAATTCAATGGTCATAGCCTTATCCAGACGACTCGTTTGTGTATGAGTGGCATGCACCTCCGCACGACGAACTTCAAGCTTTGGCCGCTTCCTGCTAACTTGAAAACTGTTTGCGTTCAATACACCATCAAGACCTTGATGCTCAAAATCACCACCACTAGATATGAAATTAGAGGCTGAGAACCATTTCATAACTTCTTGCTTCCAAGTTTTCCATTCAGAACTAATTGTAGGCTGCACTGGTGCTTCCCAAAGAGCCTTCACCTCATTCCAAAGGATAGACTCGAGCAGTTCCTGGATAAGACAAGCAAAAACCATAAGCTTTGAGCCTTGACTGTGAAGTACAGATAGTTGATGGTAATCATTCTATCCTAAGATGAGAAACTATGCTCAACAGAAATAGCTATATAACAAATTCATCAACCAGCTATCATATTTAAAAATGGCTAAACTAAATCCAAAGTGATTATGGTTCCAAAAAATTCCATCCTAATACAGACTGAAAACTTATCAATCACAATGAGGCAATTACAAAGTAAGACAGACCTCTTTTAACAATTCAACTGCTTCAGCACTGCATGCATTCTGACATCGTTGGGACCAGGCAACAGACAAATTTCCCACCCAATCAGAATTCATGTAGGATGACAATATCATCTGCGAAGAAGAATTGCCATTAATTACTCACCACAATCACCCTACCACAAAAAATCATTATGAAGGTTCTCATTCAGGGGAAAATGCAGCAGAGATGGCAATTAATTATCTAAGAAATTTAGGTCATTTCATTCATCACTTTGGAACTTGGGCCTAGTGAAGTTGAGTGAAGATATACACTATGAAGCTTCAACAGCATCCTCCCAAGATCAGAATAACCACTACAACGTGAAGCCTCCATAGCAAATTCTTTCCACACAGCAACTTCACGAGCACTTTCTATCAAAGCCTGCACAAGTCAGAATAGATGTCTCGTAAGGTCTAATAGAAATGATAAAGAAAAGCATGAACAGTTCTGAGGAACATTCACACAGAGCACACTGCCATTATGGCCCACTGCTCATAGGACTTCAATTTATTACAACAGAGCTCTTGATATATGCTTTTCCTCTTTAATTTCTCACATTTCGAATTTTATAACAGAGAAAGCAGAAGTTAAGCCTGATTGGTTGCCAAAACCCCAAAGCTAATACCAATGGTTTTGGCATAGACCTTTTTCCCCTTTCTTAAGAATATCCAAATAGATACCAGGCTAAGTACCCCACCCAACTCTAATGTGGAGACAACAGAGCATCCTTACCTGGGAATGGAACTGATCAACTATGTTGAGCATGCCAACAGCTAGCTTTCGCATAATATATCGCCTAGCAACTGCCAAATCTCTGACCATTTTCAATCCAACCTTATGACTCCTATACGCAATAGGCTCAGGAAACTCCTCAATTGACCGAACAAGCAGTGTGTCTGCCCAAGAATAATTCCTTGTATGAGGAAAAAATATCACCAGATATTTCTTTCGATCATGAGTCGGCTTTGCTCTCAACGTAGACAATGGCCAGTCAGCCCTTGCACATCTGATTCCAGCTTGCCATATCCCCCTCCACTATAGTTGGTTTCAAAAAAAAAGGAAAGAATTAAGATCAGCATATACTCAGCTCACTTTTCTCCTATTCATTGGTCATAAAATGCTGACAACTATAAATGGTAGTCCTACCATAACCAAATGTGTTCATAAAGCATTCACTGAATGATAATGATAGAATCAGGTTCAAAAGAATCACATGAGAAAAGGTAGGAAAACGTACATCATTAGAAAAGAAGAGATACACAGAGTAACTGTGCATCTAACAGCAAATTCTTAAACCATTAAACTGTCTCAAAATAATTTGAATCAAAACCATAAATTCAAATTGCAGAAACAGAATATGGCAGGAACCTAAAATAAAAATGAAAAGCTACCTTAACCCACAATGCCACAGATTCATCACTTTCCACCCAGTTGGGCTCTGAAAGAGATGACTCCCCATCCCTATTGTTCCTTGGTGACTCACTTTCAATTGTATCCACAATTAAATGAGAGTTTTCAGAGGCTAGAAAAGGTCCTGTACAAAAGTTCTCCGTGTTCACATCATCATCATCAAACTCATGAAAGCCCGAAGACAATTTTTGGCCCTCCAACTGATAATCATCATAGGACGATTCACCAACATTTCCAGAAGAATGACATTTATCTAATGTCCCTTGAACTCCCTCCTCCTTTTTCACGATGCTCCCTTCAACATTTTCCAGCAACTCATTCATTTTTCCATCTGATTCTTCAACTTCCCCATCATGACGAAAGCTACTTGATTCTCCATCTTCACGAAAAGATGTGCCTGAACTTTTTGGAGCACAATCAGAATCACCAACGTACTGAACACCAGAACAAGGTAGCACTTCCATAACTCATGCAGAAATCTTTGTGGTGGTATGTTTTGAATATGATCACTAACTATTTGCTATGTAACCTTCCTGTCAAAAAAGTAAATTAACCCCATAAAGAATTGGTCAATACAAAAAGAAAAAAGAAAGAAAAGAAAGAAAGAAATAAAAAGAGTATTTTCCATGGTTTGCATATGATCCTGATTATAGAAACATTGTCAAAATCCCAAATTGAACTGAAAAGGGGGCAAAAATAACGATGCAATCAGCAGTTTAGAAGGCCTTCACTTTCTTTTTCTTTTTTGTTTTCGTCTACCCTTTTTTTCTAGGACTAAATTATCAGGGTCAAAATGGCCTTCAACAAACATGTCAGCACAGTCCAACAAGCATGTTATAGGTGACAGATACGTGGCAAATAATGAAATATGGGGAGAAAAGGAAAAACAATAAAATGAATGAAAATGCCAAAATTAAGAAAATATGAGAAATATGAGAGAGAGAGAGAGAGAGAGAGAGAGTTTATATAAGCTGCTATCTTAGTGAAGTTCAAATTCATTATCCAGGAAGAACAAACCAAATAGTCAGCTCTCTTTTGCTTCCCATCATGATCACCAATAAGAATGAAATATAATCAAGTAACAAAAATTTGAACTCGAATAACATGGTACCTCATGGAAACTGATATAATGCAGCAAAATTTTCAGTTTTTAGAGAGAAAATTTACCAGAACAGGCATCTGCATCAGTTCTCTCATATAACTAAATGGACCAGCCACACTAATAACATACACGTTGTTGTGCAGCGTAGCAAGCTTTCTCTATCAAAAAAAGAAGGATAAATAAATTAATCAAGGAAATTAATTTTTTAAGGAGCCCAGAGTTCAAAGAGTATTTTCTAAATCACAAACTAAAGTTCACAAATAGTAGTGGACACAAAAACTCTAATCAGCCAACCAGAATCAGCCCAATATATACTAATTACTATCACCAAAAGAACACAACTAAGTACCCAATGAGCAGCTGAACAGGAACTTAATCACTCCAGCAACGAATGACTTCTTTAGTACAAAGGTCAATAATGTTCAAAAATTTTCAAAAGATGAAATATGTACATAAAGTTAAACATATGCCTAAATATAGCCTGCAGATTCCCAACCACTGGGATTCGGCATGCCTCTAATTTTGCAAAACATCTCCCCTCCTGCATGGTAATTCATCATTTGAACCGATATATGTTTCCTTTTCAGAGAAGTTTTTCCCAACGTATAAGACAACATTTTGCATGCATTGCAAGTTCTTCTCAAGAAGCAAACTGAAATTGCATATCTCGAATCTAGTGTTCACAGAAACAAGACTAACAGCTCTGCGATTATCAATCCAACTAGTACTAATATGGCATTCCAAGTGTCCTGAGAAGTTGAAATTAGTAATACTCCTTTCCCTCGATTCTACTGGGTAAAGGACTCATTTAATTAAGCTAAACATTTCTTAAATTATCTTGACCAGTCAAAATACACTCAGTTTGTCCTCCAACAAGGCCTGGGAAAAAAAACGTTCTCTCAACGCTTCTCCAAGCAAATTGTACAATATCTGCACCATATTTGCAATTTCTAGAATAGATCGCCCCTATCACATCATGTTAATAATTGATCCAACAGAAGCAGACGATAAAAATAAGCTCAAAACGCATAAGCTCCTGCAAGACATAGTCAGCTGAAACCCCAGAACCCACAAAGACCCACGACCATAATCAAATCATAAACCCTAACATAATTAGCAAATTCTTGGTTGAATTGAACATTTGTCAGGAACAAACTCTCAAAGGGACTCGCATTATACAAAAACCAGAACCAGATCACTGAAACAGAAGACATGCACAAGTGGGTCCAAACACCAGATGAAAAACAAGCAAGTGAAAAAATCACATACCATAAAACACATGCAACGAATCCTAGCCAAAAAAGATAAAATTAATGCCTTAAAATTCCCTAGTAAAAACCCAATTAAAACCCGGAATCGAAGAATTGTTCTCCACTATACTCTATAGTGTGTACATTTATTGTGTACCCAAAGGAAAGGCCTTTACTTTGGCGCAGGCGGGACGATGACGACTATGGCAGCAGCAATGTAACCAAAAGATGCAAAATTGAAGGCAAAAATGTGACACACATAGGAAAACATGTGATGGGTCATACGTTATAGGCCAACAAATCGTAACAAGGGAGAGAGATGCAGAGTCGAGATACGACGGTCATGTAGAGGGTACGAAAAAAAGATTACCTTTTTTTTTCTCGATGGTTGGTGGTTCTGCTGGGGCTATTTTCAGGAAGGTTTTTTTTTTTTTGGCCTTCTGGTCTCTTTGGCATGTCAAAAGGTTGTAGATTGATGTGTTCGATGAGCAATGAGTTGAGGGAAATAGGGCATGTGGCGTGGCCAAAAAAAAAAATGAAAAATAACCTAATAAAAAAAGATCCTAACAATTTGCATGGCAAGGTAGAAGCCTAGCTGAACTGGGTTTGGTGTGTACTTGTTAAAGACGACTCAGGTCGGGGGATTGAGATTTGTTGGGGATTTTGAGAAGTGCGCTTCTATTGGACAGATGGTTTTTTTGTTCTCTCTTTTTTTTTTCTGTTTTTCTTCGCAGTGAAATTTCGTTGGCCCTGTGATGGGGGTAGTTGTGTAATTTCAGAGGTGGGGATTAGATGAGAACATAGAGAAACGGGCGAAATCTGCCTCTTGGCCTTCAGATGCAATGAAAGTTTGGTTCTTGTCTCGTGTTCAATTCAATCACACATGGGGCTTTGGTTTTCTCAGCTGTCTGTTTTTCGTTTCTGCATATGTACAATTTAAGGGCCACCAGTAGACAAGATCTAGCTTAATGACTAGAAACTCAAATTTTTATTAAAAGATCTAAATTTGGCACAAAGTATTAAATATAATTTCCATCAAGTATACCACACATCATAAATTATAGATATATTATATGGTTTATTGTGCATATCGTATCAATTTCACAATATATGCGCTCTAATTATTTTTATCATAATTTTTTAAATATGAATAAAATATTTATGAAAGGCAATTTTTTATATGAAAAAAAACATTAAAAAATGAATATGTAGAACATCATAAATATTAAATATAATTCAATGAAAAGAACTAATTTATTTATACATGACAAAGAAAAAAATACTCTAATAATAACAATACATTTTATAATGTCATATCGAGTTCTTATGTGGCTCAAAGTATAATACTTACATCATAGCTTGTCTGCAAAAGTAACATATTTATTTCTAATCCCTAACTTGTTCTAATTCCAATTAAATTTTGTCTATAAATAAAAATAAATATGTGTATTTAATTATATTTTATCATTTTTTATATTTATGTATGATATTTTGATGTAAAATAAAAACAAATCTCACCTGTCGTGTGAAATACGCCAATATACCATGATAAACTAATAAAATATACACAAAAGCTTAGTAGTATATAAAATATCGCAATATATTGTGATATTTTGTGCAAAAAATTGTGAATTTGAAAGAAAAAAAATACCGTATACTGCATACCTTTCACTGTAAATACCATAAATTTTCAAAAAATTAAAGATCATTGTTGGTCCACAAAACATGATTAAAATTATATTTTTTTCAACTTTTTTTAGGGATTTTAAGTTATTTACCCTACTTAAAATGCTAGGGGAATTAAAATTTTCCCCTTAAGGTTTACCCTAAATTACAATTTACTCCCTCTTATTTCAAAAACCTCTTAAAGGCCCCCTGAGGTTTTAAGAATGCTACACTTACCCCATATAGTCATTTTTTAATATTAAAATCAATGAATTAATTATATTTTAAGACCCAAACTCTAATTTTTGTTTAAGTTTTCTCCTTAACATATAAATTATTTCATTATTTATCTTTTTTAAATAATATAATATAATACATTTTTATATATATTGTTCCTTTGAACTTAATTACTATCTCCTAATTATTTTTTCTTATGATTATATTTTAATTCATTTTTCCTTATTTGTGCTTTTTTTAGCTTTTTATTTTAATTTTTACAATATTTCTAGTTAAGGATATTATTTTTATTTTAAAATTAATTGTAGTTATTTATTTATATATTTCTATTTTGAAGCTTTACAAGCATCCACATTTTTTTTCAAAACTTATTATAATAAATATTAAATCTAAAATCCAAGAAATGATAAGGCATATTTTATAATAATATGAAAACTTCAAAATCACTTTAATTTCAACTAATGCATAATTTTCCATTTTGTTAAAAATTTAATTTTATATATTTATTCATTAATTAATTGTTTTGTAAGAAGGTCTTGTTCAACAAAATGTTTATTGATTATTTAATAATTTCTTAGACACTTAGATGGCTTCTAGTCATAATTTGTTGGCTTCATCTTTGATGTCAAGTAAAGTTGAGATTACTATCTTTTAGGCTACAACTCACCAACTATTCATATTTATCTAAAAAATATTCTTTGCCATTATTCTTACTCAAGAGATGGTGCTATTCAATTGCTGATATTGCTCTTTGTTGTATTCCATTTTCTAGCCATCACCATTATTCTAAAGGCTAGTTAATTTTTTAGTTAAAGAAATCAAAAAACATATTACTCTTTTCATCTCACAAAGCTTGTCTCATTTACTATTTATAATAATTAATTTATAATTTTCTTTATTTTCAAATTTATTATAGAAATATAAATTTTTTATATGAAAATGATACTTTAAAGACTTTAGTTTATAAATATAATTTTTAAAAAAAAATTATAATATAAATTAATATGAACATATTTAAGCCAAATTTTAGTCAAAAAAGATAAAATGATCATCATTTGTGAAACGGAGGGAGTACTGAATGAGAGCTTCTTAAAAAATAATTAATTAATCAATGAATATATAAAATGAAATAATCAATAAGCATTTTGTTGAATAAGACCTTCTTACAAAATAATTAATAAATAAATAAATATATAAAAATCAATTTTTAACAAAATGACTAATTATGTATTAATTAAAATGAAAGCAATTTTGAAGTTTTCATATTTTTGTAAATATAAGCCTTATCATTTTTTCAATTTTATATTTAATAAAAAAAAGAAGATGCTTGTAAAGTTCCCAAATAGAAATATAAAAATAAATAAATACAATCAATTTTAAAATAAAAATGATATCCTTAATTAGAAATATTTTAAAAATTAAAAATATAAAGATAAAAAAAATATAGAGATAATGAAAAATAAAAAAAATATAATCATAATAAAAAATAATTGGGAAATAGTTGTTTGGATGTAACAATACACACACACACACACACACATAGATGTATTATATTATTTTATTTGAAAACGACAAGTAATGAAATAATTTATATGTTAAGAAGAAAACTGAAACAAGAATTAGAGTTTGGGTCTCAAAGTGTAATTAATTCGTTGGTTTTAATATTAAAAAAAGATTGTAGGGGGTAAGTGTAAGTTTGTTAAAACCTTATGGGCTTTTAAAAGGTTCCTGAAACAGGAGGGGGAAAGTGTGATTTTTGGTAAACCTCATGAGGCAAATTGTAATTCTCCCTTAAATATTTGTTCTTTGCATTCTTATTTCAAAATTTTAATCTATGGTCGCCTTGACTTTTATTACATATATGTATATACGTTTTGGGTGCTGCAAATAATTTTTTAAACATCTACTTTTGGGGGGGAGGGGGGGGGGGGGGGTTTAGTTCATATCTATATGGTTTTTAAACAAACAGGATTGGACTTCAAATTAATTCATTAATTTTATATACTTCTTGGGCCGGCCCGTATATTGTTTATGACCACTAATGTCTTTTATTTTTCCGGTGTTTCATGTGTTTTTCCTTTTTTCTGTTTTTTCTTCCTGCCCCGTTGGCTAATTAAAATGGCCCCTACACATTTTCTACACATATAAGATTAGCCCGGCCCGAATATTGTAATGATTTCTTACTCTTATGTTCCCTTTTCCCCTTTTGTTATGATTATACTTAATTTTTATGTGACGTTCCTAATGGAATAAATGCGGAGTGGGGTTATGAACTACGATAATTTGTCTTAACATATTTAAGGGGAATTTGGGTTTGGATTCCAATGAAATGTGAGCTGGTTTTAAAACAAACTAGATCGGGTCGGCTAATAATTTTGCCAGTTTCTAAAACAAAGTGGGCTGGGCCAGCTTTCCTTGTCTATGTACGGGTGCGCTTTAAAGCAATTGGGTATGTCTTTATTGTGTTGGGTCACCCCAACAATTAATATATGATGGACTAGGCCAGGTTCCAAACTTTTTCATTTAATTGGTTGAACCGGCTTGTTTTTGTAACTATTTAATTCATGTATATGGATTTGGGGTTGCATATTATTTCGGCCGGAATCTCAACTTTTTTCAGTTACTTAATTATTTAATGCTTTGTTTTCAAACATGCATATGTTGGCTCCAAATTATTGCTTATATGGGTTTTGGCTTGGCCTGTTCAAGTAATATGGTTACTAATATATTCCTTTTGGTTTTTTTCTTGTCATGTTCCTTGGCTTTTTTGACCTTTATTTCGGCCTGGTTCGTTTTGAGGTTGGCTATACAATACTATTAATTATTTTCAATACTTTATGGAGTCAAAGTTTGTGCTCTTTGTTTTTTTTCTTTTTTGTATTCTACAATTAATTACACTTTTATTACTCTATGTTGCTTTGTCTTTCACTCATGTGAAGGTTTCCTATTAATCCATCTTGCCTTTTCTTACCCAGGATCTAATGTTCATTCATAGTCTCACCTGCTTTATCATATTGTAATGAGAAAATACATTATAGCAATGTACCTCTTCAAACATCACCGATTGTCACATCATTTTATGATTGAATTTGAAATTGCGTCTGTCTTTAACATATAATCTTTACTTTATGCTTCATATTACATACATATAATTTTCTTACATTGCTAACTCAACTTTTTCATATATTGGAGTTTCACAATAACTCGTAGTTTTTGTGTGCTACACATTCAGTTTCCTCATTTCATGCACAATTACTTGCGGAACATGAAATGTAATCTTTATTCCTCATTTTATGCTACCTATTGCACATATATAACTTTCCTCATTTTATGCTTCCTGTTGCACACATATAATTCTCTTACATTGCAAACTCAACTTCCTCATAGATTAGAGTTTTATGATAACTTGCGGCTTTTGTGTGCTACACATATACTTTCCTCATTTCATGCACAATTGCTTGTAGAATATGAAATGTAATCTTTATTCCTTTCACCTTTTACTTTATAATAGTCAATATACATATTTTACAATTTTGTCTCCTGCTAATACTTAATTGTTACATACTAAACTCACACGTATTAGCTATTTGAATAGAATATACCTTTTGGAATATTGTGACATTGTAAAAGAGTTCCTAAAAATATATTATCCTTCATTGTATAACCTCATTCCTTGAAACATCATGTGATACAATCTCATTTTAAAACAATTATAACTTTCGTTTAATGGGTTATGATAGTAGTTTAATTGAATTTGATTTAATTTATTTGGGAGTTTCTTGTTTGTGTCGGAAGTTTACATCTCATTTTTTGTATAGAGAGACACTAAAATAAACGTCATGAGCGAACTTCCTTGACAATAAGTCGCAAAGCAAGTGGAAATTACAAAATTTGCTTTATAAAAGCATATATCAAAGAAGATTACGATCTCTAGCTAGCCTATTAATATATTTAATTACTATTTTTATTTAAGAAAATAAGCTAAAGAGTAGCCAACACTATTTAAAAGATTAATTAATGTCCGCAGCTTTTGGTTAACAGGTAGGAGGTATGGTACTTACAACCCTAATCAGGAATCAAATTCCACCGGGCTCACTGTGCACAGATACTATCAATTTGTGTCTTGACATCTTCTAGGTCTTAAGAAGTAAGTAGATTTCCTCTTAACTTTCATAGGTAATCTCTCATACCTTGATATACTTGAAGATGTTTTTAAGTATATAAAAAAAGAGAAAATTTAATTACTTTTTAAAAGAATTTATTGTAATGATTATTAATTAGTTAAACTTCAAATGCTTGTAGCATTATTTTAATAAAAAAACTTAACTAAAATTTAGCACAAACATTTAAGCCTCACACTTATTTTGACAGACAGCAGAGCTTTCACATCTCAAAAAAGTAAGAGTTTTTATTCTAAATAGTGAAATGCACAGACTTGGAAATGTAGAGCGTGATTTTACCTATTAGAGAGCACGAACTCATATCACGTTAGCTCGCAAAGTGTGAATTCCATATTCACTCTCTCCCACGCAGTTTGTTAAGGTGAGTGGTGCTTCCTACATGTGCCACAGGAAACAGGTCAACAAACATTAATTACCCATGTTGAGATTCTAAACACTATTTAATTAGAAAATCAGTAAAGTTTATTCGTCTTAACCTCTTAAGAATTAACATTAAGTAAGGGTCAGAAAGTAGTCATCTGTAGAAGGTAACCCCTTCATGGACCACTTATATTGTTCAGAACTCTTTTTGTTTGGTCCAAATTAAGAGACATTTTATTTTAACTCAACTCAACTGAATTCAAAATAATTTATTTTTATTTTTATATCATTTTTAGCTGAGACCAATTTTATTTAAAAATAAATATCATATAAATTTAATAATCCAATTGAAAGTGAATTTTCATGATGCTATGAAATTTTTATGATTTTTTTTATATTTATACTCATTAAAAGGAAAAAATTCATAAAAATTTTAGCTAATTCATTTTAACTTAATTCAAAACGGCTTTTGTCTATTATTAATTTTTTTACCTATAAATAATTTTATTTAAAATCCAATATTATATATATACAATAATCCATTTGAAATTAATTTTTCATAATGTTATTAAATTTTCATAAATTTTTATTTTTAATGCCTAAAATTATAAAATTCATAAAAAAAATAGTGAGATTATAAAAATTATATTTTCAATGGATTATTATACTTACATGATATTGGATTTTAAATAAAATTAGTTTCGGGTAAAAAATGTAAAAATAAAAATAAGTAATTTTTTATTAAGTTAACTTAAGTTAAAATGAAATGGCTCTTATAATATTGTAAAAATTTAATTTGTTTTCAATGGATTATTATACCAACATAATATTTGCTTTTAAATGAAATTGATACTAAAAAAATATAAAAATAAAAATAATTTATTTTTATTAAGCTGACTTATATTAAAACAAATTGGTTATAAGCCTTTTGCTATCATTTAGATTTTTTCCATATTTTCTAAAACTGAAACTATAAATGTGGTGCTTGTCACAGTTAAACCATCTTGGTAACAATCAAAGTCTTGCTCCATTTAATTAGGACTTATAGTTGTTACATTTACCTGGAGTTTTAATATTCAATTTCTCAGTTTCCTTTGACCTCATGGTCCTCATCCTCAAATACCAAAAAAAAAAAAAAAGAAAAGAAAAAGCCTTCCACTTTTTTCATTTCTACATGTTCCATAACACAAAATAAAAAATCAAAATTTTAATTTTCGCTCGACTACATATGTCAATTTGATTTTTTAGAAAATAATCTTGTTGTCTTGTTTTATTTGAATTTTTGTTCTCTCAGTTTTCGACACTGAGAAAGCAAGTTGGTGGCTAGATATGAATTTGAATATATGTAAATCTTCCTCTAATAATTGCATATTTGCTTGTATTTGTGTTAATCTCCTAAAAGCGGTAGAAGGTTAGAGTCAATTCGTTTTAACTGAAGTCAACTGACTTATTTTTACTTTTATATTTTTTTTACCTGAAATCAAATTTACTTAAAAGCCAATATTAAGTAGCTGCAATAATCCATTTAAAAGTAAATTTTCATGATGTTATTTAATTTTAATAAATTTTTCTTTTTTAATGCCTTAAACTAGAAAAATTCACAAAAATTTAGTAAGATTACAAAAAAATATATTTTCAATAGATTATTGTAGCTACATAACATTGGATTTTAATTAAAATTAGTTTGAGGTAAAAAATAAATAAAAATAAAAATAAGCCATTTTTTAAGTCAATTAACTTAAATTAAAACGAACTTGGTGTAATTTTTTTCACATAGATAAAGTCAAATTTATTGCCACTAAAGTGATTTTTGAAAATGAATTACTATTAATTATTTTTTATATAAAGTGATTGTTGGATATTTTTGCTCAAATTTGAAGAGAAATATACTTAGGAAGCAAAGTATTGTGTATTAATTAGTTTTTCTATTTGTTTAGGTTTGTATGTAACATATGGAAAGAAATGTTGTGTTAGGGTTTTGAGGATGATAGAACATTGTCGCAGAAGCAAGATGTGAAGATTTTCAAAACTGAGAAAGGTTTAAAAGTGAAGAGGAATAGGACGAAAAATATTCTGTAATTATCATATTTTGTAATTATGTGAGGCCAATATATTGATATTGACAATAGTGAATAAGGGATCCATTGGCCAACATTAACATTAAAAGCAGACTTTTATTGCAATATTCATATTTTATTCTAGTGACTTTCTCTCATTCGTGGATGTAAGTTAGTTAATAGTCGAACCATGTTAAATTTGTATGTGCTTGTTTGATCTTATTTATTGTTTCAATGCACATGATGGATGATTGAGAACTTTTTTCCTAATAAATGGTATCACAGCTTATGATTTGATTGTGGTATGGTGGAGCAAGTAGTTTGTTCTTGGTATGGTGAAGTGTTCTGATTGTAGCTGATATGAAGTTTAAAGATTGGTCAGTGGAGGGTGGAGCCTACGAAATCTTTCTATTGATGTTGCAGTTTGGCAGCGGTTTCAGCTTGACATCAACGGCTTGGTGTCTGATATGATATAGTATTAGCGATGTCTCAACGACCTTGTACGACTTTAAAGATTAAAGACTTTTGCTCATGTGCATTGGTATTCATGATGTTAGTATTTGAAGTCATGTTCATGTTGTTTATAGTTGTTTGTGTTCGTTGTTGTTCATGTTTTAGCGATGTTCATGGTGTATGTGTCTATGATCGTGTTTGTGTTAGTAATGATTATGTTTTTATTGTTGTTAGTAGTGTTCATGTTCATAGTAAACAATTTGAACCCAACTAAAGATTGTTGGATATTTTGGCTCAAATTTGAAGAATATTAGTTATATAGTTGGAAAGCAATGTTTTGTGTATTAACTGGAGTGTGATTATGTTTCATAGTTAGATATTCTTCAAGTTTAGTTTTCGTATTTATTTAAGGTTTGTGTGTAACCTGTTAGGGTTTTGAATATGAGAGAAAAGACAATGTAGTTGATAGGTAAAATATGAGGATTTTTAAAAGGGATAAAGGTATGAAAGTGGAGAAGAGTGAAATGGAAAACTTTTTATAATTCTCATATCTTATAATTGCATGAAAGTTAAATATTGAGATTGTCAGTGGTGTGTAAAGGATCCCAAATCCATATACCAAGGTAAGCACAAAAAAACATGCTTATATTATAATCTTCATATTTTATTTAAGTAGATTTCTTTTATTTGTGAATTTAGGTTAGTTAAGAGTCAAACCTTATTAAATTTGTATATATTTATTTGATCTTATTTGTTATTTCACCATGTGTGATGAGTTATTGAGAAAATTTTTCTCAACCGTGATTATTTTAAAAGTTTATATATAAAGAATTCCCAAAAATTAGTTTTAACCAATATTTGTAAAATTTAGATTTTCTAAATTAATTTTTAGTTTTCTTGAATGAGTATAAAAATATTCATAAAACTTAATTTTTTAAAAAAAATTATTGAAATGATTAATAATTAGCGTCATTCGAATTGTGGGCTTGGAGTCCTTACATCTCGTAAAATTCAAGGATTCATAATAATTAACAGTCATAAAAAACGATAACCTCATTATAACTTAAATTTTATTCGCATGACACTCGTCAGTAGAAGTCAACTTTTTAATCGTATTTTCACGATATTTTAAAACCGACAGCTAGAGATTTATAGCAACCGTGAAGGCCACCCTTATAGGAGTAATTATTTCACGCGGAATTTTTGTTGGTAAAAGTGCACGCTAAAGGACAAACCACATTATAGAAAAAAAGGGCCATTCTTCACCGACAGGGGGCAAAACTTGTCCTACGCCAATTCTGGCCAGTCTCAAATTTTTTTTTACTTTTACACATAAGGCACTAATAATTAGTAGCATACAGAAAATGTGGGTCCCAATCTCATGCTCGTCTCATACCAATTTCTCGTTAGTTTATCAAAACCTGCTTGTTAACAATTTTACTCTCATTTATTGCATTTTCTCCTCTCAATCTTACAATGGATATGATGAGTCAAACTGTCGGGCATAAAATATTAGCAGTGCCCTCTGATTAACTAACTGTGAAACAGTTTGCATTTGAAAAATCTAAGGACATTAGATTAAGGATACAATTATTGAGAATAAATCTCTTAGGACCAAAATGAAGAAAATGAAAAATATTAGTGGTAGAAGTATCAATAGTCCAGAAAGCTTGTCTTAGTTTGACTTTGGGCGGTGCGGCGTCCCTAATTGAGTTTTCCCCCCTTAAAGAAACTTGCAGAATAGTTGGCCAGCAAAATTCCAGATTCCCAATCATAAACTAACTGCTGGGGTAGGCTTTTTGGCCCAGTTGGATTTTTATCAAATCCTGTCACTGAATTATGTTCTGTCAACCATAACCTTAGAATGCCGCGTTTGCAATTCAAGTTTTTAGATCTGGTGCTTTTTTAGCCTCACGACACAGTGGAACAGAAGTACTCTTCTATATTTTGTCCATTTTTCGGTTTGTTAGACATCTAGACTTTGCAGAAGGCAGAAATGGGAAGAAAAGGAGAGGTGCTCTTACCTCTACTTTGTGGGGTTCTGGCACTTCTGGGTCTGGTGAGAGCAGATGACCCTTACAGGTTCTACACTTGGACTGTCACTTATGGCACTCTCGCTCCTCTTGGTGTTCCCCAGCAGGTTTCTGTTTCTCTCTTATCTAATGTCTCTGTTTCTGGTTTCTTCATAAGGCTTTTTACGTGGGTTTTTGCTTCTGGCCCTGATCCTAAGCTGCTACTTTTGCTTTTCTCAAGGTTATTCTGATCAATGGCCAGTTTCCTGGACCAAGGCTTGATGTGGTGACCAATGACAATATCATCCTCAACCTCATTAACAAGCTTGACCAGCCACTTTTGTTGACATGGTTAAACACCTCTGCCTTGTCTCTGTACTTCTGAATTTGAACTCTAGTCGGCTAGATGAACAGTTCAAGATTGTGACAAGGATTTCAAGATTGCCGACATTTTTGTTTACTTGTTTGCTCTCAAACAGGAATGGGATTAAACAAAGGAAGAACTCATGGCAGGATGGTGTGCTGGGAACCAATTGCCCCATCCCACCAAACTCCAACTTCACCTACAAGTTCCAGCCCAAGGATCAGATTGGTTCTTACACATATTTCCCATCAACTCTTATGCATAAAGCTGCTGGTGGATTTGGTGCTATCAATGTCTTCGCAAGGCCTAGAATCCCAGTCCCTTATCCACCTCCAGCCGCGGATTTCACTCTACTTATCGGTGACTGGCGCAAGACTAGCCATAAGGTTAGCCTTTTTCACTTAGATTCCTCCAATATCTCCATTGTCCTTCTGCTCCAACTCAGTATAGCTAGCTTATTTAGTTTTGACTTACCAGGCTTTGTTTCATTAGTGCATTTGTCATATATGATACATACACAGTTCTTTACAGTTTATACTTTTTATCTTGATTACAGACACTGCAACAAACTTTAGACTCCGGAAAATCTCTGCCCCCTCCCGATGGAGTCCTCATAAATGGCCAGGCTCAGAACACCTTTAGTGGTGACCAAGGTTACTTAGTTTCTCTGAACTGCTCCTGTCAGAGTGGATTCAATACTTTCAATTAGCTTCGAAGTCTTTCTTCGGGCTTTTGTCGAAACCTTGTTCATTACTGACTAGAAACCTTTTTCTGCTTTCAGGAAAGACTTACATGTTCAGGGTCTCAAATGTTGGATTAACAAGTACATTAAACTTTAGGATCCAAGGTCACAGATTGAAGTTAGTGGAGTGTGAAGGGTCTAATGTGGTCCAGAACACATATGACTCCCTTGACATTCACGTGGGTCAATCTGTTTCTGTCTTGGTTGCCTTGGATCAGCCTCCAAAAGACTACTATATTGTTGCATCTACAAAATTTACCGAGTCTGTTCAAACTGCAACTTCAGTGTTGCACTACACCAACTCTAGGACCCCAGTTTCTGGACCAGCGCCTGCTGCTCCTAGTGATGATGCTGATTGGTCAATGCAGCAAGCCAGAACCTACAGGTCTACACACACACATATATGTACATACGCATATACCTAAAATGTCACTTGCTTGATATTGTTATGGCATCTTCTCCTTCAGGTGGAATTTGACATCAAATGCTGCAAGGCCTAATCCACAGGGATCATTCCATTATGGGAAGATCAATATAACCAGGACAATTGTCTTGGCCAACTCAGACCCTTTGATAAATGGAAAGCAGCGTTATGCCGTCAATAGCATTTCCTATATCAATCCTGATACTCCCTTGAAGCTTGCTGATTACTTCAACATCCCTGGAGTGTTCAGCACGAATTCCCTGCAAAGCCTTCCATCCAATGCTGCTCCAAATCTAGCTACCTCTGTCATCCCGGTTTCTCTGCATGAATTCATTGAAGTTGTGTTTGAGAACAATGAAAATGCCATCCAATCATGGCATCTTGATGGCTATGATTTTTGGGTTGTTGGGTGAGGAACTGTCCGAATTTTGAACTCTTATGTACTGGTTGGCTGTGTTGGTTCTTATCTCTTATGGTGTGATGTGGACAGTTTTGGAAATGGGAAGTGGTCAGCAGCAAAGCGAAGTACCTACAATCTAGATGATGCTCTTACAAGGCACACCACACAGGTAATCTGAACTAAGTTCCGAGTTCTTCATATTGTTCAACTTTCATCCAGCTATCCTTTATCTGCATTTTCCTAACAAGCTTTTGCAGAAAAGTCCATAGTGATTTTTGATGAGCTAGATTTCAAATGTCTAATAGTTGCTTCCCTTCATTATTTATCTGCATAATATTCTTGGAAAACTATGATCTTCTAACATTTGGCAATTGAAGTTAACTATCCAATCGATGTTCTTCCTCCATAGTGATTTACAATGAACAACTGGTTTGGCACAGGAGGCCTGAGTCAATAGTACGAAGTTAAAAGATCCTTTACCAGATCTACATCTGATCTTGCTTGGTTCCTGGCAGGTGTATCCTAATTCTTGGACCGCGATTTTGGTGTCATTGGACAACCAAGGAATGTGGAACCTGAGGTCTGCGTCATGGGACAGGCAGTACCTTGGACAGCAGTTGTATCTCAAAGTCTGGAATCCAACTCCCAATCTCGCCAATGAATATGACATCCCTTCCAATGCCTTGCTCTGTGGCAAAGCAGTCGGCCGGCACACTTGATGTGGTGACATTTTGCAAACCAAGTAAACATTCTAGTCCATTACAAAGAAGAATATTGGGATAATCAGTTCGATTATCATTTTCCAATTTCATTTTGGAACTCTTCTTACCATATTGATTCTTTCTGCCCTTATGAAGCAGTTGTTGTTAGGGGCCGCCCTCACTACTTGCCAACTTTTCATTAACATTCTAATCAAAGCCCATCTCCATTATTCATTCTGTTGGGAAAATTTTATTCATAGATTCAAGAGGGAAAGAAAAAAGAACTAAGTGACTGTAGACATCAAAATTTAATTGGATTAAAAAAAATATAAATTCAATTTAAATTGTCTAGGCCATTTCTAAATTGATGCCCAAAATTCAAAAATCCATCAATTTTGGGAACTACAAATTCAAGAAACCTAATTTTGGGAGTACAAAAGCACACAATTGGAGGCATTGAATGAAGACTCATTATGCCATTTTGGCCAAAGTCCACTTTTGGCAAATTGGGCCTTAAAATCCAAAATGATTAAAGCCCATGATTTTGCTCAAATATTCTAGAACATTCTAGAATGCTCCATTAATTATCCTTTTAAATTAAATGAATTTGATAATTAATAAGAGATAATTATCATACTTATTTTCTCTTAAGAAAAATACAATAGATAAATATGTGATAATTGTCACATGTGGTTTTCTTGAGCCAAACCACTTCCTTTCTACATCTATAAATAGGTCCCCAAAGCTAAAGAAAAAAAGTGAGGGAGAAGAAATTGGAGAGGCAAAAAACTTAGAGAGGAAGAAAAATATCTCTACAAGAAGTTTTTTCCTGTTCTTCAAGCCGATCAAGCACAAACGTCCGGTGAAAGAAGAAATTAACTCCAAAGAATATCAAATCCCAGTTTCGAGGCCAGATTCAAAGAACGCGGTAAGGAACGCAAAGAACGAGAAACGGTGTTTCATCAAGTTCAAGATTAGATCCGGCGGAAGCGGTGAGAAATGTGAAGAACGCGAGATAGCATTGCATCAAGTTCAAGTCCAGATCTGGTGGAAGGGGTGATGAACGTGAAGAATTCGTTTCTGTGTTGCGTCAAGTCAAACTCCAAGGAAAGAGGTAAGAAAGCGGCGAACATTGCTCGAAGCCCACCCCCCCAAGTCCAAGGAGTACAACAGAAATCTTACACCGAAAGAAGCGGCAAGGACCTTGGTTCATGTTCGTGCAAGACAAATCTAGAATCCGTGTTCATGAAGAAGCCGTTCGTGTCTCCACCTGTGGCAACGTGCGGGTTTTCAGGAGTCGTCACCAATCGGTTTTCGCTCAGGTCGATTGGACACCTAAAAAATTGGTCTGCGAGAGTTCGGGGGTTCGGGAGTACGGTTACGTTAAAATAACTTTATTTTAACACCCAAAATTGGTACCTTAGTTGATTTTAATTTTGCTTTAGCTTGCTTTTAAGTTAATTTTCAAAACAGAAATTTTAACTGAATTAGTCGGATGTGGATTTTTAAATTAATATGGGCTTTAAAATCTTCGGTAATTAATTTGTATAATTTTTATAAACTCGATATTTTTCGAACCATGGATTCTATCGAACCATCCGGACACGGAATTTGATAAAATTTTAATTAAATATTTTAATCCATATTATAAATTCTGCCAAATTATTCGAATATGGATTGTTATCTAGATATTTAATTTTTATTTTCCAAACCGTAAATCTTGTCGGATTATCTGGATATGGAAATTAGTAATTTAAATTTTTAATTTTTATTTTATTAAATTAATTATTAATTTATCTTTTTGTCATAATTTTTATGATTTTTTTTTATTTTTAATGTTAACTTACTCTAATTTTTAAAAAAATTTATTTTAAATTTTTTCATTTTTTTTATTTCTTTTATTTCTTTTATTTCTTCTTTTCTTTCTTTTCTTTTCTTTTCTTTCTTTTTTCTTATTCTTTTTCTTTCTTCTTTTCTTTCTTTTGATTGTTTGGTGAAAGATCTTTTTCTTTTTTTTTCTTTTTAAGTAATTACTTAATTTATAAAGGAATGAAAAAGTAATTATTTAATTATCTAATATCAAGATTTTTTATTTATTTAATAAGGAAACCAAAGAGTTATATCTTTTTTAAAAAAAAAATAAGTAAAAGAAAAGTCTTGATATTCATATATTTTTATTTTTGAAAAAAGATTTTAAAGTAATTATTGAAATTTTTTTAGGTAAAATTTTATTATTATTATTATTATTATTGGATATTTTATCTTATTTAAAAATTTTTGATATTTTTTATTATTATCTTGGACACTTTATTTTATTTAAAAAAAGTTTGATATTTTTCCAAACCATAGATCATGTCGGATCATTTGGATATGGAATTTAATTTAAGTTTTTGTTTATTTAATTAATTATTTTTAATTATAATTTTTATTGGATTTTTAATAATTTTAATATTTATTATTATTAATTTAATTTAATTTTAATTTAATTTTTATTAAAAAAAATTATCTAATCCATAAATTTTAAAAATATACTTAATTAATATTTTTATTTTTGGAATTATCTAATTAAGATTTTTTAATAAAAGGAATAAAAGGTTAACTTTTTAAAGAAATAAAAAATAAATAAAAAATATGTGTTCCAAAATAATAGAGGATGGGGGCTTTGTAAATAAAATGGATTCTTGATTAGTCCTAAAAAATAAGGTTAATTATTCACATAAAAAAAAACTTCTTCTTTTATTTGGTTATTATTTTATTTTTTTATAGCTAAAAGTGAAATAAGTTTAACCATCTATGTAAAAAAAAATTACATAAAGTAAATAAAGGACAATAAATAAATAAAGTGGGGACTTTTTGGCCATCCACTTAAAAAATTGCACAAATTAAATAACATATGCAAATAAATAAATAAATAAACAAATAAAAAGCACATAAAGTAAATAAAGGAAAGTTAAAGGACAATAAATAAATAAATAAAAATAAAATGGGGCTTTTTGGCCATCCACAAAAAAAGGAGGTATAACCTTCCATGAAAAATAATAATAATAATAATAATAATAATAATAATAATAATAATAAAAGTTAGTTGTTAGTAATTAGTTCTGCAAAAATTAAAAGGTTAGTGACTTATAATGAAATAATAATAATAATAGTAATAATAATAAAAGTTAGTTGTTAGTAATTAGTTCTGCAAAAATTAAAAGGTTAGTGACTTATAATGGAATAATAATAATAACAATAATAATAATAGAAGTTAGTTGTTATTAATTAGTTCTGCAAAAATTAAAAGGTTAGTGACTTATAATGGAATAATAATAATAACAATAATAATAATAAAAGTTTGTTGTTAGTAATTAGTTCTGAAAAAATTAAAAGGTTAGTGACCAAAATGAATAATCATAGAAAGATGAAGGATTAAAACAGGGTTTACCCAAAAAATTAAAATTTGAAATTGGTGGGTCGGTTAACGTTTCCGGCCTAAACGATTTCATTTCTTTTTTCTCTGTTTTCTGGCAACGATGACAAAGGAGGACCCTGGGCTGGCTTCGTCGGTGACGGGCTAACGAGACGGAGGTGGAACGGTGGCCGGAGGGAGAGAGATAGAGGGAAACGAAGAGGGAGAGGAAGAAAGAGAGAGGGACGAACCGGCGGAGGGTGAGACACAGGGGTGGTTGGCGACGGAGGAGGGCGAGACGCGGGGGGGTGGTTGGCGACGGAGGAGTGTGAGATGCGAAGGTGCGGTGGCTGGTAACGGAAGGCGAGACGCGGTAAAAACGGAGGTTGACGGATGAGGGAAATAGTGGGCTGAAAGAGAGAAAAGGAAAGTTTTTAGTTTTCTGGGAAGAGGGAGGAGAGGTCAGAGACTGTTTCTACAGTTTTTTCTTTTTTTTAAATGGAGCTCTAATCTTGATTTTTTTTGTGGTTTCTTCACAGATTTCCACCCCTATTTATAGGGGAAGGGGCTTTGGATTCCCTTAATTAAAAAAATTTAAAATTTAATTAAAAACAGACTTATCTTTTAATTTGGTAAAATGGCAGTTTCAGTCCTTTACGTCTCTTTGACCTTGGGGATGTTCCTGAAACTTCTGATTGAGACAATTTTTGTCTTTTTCTATCAATTTGGGCCAGAACCGTCGGTTTGGCCCAAAATTCATGCGAAAAACTACTAAATGCTCCTGAAACTTTCAGATTTTGTCAAATTTCCCAAAACTTCTTAATTTTGTCATTTTTACCCCAAACTTTTCAATTTTGTCATTTTTTATGGAGTTTTTTTTTTCATACATACATATACACACACATATATCATTTTTAACTAAACCCTTATAAACAAAAATGTATTTTAAACTAATTAACTTAATTAAAATTTTTTCAATAATAATAATAATAATAATTAATTAATAATAATATTAATTAATTAATTTTTTTAATCTAATTTAATTTTTTTAATTAATTTTTTTTATATACACACATAGATATTAACTTAACAAAATGCCCCTCCCCCAAAAATATTTAATTTAATTTTCTCTTTGTATAATAATTAATTAATAATTTTTTTATTATTATTTGTTTTTTCTAATTTTTAATTAAATTTTTATTATTATTATTAATTTTTTTTTAAAAAAAAAGGTCGGACGAAATTGGCTGTCAACAGCTGCCCCCATTTGCATGCTTCATGGGACATGATGTATGCAAAGTCGTTATCAAATTTCGTCCGACTTAGCTAGGTATTGAGAATCTTCTCGCCGCTTAAATCCTGAGGTTAAGGAATCCTCCTTGATTGATTTCGAGGCAAAGGTTTCATCCTTAAAACCCCGGCGATAGGAGCAGTCCTACCGTTGAAGGAAAATTGATTGATTTCGAGGTAAAGGTTTCATCCTTAAAACCCCGGCGATAGGAGCAGTCCTACCGTTGAAGGAAAATTGATTGATTTCGAGGCAAAAGTTCCATCCTTAAAACCCCGGCGATAGGAACAGTCCTACCGTTGAAGGAAAATTGATTGATTTCGAGGCAAAGGTTCCATCCTTAAAACCCCGGCGATAAGAGCAGTCCTACTGTTGAAGGAAAATTGATTGATTTCGAAGCAAATGTTCCATCCTTAAAACCTCGGCGATAGGAGCTGTTCTATCGTTGAAGGAAAATTGATTGAGTTTGAGGCTAAGGAGCTTTCCTTAGTACCTCGGCGATAGGAGCTATCATATCGTTGAAGGAAAATTGATTGATTTTGAGGCTAAGGAGTTTTCCTTAGGACCTCGGCGATAGGAGCTGTCTTATCGTTGAAGGAAAATTGATTGAGTTTAAGGCTAAAGCTTTCCTTAAGACCTCGGCAATAGGAGCTGTCCTATCGTTGAAGGAAAATTGATTGAGTTTAAGGCTAAGGAGCTTTCCTTAGGACCTTGGCGATAGGAACTGTCCTATCGTTGAAGGAAAATTGATAGAGTTATAAGGCTAAGGAGCTTTCCTTAGGATCGCGGCGATAGGAACTGTCCTATCGTTGAAGGAAAATTGATTGAGTTTGAGGTAAAGGAGCTTTCCTTAGGACCTCAGAGATAGGAACTGTCCTATCGTTGAAGGAAAATTGATGAGTTTGAGTCTAAGGAGCTTTCCTTAGGACCTCGGCGATAGGAGCTGTCCTATCGTTGAAGGAAAATTGATTGGTTATGAGGTAAAGGAGCTTTCTTTAGGACCTCGGCGATAGGAACTGTCCTATCGTTAAAGAAAAATTGATTGAGTTTGAGGCAAATGAGCTTTCCTTAGGACCTCGGCGATAGGAGCTGTCCTATCGTTGAAGGAAAATTGATTGAGTTTGAGGCAAATGAGCTTTCCTTAGGACCTCGGCGATAGGAGCTGTCTTATCGTTGAAGGAAAATTGATTGAGTTTGTGGCAAATGAGCTTTCCTTGGGACCTCGGCGATAGGAGCTGTCCTATCGTTGAAGGAAAATTGATTGAGTTTGAGGCTAAAGAGCTTTCCTTAGGACCTCGGCGATAGGAGCTGTCCTATCGTTGAAGGAAAATTGATTGAGTTTGAGGCTAAGGAGCTTTCCTTAATAGGAACTGTCCTATCGTTGAAGGAAAATTGATTTATTGGTGGAGAAAAACTCTTTTCTCTTTTCTGGGGTTAAGGAGCTTTCCTTAGCACCCCAATCAAACTTTATATGAAAGCAACTGAAATTGGAATAATTTCTTCAGAAGTGTGAATTTTCATAATAGGTGAGTGCAAAAATTTAAACTTCCATGAGATAGGTGAATCTTGATGATGTGAAATAAAACAGACAAATTATGTAAGGGTACGGATGTTTGGAATCAATATCGAAGGTTTCATCTAATATTTTCTTCAGAAAATATAGATTCCCTTGTGAGATATGTCATCCAAACAAGGTTGAAGCTTAGCTACCAAAAAATATCCTGACTAGTGGACCTAATAGGATGCGTCTCAAGAGTAAACAAAATTACTCCTTACTCAGCCATTCCAAACTAAAGGCTTTGTCCTATGGTTTTAATATCAGCATGAACCAAACTATCCTACAAGATAAAAAAGAAAGAAATTCCCTGAAAAGAAAAACCAAAACACGAAAGAAAATACTGATAATAAAACTAAAGGACAAGAAGAACAGATCGGATCGCTTCTTCTTCCACAATGCTTCAACAGGCCGGGTAAAGGACAATTATGGGACGGAACTGGTCGGAAAAGACTATCGTGTCCAGTCTATCTGGATCATCGCTGGATCTGGTTCAGGAACAAAAGCTTGCATTTTATCTAGCAATTCTTCAGCAGTTGTTGCGGATATTAGGATTCGTCGTGCTACTCTTGATATAAAATTCTTCTGCATAGCGTAGTCCACAAAAGCTATCAGACCTGTAAAGAAATTGTTAACATTCAACAGCCCAATGGGTTTCTTATGCAAATTAAGTTGGGCCATGGAAGCAATTTGAAAGACTTCTCCCAATGTGACAAAACCATCTGGTAGAGCGATAAAAGCATCAGCATTAAAAAGCATTTGTAACAAACGCTCTTGTAGATTTTTAACCACTAATTCTTCTCCAATCGTGCCCCTAGAAACAAACTTCAAAGGTCCAGGGATAATGCTCAGAACTTGACTTCCTCCTAAAGATGCTGCTGATGCTACACCTCCCATCAATCCGACACTACCTCCTTCATAGACTACATGTATTTTTCGCTCAGCTAATACTCTACCCAAATGGTTGGTTGCCTTTAAGTACTCTTTGTCTTTTCCAGAAAAAGCACCAGAAAATACACAAATACTTCGGGATTTACGAGTTGAGGTTTTTTTCATTCCTATCTTTATCCTTGTGAGAAATGAAGATGATATATTTATAGAGATGAAGAGATAAAGCAATAATTATATTTTTAAGAGTAGGTACATTATTGCTGGAAGAGAAGGAAAATTTTCAAAAGCGACAGCTAGCATGTACAGTAGTTGTGACTGTAGCTCACGTCAGGAGTAGGTACATTATTGTCGGAAGAAAATTTTCAAAAGCGACAGCTAACATGTACAGTAGTCGTGACTTTGGTTTACGTCTTCCACTGGCTTTACGTCCAGTAACGATTTCAATGCCTTCTATGAATTGGCGATTTGGATCCCTTCCAGTTTTCTTACAAATTGGCAAACAGGGTCATTTAAAGTCAAATTCCTAAGACTGTAACGATCTCGTTCTTTTTGGAAAGTCATCCATAAACCGACAATCTCAAATTGCACCATTCCACAAGAGTGCGCTTCAAGAGTCTCTCGGATATCCTCCAGAGATTCCTTACGCAGGCCATTCTTAATGAATTTTCTTCTATCTTCACGATTTTTGGTGATTATCCCTGAAGAACGACATTTAGTGCCGCAAATCCACCATCCACAATTATGACAGACGCCTAGCCTCCTTGCTCTTCTTTTTTTGGAATAAGCACTTTTACCAAAGCCAGGCATACGGGGGAAGAATGCATCTGGAGCTTCACCAGCCGACCGAACCTTAGCTTCAATTAGCCACCGCACATTATTAGGAATGCCTTTGTGCATAAATACTCTAAATCATTCACATCTAGCTTGATAAATCTTTTTAAGAACATTTATTGGGAGGGAAAGAAAATACTTTCGTAGGACGGAAAGAGAAGACTCCATTGATGAAGGAGGCATTCAAGAGAAAAAAGGAAGAAATTAGTGATTGTAGGAAACGGAAATAACTGACTTTGAGAGTCACGAAGTACCGTATCCAAAAAGAAGAACACGCATTTATAGCGATGAAAGGATAACGTGTTTATTACGTTTACAAAAGCAAGTACATTATTGTCAAAAGAAAAGACAAATGAAAGCTTATATGTACAGTAATTGTGACTGTGGCTCACATATTCCACTGGTTTTACGTCCAGTAACGGCTTCTATAAGTCGGGGATTTACTTCCCATCCAATTTTCTTACAAACTGGCAAACAGGGTCGTTTAAAGTCAGATTCCCAAGACTGTAACGGTCTCGTTCTTTATGGTAAGTCCTCCATAAACCAATAATTTCACCTTGCACTCCTCCACAAGAATGCGTTTCAAGAGTCTCTCGGATATCTTCCAGAGATTCCTTACGCAGGCCATTCTTAATGAATTTTCTTTTATCTTCATAATTTTTCGAGATGTATCCTAAAGAGCGACATTTAGTATCACAATTCCATCGTCCACATTTATGACAGACATTTAGCCTCTTTGCTCTTCGCTTTTTGGCATAAACGCTTTTACCTAAGCCGGGCATACGGGGCATAAATGCATCTGAAACTTCACCAGCCGAATGGACCTTAGCTTCAATTAACCATCGCACATCGTCAGGAATGCCCTTGTGTATAAAAACTCTGATTCTTTCACATCTAGCTTGGTAAATCCTTCTAAGAACATTTATTGGGAGGGAAGGAAAGTACTTTCGCAGGGCGGAAAGAGTAGAATCCATTGATGAGAGAAGAATTTGAGAGAAAAGAGGAAGACATTAGTTATTATAGGAAACTAAAATAACCGACTATGAGAGTCATGGAATACCGTATCCGCTACTTAACCGGGAAGAAGAACACGCATTTATAGCGATGAAAGGATAACGTGTTAATTACGCTTACGGGAGCAAGTACATTATTGTCAAAAGAAAAATGTAAATCTTCAAATATGACAAATTGTATGTACAGTGATTGTGACTGTGACTCACATCTTCCACTGGTTTTACGTCCAGTAACGGCTTCAACGCCTTCTATGAGTCGGGGATTTGCTTCCCATACAGTTTTCTTACAAACTGGCAAACAGGGTCTTCTAAAGTCAGATTCCCGGGACTGTAACGCTCTCGTTCTTCATGAAAAATACTCCATAAACCAAGAAGTTCGTGTTGCACTGATCCACAAGAATGCGTCTCAAGAGTCAATCGGATATCATCCAACGAATCCTTACTCATGCCATTTTTGATGAATCGTATTTTATCTTCTTGATTATCGGAGATCATTCCTAAAGAACGACATTTAGTATTACAAGTCCATCGACCACATTTATGATAGACTTGTAACCTTTTCGCTCTTCGCTTTTTGGCATAAGAGCTTTTGCCTATGCCAGGCATGTGAGACGTAAATGCATCTGGGGCTTCGCCTGACAAACGAACCTTAGCTTCGATTAACCACCGTACATCTTCAGGGATTCCTTTGTGCATCAAAACTCTTAATCGTTCACAGCGAACTCGGTAGATCTTTTTGAGAATGTTCATTGGGAGAGAAGGAAATATTTTCGCAAGGGAGAAAGAGTAGGATCCATTTTCTAGCGGGAAGTAAAAGAAAGAAGGGAGGAAGGAATCAGTTATTATGGGCAACTGAGAGAACCGACTTGAGAGTCACGGAGTACCGTATCCGCCACTTAACCGGAAAAATGGAGCCAACTTTTTGACAATATTTCTTATCTTTGATATTCCGTCGAGCTGACGTCGATCCTGTCCTTGTGCATGAAGCCTCGATTATCGAATCCATTGTCAGCTTTTGACAAATTGCCAACGACAATATTTCTTGACATCTGCCATATCCTTGGCCATAGCTATCTCTTATCGTCGATCCTGTCCTTCCAGGTGTAGCCTCAATTATTGAATCCATTACCAGCTTTTGACAAATTGTTAACAACAATATTTCTTGACATCTGCCTTATCTTTGGCTATAGCTATCTCTTATCTTGGATACTACTAGCTGACGTCAATCCTGTCCTTCTAGGTGTAGTCTCGATTATTGAATCGATTGCCAGGCTTTTGACATATTGTCTACCTTATCCTTGAATTCATGATGCGGGTTGGTCCAGCGTATTAGCTGTGCATCCAGTGATAGACTGGTAAGAGCTGATGTTATTGAGATCTCAGCTTATATTGCTGTAACTGTGCCGTGAATGTGCTTCCCGTTTGGTCCCTGTTATGCAAAGGCCGTGCATGCATGATGTGAAATGCATGAATGCAGAGCATGTGTAACTGATGGTTTTTTTTTTTTTTGGATTTTTGGATGGATCTAGTTCTTCATGTCTTTGCTTTACTGGATCTTTTTTGTGATTGCCTTCTTGGACTATCATTGAATCTCTTTATGCTTCCCAGCTCTTGTCCTCTTCAAAAGCCCAACTCTTTTCAAAATCCCCTTTCCTTGACTTGTTCTTGAATTTTGGCCTCAATTTCTTTAATGTTCGCCCGCCTCATACTTTATGCCTCTCTGGATAATTGTCCCTGTTGAAATATTCGTGAGTATGGTTCTTTCTTGCTGACGTGAACATGCTAAGGCTTCTGAAGCGATCATCCAGGCAACTACCAAGGCTATCTCCCGAAGATTTGTTACTCCTTCTTCTTCGTTAGCCTATGTTCTGTACCGTTCGCAAAGCAGGACCTCAATCTTACCTGTTTTAATTCACAAAGCTTATCAAAGTAATCTACGGTCTTTGCTTTTTCTGAATTTTAAATATTACTATTCTTCCTACAAATGTCACAATTTATTACACACTTAAGGCTAGTAGGAATGTGAGATTTAAAGGAAAAGAACTGGATAGAAATGACTTCATCATTTTTTTTTGAACAAGGGAATATAAAAGTTGAACGTGAGAATCAAAGGAAAGCTAAAGAGAATTGACTTTTTATTTATGGGTAAGAGAATATAAAAGTCTTGGGTACAGATGCATAACAATGAAAGTGTGAGGGAAGAACGTTCTCTTTGACAACTTTGATCAAATAGACTTTGGTAACCCTGTATCCACTTCTTCCCTTCTGTCCGAAAATTTCTTCATTATGTAAAGTATTTACTTACTGAATCTGAATTTACTGGCTTTAGTAACTCTTGTCCATCCATTTCTGTCAGAATTAGAGCCCTTCTTGAAAATGCTTTCTTCACGACATATGGCCCATCATAATTTGGTGTCCATTTTCCTCTAGAATCATGCTGAATAGGTAGAATTTTCTTGAGCACTATGTCACCCTCGTGAAATTGCCGTGGGCGAACCTTTTTATTGTAAGCGCGAATCATCCTCCTTTGATAAAGCTGCCCATGGCAGAGGGCTATCATTCTTCTTTCATCAATTAGGTTTAATTGCTCGTATCTAGCCTTGACCCATTCTGCTTCTCTTAATTGAGTATCCATTAGTACCCTTAATGAAGGAATTTCAACTTCAATGGGCAATACAGCCTCCATGCCATATACCAGAGAAAAAGGTGTTGCTCCAGTAGAAGTACGGGTAGAAGTTCTATAAGCATGTAGTGCAAAAGGTAACATCTCATGCCAGTCCTTGTAAGTGACGATCATCTTTTTAATAATTCTCTTGATATTTTTATTGGCCGCTTCTACTGCACCATTCATCATCGGTCGATAAGGTGCCGAATTGATATGCTTGATCTTGAACTGTTGGCATAAAGTCTGCATAACTGCATTGTTCAAGTTCGTGGCATTGTCTGAGATGATACACTCTGGTAGCCCATAGCGACAAATGATTTCTTTCTTAATGAACCGGCATACCACCTTTTGAGTTACATTTGCATAAGACACAACTTCTACCCATTTAGTGAAGTAGTCTATTGCCACTAGGATGAATTTGTGACCATTAGAAGCTTTGGGGGTAATGGCTTCAATGACATTAATTCCCCATATGGCAAAAGGCCAAGGTATTGCTGTTACATTAAGAGGAGCAGGTGGAGCCTGGATCTTCTTGGCATATATTTGACATTTGTGACATTTTCTTACGTGATTGATGCAATCACTTTCCAATGTGAGCCAATAGTAGCCAGCCCTCATTATTTGTCTTGCCATGGTATGACCACTAGTGTGTGCTCCACACATTCCAGAATGAATTTCTTCCATGATCTTTCGTGCTTCATGAGCATCTATACAGCGAAGTAGCATCGAGTCTGGGGTTTTCTTATAAAGTATGTCTAGGTTTAAAAGAAAACCCATTGACAATCTTCGTAGAAATTTTTTGTCATTTTCTGATGCTTCTGGTGGATACACTCGTTCTTGGAGGTATTTCTTGATATCGTGATACCAAGGTTTCCCATCCAATTCTTCTTCGATGTTCATGCAATAAGTTGGGGAATCTATTATTTTCATTTCAAACACAGGAGTATGCTCAGGGTCGCTTATCTTGTACATAGCAGCTAAAGTAGCTAAAGCGTCCGGAATTTGATTATCTTCCTTTGGAAGATGGAAGCTTATACTGTTAAATTTTTTAGCCAAGTCTAGTATGAGCTTTTGGTAAGGGATCAATTTTGAATCCCTTGTCTCCCATTCTTCATTGATTTGATATATGACTAATGCGGAATCCCCATAAACTCGGAGATATCGTACTTTCAATTCCAGTGTCATTTGGAGTCCCATAGCACATGCCTCATATTCTACTATATTGTTGGTACAAGGAAATGTAATTTTTGCTGTGAGGGGAAACTGCTCTCCGCTTGGAGAGATGAGTATAGCTCCAATCCCTTGTCCCAAAGCATTAGATGCTCCATCGAATGCCATTTTCCACGTTTCATCATCTTCAGAGACTTCCTGTTCTATTGTCATTATATCTCCATCAGGAAAGTCCATTCTCATCGGCTCATAATCATCCAATGCTCTATCAGCTAGATATTCAGCAATCACACTCTCTTTTACAGCCTTTTGGGTGACATACTGTATGTTGTATTCGGACAACAACATTTGCCATTTTGCGATCCTGCCTGATAAAGCGGCTTTCTAAAAAATGTACTTAATGGGATCAGTTTTGGAGATCAACAATGTGGTGTTGTTGAGCATGTAGTGTCGTAGTCGGTGTGCTACCCATGCAAGGGCACAACAGGACTTTTCTACTATTGAGTATTTTCCTTCATATGTGGTAAGCTTCTTGCTCAAATAGTAAATTGCACGCTCTTTCTTGCCTGTCTCATCACGTTAACCCAATACGGATACTAATGAAGAATCCTGTATAGATAAATATAGAATCAACGGTTCTCCAGATCGAGGTGGTACCAAGACTAGTGGATTTGATAGATATTGCTTGATTTTCTCGAATGCTTCTTGGCATTCGTTATTCCACTCGATCGGATTGTTCTTCTTTAGTGATTTGAAAAGAGGTTTACACTTGGACGTCAATTGTGATATGAACCTTGCTATGAAGTTGATTCTACCTAGAAAACTTCTTACTTGTTTTGGAGTCTTCGGGGGTTGCATTTCTTCTATCACCTTAATTTTACTTGGGTCAACTCGAATCCCATCTTTGCTTACCATAAGTCCCAATAACTTTCCTGAAGAGGCTCCAAAAGTACATTTGGCAGGATTCAACTTTAGTTGATATTTGTGAAGTCTATCAAACAGTTTTCTTAGTACTTTTAGATGCCCCCTAGCAGTGAAAGTTTTGGCAATCATGTCATCTACATACATTTCAATTTCTTTATGCATCATGTCATGGAATAGGGCGACCATGGCTCTTTGATATGTAGCACCAGCATTCTTTAACCCAAAAGGCATCACTTTATAGTAGAAGGTACCTTAAAGGGTAATAAAAGCAGTTTTTATCATATCATCTGGGTCGAGTTTGATTTGATTGTACCCAAAAAAAGCCATCCATAAAGGAAAAGTATGAGTTTCCTGCAGTATTATCTACCAGCGTATCGATGTAAGGAAGTGGGAAGTTATCTTTAAGACTGGCCTCGTTCAAGGGCCAGTAATCCTGACAAACTCTTAGTTTCCCACTCTCTTTCTTTTCGACTGAACTATGTTAACGACCCATTCTGTATATTCAGCAACCCCCAGGAATCCTGTGTCCCATAGCTTTCGAATTTCATCTTTTACTGTCAAGATCAGATTCGGCTTTAATCTTCGTAACTTCTGTCTGACAGGTTTCGCCCCAGGCTTTAATGGTATTTTTTGTAGCACGATATTTGAGCTTAAGCCGGGGATATCTTGGTATGACCAAGCAAATACATCCACGTATTCCTTCAATAAGTGGACTAATTCTTCTTTCTCTTCAAGAGGAAATAGGGTGCTAATCTTGACTTCTTTTACATCCTGACTGTCTCCCAAGTTGAATGTCTCGTTGGTTCCTGACTTGTTGCTCTTTCTTTCTCATCTCGCTCGATCATTTTTAATAGCTCAGGAGATATTTGAAGATCTTCGTCATCCGAGTCGGTAGTGTTTACAGGATTATCAAAGTTCATTCTTTCATTGTCATCAAAGAGAGTTTCAGGTCTGCATTAACCAGAGAGAAAAGAAAGAAGAGAAAATGGCAAGAATGAGATAGATGCAAATTGGTACTTTATTTATAGTGTGCATAAATCACAACTTTATTGGAATGAAAAACAATAACTAAAAGGTTCACTTGAACAAAGACTACACCCTATTGATTGAACCTTTCTTTAGGAGATTTTTACTATTAGATTGCTTTGATAATCCTGTAAACACTACCGACTCGGATGACAAAGATCTTCAAATATCTCCTGAGCTATTAAAAATGATCGAGTGAGATGAGAAAGAAAGAGCAACAAGTCAGGAACCAACGAGACATTCAACTTGGGAGACAGTCAGGATGTAAAAGAAGTCAAGATTAGCACCCTATTTCCTCCTGAAGAGAAAGAAGAATTAGTCCACTTATTGAAGGAATACGTGGATGTATTTGCTTGGTCATACCAAGATATGCCCGGCTTAAGCTCAGATATCGTGCTACACAAAATACCATTGAAGCCTGGGGCGAAACCTGTCAGACAGAAGTTACGAAGATTAAAGCTGGATCTGATCTTGACAGTAAAAGATGAAATTCGAAAGCTATGGGACGCAGGATTTCTGGGGGTTGCTGAATATACAGAATGGGTCATTAACATAGTTCAGTCGAAAAGAAAGAGAGTGGGAAACTAAGAGTTTGTCAGGATTACCGGCCCTTGAACGAGGCCAGTCCTAAAGATAACTTCCCACTTCCTCACATCGATACGCTGGTAGATAATACTGCAGGAAACTCATACTTTTCCTTTATGGATGGCTTTTTTTGGGTACAATCAAATCAAACTCGACCCAGATGATATGATAAAAACTGCTTTTATTACCCTTTAAGGTACCTTCTACTATAAAGTGATGCCTTTTGGGTTAAAGAATGCTGGTGCTACATATCAAAGAGCCATGGTCGCCCTATTCCATGACATGATGCATAAAGAAATTGAAATGTATGTAGATGACATGATCGCCAAAACTTTCACTGCTAGGGGGCATCTAAAAGTACTAAGAAAACTGTTTGATAGACTTCGCAAATATCAACTAAAGTTGAATCCTGCCAAATGTACTTTTGGAGCCTCTTCAGGAAAGTTATTGGGTTTCATGGTAAGCAAAGATGGGATTCGAGTTGACCCAAGTAAAATTAAGGTGATAGAAGAAATGCAACCCCCGAAGACTCCAAAACAAGTAAGAAGTTTTCTAGGTAGAATCAACTTCATAGCAAGGTTCATATCACAATTGACGTCCAAGTGTAAACCTCTTTTCAAATCACTAAAGAAGAACAATCCGATCGAGTGGAATAACGAATGCCAAGAAGCATTCGAGAAAATCAAGCAATATCTATCAAATCCACTAGTCTTGGTACCACCTCGATCTGGAGAACCGTTGATTCTATATTTATCTATACAGGATTCTTCATTAGTATCCGTATTGGGTTAACGTGATGAGACAGGCAAGAAAGAGCGTGCAATTTACTATTTGAGCAAGAAGCTTACCACATATGAAGGAAAATACTCAATAGTAGAAAAGTCCTGTTGTGCCCTTGCATGGGTAGCACACCGACTACGACACTACATGCTCAACAACACCACATTGTTGATCTCCAAAACTGATCCCATTAAGTACATTTTTTAGAAAGCCGCTTTATCAGGCAGGATCGCAAAATGGCAAATGTTGTTGTCCGAATACAACATACAGTATGTCACCCAAAAGGCTGTAAAAGAGAGTGTGATTGCTGAATATCTAGCTGATAGAGCATTGGATGATTATGAGCCGATGAGAATGGACTTTCCTGATGGAGATATAATGACAATAGAACAGGAAGTCTCTGAAGATGATGAAACGTGGAAAATGGCATTCGATGGAGCATCTAATGCTTTGGGACAAGGGATTGGAGCTATACTCATCTCTCCAAGCGGAGAGCAGTTTCCCCTCACAGCAAAAATTACATTTCCTTGTACCAACAATATAGTAGAATATGAGGCATGTGCTATGGGACTCCAAATGACACTGGAATTGAAAGTACGATATCTCCGAGTTTATGGGGATTCCGCATTAGTCATATATCAAATCAATGAAGAATGGGAGACAAGGGATTCAAAATTGATCCCTTACCAAAAGCTCATACTAGACTTGGCTAAAAAATTTAACAGTATAAGCTTCCATCATCTTCCAAAGGAAGATAATCAAATTCCGGACGCTTTAGCTACTTTAGCTGCTATGTACAAGATAAGCGACCCTGAGCATACTCCTGTGTTTGAAATGAAAATAATAGATTCCCCAACTTATTGCATGAACATCGAAGAAGAATTGGATGGGAAACCTTGGTATCACGATATCAAGAAATACCTCCAAGAACGAGTGTATCCACCAGAAGCATCAGAAAATGACAAAAAATTTCTACGAAGATTGTCAATGGGTTTTCTTTTAAACCTAGACATACTTTATAAGAAAACCCCAGACTCGATGCTACTTCGCTGTATAGATGCTCATGAAGCACGAAAGATCGTGGAAGAAATTCATTCTGGAATGTATGGAGCACACACTAGTGGTCATACCATGGCAAGACAAATAATGAGGGCTGGCTACTATTGGCTCACATTGGAAAGTGATTGCATCAATCACGTAAGAAAATGTCACAAATGTCAAATATATGCCAAGAAGATCCAGGCTCCACCTGCTCCTCTTAATGTAACAGCAATACCTTGGCCTTTTGCCATATGGGGAATTAATGTCATTGAAGCCATTACCCCCAAAGCTTCTAATGGTCACAAATTCATCCTAGTGGCAATAGACTACTTCACTAAATGGGTAGAAGTTGTGTCTTATGCAAATGTAACTCAAAAGGTGGTATGCCGGTTCATTAAGAAAGAAATCATTTGTCGCTATGGGCTACCAGAGTGTATCATCTCAGACAATGCCACGAACTTGAACAATGCAGTTATGCAGACTTTATGCCAACAGTTCAAGATCAAGCATATCAATTCGGCACCTTATCGACCGATGATGAATGGTGCAGTAGAAGCGGCCAATAAAAATATCAAGAGAATTATTAAAAAGATGATCGTCACTTACAAGGACTGGCATGAGATGTTACCTTTTGCACTACATGCTTATAGAACTTCTACCCGTACTTCTACTGGAGCAACACCTTTTTCTCTGGTATATGGCATGGAGGCTGTATTGCCCATTGAAGTTGAAATTCCTTCATTAAGGGTACTAATGGATACTCAATTAAGAGAAGCAGAATGGGTCAAGGCTAGATACGAGCAATTAAACCTAATTGATGAAAGAAGAATGATAGCCCTCTGCCATGGGCAGCTTTATCAAAGGAGGATGATTCGCGCTTACAATAAAAAGGTTCGCCCACGGCAATTTCACGAGGGTGACATAGTGCTCAAGAAAATTCTACCCATTCAGCATGATTCTAGAGGAAAATGGACACTAAATTATGATGGGCCATATGTCGTGAAGAAAGCATTTTCAAGAAGGGCTCTAATTCTGACAGAAATGGATGGACAAGAGTTACCAAAGCCAGTAAATTCAGATTCAGTAAAGAAATACTTTGCATAATGAAGAAATTTTTGGACAGAAGGGAAGAAGTGGATACAGGGTTACCAAAGTCTATTTGATCAAAGTTGTCAAAGAGAGCGTTCTTCCCTCACACTTTCATTGTTATGCATCTGTACCCAAGACTTTTATATTCTTTTACCCATAAATAAAAAGTCAATTCTCTTTAGCTTTCCTTTGATTCTCACGTTCAACTTTTATATTCCCTTGTTCAAAAAAAAATGATGAAGTCATTTCTATCCAGTTCTTTTCCTTCAAATCTCACATTCCTACTAGCCTTAAGTGTGCAATAAATTGTGACATTTGTAGGAAGAATAGTAATATTTAAAACTCAGAAAAAGCAAAGACCGTAGATTACTTTGATAAGCTTTGTGAATTAAAACAGATAAGATTGAGGTCCTGCTTTGCGAACGGTACAGAACATAGGCTAACGAAGAAGAAGGAGTAACAAATCTTCGGGAGATAGCCTTGGTAGTTGCCTGGATGATCGCTTCAGAAGCCTTAGCATGTTCACGTTAGCAAGAAAGAACCATACTCACGAATATTTCAACAGGGACAATTATCCAGAGAGGCATAAAGTATGAAGCGGGCGAACATTAAAGAAATTGAGGCCAAAATTCAAGAACAAGTCAAGGAAAGGGGATTTTGAAAAGAGTTGGGCTTTTGAGGAGGACAAGAGCTGGGAAGCATAAAGAGATTCAATGATAGTCCAAGAAGGCAATCACAAAAAAGATCCAGTAAAGCAAAGACATGAAGAACTAGATCCATCCAAAAATCCAAAAAAAAAAAAAACCATCAGTTACACATGCTCTGCATTCATGCATTTCACATCATGCATGCACGGCCTTTGCATAACAGGGACCAAACGGGAAGCACATTCACGGCACAGTTACAGCAATATAAGTTGAGATCGCAATGACATCAGCTCTTACCAGTCTATTACTGGATGCACAGCTAATACGCTGGACCAACCCGTATCAGGAATTCAAGGGTAAGGTAGACTATATGTCAAAAGCCTGACAATCGATTCAATAATTGAGACTACACCTAGAAGGACAAGATTGACGTCAGCTAGTAGTATCAAAGATAAGAGATAGCTATAGCCAAGGATAAGGCAGATGTCAAGAAATATTGTCGTTGACAATTTGTCAAAAGCTGGTAATGGATTCAATAATTGAGGCTACACCTGGAAGGACAGGATCGACGATAAGAGATAACTATGGCCAAGGATAAGGCAGATGTCAAGAAATATTGTCGTTAACAATTTGTCAAAAGCTGACAATGGATTCGATAATCGAGGTTTCATGCACAAGGACAGGATCGACGTCAGCTCGACGGAATATCAAAGATAAGAAATATTGTCAAAAAGTTGGCTCCATTTTTCCGGTTAAGTGGCGGATACGGTACTCCGTGACTCTCAAGTCGGTTCTCTCAGTTGCCCATAATAACTGATTCCTTCCTCCCTTCTTTCTTTTACTTCCCGCTAGAAAATGGATCCTACTCTTTCTCCCTTGTGAAAATATTTCCTTCTCTCCCAATGAACATTCTCAAAAAGATCTACCGAGTTCGCTGTGAACGATTAAGAGTTTTGATGCACAAAGGAATCCCTGAAGATGTACGGTGGTTAATCGAAGCTAAGGTTCGTCTGGCAGGCGAAGCCCCAGATGCATTTACGTCTCACATGCCTGGCATAGGCAAAAGCTCTTATGCCAAAAAGCAAAGAGCGAAAAGGTTACAAGTCTATCATAAATGTGGTCGATGGACTTGTAATACTAAATGTCGTTCTTTAGGAATGATCTCCGATAATCAAGAAGATAAAATACGATTCATCAAGAATGGCCTGAGTAAGGATTCGTTGGATGATATCCGATTGACTCTTGAGATGCATTCTTGTGGATCAGTGCAACACGAACTTCTTGGTTTATGGAGTATTTTTCATGAAGAACGAGAGCGTTACAGTCCCGGGAATCTGACTTTAGAAGACCCTGTTTGCCAGTTTGTAAGAAAACTGGATGGGAAGCAAATCCTCGACTCATAGAAGGCGTTGAAGCCGTTACTGGACGTAAAACCAGTGGAAGATGTGAGCCACAGTCACAATCACTGTACATACAATTTGTCATATTTGAATATTTACATTTTTCTTTTGACAATAATGTACTTGCTCCCGTAAGCGTAATTAACACGTTATCCTTTCATCGCTATAAATGCGTGTTCTTCTTCCCGGTTAAGTAGCGGATACGGTATTCCATGACTCTCATAGTCGGTTATTTTAGTTTCCTATAATAACTAATGTCTTCCTCTTTTCTCTCAAATTCTTCTCTCATCAATGGATTCTACTCTTTCCGCCCTGTGAAAGTACTTTCCTTCCCTCCCAATAAATGTTCTTAAAAGGATTTACCAAGCTAGATGTGAAAGAATCAGAGTTTTTATATACAAGGGCATTCCTGATGATGTGCGGTGGTTAATTGAAACTAAGGTCCGTTCGGCTGGTGAAGTTTCAGATGCATTTATGCCCCGTATGCCCGGCTTAGGTAAAAGCGCTTATGCCAAAAAGCGAAGAGCAAAGAGGCTAGATGTCTGTCATAAATGTGGACGATGGAATTGCGATACTAAATGTCGCTCTTTAGGATACATCTCGAAAAATCGTGAAGATAAAAGAAAATTCATTAAGAATGGCCTGCGTAAGGAATCTCTGGAAGATATCCGAAAGACTCTTGAAACGCATTCTTGTGGAGGAGTGCAAGGTGAAATTATCGGTTTATGGAGGACTTACCATAAAGAACGAGATCGTTACAGTCTTGGGAATCTGACTTTAAACGACCCTGTTTGCCAGTTTGTAAGAAAATTGGATGGGAAGTAAATCCCCGACTTATAGAAGCCGTTACTGGACGTAAAACCAGTGGAATATGTGAGCCACAGTCACAATTACTGTACATATAAGCTGTCATTTGTCTTTTCTTTTGACAATAATGTACTTGCTTCTGTAAGCGTAATAAACACGTTATCCTTTCATCGCTATAAATGCGTGTTCTTCTTTTTGGATACGGTACTCCGTGACTCTCAAAGTCAGTTATTTCCGTTTCCTACAATCACTAATTTCTTCCTTTTTTCTCTTGAATGCCTCCTTCATCAATGGAGTCTTCTCTTTCCGCCCTACGAAAGTATTTTCCTTCCCTCCCAATAAATGTTCTTAAAAAGATTTATCAAGCTAGATGTGAACGATTTAGAGTATTTATGCACAAAGGCATTCCTGATAATGTGCGGTGGCTAATTGAAGCTAAGGTTCGGTCGGCTGGTGAAGCTCCAGATGCATTCTTCCCCCGTATGCCCGGCTTTGGTAAAAGTGCTTATTCCAAAAAAAGAAGAGCAAGGAGGCTAGGCGTCTGTCATAATTGTGGATGGTGGATTTGCGGCACTAAATGTCGTTCTTCAGGGATAATCACCAAAAATCGTGAAGATAGAAGAAAATTTATTAAGAATGGCCTGCGTAAGGAATCTCTGGAGGATATCTGAGAGACTCTTGAAGCGCACTATTGTGGAATGGTGCAATTTGAGATTGTCGGTTTATGGATGACTTTCCAAAAAGAACGAGATTGTTATAGTCTTAGGAATCTGACTTTAAATGACCCTGTTTGCCAGTTTGTAAGAAAACTGGAATGGATGCAAATCGCCAATTCATAGAAGGCATTGAAACCGTTACTGGACGTAAAGCTAGTGGAAGACGTAAACCAAAGTCACGACTACTGTACATGTTAGCTGTCGCTTTTGAAAATTTTCTTTCGACAATAATGTACCTACTCCTGACGTGAGCTACAGTCACGACTACTGTACATGCTAGCTGTCACTTTTGAAAATTTTCCTTCTCTTCCGACAATAATGTACCTACTCTTAAAAATATAATTATTGCTTTATCTTTTTATCTCTATAAATATATCATCTTCATTTTTCACAAGGATAAAGATAGGAATGGAGAAAACCTCAACTCGTAAATCCTGAAGTATTTGTGTATTTTCTGGTGCTTTTTCTGGAAAAGACGAAGAGTACTTAAAGGCAGCCAACCATTTGGGTAGAGTATTAGCTGAGCGAAAAATACATGTAGTCTATGGAGGAGGTAGTGTCGGATTAATGGGAGGTGTAGCATCAGCAGCATCTTTAGGAGGAAGTCAAGTTCTGAGCATTATCCCTGGACCTTTGAAGTTTGTTTCTGGGGGCACGATTGGAGAATAATTAGTGGTTAAAAATCTACAAGAGCATTTGTTATAAATGCTTTTTAATGCTGATGCTTTTATCGCTCTACCAAGTGGTTTTGGCACATTGGGAGAAGTCTTTCAAATTGCTTCCATGGCCCAACTTAATTTGCATAAGAAACCCATTGGACTGTTGAATGTTAACAATTTCTTTACAGGTCTGATAGCTTTTGTGGACTACGCTATGCAGAAGAATTTTATATCAAGAGTAGCACGACGAATCCTAATATCCGCAACAACTGCTGAAGAATTGCTAGATAAAATGCAAGCTTTTGTTCCTGAACCAGATCCAGCGATGATCCAGATAGATTGGACACGACAGTCTTTCCCGACCAGTTCCGTCCCATAATTGTCCTTTACCCGGCCTGTTGAAGCATTGTGGAAGAAGAAGCGATCCGATCTGTTCTTCTTATCCTTTAGTTTTATTATTAGTATTTTCTTTCGTGTTTTGGTTTTTCTTTTTAGGGAATTTCTTTCTTTTTTATCTTGTAGGATAGTTTGGTTCATGCTGATATTAAAACCATAGGACAAAGCCTTTAGTTTGGAATGGCTGAGTAAGGAATAATTTTGTTTACTCTTGAGACGCATCCTATTAGGTCCACTAGTCAGGATATTTTTTGGTAGCTAAGCTTCAACCTTATTTGGATGACATATCTCACAAGGGAATCTATATTTTCTGAAAAAAATATTAGATGAAACCTTCGATATTGATTCCAAACATCCGTACCCTTACATAATTTGTCTGTTTTATTTCACATCATCAAGATTCACCCATCTCATGGAAGTTTAAATTTTTGCACTCACCTATTATGAAAATTCACACTTCCGAAGAAATTATTCCAATTTCAGTTGCTTTCATATAAAGTTTGATTGGGGTGCTAAGGAAAGCTCCTTAACCCTAGAAAAGAGAAAAGAGTTTTTCTCCACCAATCAATCAATTTTCCTTCAACGATAGGACAGTTCCTATCGCCGAGGTCCTAAAGAAAGCTCCTTAGCCTCATAACCAATCAATTTTCCTTCAACGATAGGATAGCTCCTATCGCCGAGGTCCTAAGGAAAGCTCCTTAACCTCAAACTCAATCAATTTTCCTTCAACGATAGGACAGCTCCTATCGCCGAGGTCCTAAGGAAAACTCCTTAGCCTCAAACTCAATCAATTTTCCTTCAACGATAGGACAGCTCATATCGCCGAGGTTCTAAGGAAAGCTCCTTAGCCTCAAACTCAATTAAATTTCCTTCAATAATAGGACAGCTCTTATCGTCGAGGTCCTAAGGAAAGCTCCTTAGCCTCAAACTCAATCAATTTTCCTTCAACGATAGGACAGTTCCTATCGCCGAGGTCCTAAGGAAAGCTGCTTTGCCTCAAACTCAATAAATTTTCCTTCAACGATAAGACAGTTCCTATCGCCGAGGTCCTAAGGAAAGCTCCTTAGCCTCATAACCAATCAATTTTCCTTCAACGATAGGACAGCTCCTATCGCCGAGGTCCTAAGGAAAGCTCCTTAGCCTCAAACTCAATCAATTTTCCTTCAATGATAGGATAGTTCCTATCGTCGAGGTCTTAAGGAAAGCTCCTTTGCCTCAAACTCAATCAATTTTCCTTCAACGATAGGACAGTTCCTATCGCTGAGTTCTTAAGGAAAGCTCATTAGCCTCATAACCAATCAATTTTCCTTCAATGATAGAACAGCTCCTATTGCCGAGGTCCTAAGGAAAACTCCTTAGCCTCAAACTCAATCAATTTTCCTTCAACGATAGGACAGCTCCTATCGCCGAGGTCCTAAGGAAAACTCCTTAGCCTCAAACTCAATCAATTTTCCTTCAACGATAGGACAGCTCCTATCGCCGAGGTCCTAAGAAAAGCTCCTTAGCCTCAAAATCAATCAATTCTCCTTCAACGATATGACAGCTCCTATCGCCGAGGTACTAAGGAAAGCTCTTTAGCCTCAAACTCAATCAATTTTCCTTCAACAATAGAACAGCTCCTATCGCCGAGGTTTTAAGGATGGAATCTTTGCCTCGAAATCAATCAATTTTCCTTCAACGGTAGGACTGCTCCTATCGCCGGGGTTTTAAGGATGGAACATTTGCCTCGAAATCAATCAATTTTCCTTCAACGGTAGCACTGCTCCTATCGCCGAGGTTTTAAGGATGGAACCTTGGCCTCGAAATCAATCAATTTTCCTTCAACGGTAGGACTGCTCCTATCGTCGGGGTTTTAAGGATAGAACCTTTTGCCTCGAAATCAATCTATTTTCCTTTAACGGTAGGACTGCTCCTATCACCGGGGTTTTAAGGATGGAACCTTTGCCTCAAAATCAATCAATTTTCCTTCAACGGTAGGACTGCTCCTATCGCCGGGGTTTTAAGGATGGAACCTTAGCCTCGAAATCAATCAATTTTCCTTCAACGGTAGGACTGCTCCTATCGCCAGGGTTTTAAGGATGGAACCTTTGCCTCGAAATCAGTTCCTATCACCGAGGTCCTAAGGAAAGCTCATTTGCCTCAAACTCAATCAATTTTCCTTCAACGATAGGACAGTTCCTATCGCCGAGGTCCTAAGGAAAGCTCATTAGCCTCATAACCAATCAATTTTCCTTCAACAATAGGACAGCTCCTATCGCCGAAGTCCTAAGGAAAGCTCTTTAGCCTAAAACTCAATCAATTTTCCTTCAACGATAGGACAGTTACTATCGCCAAGGTCCTAAGGAAAGTTCATTTGCCTCAAACTCAATCAATTTTCCTTCAACGATAGGACAGGTCCTATCGCCGATATCCTAAGGAAAGCTCCTTAGCCTCATAACCAATCAATTTTCCTTCAACGATAGGACAGCTCCTATCGCCGAGGTCCTAAGGAAAGCTCCTTAGCCTCAAAATCAATCAATTTTCCTTCAACGATATGAAAGCTCCTATCGCCGAGGTACTAAGGAAAGCTCCTTAGTCTCAAACTCAATCAATTTTCCTTCAACGATAGAACAGCTCCTATCGTCGAGGTTTTAAGGATGGAACCTTTGCCTCGAAATCAATCTATTTTCCTTCAACGGTAGGACTGCTCGTATCGCCGGGGTTTTAAGGATGGAACATTTGCCTCGAAATCAATCTATTTTCCTTCAACGGTAGAACTGCTCCTATCGCCAGGGTTTTAAGGATGGAACCTTTGCCTCAAAATCAATATATTTTCCTTCAACGGTAGGACTGCTCCTATCGCCGGGGTTTTAAGGATGAAACCTTTGCCTCAAAATCAATCAATTTTCCTTCAACGGTAGGACTGCTCCTATCGCCGGGGTTTTAAGGATGGAACCTTTGCATCGAAATCAATCAATTTTCCTTCAACGGTAGGACTGCTCCTATCGCCGGGGTTTTAAGGATGGAACATTTGCCTCAAATCAATCTATTTTCTTTGAACGGTAGGACTGCTCCTATCGCCGGGGTTTTAAGAATGGAACCTTTGCCTCGAAATCAATCAATTTTCCTTCAATGGTAGGACTGCTCCTATCGCCAGGGTTTTAAGGATGGAACCTTAGCCTCGAAATCAATCAATTTTCCTTCAACGGTAGGACTGCTCCTATCGCCGGGGTTTTAAGGATGAAACCTTTGCCTCGAAATTAATCAATTTTCCTACCGTTCCATCCTTAAAATGCTGGCGTTAGGAGCAGTCCTACCGTTGAAGGAAAATTGATTGATTTCGAGGCCAAAAGCTCGAAGCGTTAATTAGAGGATTGTACACGTGAGAAGTACGCTAGAGAGTCGATCCCCCAAAATCTTTGTTCTAAATTTTAATATTGTAATTTGTGCTACAATTAATTTCATGATGTAATTTTTTTACACATAAAATTTGTGCGTACAGTGACATTCTGAGAAAGACTATTTTTGGTTTTATGATGGTGCCCTTTTATGCTCTCTTATTTTTTCCTTGTAAAATATGCGTATTATAGATACCGGTTAGGCCGAGGCAAGAGGCCTCTCAAAGATAAATTGGCAAAGTCAAAAGCCAGTTCAGCCCAGCCCAAACATCCAAAAACGCAATATTCAGTTTGGGATTGGAGCCCAACATATACCCAAGACGTGGTGCTGTTCAATTCGGTAGAGAAAGATAAAAGAAGAGAAATTGGACATAATTTGTTACGCTTTACAAAATTAAGGATGCAAATTTATGGGCAAATATTAGACGGAATCTTGTAGTTAGTTTCTCAATATTATTTAAAAAAAATAATTATGGTCACTATCTTTTTAAGGGCTCAAAAGTTGTTTTCTTTTGAAAAATACAAAAAAAAAGTAAAGAAAACTTCCAATAGTCTCTTGGAAGGTTTAGCTTTTTGTTGCTGCTTTTCTTTTTCTTTCTTCTTTTTTTTTTATTATAATTTTTGGTCTTTTTGTTTAAGGAATGAAGGTAAAAAATGAGTAAGGTGGATATCCATATTGTACCATCTGCTTTGTCTCTTTTTAGGGCATTTTTCTTCATAAGATTTTCTTTTATTTACTTTTGATGCTCTTTATTCCATTTGGCTTTCCCAGATAAAGTAAAGCCTAAAGAGGTTTCAGCCACTTAAAAAGGGTTGAAAGTTGCATCCAGTTTTATGTTTCTAGTCCTACTATCTACCTACGTCTATTTTGACGAACTTGGCCGTGCTGGTTCACTGACAAATTTATGAGCCTTTCTTGAAGGCGTAAATGCACAATTAGTCTCCCAACTTTATAAATTTGGACGAGTTAGTTCTCAAATTTTGACTCATTATGACTTAGTCCTCAAACTTAGATACTAATAATGACTTAGCCCTCAAACTTTACTAAATAAAGCGATTTAATCCCTTTTTGGACCAAAAGCATGCACTTCATGTCACGTGAGTTTGACAGTGTTGATCTGCATCTGCTTCACAGGCTCTACCTGGCTCATCTTCTTTTTCAATCGCGCCACCCAATCCAACGCCGCAAGCTCTGTTGCTTCGTCCAATGCCCCACCTCCGGCGCCACTGTATGATGGAGCCATGGGCCAACGATTTAGCCAATGATTTGCAGAGCCTTAGCTTTACTTCCACATCCACCTTCGTAACTAGTACCACAATCAACTGGAGCATAAGTTGTGGATCTGCATCGGCGCCCTTCTTCGGCATCTCTGCCCACAGCTCGTTCTTCACCAAGCCGGTGTGGTCCCTCTTCCTCGTGGACCTATGGTTCTCCCTTTGCCTCAGTTCTAATGACATCGGCTCCATCTACCTCACCAAACTCAAATCCTTATTGTTGGAGAGCAACAGCGAGAAGAATGACAGCAACATTATCTTCACAGCAAAAGTGATGGACAAGATGGAACTGACAAGTAGGAGCAAGGATAGGCAGTTGGAGATCGATTGTTCCGAAATCCCAAATTGAGTACAAAGAAAGTCATGCGCAAGAAATCGGAGACCAAGTCATGCGACAGTAGTTCTTGGTTGATTAAAGAATGGGAAGCTCGACCCACAAAACCTTCATGGAAGCTAAGTTGGTGATTCGGCGAGATGGAGAGAGAGCAGCTCAAACGACGGTGGTTGCTAGAAAACGGGGCGGTCATAGAACTAACTTGCCTCTACCCCCGATTACTTGTTTTCATGTTTTGTGATCAAATTGCAATTTATGTAATATATTGGGCCAAATGTAAATGAACAAATAAAATTTAATAACTAAAAGCATATTTTTACCTCAACGAGCCACCAACATCATAATTCATCCATCTGTCAAGAAACTAAGGATCAATTCGTTTCAACTTAAGTCATTTTTTATTCTTTTATGTTTTTTACCCGGAACTAATTTTAATTAAAAGTTAATGTTATGTAGCTGCAATAATCTATTAAAAATGTAATTTTTGTAGTCTTACTAAATTTTTATGAATTTTTCTAGTTTAAGGTATTAAAAAAAAAATCATAAAAATTTAACAACATCATGAAAGTTTACTTTCAAATAGATTATTTCATCTACATAATATTGACTTTCAAATAAATTTGGTTTCAGGCAAATAAGATGTAAAAGCAAAATATAGTCAGTTGACTTAAGTTAAAACGAATTGTTTCCAAGTTGCACCATTTTGTAAACTTGAAAGACCAACTCTCATTGAGTCAAAGTTAAGGGGACTAACTCGTTTAAGTTGACAAAGTTAAGAGACTAAATGTGCATTTAAGCTTTTCTTCAACCTCAACGCAGAAACTTATTTTTTTTCTTCTTAATTTGTTGGTGGAAGGGAAAAAAATAAAAGAAAAAATAAAAATAACTCATCATATGAGTTTGGAATTAATGGTGTTTATAAAAGGTAAACCATTTATGTAAATTGATAATATCTCGGGAAGATTGATTTTTTTTTTTCTATTTTTTGGAAACACCACGGTTGGTGCATTCTTTACTAGTCAAAAAAAGTCCAATAGAAATTACATAAAAGATGTAGACGCCTACAAGAAAAACAGCAAAGAAGTTTAATTTTCACCTTTGAAGTGAAAAGGTTCTCTGGGTACACCTAGAATTAAGTAATTTTGTAAGTCATGCATTTTTTTAACAGCAAACAATGAAATTATATTAAAGGAAATACACATTATAACCTTCCTCCAGCTAGATACCGAACAAAACTGATCACACAACCCTCTAATCTCTTAAAAGCCCCTTGCCCCTACTTCTTAAAACCCCAAATTGAACCCTTGAATTTTGTAAGTCGTTCTTGGTAGACAGTGAGTGAAGGTTAACCTTTTTATCTAATAAAAATATTTAAACGATAATATAAAAAAGTCATGCATTAAATTACACATCATTTTCCATAGAAGAAAACTATAGCGTTAATGTGTGTGTGTGTGTGTGTGTATAACCATGTTAAAATACTTTGAGAGTTAGAGGAGATAATATTTATGTATATATACACTTTGAAACTTACCTATATTGCGTGCACCTGCAAGTTTACTAGTAAAGTATGCAATTTTTTTTCACAAATTTACGTTTGTTTCACATTTTTAATTAGTCTGAGCATATTCCACCATTCTATTTAGAAATTCAGTAAATTATTTTAACACATAATTTAAATTGGTTTATCTTGTCAAAGATACTCATTGTAATACCAATATATTAACATTTATGTCATGTCAATAATACTTGGCTAACAAGTAAGAGTTAAGAGACTCATGTCTCAAACAAGGATCTAATTTTCCCATGTTCATTGTGCGTTAACATTATTAAATTACTGATTTGCCGCTTTCAGTTTTCAAGAAACTAACAGATTTTTCTCAAATTTTTATAGGTAATCTCTCATACTCTCACATACTTAATAAAGATGTTTCTAAGTATAAAAAATATTTATATCATATTTAAATGATCTTTTTATTAAGTATACAACATAGAATCACATTGCTTGAGGCTTCTCAATTAGAATATACCATACTCTTTTGAAAAGGTGAAGTGAAAAAGGCCAAGCAAGAGGGGGTTTTACTTTTACCAGGGTAGAAAGCCACATTGACTTTTCTTCCTCAAAGTTCATCAATTTAATCACTTTCCGTCCTCTCTTTGCCTCCATATTAATAATCTAACTGCTGGGGCCATTAAAACATAGTAATTAATTCGGTGATTAGTGCAATCAGAGGAGACCTGGCGCTCGAAAATATCATGTCGGAGCAACAGCAAAAGCTGAAGCTAATGAGACATCGAGAGGTTGAGTAAACTTCAACCATGGCCTCTAACCTATAATTATTGTCTTGTCTTGGTACCGACCTTTAGATCTTTCTAACTTGGTCCTTAACATGTTAAGGATGTCTTGTTTTAGCTTATGGATTTCGCTGGGACGGATGAAAAATGTCATGTCTGCTACGATTTGGCGCATAACTAATAAGCTTTATACATTGTATGTTTTAAAAAAAATTTCCCTTTTTTTTCAAATATTTTCCTAGGCTTTCATTATATAAAAGTCGTTAATAAGTTATGCAACATAAACTAGTACTAAAACCAAAGTCTTGACTCAGTGATTGAGAATTATGGTTGTTACTGAAGGGTCTAAAAGATTCAATCCTTGATTCCCCTCCACGAAAGGAACTATTTACATGTCTTTGGGGTCCATAAACTCCAATAAAATTTTTAATTTTTTTAAAAATATTGAGTAGTTTTTATATGAATCTCAATGAAATTTATCAAATGATTAAACTAATTTAAGAAAATTAAAAAAATAAAATAAAAAATGAATAATTAAAATAAATTTTTCTATAAATATATTAAAAATTAAATTGAAACTTTATATTTTCTTTTATAAGTATGTTTTATATAAAAACTAATTATACATGAACTTCATAGAAAAAAAAGGGTTAATTACAATTTGCTCCTTGAAGTTTAGGTAAAACTATACTTTGCTTCTTCTATTTCAAACATATACACTTTACTCCTACATTTTTAATATAGTCCAACATCAACTTCTGAAATCTTAATTTAGACTGTATGGTTGTTATCTTCAAATAATTTCAATCTATATAATATATTTTTTTACAATTAATTGACATTTAAAAAATACTGTTATGAAAAATGAAAAGAAACACAAAGAAAAAAAATGAGAATTTAAAATGTCTATTGACTGTAAAAAAAATATCATATGGATTGAAATTACTGGAAGATAGCTACCGTAATATCTAAATTAAGGTTTTAAAAATAGCTACCGGATTGTATTAAAAAGGTAAGGAGTAAAGTGTAGATTTCTGAAATAAGATAAAGTAAAATGTAATTTCACCTAAACCTCAGATAACAAATTACAATTCTCCTTAGAAAAATATTTAGATCTGTCGCTTGGTTCCTCATCAGCCTCCTTCTCATGTATATAAAAAAAAATTAATAATAATAAACTAGTACCAAGATAATATTTTCCATGAGATATAACGGACACGGTCTACAAATGAACCAAAATTAGAAAGTTTAAAAAGGTTAAGAAGCAAATTACGACGAAAGTCGTTGCGGCTTGTAGTGGTTGTTGTGCAAAATGGAACAACCGTTACACGTTAAGGACTATAGACGCAGTTATCCTATAAGACCAGCAAAAAAGTTTAATTCTCCCCATTATTATAATTATTTATTTTCCAACATATCAATATGCATAATTTTTTTTTGTCTTCTACATTTTTTCATAGGAAGTTCTTAAAAATTATTGCACAAACTTTAATAACAAAAAAACTAGAACACAATTGGAAAATCATTTCTTTTTAGAAAATATAGTAATCATTTTGTCGAATATCCGAAAAAATTGTTACAGACACTCATGAGATGAAGTGATAAAGAGCTTGTATTTCTTTTAGTAAGTTCTTCAATTCAAATATGGTTAATATCACTAAAAGTCTCAAATCTTTAATTTCTATTGTAAAATGATCATCTACCTCTATCACATTGCATGTTGGTCTAAAACCTTTATATTTTGTTGCTTATTAATCTCTAATATTAGTCAAGGCTGAATTAGTACAGAAAATCGATTTATAGAGAGAATAAATTGATAGTTTAAATGGTCTATTAACTATCAAAAAATTATGATAATATTGAATTTATATAAAGATAGTTACTAAAATGTTTAAATTAGAATTTAAAAATTTGATATCATATAGATACATGAGAGTTAAAATTCAAAGAGTTTGACAAATATCTTCTCATAAATTTAATTTGCATCATAATTTTTTTATAGTTAATTATAAATTATCAGTTTTTCTTTTCTATAAATAAAAATTCTGTACCAATTTAGTTTTTCTTATGGCTAGAGACTAATAGGTAACAAATTATAAATATTTGGGACCAATGTGAAACAAAGTGAAGATTGAGGACTAATTTATAATGGGAATTAAAGATTTAGGACTTGTGCTGCCATTTACTTGGAAGAAATATATACTACGCCAGTAATTACTAACTATGGAGTTTGGTTGGACCTTGGACCATACCATTGATAGCCTGAGTGGGAGTAAAAGGTGGGACGGTGAGGACAGAAAATTGAAGGGAGAGATGCTTTTTGCTGGATATGATTGGCATTGACTTGCTTGTCCAAACCTCCTTGGAAACTTCCCTCTCAGACCCAACTCTGGCAATGGGACTCCCAAATACAATACTCCTACTTATATCCAACTTGCAGCTTGGGACGTTTAGAATCAATAACACTAGAGGAACCTTCCCTCTAAATTAACAGCCAATTCTTTTTGGCTTGAATGCCCATTCAATCTCTCAAGTTTGTACACTCACATGAGTTAGTTCTTAAAAATTGACTCATTATGGCTTAGTTCTCCAAGTTAGACAAATATACAACATAGTCCTAGAAGTTTGGAAGTGTATGCGACTTAGTCCTTAGATAGCCATGTGTTAACCATGACACCATTAGGGAGGGGTGGCTGTCAAGTTGATAAAGCTGTTTAAGTCGATGGAATACAGAGACAAAGCTGTGTCGAATTGGAGTTACAGCCTTTTTGTTTCTATTGTGGGAAACCTAGAGTGCCTGTTTTCTCATTCCTTGTTGCCTTTCCATTCACCGGCTCATCAATTTCCTAGGAAGAAATGGGTTGCAACTGCATAAATTGCCAAACTCCAGGATTCTGTTTCTAATTGATCGGCAAAGAGCTCATCAAAATTACTTGAAGAATAAGCTTTTGGGCATAAAAAACGCAGGCTGAAATATCTCGGTGATTAATGAACTCGAAAAAATGAAGCCCCAGAAATTACCCAATAAGGAACATTAAAGCAAAGCCCGTTTTCTTCATCTAATCGAAGTTTTCCAATTCTAGAAAAATGAACATAAACCAAACCTTTGGCTATGCAATGTTTTTGTGGCAATGAGGTGGTGACCAACATAGTACAGATGGTTTAGGGGTCATTGGCGACTTGGCACCTCAGGGCTGATTGCCGATGACATTTGGAAGGATAGGGACATGCTTTAAACAATTTCAACTCTAAAGGCTTCGTGATGTTTATGGCAAATGGGACCAGGAATCCAACTACCTCACGAATATCTTTTTTCTGAATTCTTTGCCGATGCTAGAAAACAAGGTCGATCACTAGACGATAGTGGGAGACAATTCTATAGCAAGATATTGTGGAGGAGGCAATGGTGGTAGAAGAGATGCGACTGTTGTTGTGGTTGACCTTGTAGTGGTGAGGGAGGGGGGAGTATTGGTGGTCAAAGAGGGCAACTTGGGGAAGCAGAAGGCGGAAGTGGTGGTGGAGTCTGACAGGATGGGGCGGCGCACCCAAGCCCCACTCCACATCAGCACAAAAACTAGCACTATCCATGTTTCCATCCAAGGACTAACTCATTATAGTTTTTAAAGTTGAGGGACTGAGTATCAATGAGTCAAACTTTGAGAATTAACTCGCTAAAGTTAATGAACTTAAGGGATCAAATGCACATTTAAGCCATTTTTTTTAACTTAAATCAATTTAATTTTTATTTTTATAGTTTATGTTCATATAAGAAAATATGAACAAATATGACCGAAAGAGCGAAAATAATGAATTTATCTATTTGAATATATACACTATATATTTTCTCTTTGTAGAATGAAACTTGAAAGGGATTAGGGAAAAGCGTAAGGTAGATAAAAAAATTTTGAGATATGAATTGATAATTTTTATTTTTTATAATGAGTTCAGAATTGTGGAGTATCAAAATTCTTAATTTGAAAGAACTCGGCTAGCTAGAAGGCAGTTCTTGTGAATTTTCTCGTTTAGCCAAGTCATGACAATTTTTTTTTTTAGACTCACTTTCATAAGTATAAGTAAATTTCTTTTTCTAGAATTTATTGTTCACATTTTATGAACAAAGAAAAGGAAAATCTTCTTTAAACAAAATCAAACCTGACTCAATAACTTGGCCCAATTCACCTGATTCCAAATACGATCTAACCCTATTCGACAAAAAAAACCAACGATCTGGACCCAATTGTCACAACCTTACCTGAACTCAAACCTAATTAAAGGGAAATTTGATAAAACTTGAACCCAAATAACCTAAACCTGAAATACCAAAATCTGAAATGACTCAAACCTAAGACTGACTAAATGATTCGAACCCGAGATGACCCAATGACTAAATCCAACAAATACATGACTTTAACAATCATCCTAAATCTTAACTTTCCTGTTTCAATGTCTTCCATATTTAATAAGTCTTAGATATGATAACTTCCATATTTAGTAACTTCCATTTTTTATGACTTTCATATTTAATATGTACTATATTTAGGAAATGGGACTTCTGTAATTAATAACTTCAACTTTTTTTATACTTCCATATTTAGTAAATCTCATATTTAGGGAGGAGACTTCCATATTTAGTAGCTCAAATTTTTTTTTCAGATGTTCATGTTTAGTAATTCTTATATTTTGACAGGAAATTTCCATATTTAGCAACTTCTATTTTTTTAGAACTTCTATATTTTGTAAGTCCTATGTTTGGGGAGAGAACTTCCATATTTAGTAAGTCTTATATTTAGATTTATTCAAAACAAGTAACTTTTATATTTAGTAAGTTTAATAATCTTGATAGGCAATTGTTAAAATTATAATATTCATCCATAAACTTTTAAGTATAGCGCAATAAGGTACCTAAATTTTAAAAAATTTCATTTCAGTTACCTTTAATAAATACAATATGGGTCCCTAAAGTTTTGAAATCTTTGCAGTTTTACCCAAAAATTTTTAAATTTTACAGTTTAGTCACTAATAATGAACTTGATTTGCATTTTGTAGTAATTTCAAAGAAAATTAATCGAAACATAAGTATAGCAAAATTGTCATAGTGTATGCCTAGGTGATAGCTGGGTAAGAATTTAAATGACCTATATAGTGATAGTTGAAGGGTATGGATCTAGAAAAATAATAAAATATTTCCAATAATGTTAAATTACCTAAATATGTATTAAACTAGAATGAAAAATATTTTTATGAATATTTTGATTAAATATACTTAAAAAATTAATTTAAATTAAATAACATAAAAAATCGAATTCTTTGATTTAAATTTTAATAAAAATTGAAAAAAGAAATAAATTGATTCAATCATTTAACCTATACACCAGTAACCCAAGCGAACATAAAGGTCGACTTAAATTTGACCTGAAGTTACCTAAGATTGAAATTGATATGATTTATAGTGAACTTGAACCCAAATAAACCCGACCCAACTCAACTTGAATCCAAAATCAACTTAACCTAAAATCAATCTGAACCCAAATAACCCGAGCTGAACCAGACATGGCTCCAAATTTATGCTAACCTGATCAGACCCGAACCTGAATGACCTAACTCAACCCACCCAATTGTCATATCTAGCAAAAGCTGAAGTAATTAGCAGGTTTCAGATGGAGAATTCATATTTGCTTTGAAGTTTTTGGCTTACAATTTATACAGAGCAATTAAGAAATCATATTTGGTTAACTACTTTTCATTTTTCCTTCCTGAAATAATGAGTGATTTTTTTAAAGAAAAACCTTAATTTGTGTAAAATTTTATTTTTAATGTTTTTTTAAACAATTCTTCAATTTTGCAAACTTGTTCTTTTGAATGAGATATCTCTTAACAATTTCAGTACAAAAAAGTGCATTTATTTTTTTCTTTTTAATTTAAAAAGCGGCTTTAAAGTGAATACTACAAGAGAACAAGAGAAATGTGATAGCCAATAGTGTTGTTGTGGAATTGTTAGGAAAGCCTTAGTTGCAATGTTAAAAATCATCACAAAAAAATGTGGGAAAATCTTGTGTCACAAAGAAAAAGGGTTGTAGATAACTGTTGCAAATCTACAAGGTCTTGGTTATGACATGTAACATTGCAAATGCAGCACAACTGCAGTGTTCATTTATTGTGGTATACGTGCGGCCTAATTCCGATAATAATGAGAATTGATTGTTTTTTTTAATATATATATATATATATATATATGATGAACAAAATCAAACTAATGAAAGTAATAAAAGAAAAAAGAGTTAGCGATGTTGTGGGCTGGAGTAACACGTTGCCTAAGAACTATAACCAAAGAATAATGATCAAAGGTATCCAAAGATGCTCGAAAGGATTGAATTGAGCCTGCCATCAGAGGTCGTAATGCCACTTTATCTCGAAAAGCTGCTAAAACTTAAGAACAATATGACAAAATAGGTATAATCCGAAGTCCCAATCGTAAGGCTACTGATACATATAGCCCTGATAAAGACGACCTTCTGGTAGTCTTGGCGATGCATTAGAACCCATTCACAGCCATGCTACCACTCTTAACCCTGTGCTATGTCGCCAAGCTTCATCTACAAAAAATAAATTAGGTAAACTTACTTGCCTCTGCCACTTACACAAACCCCAGGTATAACATAAAGGATTAGGAGGATTTGCTGAGAAAACCGAAGAATGCCATTGAAATGCCCATGCCATGAAAGTATTTGAAACAAGGTATCCTTCCTAAACCATAATGATTAGACATCAAAAGCTGCACTTTAAAAGATTAACTCATTCTTACAAAGCCAAATGGTCCAAAGAGAGTAGAAACTAAGGAGAATGACCAATCTAAATGTCATTTTATTTGTGAGTAAAGCAGGTTAAGGAGTCAAACTTGGAACGAAGGGACATTTGCTGTTAAACGGTTAACACAAAAACCACCCCACAAGTCATTAGAACCTTAGCAACCTGAAAAAATATGGAAAAAGGATTCTTTCACAAAATTGCACCTCAAACATGTAGGATTCACATTACTTCCATTCACTGTCAAGTTGGACACTATAGGGAGAACATTAAGAAGGTACTTCCAAAGGAAAAGTTTGAAATTTTGTAGTAAATATGAGCCCCATATTCACTTGAGCACCTACAAAAATCTCAAATCTTACGAAAGACCTTGACTATTGTACTCCAAATTTTGGGAAAGATTAGGTTAATGAAGAATGTTGGAAGTCTTTCTTAGTTGAAACTGCATAGCTTGATCACTACATCAGTGAATCAAATCCTATCCTTTCATTAAGGATAGGGGAGGTAACTGTAAAATTAGCTACGTAATATGATCAGGGAAGAGAAAGAATATGAGGTTCTAATTCCAAAACTGAAGGTTTCCCGTAGTGAGATCAGTCACCTTGAGAATTTTATAGAATTGAAATTGAGGCCTTAATCCTCTAAGGCATTCCGGGGATAAGCTTGGGATCCAATAGTCATACCAAACCCATATAGAGTTACCATTCCTAATACTACAAAACTATCTATTGCCTAGAAGAGCCCTGCCATGCAACAACCTTTGCCAAATTGGAGAGGAATTGTTTCTACCTTTGAATTGCTAAACAAACTGTTGGTTTCCATATTTCATAATCAAAACTCTATAAACCCAGGTAAAAGGTTCTCCTGTACATATTTTCCAAAAAGTCTTAGTAAATAATGCTTGATTAAAGAGCCCCATGTCTTTGATGCACAAACCTCCTAAGCCTTTGGGAACTATCAACAATAGTCTATTTTTTAGATGAAAGCCCCAATTGCTTTGTGATCCTGACCACCAAAACTTGATAACCTTTTTTATTAGTTTATCAGACAGTGTAACAAGTGCCTTAAACAAAGACATAATGTACATAGGTAGAGAAGTCAAAGTAGATTGAATGAGGGTCAATCTACTTGCATTACTCAACAACTTTCTTTTCCAATTATCCAAATGCTTTGAGATTTTATCAAAGAGAAACTGGAAGAATGATGCCTTCAACAAGTTTTGACAGAAAAAAGCTTCCCAAATAGTTAAGGATATTTGGGTTCATTTAGAATGAAAGAATGTTACAAAAATTTCAAATCTCATCATTAGGAATATTCTTGCTGAACATTCATTCAAACTTAAAGAAGTTAATCTCTTTACCTGCCAATAGCTCATATAATCGCAGAATATCTCAAATTTTCAACACTACATTTTTGGATGGCCAAAAGAAAATGAGCCAGTCATCTGTAAAAAACAGATGACTAATTGTTGAACCATTCCTACTTGCTTTTAATCGAACTAGATCATTGAAAGATTAAGATTTAGATAACAAGCTCAAGAATGTTTCAGCACATTAAATGAATACGTAAAGTGATAGATGATCACTTGTCTTAAGCCTGTTTTCAGACTAAACCATTATGTAGTAGAACCATTAACCAGGATTGAATATGATACTATAGACATGCACTGCATAATGAGATTTATCCAAGCTTTAGGAAAATGCATACTACGCAAAAGCTTCTCCAAGAATGACCACGGAATCTTATCATAAGCTTTACGAAAAACTAATTTTAACACAACCTTATAACCTTGAAAGCCATTCCTAACATTAGTATGTCTGACTAATTGTAGGATTTTATGGGTAATTATAATGTTGTCCTAAATATGCCTGCTTGGAATAAAAACAATTTAAAATTCTAAAAAGAATGATGAAATAATTAGTTTCAGACGATTTACCAACACTTTTGCTATTAATTTGTAGATGGTATTATAAAGTTAATGTGGCAAAAATCCTCTATACAATGAGCTCCTTTAACTTTCGGAATTAAGGTGATGAAAGTGCTATTAATTTGACTTAGGAGGCAACCATGTAGGAAATAAAGAACAACATCCAAAATGGAATCACTCATAAAGTTTTAGTATTTTTTGAAAATTAGAGGGGGCATTTCATCTGGGTATGAAGCTTTTAGATTTCCAAGTTCTAATGCGGCCTTTTTAACCTCATTCCTTGTAAAAAGAAGTAAATGGGCATTTTTCTGCTGATTCGTCAGAACTCTAGTGATTGAAGAACAAAGAACTGACTGGGTATTATCACAATGATTAGGGATTGAGCTAAATGGCTGAAAGTAGTAACCTCGAATCTTTTCCTTGATAACCGCTTCTTCATAAACCTAAGACTCACCTTGAAGCATAAGAGCCAAAATTCTAGAATTTAAACATCGATATCTATAGTTAGATGAAAGAATATGATATTACTACCCTCAAATGCTAACCATTGGACTTTAGATTTTTGTGTCCATAAGCATTTTTTGTCTGCCAAAAACGCAATGTGTCTTTTATGTAACTTTAAGACACAATAGTGATCCCTTAACAAGTTTGGCAAAGATTAGATCTGCTCAATCTACTTTTCTACTAATTCAATTTCTTTCCTTAGAAGACTAATATTGAACTTACTCTATTGTCGAAGAGGCAGGAACTAGCTGAGCACGCTTATTTACAACTTGAAACATCCTAGAATTCTTAGTTGGTTGGAACCATATTGACTTTATAATTTCCACACATTTACCTTAGCCAAAAAGCTTCAAAATGCTAAGGACAGTGATAAAGATAGTGGTTGGCAGGGCTTCCAACAGAAGTGGCAAATGATCATATGGTTGTATGGCTAGGTTTAACAACTGAGGATTTGGATAAAGCTCAAATAAACCTTCATTGCAAAATGCTTTGTTTAAGATTTCATAAACAAGATCTTCCCTATCTCTAAAATTTGACTATGAGAAAGTTGGACCACCACAAGGAATTTGAATTAGGTCAAGCTCTTGGATAAATGACAACAAAAACTTTGCCCCATGAATTATATAGGCATTTTGATCTGTCTTCTCAAAGGAATACAAGACCTGGTTAAAATCCCTAATCAATAACAAAGTTGCTATATGCTGCTGAATAACTGAAAGCATATTATTCCAAGTTACTTACCTAAACCTAACCACTAGGTTACCCTATACACAACCTAAATTCCATGATCGGCCATTAACTTCCACTAAGTTTAGCAAAAGCATATTAGCATCCTTATACAGAGTTGAGCACTGAACCATTGAGGACCATCCCACCCATAAACCTTTTTTACTGCTTGAAGGATCAACAAGCTCCACTAAGTCAAAACCCAAACTATCCAACTTACTAGTAATTTCTAAACCTAATTGCTTAGTTTCCATCAAGAAAAAAATATTAGGACTTTTATTCAACACTAATTGATGAAGATGATGAATTGTCACGGGATGCCCCAACCTGCGACAATTGAAGCTCATAAGTTTCATTGTTGTTGCTGGGTTTGATTTGGTTCAACCTAGAAAGACCCTAACTTTAATGACGCGGAGAAGATACGAGCCTTGTCAAAATAAAAAATAAATTTAATATAAACAAAAATTATTTAAAATTAGAACTATATATAAGAAATATATAAACAAAAATAAGACTATTTACTTATAAATTACAAAAAAACCCCTTAATATATTGACTAAGTTGTTAGAGATGACGATCATACTGATTCCCATATAAATTTGCCAAACAAAAGGATTTGGCCCATAAACATGTTAAAATAGCCTCAATTGGTAGATGTATGCCAATGTGTCAAACTCAGGCTGCAAGCAACCTAGAGTAGTTGCCAAGTAATGGGTCAATTGGTTAGACTGATAAACAAGCTAAGCCAACTACAACATATAGCAGCCTTTGCACACAAGCATCATCGCACCTCGACAAGTATGTCCTACTATTATTATCCAACATATAGCCTACTTCCACATTTCTGCATACATAAATAATAAAATAACATTTCATTATTTTATATTTTATAATAAAATAATACTTAATTTCAATATGTGCATAGCTAATTATTCAAATTTCAGAGTTAAAAATCTTCAATATTCCAAAAGCATGTATGAATAAAAGTATCAATACAGTTATAGTCATGGTATTTTATTTTATTTTTTCAACTTTGTAATTTTCAACCAATTAGTAAAGCATCAACTCACAACAATTAAGCCAACAAAGTTGCCTAGCCCACGTGGTAAAAAGAAAAAGTGCCAAGCCCACAAAAATCCCATCGTACCTAGATGAACAGAACTAAATGGGGTTACCAAGTCTTTTGGGCCTTCAAGGTTTAACTTATGCAAGTTTCAGGGTGCCATTTGGCTTGCTATATCCCGCGGTTGCTATTGAATTTGTTTGACCGGGAGGCTGGGCTAATTTTGATCACTAATGTCTGCTTGCTATATTAACTCTATGTAGCACCATCTTATTATTGAACCTAATCTTTAGTATTAGCCCAAAAGGATATCCTTTAAATGGGAGACCCAGATGTACAATTAAACATTTCCAGCATGTAGTTGCTTCCTGTTCTTCTATAATTTAGCAATTTCAATTGATTGATCAATGGGTGGCACCTAATCAGGTATGTAAGAAAAAAATGTTAGTACTTTTCAAATGGAAGCTATTTAATTGAAAAGAAAAAAAAGTGTGACAATTGAAAATCAAAATTACCTTAGTTATTTAAAAAATGGTGAGATCGCCGAGATGATGTCAAAGACAGTTCAGGTGACACTTATTTGGCAAACCAACTACTTCACTCAAAGCATCTACACCAAATCAAGGACGGATGTCTAGACTAGAATATTTATGTAAGACCCGTTAGACGTATCCCTCCTGTAGTCAAATATAAGGATAAATTTTTCTAAAAATGTTACATAAGAGATAAGAAATGTTGAAAAAATTGAACTAGAAAAAAAATGTAAAATGTTTATGGCATTACCCTTAGCTGGCAAGCAACTAGATTGATAATAGGTTAGCTGGTCTTTTTGCTCAAATGTGTTCCGTCCATTAGTTCTCGAAGTTAGGCTTCTATTGTTCCCTTTTTTTAGTGTACAAAATTTTATCGCACAATTAACATTGGAAATAATTATATAACTGCTTACAAAATAAATAAAAATAAGTGTATTAAAAAATGTTTATACCATTTCATTTCAATTCTTCTCACTAAGAATAGAGCCCATAGTACCTAAGGAATTGGCAACATGCTTGACGGATGCATCAACCACTAGCCTTCCTTTTACTTTTCACTTTTCTGTTAGTCACATAGTTGGTGTCATAGGGGCTCATCATAGCTATTACGGACATGCAGCGTAGTAAATCGTAATCGGTGCCATCAGCAAAAAAATTTGGGACTTTTGCCACCATTTCTAATGATATGTTGAGTTCCATAAAGAACTCCCATATACCTTGTAGATGACACACCGAATGGCGGGAAAGTCTTGTGGCATGCACTGGCATAATTCCTTAAATAAATTTTCAATTATGTAACTAAATTAAACAAAATGAACTAATTCATAAAGAAATTGAACTTAAAATTTATTATCTAACCTCTAGTCCTTACATGAACCAAGTAAAATATATGTTTTAACCAAGATTTTGTTTCCACATAATATTGAACAAAAAAAACTTGACTAACAAACATTACCATAGAAGTTGGTTTCAAAATTCACAAGCTTCCTGTTTGCATGTGTTAGAGTCATGAAAAATAATATTAAGCAATTTTGTACTCATTTCCAATTTGTCTTATTTTATAGTTTCACTTGACAAGTTCTCATGCAAATTAGCAAACACAACCAAATTGTGAATGACCAACTCAAAGCTAATTTTCAACCTTTATGACCAATTAACGTTAGTCAGTCATCAAAACCACAAAAAATAATTCTAATTTCACTAACAACTCAGAATAAATAAATTTATATTATAGCAGTGAAAATTAGGTCAAATCTCAAGGAAAATTTTTTAACCGAAAGCTTCTTGTTAGAAAACTGAAATAAAAGATTAGTGGGGGATTGTTTGCAATCAACAATAAAATTAAAAATAATTAGAGAACAAAAATTAAAAAACCTATCAAGTAAGAAATAAAATGAAATAATCAATAATGCAAACTTTGACATCAGTCAACATCCACCACCGAATTCCTACAACTGATCATTGATGCATAGATAGATTAATCAAGACTTTGAATATTCATCATTGGAGCTATCTTCCTACCTCTTCTTAGTCGTAGTTAATCAAAAAATAAGTGATTTAATTAACCCTAACTGTTAAACAATCTAAGACAAGAGCTTCAATTTAATTTAACAATTGCATAAAAAATTACAAAGATCGGTGAAACTAAATAACATAAGTACAAGTGGTTGTATTTAATTTAGTTGAATTTTCTCTCAAAAACCTAATGATTTCTGATGCATCAAATCAATAAATCTTAGTTGCTTCACAGATTAGAGAAAATCAAACAATTACGGATTTAATTTATAATTTAACAGTAGATTGAATTCGAATAACAACTAGTAAGCATCCTAGCATATAAACGAAACAATCATGAAATTAATTATAGAAGAATATCCAATACTCAAAGTATTAATTGACTGAATAAAAGCAACTTTGATCTCACAGTACTGAAGAATTTGGGGTTTTAATCTCCTTCAACCAAGAATAAAAAGAATTAGCCGAACATGGCCATTAAAAATCACTAAAAGAAAAAGAAAAGAAACAAGAAAAGTGACAATGAGAGTTGGGGAAAGGGGGTACAGTTGCCAGAGAGAACTAGCTGTTGTTGCTCCAATTCTTATAAAAACTAACCTAAAAGAGAAAAACAATGAAAACTCCCCAAACTTTTTATATTGTTCTAAAACAACCCCACATAAATGTAAAAGATTAAAAAGAACTAGAATACCTTAATGTGACCAAGAGAAGTTTTTTAGCTGGAATTTTTCACCCACATGGTTTAGAGACCTTTGGAATTAATTTACATCAAAATTGGTTTTTAGAGTTGTGAGCCAAGAAATGCTCAAAAACATCAAGAATAACTTCAAGTTGAAATTTTACCTCGATGCAGCTATTAGATTTCAAAATTCAAAGCATAAAAGTTGTAGAGCTCTTTCTTAGCTTTGAAATAACGCCTAAATAACATAAAACATATATCTACAGCCAAAGACATACCCAAAATACCACAACTACTTTTGAACCGGTGATGACGCGCAAATCGTGACTTTGAAGATGAATTTGAGCCCCTTAACATGCGAACTGGATTTCATGGTCTTCATGTGCTTTATAGCTCCAGATGTTAGCTTTCCAATTAATCAAAGATCACTTAATTCCAATCTTTGTAGTTCAAGATGTGATTTTTCTACTGGAACATCACCAATCTATCAAAATCCTGAAAGAACACAACAAAATTAAAACATGTAAAATTGCTAACTAAATCTACTTTTAATCAATTGAGTCCATATATGCTCTAAGCTACAAAACATACTCAAAGTAGATCTTTAAGGTTCAAAACACATTAAAACATACTAAATATAAGAGAAATAAATGTAACAAATGTAAGCTTATCAAACGTAAAATCTTTGCGTCCTCAATATATTACCAATTGTTATACAGAAGCTAAACAATGTCAGGCTCTGCAATAGTCTCATCTTTGTTTAACCGTTGAGAAATTCTTGAGAAGTGTATGCTGGGTAGTACTACTAGAGAACAGTAGTCTTTTTTTACTTGCTGATTCAGAATTGTTGGAGACACATGGGTATCTAAGCTAATCTAGGGTTTATAAGAAAACTGACAAATTTTGGGGAAAAATCTCTGTAGCCTGGAAATGGGTCAATTAGATATCGGGGGTTGTTGTTTATTCTAATCCAATGATTAAATAATGCAATTACACGTCAACAATATTCATGGATCTGTGAAGCATATCTGTCATTTTGATTTCAAAATTGAATTCATTCTGCTGATTCCCTTTCACTTACTCTGATTATGAACAAACAAATAATAGATTTCTTTTTCCTCGGAAGTCTCGCAATTTTCTGGAATCAAGTGGCCAAGCATGTTGAAATTGGAATATTGATTCTTTCTTGGTAATAAGATAAAATAGAAGTTTCATAATTTGTTTATTTATCGGGACAGGAAATTTTCAAGCCTGGCTTAAGATCAAATGGCGCCATAAGAGAACCTAATAAGGACCATTGTCAGTAGAAGACAACATTAGGTTAATCCTTTTCTCCATATCATTTGATCAAGAAATTTCAAGCTCATAACCCCACCATTATTTCGCTGTTGGCTCATTTATCAGAGACTGGGAGCCACTAATTGGCTTTTGCATGATGAGCAGTTCATATGCCTTTCCATGAGCCTTATGGAGACATAACATGTTAACAAGCTAGATGTTGCAAATTCCAACTTGTATTGTGAGGCCACTAAATCTTATATATGAGAGAGAACAATTATTATGATTAATTTCAGAGTTTTAGATAATTAATTAATTGTAAAAATAAAATTGTTGAAACTAAAAATTAAAAGCTAGTTTTAGATAATTTTTCTAAAACTCTAATGCTAATTGTTAATGTTAATGTCAAATACTTATCTTTTTCTTAAATGGCTGTCATGTGATACGGTGTGCAGGTGTAAAACTAACCTTTGGTGATATTTTTTTTATGCATTATATGGAATTTAGTTAGCAGCTTACACTTTGGTTAAACTAAAATAATTAAAAAATAAACTCAAAGGCGTCAAAGGTTGAGCCTTTGCTATTGAGTTAATTAGCACTAACATATATAACCTTATTTTCATCCCTAATCAGCTGACCTGTCTCCGTGTAGTCCTATAGGCTTTTGGATCTTTTCTGCAATCTCAATTCTCAACCTAAAAGGTGCCCATTTCAGTACTATTTTCTATGAAAAAGTTTCAATTTTTGATTTTCGAAACGATCTCAGTCTCTCTCAGGGCAGTGATAAAAGAAGCTTTTGCCTCCGGAAAGTTAAGAATAGGACAGAGGGAGAGAGAGGGGCTGCACGCAGCGGGGGCCAATTTTTTTTTTTTTTTTGCTCTCTTTTGTATCCTTATTGGAAAGGTCAAGCTCCGGGAACATATTTTAGTGGTGGGATTCTAAAACAAACGTTAGTTTGTTTGCTGCTGAAGGACAATTTGGGTACTGGCAAATTTGCCCGATTTCCTCAAGAAACAAAAAGCTAATTTAGACAAGAGGAAAACCCACAAAAACTCATCGTCTTTTAAGCATCCAATGTACCCTTTAAACCTCAACTTTCATCCCTTTTGAGGTGGTGAGCCTGCTTTTCTTCTAACCTTATTCCCCTAGCAATTTACATTTGGACGTTACATAGAGATTTTCTTGATTAACGTTCCTCTCAGTCCCCTCATATTTGGCTAGATTCACTAAATTTTCTCATTCCAATTCTCGAGTTTATAAATAGCACAATTTGTTAATATAGTAAGTAATTTTTTTTTTGCACAACTATAATATCTACTTTAAGGTTGACAATGTGACGATTTGAATAATTTATTAACGTTGGATATAACTTCTCAAGATTTTTAACTTTGATAGTTATTGCTATTAGATAACCATTTTCATATCTTTAATATCTTTAACGTTCATCATTGACACTATTAGTATTTATAAACAAAGCCAAAAGAGTCAGTGGTTGTATGTCTAATTGGACACGATTTGGTATAAACAAATGAAGAAGGATCCCTCGCTTGTCTATGTATAGCGGCAAGAGACAAGGCAGGAGAGAAGGTCACCAACTCCCACTAGCTTCCCAACAATAGAAGAATGTGGAGAAGAGTTGCCCCAATCAGTGAAGAGAACCTACACTTGAACCCAACAAGTTTCCCACTTAACGCTTTGTAGTTGCCGGGCACTAGTCTTCCACCTCCCCTTGCCATTTGTCTACTTTGAGTATGGGGTCTTTGGGCCTCCGAGGTGAGTGAAATTTGTCTACTTCGTCACAATTTGACCTTTAGCTTGAAAGGCCTCTGTTCCCAAACTGAGTTCTCTCCTCCACCATTAAAGCCGAAGGGGAGCTTAGATTTGCATCTTTTAATGCAAAAGAAAAGTTCCTCGAGCTCTCATTGCAAAAGCCCGCTGATTTATAGCCCAGTGGACGAGTCTCTTCAAAGACAAGGCAAACTGGTCAAAAGCCAAAAAGTCTTCATCTTTACTTAAGCCGTACTCGCGGATTTTTAGGCAAAGCGCTTTGCTCTCGCTTCACAGTCTCTGGCTTTCTGTTCAGACTCGGACTCTTAACGGTGAAATGATCACTTGCTGCTTCCTGGGCACTTCCTGAAATCTCTGCTTCGCTCACGTGGATGAAGGCCTGAGTCGGTTTTTCTAGCTTCTCTTAACCCATTTGGCTGTTCTGTAGTGGACTGGGGGGTTTATTTCTTCTTCCTCGGAGTTCATCTGGGTGTTCACCTCCTTTGTCATTTAGGGGCCCCAATTGGTAGTTTTTTTTTTTTTCACATTTCTTATGCTGCTGGTTTCTTCCCTCCTGGCTCGAGATTTCGTTTTTCTGATTTTTTTTTCCAATTAGTGATGGGGTTTGAGAGCGCTGAAGAGAGTAAATCACTGGGATTGCAAATGGCGACAAAACACAAGCGGTCAAAGAGGTAACATGTTGCAGTTTTACGTTAGTTTTCAATTAATGTCATCACCTGAATTGTCCCTGTTCCTGGGATTGTTCATTTTGTGTTCCATGACTTCGGTTTATAGAAATCGACAATGGTTTAAAACCATGGTCATGCCTGCTCTTTGTTGTCTGATTGGCTTTTGTGTTTTTATTTTTTATTTTTTTAATGTTCAGTATTTTGCTGTTGACGCCGTTCTAGTTTTTCTCTGCGAGTAAGCAGTTGGATTCAAAAGATTGAGTAGAGTAGCTGTTAGTCTCTTAAAATCGTTTAAGATGATATTAGGAGGAAATATGCCGTAGACAACTTGCTGAAGGTTAGAGCCATAAGTACTGTTTTTTTTCCCCTTTTGTTCATGATGATGGAAGAGTGAAATTGATAACTTCCCAAACTTTCACAAAATTTTCATGTGTCATGAAAATTTGCAATTGCAGCCGTTAGGTGGTTGCTTATATTTGTTTCAACTTCTCATTTTTGCTTTACTTTGTTGTCTTTGCAGTTCTCCTGATAAGAAAAAGATTGTGGAAAATAGCTTGCAAAGTTCCCAAGAAGCATCGAATCGTCTAAAGCTGGTGAGTTACTCCTTTTCCACCTTGTACCTAGTAGATACCATAACTTGCTGGATGACAGTTCTTGACATTGACAACTGTTGTCTCTAATGCTGCTTGATTCAAATAACTCAACCATTTGAACCATTACAGAGATTTTCACTCTTTTTTTTTTTCCTGAAAGAACACTTACTCCTGCGAATAGATCAACTAATGGATTCACATTCTTCTTTGAAAATTATGGTCTCTGAGTTTCTTTTTGATATCAGGACATGAGGTGCAAAACTGATAGTGATAAACTCAAGAAAAAAGAATCCATTGCCACTGAGATTCAGAGTTCTCTACAGCAAGAGGTGTGGATATAGCTACACAACTGTTGATGTGCCTAATTATTCTCAGATTCAACTTGGTTCCAAGCCCGCTATGTCATAACTTGTAATTAGACTGCACCTATCACTCACAAAGATTTACCCATTGGTTAACATTTCCAAAAACTTTTTACCTTCACGCAGATCCTACAGCTTGAAAAAAGATTAGAAGATCAGTTTGAGGTACGTCGTGCTTTGGAAACAGCTTTAGGCTATAAAACTTCTTCCTTTGAAAGTGACTTGTCAGCCCCAGCAGTAACCAAGGTAGGCTCTTCATATTTTTTTCATGATCAGTTATTTTAGACTTTCAATGTTTTGATAAATAATACTCCCTCCTTCCCATTTTAATTGAAACATTTCTCTGGGCATGGAGATTAAGGTGTATGTAATTTGTGTTATTTTTTCCAATTTTACCCATGAAACTAAAATTAATTTTTTTGGATTTTGTGTAGTGAGAGTTTAAATAATGATTAAAAAAAAAAGATTCTTTTTTCGGGTTTTGTGCAAAGAGAGATTGAGTGTAGATTAAAAACAGATTCTTTATTGGGTTTTGTGTAGTGAGAGTTTAAATGGGGGTAAGAGAGTAAATTGATTGTTTAAAATTTTTTTAAAAAGGAAATGCTTCAACTTTTTTGGGATATCCCAAAAAGGAATACGTTTCAACTAAAATGGGACGGAGGGAGTATTAAATAGACCGTGATTTTTCTGAAATATATCTGATATAGTTCGGAGAAAGGGTACTTCTTTCATGTACAATAAGATAGCTTACTAATGAAGAATAAAATGTAGACAAGATTGTGAGAAGAGAAGGGGAAGTTAAACAAAGAAGGGTCAGTAATAGGCAGAATAATTAGTGAAAATTAAATAGGAAATGGAGGTCGGTGGCTGCTTGAGGTACACTATGGTTACAATACAATTAAAACTGAGGTGGATGAATGATTAAATTGAAAAGTGTCCTGAAGTAATAGAATGATGTGAGGGGGAAGTTTCTGAGATGAAAGTAATAGGCCATGGGCGGAAGAATTTGGATAATGCATTGGTGGGATGTGATTAATTAAGGGACGGCTATCCAGCATATTCAAAGCATATGGGAGCAGATGAAAAGGTCATGTAGAAGAATTTGGGGCTTTTGTTTTCGGGTTTGCAGTTGATCCAAGTAGGTTGGCCCTATACTGTATTTGGGGTTAGGGTTGATCCGTGATATAGTTTGGGAAAAAGGTGTATGTATAATCCAAGTGTGTGGATGGATACAACTAATGGGGAGAGGTAGGTAGGGGTAACTATCTATAAGACTGAAAATTGGGCTTTAATTTTTCCTATCAGTATCTTCAAATGCTTTCTCCAGGTTCTGTTGGCTCCTGGGTTCTTAATAAATTGAGTTTGCTGGTTTTGGCCTATGTTCTAACCCCATTTTCTGTATTCTCCAGCCTGCAACAGAATTGATTAGGGAAATTGCTGTGCTAGAGTTGGAAGTTGTGTATCTTGAACAATATCTGCTCTCGCTATACAGGAAAGCATTTGAGGAACAAATATCTTCAGTGTCTCCTTCTAAAAAGGATGAAATATTTAAGTCTCCATTATCTACCTCGAGAGCCAGGCTCTTGGATGTTCCTGAACCTAATAGTGTTGTGAAAACAGAAAATTCTGCCATTAGATCTGATTTTCAGTCATTTGGTACCCCATGCAAAGAGACTGGTGTTATTTCTGAGGAAAAATTGTTGGATTCTGGTGTTCATCGTTGTCATTCTTCCCTATCACAACGTTCAGGATTTTCAAATAGAACATCTCTAGAAGATTCTTTTGGAAAAGCTTTAAGAGCCTGCCATTCTCAACCATTGTCCATGATGGAGGTAACTGTCAGAGCATGAACCTTTCCTTGGTTCTCCATGAAATGCTAATCATGTTGCTTACAGTCTAAAGCTTTAGTTACATTGCATAATTCACTGATTAGTGGGGTATTATTTCTTTGTTGTCACTAATCACTTTGATGATCACTGAAAGAGATATGACGACTTTTGATTTAGTTTATTAGTATATGAGGATGTTTTGTTGAATAGTGAGTGTTTTGTTGGTTTGCTGCAGTATGCGCAGAATACAGCAAATATAATCAGTTTGGCGGAGCATCTAGGAACTAGGATTTCAGATCATGTTACAGAGACACCAAATAAGCTCTCCGAGGATATGATAAAGTGCATGGCAGCTATATACTGCAAGATGGTGGACCCTCCTTTGATGCATAATGGCTTATCATCCCCAAGTTCATCAATGTCATCCGTGAGTGTATGTTCCCCACATGAGCAGTACGATTTATGGAGTCCAGGGTTTAGAAATAGCTCATCTTTTGATGTGAAGTTGGATAACCCGTTTCATGTTGACGGACTGAAAGAGTTTAGTGGCCCATATAGCACAATGGTTGAGGTGCCATGGATCTATAGAGATAGCCAGAAAGTGAACGATGTGGAGCCATTGCTACAAAATTTTAAGTGAGTCCCCCTGGTATGATGTTGCCTTGGATGATTCATTCTTAGTCCCCGCCTACTTATTTCACTACTTCTGTTACCATGGCAGGTCATTGATCTCACAATTGGAACAAATTGATCCGAGAAAGCTGGAGCACAATGAGAAGCTAGCATTCTGGATCAACATACACAATGCACTTGTGATGCATGTACTTGATTTTGTTGAGGCGTATATGGACATTATAAATCCTTTTGTGGGACAAATTATAACTTTTTTTCCTTTCCTTCTGTGTCAATAGGCATTTTTGGCTTATGGCATTCCTCAAAATAACATCAAGAGACTCTTTCTACTGTTAAAGGTGGGTTTCATCCCTCTCATTTTTATTGAAAGATGAGTTTAGGCATTTTACATAAATTTTCTTGCTATGTGTTATCAGGCTGCATATAATGTTGGGGGTCACACCATCAGCGCTGACACATTACAGAGCTCTATTCTTGGGTGCCGAATGTCTCGACCAGGACAGGTGGATATCTAGTTTCCTATTGTCTTTTGGCAGTTGTGATTTTCCTTTTTCCCAGTTTAGAAGTGTGCTTGTTTCAGAAATGGGGTGTTTGAATCCCTTATCAATCAGTTTATTTTATTTTGATTTCTGAACTTGTTATTTGAATTTGATGCTGATGAGGCTCCTCCTGCTATTAGTGGCTTCGCTTGCTAATTCCTTCAAAGGCTAAATTTAAGACGGGAGATGAGCGGCAGGGTTATGCAATTGGGCATCCAGAGCCTCTTTTGCATTTTGCACTGTGTTCAGGAAACCATTCTGATCCTGCGGTACTTCACTCTGATTTGCTTTTCTTCTTATTAACTTTTCCTTTGTATTATCTATCATCAAACCCCAATTTCTTTACGGATTGCTTGATCGGATTATGGTTGGGCTCAACGAATGACCGCCACCAGGTTTGTTAGACTGAGACTGCATAAAAAGAAGCCATTGCATTAATATGGATCGTGAAAAGTACAGAGCCATACCGTACTAAAAAGAAAAGCCAACCCCTTTTCATAAGCCTGAATGATAACCTGAGGAAGTTGTATTTGGTTTGTTTCTGTATTGGTTTCTTTAAATGGAGTTCTAATCTTGAAATATTGAAATTTTTCTCAGGTCCGAGTCTATACGCCTAAAAGAGTACATCAAGAGCTGGACACTGCCAAAGATGAGTACATACGGGCGACCTTTGGCATACGTAAAGACCAAAAGATTGTGCTACCGAAAATCATAGAGTCGTTTGCAAAGGACTCTAGTTTGTGTCAAGCCAGTGTTCTTGAGATGGTCCAGCAAGCCTTACCTGAAACCCTGCGCTGGAGCCTCAAGAAATGTCAAGCAGGGAAATCACGAAAGAACATTGAATGGATCCCGCACAATTTCGCTTTCCGGTATCTAATATCCAAAGAGCTGGTAAGATGATTGTTTGCTTGTCGCCAAAGCCAAGAACTGGTAGTTGGGAAGACCTGCATTATTCATAACTTTATAGTTTGAAGGATTTCACAGTTACTATTGTACAGGGTAGCAATTAGGTAGGAAAAAAGCGGCATTTTGTGTAATATAATTGTCTGTTTTCATGGGTTGGGTAGAATTTTGTGTGATGTGAAGCAGCAGAGATGTGAGCTGAGACTTGTAAATATACCTATTTGTTGGAAGCACTCTGGATTAGAGAAATGCCCAATACGGTTGAGAGCTACTTGATCAATTCCAGTTGGTCAAACTGTTAGTAAAACCTGCTTTTCTAATGGAAGGGGGAGTCTAATTTTGGCCAATTCTTAGTAAGTCTACCTTATCCTTTATTAGGGGCATCACATGTGCAAATCACATTTTCATAAAATAAAATGACACATTAAGATGATTTTCTAGTTTAGAAATCTGGTCTGTGTAATAGATTTCTTCCATTTACAGTTCGTGACTGAGTTTGGGTTGGGTGAAGTGTGTTTTATAATGAGGTTATTTTTATCTTGTAAAGCTTCTACGTAGCAATATATATGTAGATAAATGAGTTTTCTTTTTTCTTTTTATTTTTTATGTACCCTATAAACTTTTATGTTGGTATTAGAGTTACATCCTTATGTTTGAACATCTACAATTTATCCCCCTTTTCTTTACAATATTCAATGAAAATTTCTAAAATTGTAATTTAAACTATTTGGTAATTATGTTCTAATAATGTCAAATTTTCAAGTATTTCTTTTACATTGGATTCATATAAAAAAATGTTTTTTTGTATTTAAGTAGAGAAAATTTATTAATTTAAAATATCTATTAATTATAAAAGATATTGTATATATTGAAATTACTCACACAACTACGGAATAGTTTGAATTAGGTTTCAGTTTCAAATATTGTTAGTGAACTATGTTTAAAAAAATTGGAAAGTTTAGATTTTTAAACTTTATGAGTGTAATTGTAATATCAACTTAAGTGTAAGGTAATTGTTAATTAATTAAACGAAAATGATAAGTACTAGATCATATCCTTGCTCATAAATTAGCTAGAGCATCATGTCTGCATGGGGCTTGCATAATTTATGGTCCTATTTTTGGATGGATTATTGATACCCAGATCTGAGTTAATTTATTAATGAACATTTGTTTGGAAAATAAAAAATAAAACGATGAATATTACCGGAGCTGCAAAAACTTATACAAAGTGACAATTGTTGTGATATACTCTAGCTAAAAGCAAAGTTTTATGCAAGATGTATTTTTAAATTATATAGTCTAATTATTGTTTCAAATGATAAATTTAATAACAAGATAAAAATTTTGTTTCAAATAGATTATTACACCAATATAATATTAACTTGCAAATGAAATTGATTATAGATAAAAAAAGATGTAAAAATAAAAATAAATCATCTAATTGATTATAGATAATTATAATATATAAAGCATGATACATTAAAGGGAGTGCTGTGTCCTTTTTCTTAATTCGAGTTATGAGAGAATGTCACATATCACTTTTAAAATCTTTCACAACATAACAATCCTCCACCTAAAAAGTGATATTCGGAATTTACTGATTATTAAAACTTAACAGAATTTTTTTACACCATTAAATATCATTTTAAGTGTGGGGGTTTGACCAATTTGAACTGATTGTTTTCCTTTTATTATTTTCCATAGGATTCCCTCTTAGTTGCCTGTTTCAAATTTCAAACCATATATCAACGTTATAAGACAAGCATACGAAAAGGAAAATGTTCCAATTAATACCTAAATCTACCTTTTTAATTTCCTTAATTGCCCATTTTGATTCAAAATAGGAACATCCCACAACTTCCTTTCCGCCGTATACTGTAAGTGAAAATTATGAAAAATATCAAAAGAAGAAATTAATTCAAAATTAGTAAGAAATCAAGATTCAATAGTTTGATTTAAAATTTTTCAAGTAATTCATTAATTTTATGGTGGACGAAATTAGCTACTACAAGTAAATAAGGAAATGTCAAGCCAATTAGTTAATATCCATTTATAAATTAACCAAAATTAAGGAATAAGTTGGACAAAGATACCATGTTAATATACTGTACAATTGTTATATAAACTCGAACAACAAAAATGGTCATCCATTCCTCAAATCCATTTTTCACTTTTTTTGTGTTCCCCTGCATCTACAAATTGGGCAACACTTTGATTTTGATATTATTATTTTTATTATTTTTACAGCAACAGAGTGATTGACATAATTGCCAGTTTTTGTAAGTCTCTTATCAATACTCATATGATAGTAATAAAAAATGGTATAATACATTCATCACCGTTACCCTTATTTTAGTTTTCTAATTTTCAGGAACCTACTGAAAACAACAACAGACATTTGGTAACATCTAAAATGCATGCATTTTCTTCATAAACTATTATTAGATGTGATGTGCTTCTTGCTAAACCTTTCATGCGTTTAGAACAATTTTAGTGATATGCTTACTGCACGTGTTTAACAAAATAATTTCCTAATATTCTTGTGTTTAGATGATAAAAAAATGTGATAAAGAATGCGCGCATTTAATCTATATATGTGTCATATTTTTTGCAATATTGCCACAACTGCGGGTGCTCAATCAAACTGGTATTCATTTAATCTAAAGCCTAATTAAATTTTGAGATGTTCCATTATTTCTCAGGAGAATGATTTACGACAATTTTTATTATCTCAATAATTCCAATATTTAAATAAATTTTTTTTTTAAATTTACGTTACTGATGTGTTGCCATGGATTAAATTTAGCCCATAATATTATGCTCTGCTTTCATAATTCACATAAATATTTACTTCTTAATGTAATTATTATATTTATTATATTCTAACATTCTCATCTTGTGGCAAAACTAGGTATAATGGTAGTTATAAGAGTAAAAAAATTTAAATTATAATTTAAAATGTATGGAAACTATCTTTTAATTGCTTAATAATGCTTTATATTTGACTTAAATAATTCAAGTTATTTTCCCATTTCAAGTAAACTACAAACGGGCTAGTTCTTTTTTTAATTTACATAAATTATAAATTCATTTTGGGATAAAAATCTTATTTTAAATATGAATATACTAAATGAGGAAAGCACAAGTAAGCTCGGGTATGATAAGTTTAAGTCACATAATTTCTACGACTTTGCACGTAAGGCAGGTTTGAGTGGCTTTGATTGGGGAAAGTGGTGTATCTTTTGACATTTATAATTATATCATTCACATAAATCTTAATTTATTAATTTCTTATTCTAACTATTACATTTATTTTATTCACTCATTTTCATCTCATGTAAAAGCCAAGTATAACAATAGATGGAAGAGTAAACAAGTTTAAATTATAACTTAAACTATTTTCCAACTATCTTTTAATTATTTAAATATTTTTAATAGTTAATAGACAATTTAAGTTATATATTAGTTTAGTTTTGGTGTTAATGAAAAATTTATGTTAATAAACAATAATCTCATAGCTATTGTTATAAATTAACAAGACTTCAAACTATATTATTACCCCTTTTTTTGTTATGGATTGCAATGAGCGTAGACATCATGGACTTCCATCTATGATATCTTATTTTTTTAGTTGTGCGTTTTTATAAGGGATTTTCCAATTTAAAGGAATTATTAATCTTTTATTTTCTTATTTTTTTTATTCTGTGGCAATGTCAGCTACTTAAACCATTAAAGTGTAATTTGGTATATTGATATTTCCCTTTTTCCAAGAAACAATAAATGCAATCTATAATAAATCATAATGTTATTATTAATACAAAAATCTTAGGATTATCTTAGGGCAAAGATGAGCACCAATAAATTTAATGGATATAGTAATATGTAAGTTGGAATTGACACACTTATCTTTTTTTTTTTTTACAACTTAAACCATTATACTAGCAAAAAAACTGAAAAATATAATGAAAATAAAAAAAATTACAAATTTGACATGCCCCGTCCAAAATTAAAACATGAAATCCCTTTAAATAATTATTTATACAATTCTAGATGCCAAATAAATAGAATTTGACCTGCTTATCATTTTTTTTACTTAAACTATAAAATAGCAAAAAAATAGAAAATAGAATGAAAAATAAAAAATTACCAATAGAACATGTGCATCCAAAATTTAATCATCCAATACATTTGAATAATTATATATTATTTAATTTTTGATAGGAATATTGAATTGGTAGTGTTTTTTTAATTTTTCATTCTATTTTTCATTTTGTTTGTTATTTAAGGTTTAAGTTGAAAAAAAATAGATAAGTGTATCAAAATATTTTTTTGAATATAAAATAGTATTAAAAATTATTTTAATGGGTTGGATGCTTTAATTTTATATGGGCATGTTGAATTATTTTTTTTCTTATTTTTTACTCTTTTTTTTTTTTGTTTTTTTTGCTTTTTGACATTTTATGGTTTAAGTTGAAAAAATAGATAACTATGTCAAATTTTATTTATTTTCAATTTAGAATAGTATCCATACTTACTTGAATGTATTTGATCCTTTAGTTTTGGATGGGTATGTTGAATTGGTAAATTTATTTATTTATCTTTCCATTGTTCAGTTTTTTTTTTTGCTATTTTATGATTTAAGTTGCAAAAATAGGTATGTGTATTAAATTATTTTTATTTTTCATCAATAATAGTATCCATTATTATTTAAATGGATTGGATGCTTTAATTTGGGATGGAGATGTCCAATTGGTAGTTTTTCATTCTAGTTTTTGTGTTTTTTTTAGCTATTTAAGGCTTAAGTGGAAAAAAACATATAAGTGTATCAAATTATTTTTGTTCAAATCTAAAATATTCTTCATAATTATTTGAATGGATTAGATAATTAAAATTTTAAGGGCATTTCAAATTTTTAGTGTTATTTGTTTTTTTCAATCTATTTTAAGGTTTTTTTAACTATAACGGATCATGTGTCTTAAATTTATATTAAGGGGTTTTGTGTCCATTTTGCTCATGTTCAAGGGCTAATTTTAGATTTTACCCTCAAAGATCCATCAACACTAACGATGATAAGAGAAGGAAGGACATATTTGTTACAAAATGTTATTTTAATCCAACTTTTGCAACGTTCAACAATTCGAAGGTAAATAGGCAAAATTGGTATATTTTAAAGACAGATCGTGTTATTTAGCCAAATATTTATTTTTGATTTAGGGTTAAAAATTCAATCCATTAACTATGCACATGAGTCTCGGCTGTTTCTTATTCTATTGCACTAATATAGAATCATTTTACATTATATATATATATACTTTTTATTAGAACTTTGTTTTAATTTTTAAATTACTAATGCATATTTTCATTTGATTTTTTACAGTATTTTTCCCCTGATAAAACATCTTAGTGGGGTCAAAAGGACATTTCATGAAACCAAAGCTTATAACAATGTGATATTAAAACAGAGTCTTTTTTTGGGTATTAAACTCTTATCTATTACACATAAGATTAATTATTTTCCCACAATTTTAATATGGTGTTAAATTTTGTTTTACCTTTTTCAGTTGTGATTTTCAACTATTTTTAATTCCAATGATTCTCATAGTACATTTGTCAATTTATCATTATAGTCCACATCCACCACCATATTTTCTAATCAAGCGAGTAGTTGAAATACTGTATGTAGATTGAAAATAATATTGACAAGTAATGATAGCTATATTGTCACAACAATTATAATTAATACATTGTTTGTAAGTCAAAGTTTCATCATCACCTCATATATCAATTAGTAAAACCTCCAAATGAAAATACAATGGATACATGATTCTTAAATAGGTTTCAATCATGTTATTGTTTCTTTTCTCAAATATGAAAAAAAAAGTCTAATATTGTAAATGTGATATATTTTTTTGCGATAATATGGGTTTGGTGACTGATATGTTAACAAAGTATGATGCTGAAAATGTTCCAAAATAATTATAGGATTATTTATTTAATTGTATACTGATCAGTTTCTTTATGTTGCCAAGACACTTTATTTAAAGTATTAAAAAATTTTCAATACCACTTTAGACAAACTAAACTATCTTTTCTAACATTTTTAAAAATTCTTAATTTTCTTATTTATTCTCAATCAGTAACGTAATTATTGATATGTGTTGCACTTTTATTTTTTTATTTTTATCTCATGGCAATGTTGGTATACAAATTAGTTTTATATTAAGTTAGCTCAAATGAAAATGAATGAATATTACTCGCTTGAGTCGAAAAAGGTTAAATGAGGGTAGCGAGACATGACAGCAACTTCGAAAGGGCTAGTGATATGTTTGGGTCAGCTATGTGGGTTGCTAGTGATGAGGGGATGGTGGCTTCGAGGCTTGAGTGAGGTGCAACCAGCGGTGGCTTGCACGAGATCGGTGGATGGCGAACGGCTGTGATAAACAAACAACACCATTATTGACAATAATGACAAGAAAACAAAAGATAGGTGACTGGGAATTTGTTCAAAGCCATGAAAACCATCCTTATCGAAGACGAAAAATAGAAAAGATCATGACTGTAAGTGACGGAGAGGAGAGAATTGGGAAGTTTGATCGGATTTATTTATCCTTAGCTGCGCGACCACCTGCGTGCGAGGCAAGTTCCATCTCATGTAACTGGTTTCGTCCGTTTGAGGCCAAAACGAGATATTTTCAGTAGGTTCATCATGAAAACAAAGTAGTTAATTTGTTAGGGATGAGAACAGAATGATAATTAAAATTTAGGAATCACTAATGAAGTTTATCTCTATATAACTATTACACCACTGAACTATAGTGACTCAGCCATTTGGCCCCTTGAACAATAGAACCCATCAACGCGCTCATCAAACTGGTAGAACTCAAATACTTTGTCTTCATAGCCAGTAACTCGATCAAATGGCAAGCACATGATAATGATATAACTTCTTTTTCTTTTTTGTTTTAATCGGTAAAGAAAATTTAGGGTAAATAGCACTAGTCATCTCTGAATTAAGACCTATGTTTCAAATTCATCATAAAACTACAAAACGTTACATCATTTGTCTTTTAACTATGAACATGTTACACCAATCGTTCTACTGTTAATTACAACCATTAAAATGGATGAAAAGAAAACATAAAAAACTAGTTTTAACCCCTGAAAACCTTTTATTTGTCATAGAAACCTCAACACTTTTACATCTTACAATAAAATTACCTTTTCCTAACCGCCCTCCCTCCCCCATGACCACTGCCATTTTTTGCTTCGCTCATTCGGTTCTCATGTCCTTTGTCATTAATTATAAGTTGACCTCCACATTTGCGAGCCCACCTCCTCTCTTTTCCTGTCAGATTGTCGATAACCATCTTCCTTTGGTAATGCGTGATCGTCTTCCTCCAGTGGTGTACGATTGTCTTCATCCAACGAAACATAATTGTCAATCGTCGTCTTCCTTCGGCAGTGTATGATCGAAGAGAAATGATGATGTTGGAGCACGATTGAGAGGAGATGTTTAGGCGGGATCAAAGGGAAATGACAATATAGATGGCGATGGGCAAGATCGTAGCGTGACGAAAAAGCGCTATAGAACTAGATGACGCTTAATCAATGGAAGAGCACTACGAGACAGTGATAGAAGACAATGATGAAGGACGGCGATTAACGAGGAAAAGGGCCACATTCCGGCCTTAAGGGTTTCAGCCTTTTGTTTCCCTTTTCTGTCAATTAATTGTTAGTGGCAGCTGTGACATAGGATGTTGGCGATGGGATGAGGACAGGATGGTGGCCAATCAGTGTCGGCCATAGCAAAGGTGAAGGTCATGAGGGGTGAAGAAGTGGAGGTGAAGGTCATAATGGGACAGTGGTTTTATTGTAAGATATAAATGTTTTGAAGTTTTTATGACTAATTGAAGGTTTTCAGTGGTTAAAACTAATTGTTTATATGTTTTTATGTCTACTTTTAATGATTGCAGTTAACTATATTGTAGGATAATTAGTGTAAGATTTTCATAGTTAAAGGATAAATGGTGTAGTGTTTTGTAGTTCTTAGATGAATCCGAAACATGAGTCTTAGTTCAAGGACGACGAATGTTATTTACCTTGAAATTTATTAATTAAGAAAAATAAAAGATACAAGCTTCACTCAGAGAAGAAGAGAAAGGATACAAACACCCTAAGTTCAAAGCTCTAATAATATAACTTCTATTCATTATTTAAAAAAAAAGTAAGAAAAAACCACATAAAACTCTAGTTCCAAATTGTTCTTTTTTGCACCTAATATTTCGTCGCCACCAGCTACACTACCATGTCAAATTTGTCTTCTTCAACCCATTGAAAATCCACCATCTTCGCCCTATAATTTATTCATTATTGTTCCTGCTATCACTCAGACTGAATAGGCCTTGGATTATTGTTGTTTTTCTCAGTAAAGGAGAGAGCCACCACTGTTCCACCCCTTGACCCACCTTTTTTGATGTTACCATTTCTTGGCGTCGTTGCCTAAAGATCTTGGTCACTCGGTGCTTCGCCTTCAATGACTCGAGTCAAAGAACGCCATTTCTACAACTCATCTTTGCCATGTTCGACTAGATAACGATGGACCCGACCCATCATATCTCACCATGATTCACCCCTAATGAAACATTGCCACTACATGGAATCGCTACCAACGTCCTTGTCCCCATTGCTCTAGACTTGTCTAGCCCAATTCCACTGAAAATTGTCATCGGAGGACAACCCAAGATTAGACTCGTGATCGAAGCCCGCCACACATTCATGAACCATCCTGGTTTGAGCTTAATTACAATTTGAGTCCTTAAAATTATGTGTTTGAATGACTTTAGACTCAATTAGTGGCAAAGCCAAGTTTTTAGGCTCCGGGGGCTAGACGGATGTAAAACTAGCAACAGTCAAAACTTAGGAGAAAAAAATTATTTAAAAAATTATTTATAAAATTAACTTTTATAAAAAATTATTTGAAGTATTTACTTTTTGTTGTAAATTCATCTCTAAGTTCTCAACTGTTGTATATTTATCTTAATTTGGTCACTAACAACATTAACTGTTGGTAAAAGGGCAAATTTGCAATGCCAAACAATGATTTTGGATGAATATATAATAGTTGAGAGGTTGATGACACAGCTTGTAATAAAAAGTAAAGATTTATGACTGATAGCGCAATTTACACTTTTAATATTCTTCACCAGTTTGGGGGGGAAAATATCACATTTGGTCCTTAACTTCTCACAAAATAACCAAATTAGTATCTAATATTTATAGACTTCCAAAATTCTCGGGGGGCAACACCCCCAGCTATACGTGGCTCCACCATTGGCCTCAGTATTCTAAATTGCATTCAATTAGGTGTTGATACTATTAAGAAGCTAACAGAATGCTTGAATGTGACAACACGTGATCGAGTTACTCAGTCAAGTAACCAATATGTCCTAGTTTTCATAATCAAATAGTTGATTCGCTGTGTTTTCTAAATTATGGGGAAAATAAGTGTCCAAGTTACTATAGTTCAAGGGAGTAATAGGTATTTTAGCCCTATTTATACACACTCACACACATGTAAAGCTATATATCCACAGAGTATTTCAAAGGTCTAATTACCTATATGACCCTTGTAATATAGTGACTCAGCCAATCACTTCCCTAGACTTTTTGGGTGCAAAAATCGAATCCTAAACTTTGATAACCAAGACACTTTGTTCACTTGGAATCACTTCCATCCATTTAAAAAGAAAAAACTACATAACTGCTACTTAAACTTCCTAATTTTTATCTTTTATACCCTAATGTTTTGTCTCCTTCACTTAGGCTATTGTCTTTGATCCAAGTTTCCACCTTTGTCAAAACCAATGTCCCCTTCTTTGTCACCTCTATAGCAACTGATACAACCTTCATTCTTGAGTTATTTGCCTTTGTTTTATTTTTTAAAATGCATATTGTATAAATTGTAGTTAATTTTAAAATCCAAATTTTTGAATTTTATTTTGTTATAATAAAAAGATGTAAATTATTTGGATAAAATAATTAAAAACCGTATAAATTTAAATTCTACAATTTATAATTTGATTGACAAAGTTAAAAGGCAGGTTGAAATTTTTTCAAAACCATAATAATTAACTTATGTTATATAAAATTTGGATAAATTCTAATTTTACCAAAGAGAAAATAATACCTTTACTTTTACCAAATTGAATATTAATACATATTTACCAGAGAGAAACATAGATGTCACAATCTTTTTATTATTAATCTCATAACTCTATAAACAAGATTTATGTAATTCATCCAATCTTGTTCTTAAGATGTTATTGTTTTGTGAGTTATTTCTTGAACATTGAAGATTGTGTAATGCTCATAAAGGTGAAAGACTATGATAAGGGTGCACCTTGATTATTATAAAGGACTAGATTGGGAGGAAATTAAGAAATATTAAAAATTTTCATACACCATTTTTGATTTGAAAATTTTCAGCAATAGATTAAAATATTTCAATTGGTTTTATAATAAAATGTGACTAGAACATAGACTTATAATATATCTTTGAAATAGTCTATGAGTCTACTTTAATATAGAAGAAATAAAATTTGATTTAAAGGCTAAAGTAAAGAGTAATGCTAATTCTCATAAAGCATCACTGAAGTGGCAAGTGTTGTGCGTGTTTGAAACTTGAAGGATAAACTGTACAATTGGTTAAATAAAAACTTGTGAATAAAATATATATTATGGCTTGAGAAGTATAGTTTTATAGAAATTTTATGGATTATAATTTAGAGTTTTCTACAAATGATTATGGTCATTTTAGTGAGAGTACGCAACTCTGTCAATCATATTGGTGGCAGGTTAAAATGGATATTATGACATTCAAGTTAAACTAAGGCTTTTGGAATTTAAATTAGGTTCTGTTAATGGTTTAAGGACCTAAGTGATCAATGGTGAATGGGAGGTCCGGCTTGAATTAGGGCTACTGTAATTGCATAGATGAAAACACACAAGTGGGGCTACATTGAGGATGTGGACTTCGATAGTAAAAGGAAAATTTTCATATGCAAATGATTGAAATAAAAAATAGAGATAACTATATTTAATTTCAATTTAAGTCTCAAAGTTATTGATTAATTAGAGGCCTAAAATTTTAAATTGTACGATTAGAGGCCTAAAATTTTAAATTATGCAATAATATGCAATTTCATTACATAATTGATGGAAACCGTTTGAATTACTGAGTCAAATGGGCAAGATGTCTTGGTTATCAAAGTTTGGGACTTGATTCTTATCTCCAAAAAGTTTGGGGGAAGCAATTTGGCTGAGTTATTATAATACAGGGATCATCTAGGTCATTACGCCTATTCCAAAACCAAATTGCAAGAGGATACTAAGGCATTGATATGATAGCTTTCTATTATCTCTGCTGGCCCCTGTTTCTGGATCCCGCTGCGAATCATCATCATATTCGTCAACCAACCAACCAACCTTTCGATCTCTCCACCATGCCATTGCCACAATTTTGGACAACCAAATCTTATGACACCCTCTGAAACACTCAAACTTCAAGATCCGGTAACATACTACTTACTGGCACACATACTATGACATCAACTTGTCCCACATGATCATCATGATGAATCTGATGAAATCCCAACTTGTGACACAAACCGGACCGAGCAAGGCAAGTCTGCGCCACTAACTAGGGGATGGAGGGTAGCAGAAGGCCATTATTGCAGAAGTTATGGCAATGCTCTAATGTCTCTCACCTGCAGATCATGCTCCGGACCTCCTGTCTGGGTTGCCGACAACCACAAGCAAAGCCCGGCCTTGCACCTGTTCCTCATGGAACACATGTAACGGACAAAGTGAACGGAATAGCATGGCAACAAAATCATGTTGGGACATAACCGGCATCAAGACAAAAACTTGCTTGGCCCCCTCAGATTCGATCCATACACTATTAACTCTCCTTTCCATACTCTAATCTATCGTTTCCAGCATTAATGCTAAATATGATGTTGCAAAGAAAGGGCCGTCGCTTGTAGATGGGCTGAAGATAGCTAGTCTGTTTTAGACTTGAGACTAGACTAGGACCTCTGAAGATTTGGGGCAAACCCGAGAATAATTACCAGGATAACGAGCCTTGGAGTAAAGTCGAAGGTAAATTGATTCTAAACTTTTCTAGGCTTAGCTTAACTTAGCTTTAGTTGACTAGAATGTAAGAAATTTTCAATTCCAAGTCCTCCAACCTCTCACCTCCATAAGGGCTCGCAATCATATCCGTTTCAGTGATGATCCCAGTTACAGGCAAATGCGATGCACAAAGATCAGCAATGTGGGATCCTCCCAATAAAGCCCGCCGTCTCAGAGATTCGCCCGCCGCTCATCAAATCAAAGTATAGTAGAGTACTACAAAGCGATGGAATAAAGAGACACAGAGGAGTAAATTTTATGAATGGTTTTTAACTTTTAGGGATTGTTTTTTTTTTTTTTTTAAGTTTTAAATTTATTAAATATTTTATTTTAGTCATAAATTTATTAAAAATATTTTATTTTAATTCTAAATTTATTTAAAGTATTTTATTTTGATTTTAATTGGATAAAATTTATTAGCTCAAATATTTTTTTTGGTAACAACTTTTTAAATCATAATTTAAACTACTCGATATCTGTCTTACAATAAATTCAATCTATATAATAATTTTTTACAATGAATGAAAAACTGAAATAATTTTTTTTTCTCTCTGTAAATTGAATTTAATTTATTCAGGAAGACAAAATTATTTATTTAAATTATCTATTTACTGTAAAAAAATATCAGACTATTTAAATTTATTGAAAGACAGTTACTAAATATTTAAATTAGAATTTCAACAGTTTCTATCTATCAGGTAATTGTTCTAAGTTAATGAATTTCATCTGCTGATAGACCAAAATGAAATAATTTTAATAGATTTAGGAGCAAAATAAGATATTCAATAGCCTAAAGACTAAAATAAAATAATAATTAAATGTTAGAGACCATTTATAAAATTTACTCAGGCAACGGAAACAGGGTGGTCTATAGTTTGATTTTACCTCCCAATTTTTCAATACATTTTAAAGCTAATTTGATTATTTTTATATCTTGATAAAATATAATTTTACATTTTCTATAATATAAAAAGGACCTCGTAGCGTGACGGGTCTGGATCTCTATATAAAAAATCTCATATCCTATTTAAGTTTGTAAAGATGTTTTTCTGTATAAAAAAGAGAAATAGGTAGCAACTAGAGACTAGAGTCCTCTGTAACAGCTGTGATTGAAATGAAATAAAATACATGACACAGCTGAAGAAAATGGCCAAATGGCCCATCATGTCAAGACTAGCTAGCTATCCCTGGAGGAGTTTTGGTATACAGTTTTATTCTTTTATTTCATGAACATATTTTGCCGCCTCAATGCGATTATCTTTTGTGTTTATTTCTTGTTAGTACTGATTTTTTAAATTCTAAATTAAATTGTAAAGTATTTGTATTCGAATAAAATTAAATCATCTAATATAATTTGGCAGTTAGTTATAAAAAAATTATTTTATTTATTTTCCCTTTATCTAAATGTAGTTTTTTTTTTCATTCACGGGGTAATGGCGGAACAGCTTTAGGGAGCAAATGTGAGTTTTCACTTTTCAAGACAAGTGGGAGAAAACTATACTTGCACAGAAACCTACTTAGCTTTTTTTCTTCTTTGAAAGTTATAGAAATGTATAAAATCGTGTACAAATTGTAATTTGACAGAGAAGGTCAAAATCAGTCCTAAAACTTTCACAATTTTTCAGTTTTAGTTCTATAACAATACAAGTTTTCGTTTGAGTCATGTATCTTTGAAAACATTATCAATGTTAGTCATATTGTTTGCGTCCTTGATGGAAATCCTACATAGGGCATAATGGACGTTAAAAAAGTTATGAAAAGAATAAAATCAGTCATCTAAATTTTATAACTTGTCTAATTAAGTCCCACAAGCTTACAGCCAGTTCAACTAACGTTAACGCGGACACGCTAATGTGTTTTCGTCCCACATGTGTGATTTCTTTACACTTTTAACCCCCAAGTTTCCCATAGTACATGCCGAAGTGAGTTTTCATGAGGATGAATGACTCGAGTGATAATGTCTTGGCAGAGCAAAGCAACCAATAATGGCGATAACAACAACGATTCACCATGCTTCTAGCAACAGTAGCTGAAAGTGGAAATGTTTCACAGTCTTTTGGGAATCAAAGTTTCTAATTTGACTCTCCTTTTGACTCCCAAGACTTTTGATGTGCATTTTGTTGGTGCCTCTCCTCAGCCTCTACTTCTGCCAGTGGCTCCTCCAACCTGGCCCTATCTCTTCTACCTTTGATTTGGGTTCTAGTATGGTTCTATGCCCACCGTTTCTTTGAAGTTCCTTTTTTTAGCTCCTAAATTGCAATGAAAACATTTGGGCACAAGTTGGATAGCTACCAGGAACAGGACAGTGGATAGCTACAGAGAGCAGGCGCATCGGTGGGGTGTAGAGGTGGTTGCGATATCACACCGAAGACAGGGAGCAGAGGCAACGATAGGCTATAGAAGAAGAATTGACAGGATTTAAGTTTGAGGATGGGGCAGACCAGTAAATTTGACAAACTTCAGAGGCACTTGCAAATGGTTTGTATGTTCATGGCCTAGAAACGTGTTAATCCATTTGCGTTAATCCAAAACAAACTAGGATAGATTTTACATAAGCTCATCAAATTCCGCAATGATTGAAGATTCATCATGAATCAAACCATGCTTCTAAGAGCATCTCATAGAGTCTCTGAGATTCAATAAAAAGCCATCCGCCTAGTAGTAGGAATTAGAGAAAGACCCATTTTTTGAAAGAAGAATAAAAATAAGGAAAAATTACAAAAACCTCCCTGTAGTTTGGTTTTACCTATATTTTATCTTACCTATTTTAAAAAACCTACACATTATCCCCTGTTTGTTATACAATGTTCGACAATAACTTTTGAAACCTTAATTTAAATTGTTTGATAATAATATTTCAGTAATTTCAAGATTTTTAATATTTTTTTCACAGCTAATTGAATTTTAAAAAATATTGATATGTATTTATAGAAAGAAAAATATATTTACAAAAAAAAATTGATAATTTAAAATATCTATTATCTATAAAAAAAATATTGGAGAGATTGAAATTACTGGAAGATAACTATCATATAGTTTAAATACAGTTTTAGAAGTTGTTATCAAACAATGTAAAAAATATAAATGACAAACTATAGGTTAGCGTATATCTCAGGAGGGTAAAAACTTCTCCGATCAGTTCGTCGGGAGAAATCACCCTTAATGGCTTCGGCGCCTAGGACTTTTATAACATTAGCCTTGTCAACGAGTTCAACTTGCCGATCAAGATTAAACCCAAGTCTGGCGGACGATGATATAGTGGGTGGTGTCCTTGAGCTTGTGGAGATGCGAATCAAAGGACAAGTTGGAGAAATTCGAGAGGTTGGAGGTTGAGTTGGGCTAATTGAATTGGGTGTAGAGGGTGAGCATGGGAAAGGAAAGGTGAGCTGTGGCAGTGGCTTGGCTGAAATTGGTGGGGATTTGGTGTAGAAATCGTGCCATGGATCGAGAGTGATAGGAGGTTATGAACCTTTACTCTTTGCCCACAGTGAGGAAAGAGAATAAAAAAAATGTAATCTTTGTCTCTAACTATACCTCAAGCACCCATGATTTGTGTTTGTGAAAACTTTTCATGAAACTTTCATTTTTTATAATTAAGTCCACCTATATATGCCAACTAAGCAAAAAAATAACCCCATTTTTTACAATTAGGCAAGAGTTAACGGCCATCAAGTGACATATAGGATTGTTTGTCAGCTTTGTCCAATATAAAACTAACATTTCTAATGTTTTCAAATATATATGACTTAAACAGAAACTCATATAATTATATTATTAAAACAGAAAAGTTGTGAAAGTGGTAACACTCATTTTTCACCTTCTAGCATAATTTGACAATCAAATTTATGCAGTTCGTACAAATAATTTCTTGCGAATCATCTTACATCATAAAAAGCGCGTACTATTTATTTATTTTTAACCATGTATGTTAACTGTTGATATCATCTTTTCAAATATTAATTTGAACTGTCAAACAACTCTTCTTCAAATAAATTATAAATGGCCAATATTGGTTTCATAATTAATGAACCATTTTACTAAATTTAAATTATCATTTTTTTCATCTATTTGAACGTGAAATATTTTCAGTCTTTCAATAAATTCAAAATGTCCAATAATAGTTTGATTATTAGTGAATAATAGTACAATTTTAGCCAATAAAATCTAGGTTTCTAAAATGGAGGAACAAATGTATTCCACTGAAACATTGAGGATTTTAATGTAGGGCTGTAAACGAACCAAACGAACACGAACAAGCCCTGTTCGTGTTCGTTCATTTAATGTTTAACGAACACGAACACGAACACGAACACGAACAATAAACGAACACATTTTCCTTGTTCGTGTTCGTTTGTTTAGTTTTAGTATGTGTTCGTGTTCGTTTGTGTTCGTTCGTTTATACAAGCTTAAACGAACATAAACGAACACAAACGAACGAACACGTTCGTGAACATAAATAATAATAGGTTATAATAAATATATAATCTAGTGTGTAGGGTGTATGTAGGGTAGGTAATAATAAACATAAATAATAATAGGTTATAATAAATATATAATATACGATATATAAAATATATATAACAATAAATATATAACTAGACACTAATACATAGATACACAAACAAACGAACATAAACGAACGAGTAAATAAACGAACATAAACGAACACTAACCGAATATTAACCGAACAGTTCACGAATGTAAATGAACGAACGGGACTTTGTTCGTGTTTGTTCATTTAACTAAACGAACATAAAAATCTGTTCGTGTTCGTTCGTTTAACTAAATAAACGAACATAAACAAACTCTCACCGAACCGTTCACGAACAGTTCACCGAACGTTCTGTTCGTTTACACCCCTATTTTAATGGTCGTAAAGAGTTATGTGGTTTTGGGTTTTGCCCAGCTTCGCCGCCTCCCATGTCCACACCCATAATATTTCCGCGTCAAATCAATGTTTCTGTAGTTTGTACTTTACGCAAACGCGCATACTCCTCATCAGTCTTTAAACCACTACTCCTTTATAGTATTACTTACTCAGGTTGCCATTTTGCACTCTTGGAAAGGAATTTACCATTATCATTCCTTTTCTTAACAATTGTGTGGATAAAATTCATTATAAGTTCTAAATGTTTGACCAACTCTCCATTTGAATCCTAAGAAGTCATGGATTGTAACTTCAGGTCCTAAGATATACTATTAAAAAAGTGCAAATTGATCCTAAATGTTTGACCAACTCTCCATTTGAATCCTAAGAAGTCATGGATTGTAACTTCAGGTCCTAAGATGTACTATGACGTACTATTAAAAAAGTGCAAGTTGGTCCTAAATGTCTGACCAAATCTCCAGTTGAATCCTAAGAAGTCATGGATTGTAACTTCAGGTCTTAAGATGTACTATTAAAAAAGTGCGAATTATTCCTAAATGTTCGATTAAATGTGAACATGACCCCTGCAAGTTACCGGAAGCTGTATCCTGCTGTTAAAATTGGAAATGCGATTAAAAAATTTAAAATTTTTTGAATCCAAACTAGTAGAAGAAAATAGAGGAAATTAAAGGGCATAAGAGTAAAAAGGTACAAACCTGTCGACATTGTATTTACAATGTTACATAGTTTGTTGTTGGGATTTACTTCTCATTAGGTTTTAAAATCAGGAAATGTTACTTTGACTAAACTGCATGTGATAAAGTGTAGCTTATCCTAAAAAGCAAAGGAAAAAGTAATATGATCTGACGTTTCTTTTTCGAGATGATACTAACATTTCATTCATATTTTCAGAACTAGTTTGATTAACACAAATTTTCTTACATTTTGGTACTGCAAGAACGTTTTAGAAGGCCTGGTTGAATGGTCTCTCGCTCATGTAAGGATCAAGGAAATATGAAAGAATTTTGGAAAATATTTTTGGTACAAAAGAGAGAGTATAGGAAAATGTAGGATTAAGCCAAACCGTGGTCACTGATAAAAATCAGGAGACTTTACCATTAAGACTTAGATGTTTATTTACGAAAATTTAATGAAAGAGAAGTGCTAATCTCATAATTCCATTTCGACCCAAATAGGGGTAAAATTGTAACATAACCCGGCACATGGGCAAATGAAAGATGCTAAAACGGGAAGGTTCCCAGCTACTCGCAGCTACGCACCATCCAATAATGTATTTACAAATATACCTGATCAAATCCCCAAACTACCCCTACTCAGGTATCGCATTCAGCGTGACCCTAAACTTGCTCCTCCCTCTTCCTTTCTTCTGACAGCCGTCGCCCCCCACCATTCTCCGTCGGGGCACATAGACGGGGAACACCAAAGGCGACAAAGACTTCTTACGGCAACCACATTTCTCAGTGCCACTCTTCATGAGTGCGGCGCTGGCCTTCACGGCCAACGCCGCCATTTCCTCCGCCTGCAACGGGTGCCTGAGCCAGCTGAGCGGCAGAGCGAAGTAGAGCTGGCCCGGCTGGAGCTCGTCGTCTGCGCTAATGGCGGTAACGACGTCGTCGAACTCCATCTCGTCGGAGTTGCAGATGAAGCACGCGGGATTCTTCTGCAAGACGTAAGAAGCCTTGATCGGGTAGGGGAACTCCTGCAGACGCCCGTCCTGGAGAACAACCTTGGCGGTGGCGACGTGAGTGCTGTCCGAGGAGCTGCAGATACCCATTTTGAAGGATCCGGTCCGTTTCGTTCCGTCGTGTGACAGCTCCGGCAAGCGGAATCGTTCGAGTTGGTGGATTGTCCTAAGATGGGTCGGGGATCGAGTTGGTTACTTCTGCGTTTGGTACTGTGTTTACGAGGGGAGAGACTTCCGTGGGGTGGACTCTATATAGGAAAAAAGCGAAGGGGGGGTAGGGGTGGAGGACCTCGTAATTCGAGGAGGGTGCCACGTCGGATATGATGATGCTGGTTTTAATGGGTCATCGATCAGTGGGCAACACGGCCAGCCTGTACTTGGGTGGTGACAGCTTGCATGGAGTGACGGTAATACTGTCCTTTCACATCCATCCTCTGTTTCTTTTCCTTTTTACGATTCAAGGACTGTACTTTATTACCCTCCATCCAAGTCTTCAGCTTCACTGTCCGTTGTCCAATCCAATCAGTTGAACTTGAATCGCCATTTTTTATCCAGGAAAACGCAAGTCTCCCCTATGGGAACGGGAAAAGACCCCGCACATTTAGCTTAGCTAAACATGAACCCTCCTTACTTGTGAACGAGTTTAAGCGGAATTCGCCTCACGGTAGACCGTTGTTACCCTTTAACCCATTCGAGATCTAGATTATTATTATTATTATTATTATAGCATTATTTTTTATATTTATCTATATTTGCAAAGAAATTTGTACATATAAAAATAGTTAATACCTAAAAGTCGTAACACATGAGTGAGCACTGTCAAATGGTTTGAGACCTATATGTCCGTTACTCTTATAAATAATGAGCTTATGGTATAATTATCATTCGAAAAAAGGTGAAGAAGTTGGATAGATGTAACATGTTCGTCACTCACGTTTCATGCAACGGCCTGTTACTTAGTGACAGTAGCTAAGAGTGATTCGGGGCAAATCTAAGGCAAAAATCAATTTAGAATCTTCAGATGGTGTGGAAAAGGATGGGCCAAAATGAGGAGAGTGGGGAAGGGAATAAGAGCAGCGGAGAAACGTGGGAAGGAAAGCCAGTAGAAATGTGGCCTAAAAATTAAGGGTGCACGTGTAGACGAGGGTGCATGGCGCCCCTACACAGCGACAAGACAGCCAGAGATGGCCGTCACTGGTCAGCGCATGAATAATCTACTACTGTTTCTGTTCTCTTCTGTTCCGATCCGCTTGCTTCACGCTCCTTGTTCCCCGATCCCTGCCCAATCCCTCTCCGCCCCCTCTCCCACAGTTTTTTATTACTCGGCATTATTGCCGTAGCATTTCTTCATAATGCCTGGTTAGTGATTATTGCTTCTGCTTGTAGTTTGTGGCTCGCTCTAGTTTTTAGTTCTCAAATATTAATTCATCAATTCGTGCGCAGGGATTTGGATCTAAATTTGCTTAGGCATAAACCCACTTTGGGTCATTAAACTCAATCAAGTAGGGAACTTTTTGTCCCTACACTCAAACTGGCTCAACTAACGTCCTTCAACCTCATAAAACAGGACAGTTAAGCTCGTTAACTGTATTTAATTATCGTATAAACCCCATGTTCCAAGGTTTAGAGCATTTGTCGCTAGACCAAGTTGAGGTCACATGCAATAAAAGGGCTTGACCTCCCTGCGTTACAAAGTTTAACAGCCGAGTTAAATTGAACTCAAATCTGAATGATTCAATTTTCTAGTTAGCCGAACTAAGAACTTTAAAGTACATTTGCTTACTAGTTCATAAGATAAAATTAACGTGACTATGTCTTCAACACCGAAGGTGAATGAGGAAGATGCAGTTGGGTTTTGGCGGAGTTCGAACCCTAAGAATTGCAATGCGAATACAAGCTTATAATATAGGTAGATATAACATAAAGCACTCCAAATTTTGGGAAACAGACAAGCTAACCCTCAACCTCACAAAACAGACAAACTAACCCTAAACCTCTCTCACACAAAAATACTATTCCATGTAGTTGTTTTTTAATGCAAAAAAATAAAAAAGAATGACATAAAGAAACATAAGCTAATTTTAGTGTTTTCAATCTTGGAATTAAAATATTTTCAAAAAGTTATCATACATTTTTACCTGCTATTTTTTTTATAAAATCAAAGTGAAAAATGTAATAAAATGTTGAAAGTCCTTAAACATTGAGCCTAAAAATCCTTTCACTCCCTAAATTTCCTCAACTTGGATCTTTTACTTCTTGAACCTTGGCTCAGGTTTACTTGTTCCTCTTTGGAAATTAGTATCTTTTACCTCTTGCCCCACTTAAATGGTTATTTAAGTTATATGATTTCCTCCAATAGCATTACACCTCTTCACCATTGTGAAGATGGTTTTTTATCATTCTCAGAGGTCACTGACATGTGGTGGTGGCCACTGAAGGTGTCCATAAATCTCAAAATTTGAACTCTTCAATTGATCAATTGAAGGTAAAGATTTGGATTCCTTAGACATGTTTAGTTAACGTTCTGTGTAATATATCAACTTCCTCTAGTTTTTGTTTTCCTTCTTGGCAAAAATGACATTGGACAACTGTTCCACATATGACACATTCAAATTATCCCTACCCTCAAGTGAGAGTCTTCAGCCAAGAAGTAATGGTACCCATGGTTATAGAACTCCTCCATGCTCTGAGTAGGGTTCTCCTATATAGATTAGGATAAACGGGACTTAATATATATTTCCTTTGTTAGTGACTTCAGGGGAGAGGTCATGGATTTGGAGTGCCTTCGAGTTAAGCTGCTTCAAATAGTTTCAAAATAATTTCAAATGGCCTCATTCTTTTTCTACTTTACATCTAAGAGTTGGTTTACCCATCTTTTTTTAGGGATGACTTCTTAAGAATTGCCTAAAAACTCATGAGATAAGTCAGTAAATGAAGCAAATTTCTCATTCTTTAGGGTTCAAACCAAGTTGATGCCATTCCCAAAAGTATAGAGTTGAATGCATTACAAATTATGACATTTTTAGCTCCCTTAAGGTTCATTTTGGTAATGTATTTTGGCAAGTGATTGATAGGATCGGTCAAACCATCATGCAAGTCGACTTTTGGCATCTATAACCTAGAGGAGTTGGTGTATGTGTTATCTCATCTATGAAAGGTTGAATGCATTAACAGCTTATATCTAGCAACAACTCTCTTACAAGCCTCGGCTCCTCCCTGAGCTATTATTAGATTTCATTTAAGTACTGAATGACAATGGTTTTCTTACTAACCTTCATTCTTCTTTATCATTATGTTGCAAATCCCTTGGGCAATTGACTTTCCCCTTTCGAGATGAACATTCAGTTAGTTCAGTTTAAAAGCATTCCGAATATAATGATTTGATTAGTTTTTTATTTTTACAAAGTGTATCCAGATTGTTTGAATTACATGTCAGAATTGATCCGAACTATTTAATTACATCTTGGTTTATTCTGTTTCTTTTTGTAAGACCTAGACACATAGTAAATAAAAATATAAGATAAATATTTAATTTTTTACCTCTGGCGTCCAAAATTAAAAAAGGATAGACAACATATAATCCAAAATTAGTAGCAAATAACTTTATATATGTAAGGTCAATATGGATAATAGTAAAAATTAGTATGAAATAACTTTATATATGTATTGTCATTATGGATAATGGTAAAATATGTATTATTATTCATTTTATTCGGTTTATTTAGTTTTAAGTGTATTATCCAATTAAAGATCCAATAACCGAATATAAATTTTGGTTTTGGTCTGAATTGACCAAACTAAAGAAGAAACCGAAACATTGTATTCAAATCTAATTAGTCTTTTCAATTTTTTTTATTTATCCAAATAATGTTTACCCCTACTCCCCTCAAGTATTGGCAGGACCTATTGGTGCTCCCCTAAGAGCTTTCGCTCCATCCTCCAACAATCGAGGAGAACCCTTGTTATGTCCTGTAACAACTACTCCCTCAATCCTCTAGCAAGGAGTACTTGAGAGCATTGAATTGATCCTTGTTCATTGGAGTTGTAGCCTTTCCCCTTCCAAGATCTTGAGGTAATGGCGCCAAATTACTTTCGACACCATGATCCTCGAAATGTTGATCCAAGCATTTAGGATTGATAGGGATAACACAATCCATTATCGTTGCATCATTGTCCTGGACCTCATCATGGTTAGTCTCTATATGTAGACGCGATCTTTGTGCCTCCACCACCATTGTTCATTTTTATTGCTTATATACAATGTCAAATTGATAACAAACTAAGGTTGTGGCTAGATAGAGACAGTAAAAAGACCTTCAACCAAAACAAGGTAACAAGTCTCTAAAGTTGTGTGTCCATGAAAATTCCTTTATTACTTAAGTCAGTAATTCAGTCAAGAAAAACAAGTAAGGGGTCTTTAAGAGTAATGTCTACCTATCTAAGATTTTCCACCACATCATTTATATAGGTGAGGTTCTTTGTCGTTCAGGCTAAGAGTTTCCATTCAAGTCGGATTGCAATCTTGTGTATTAAGCAATAGAGAAGATTTAATTTTCCAATTGGACTTGGCGTTTTGATCACAAATTTCGGGCATATCTGCCATGGGCCATGAGCTTGGCTCCAGTGAACGTACATAATGGATATTGCTCTCTACCCAATGTTATATGACAAGTATTCTTATTATTAGAACATTCGGTGACTATTTTATTTTCATTTTGCAAGTTTATTGACATGCAAGCTCTCAAACCATAATGTTAGTTCCAAAATTTCCAAAAACCAGAAGAGTAGAAAAATTGCTCCAACAAATAAGCAGGAGGAGCAAACTTGCTCTTTTTTTTTACTAAATTGAAACAAGTTATAATTGGATTTATGGAAGACGACCACTTTTCAATGTGACGGTACCTTTCCTACATTCTTTATTAGGCAGGACCAAGCTATTGCTTGGAAAAAGGCAGTAAAAGGTGGTCTTTTGGAATTAAGTAAACCAAGTGGCCTCTAATGATTGAACCTGAAGAAAAGCTAATTAGTGGTATAAGTAGATTGGATTTGTCCCACAGTTTTATGAACTTAATTTCGGTTTCTTTGAAGCTTCATCCACTCGCCCTCCACCGGAAACACTCGATCTAGTCCAAGCCAATCATGCCCTTCCCTCTTCCCAGCTAATTTAAGGGCCCCTCACCCCCGCCAGTGCCTTTTCATTATTTCTTCGTTTGTTTATGCTGAAAAATAGTACTTTTTTTCTGGCCTATATATATAAATGCACATGTATTTTCTTGGTTTTAATTGTCTTTATTTGTAGCATCTCCTTTTCATAATGAGAACATAGTTTTAGCTAATTTCTGCTTCTTTTTTTTTATGTTTGATTTCCTGCCATATATAAATTTTAGCTAGTATTTTAATTTCATAGTCGCAGTAGTACTTAATTTACATCCTTGGTCCCCCATCTTATTGAATATATATCATTCTATAGCTCATAACTTCATATTGATCCCGAGGATGATTAGTTTGTGTCAATTTGATACTTCATGAATGATCACCTTGGCCACAGAACAACCTTTCTTTATATATCTTTCACCTTAAAATCAGGGGCGTATCTATGAAGGGACGGGGGGTGGCAGCCGCCCCCCCTAGAATTTGAAAAAAATTTATGGGGTAGGTAGTATGTGTGATATAATTGTAGGAAAATTAAAGTTAGATACCTATATGTAAGTTTTAAAATTAATGGAGGACTTTTAGATGGTTTAACCTTTTTTTAAATGATTTTAACGATCCGGTGCGTTTCTTTTGTTTACCTTTGGCCAAAATACATCTTCAGCCCTCAAACTCGGATGACCAGGACACTTAGCCCCCTGTACTTCAACTCAGACTAACTCAGCCCCCAAACTTGGTTAAAGTATGTCAATCAGCCCCCTTAACCATCACCTGCAGTCACATGATTTCAATAAGTACAACAACGTTTGTCCTCCCAAGTTTGGTGGCACAAATAAATCCTTAAGGTTAGAACTATAACTAAATATAAACAACAAGGAGTAAATTTATAATTATTTTCTACAGATAACAACAGAAATAAAATTATATAACATCTCCTAAACTTTCTGATTTCTTCCTAAACTATCCTAATTTTATAAACATTACAAAACACCCATTGTCTTCCTCGGGACTTCTCTGCCCTATTCTAATCTTTCTTAAATGCTACGCCTAGAAATCGCAGGTAAAGGGCACCATGTTTCACAATCTTCTCTACTTCAATTAGCACTACTACCATCAATTCGCTGTCCGCCGTCCGTCGACCTTCGCTGTTCCCCGCCTTTAGTCCTTCGCCCCTCGCCGTCGAACGCCCTTCACCCTTCACCCTTCGCCATCCTTCGTCCTTCACAGCCCTTCGCCGTCCGCCGACCTTCACCCTTCGCTGTCTGCTGCTCTTCACCCTTCAGCCTTCGCCACCCTTCTTCCTTCACCCTTCGCCTTTCGCTGCCCTTCACCCTTCGCATGGCCTTATCGTGTCCTCCCACATGGCAGGTTCCAACAACAGAGGAAGACGAGTTGGATTCTGCAGAAAACATGTCGAGACGCAAATGAGGCAAACGGCGTTAAAGACAACGATCACATGACGGCACGTGTGGGTCAAAGGGGTTGACTAACCCGTTTAACCAAGTTCAGGGGCTGAGTTGCTCCAAGTTGAAGTCCAAGGGGCTAAATGTCCTGATCATCCGAGTTTAAGGGCTGAAGATGTATTTTGGCCTTTCCTTTTTAGTTTCAGTCCAGAGCTCCCCTGTTGTTGCGAATTGCGAATATCGCTTGCGATTTGCAAGGCAGTCAGGTAGAAGACTCCGCTGTGCGACGCCCACGGGATTCACTCGGCAATCGCCAGCGGCCAGCCAGCCCCCTCCGCCCCCCGGCGTCTTCGCTCTTCGCCACTAAAGCTGATCTGATTTTCCATTCCGATTCCAGTAAGTGAAGGAAGGCTCCGGCGTGCAAAGTGAAGTCGTGAACGCGATCGGTAACCACCAGCGGCGGGCCACTGGGCCAGCCCTCCCGCCCCACCTACTCTATAATCCTGGCTACGCCCCTGCTTAAAATGGTCAAATTGAACTCCCACTTGCCTGAATGACAGAAGAAAAGAGGAAATATTATACCAAAAAAAAAAAGAAAAAAAGGACAAAAACAAATATAGTACTAGTAAAAAAATATGTACTATGCTTTATAAATGTATATTTCCTCAGTCACATAGCATGTTATTTTTATTTTTTTTTCTAAAGAAAATTATCAATGTAGTGTCGGGTGTATTAATTTCTTCGAATTAGTTTCTTACTAAACAACATAATTACTACATGTCCTTAACTAGATAACTGAAGAAAGTTCAATGACTCTGTCAATAATATTAAGTCCATTCATTACAGTATAATATATTTAAATATTTATGATGCATGTCGATATCTCATTGAAAAAATTCTACACGTAACAGCAATAACATGGATATTAGTCATGCTTAAATGTTAGCTTAATCCATAGGATTCTGGGCAGAAATTAGTTGGCAAGCTTATAATTAAGACCCACCAACCGGAAAAACATGTAGGTAATCACAATTATGTGTTCTAAACACCCTATCAAAAGTTTTGGAGCATATATAATTGTCGTGTATTTGTATTTAAAACAAGAGAATTTCAGAGAACTTTTTTCGTGAGAATTTTTCTGAGTATTATGAATTTTAGAATCTTGGGAAGGGGATTTTTTTGTCATTGCCGTGAAGGTTCCTCCATTTGAATCATATCCAAGAAAATTTTGCTAAAGTGTCTGGTTGTCAAACATGTAGGTCCAAACTTGATTTTCCCATCTTTAAAACTCAGATCATGTCACCATATCTATACAGCAGTTCTGTTTTTTTATTGGTATAGTGCATTTGCATAGATGTTCATGAACGGATTGATTGTGTGACATTTTCAGAAATAAAGAATAGAAAAGGATAACAAAACAAAATGATTGTGGTATATCATACCGTTTCTTGTTGACTCAAATCTAATAAGATCGAATACCAAAAAAAATCTAAATAGGATCAAAGATTCTTGTTTTATTTATAATTTGGTTTTAGTTTTTTAGTTGTTTAGAGTTTGTGTGTAATCTATAAAAATACATATCGTGATAGGTTTTGAGCATCGAAGAAAAACTAATGTAGTAAAAAGTCAAAATGTGAAGATTTTTAAAAGAGAGAGAGGTCTAAAAGCAATACGAAATATGACAAGAAATCTTTTGTGATTCTCATACCTTGTATGAATCACGATATTAGGTTGTGAGCCAAGATATTGAATCGTCAATAGTGTATAGATGATCCATATGTCAGCGTGGGCATTAATGATACACTTCTACAGTGATATCTATAGTTTGTACAAGTAAATTTCTCTTATCTATAGTTGTAGGTTATTTAAGAGCTAAATAACGTTAAAATTGTTATGTACTAATTTTATCATATTTATTTTTCACTACACTTAATGGATGGTTGGATAATTTTTTCCTAACAAATACAAATACATCCCAACGCACATTTTGATAAATATCAACAAAATCAAATATCGAGCAACAACTAACAAAAGTTGGTCTGAGTAATTATATATTGATATATCTGTTTGCCAATTTTTAGGTTAATGGCTGCTTTGTAAATCCATTATCAATTGTATCCATGATTGGGGTTGTATCGAGGCAGGGGGATGCAAAATGTCAAGTTTGCTCAGCCGCCTGCATATATAATACTAGCAGATACACACTACCATTTATTTTACCATTTTTATTAAGGTTTCATTTAAATATACTTAAATTAATTTATATTGTAAAAAATTTTAAAAAATTATATTTATAAACTATAGTCTTTAAGTACCATTTTCATATAAAAATTTTATATTTCTATAAAAAAATTTTGAAAGAAAGAAAATCATGAATTGATTACTATGAATAGTAAAATGGACAAATTTCGCAAGATAGAAGGATTATATAATATGGGTAAGATGTGAGGTGGTGAGTGAACCTAAACCCACATCCTACCTAAATCCAACAAATGAAAACAGAATTTGCCCTAGATTACTATCTGACCCGATTACTCGTGCAAGAGTTTGATACTTGACCTAAATCCGACCTGTTGATATTTGTAGGCAAAATTACTTCTTAGAGCAAGTAATAGTTGCAAATAGGCTCATTTTCTCAGAAAATAAGTACCCATTTTTTTTTCAAGTAGCTGTTAGAAATTTTCAAAATAAATGACATCCCAAACACAAAATGAGAAATGTAGAGTGCCAAAAAAATTGAGAAATGTATATTTTCAATTATATTACAGCTACAGTTGCTTCGGAATGGTAGAAATTTTGCTGTTGTTCCGAATTGAAATGAATACAATCAATAGTTGGGTCCATGAAATAAGTGTAGCTTGTTTTTTTATATATATGGATAAATTATTCATTTGTGTTGTGAATAAGGAAAATGGTCATGTAACAGTTGAAGTTATGGACCCATCTCAATTACCTACACAAATGAGAGTCCTTAGAGAAGGATGACCTTACCATGTAAATAACCTTAGTATTATATGTTGGTGATTCCTCGATATATATATACTGAGGTGTCACAATACTTATAAGCAGTGGGAGAGAGGCGGAGATGCTTTTGTGGTGATGAGGGTGAGTGGTGCAGGTATTAAACAAGGTAACAGATCAAATTAGAGCAGCCACTCAGAAACAAGGACCAGAACTATAGGACTAGGACTAAAAGAGCACCCATTTTCCAAGCACTGTGGGGTGGCTTTATGAGATCCTTGTCTCATCCATGTCCAACAAAATGGTTCGTTGGGCAGCCATGATCCTGTGTAGTACAAATGAAATGAGCCTTGGATTATAGGCTAACATATAAATTTTCAGCTTGGATGCCATCAAACCTACAATGGCATCTTGTACGACTGCAATAGAAGAAAACTAAAAATAATTCAAGTTTTCTCATGCAAAAATGATCAAATTAGCTTGTGTGCCTTCTCAAGTGCATTTCCACCCTTAATAAGTACAGCAAGTGAAACACCTTTCCCTGTGGCAACCATAACTGCTGTAGGGGTTGCCAGCAGCAAATTGTAAGGCAAGTTCAAATTTATCCATGCCTTCCAGAATCCAGTATTTAGGATAAACACTAGTAATTCCAGGAAGAAACCATCCCAGCCATGTGAGAAGTGCAGATATAACCACCTGAAAAATGATGGGAATAAACACCATGAACTGATCTATCATGAAGGGTAAGTCTTATTGGATCCCCTTTTTGTCTTTGAAACATAAAAAATAGTTCTTATGACCCATGCCTATCAAGCTCGTGCTTCATCCTCTATTCCTACCCATAATGGACAAGATAAATATGCATAACAAAGAGATAATACGCACTTTGGCCATGTGATGTCAAAGAAAAAGCACAAAGCAGATTGATAAAGGATTTAAATTCAATCCCTTCAAATCTCTCAAAAACCCAATTCCCTCTAAATTTGATTGATTTGGAAGGAATGGATTATCTTTTTTTTTTTCATCCCCTTTTACCAATAATACTCTTGTTTTGCCCAAGCAACCAACGTTTTAGAGACCATTACTTTTGGCTGTTAAAAAGCTAACTTGCAACTGTTTAGCGATCTCACCAGTCACAAGTTGTCGTTTCTGATGTAGTACTTAACTTTATTCAACTTGGGGTGACATTTTCACACTATTACCTCGTGGGCCAAAACGATATGCGTGTTTACCCGGATAGACCTGCATTGACTGGCCAGCTAGAGCTATTTGTATCTATGTAGAACTCGTTCTCACTTTTAAAAGTTTCACACATTTAATTTGTTATTTCAGTCTTAAAAGTTTATGTTCTTGTAAATGAGTCATGAAACCTTGCAACATTGTAAATATTTAATTATAAAATTTACTATTATGTGATTGACAGAGAAGGAAAATAGTAAATGTCTAACATTAACATTTTTAAATATTATGATTTAAACTTTAATTGTATTCTAGTAAATTTAAACTATGTAATAAATTTATAAGTAGTTAATTAATCATCTAAATTACATAAATGAATTTTATGTTTGTCAATCATATTTTAGTAAATTTAGAACTAATTGTTCAAAAATTTAAAAATAAAATGGGAAAAGTTGTAAATTTGCCACTATGGTTTACACGATGGAGCAATTTTGCCACTATTTAGTTTTTTTTTAATCACAAATCTGTCATCAATGTTTATTTTGGGAATATATCTATAACTGAACATTAAGATTGGTTAGGTGACAAATATGAAAAATTGAATAAAATACAATTTTTAATTGCAAGTTTTCTTTACCTAACATTCTGGCTCCTAAGTTTCTAAATTTGTCATATTCACCATCTTCAATATGATATGACCATCTCTTCAGCAATCCTCTATACCTTTCACCACCCTCCACCTTTCCGCCATCAATTCTTCCTCAACTTTTCCATACATCTTAGTAATGCTTGTAAGAACAAATCCTGAACAATTGAGGTTTGATTGATACAGGAAAGACTAAATTTAAAGGCATTGTAGTTCTAGAATAAAAGATCAATGACAGTGACAATGAAAAGTTACTCTATAATAATGAGAAAGGTGAAAAGAAAAATGATCAACAATAGAGGTGTCTGGTCAAACACAAAATTTTGACTCATTTAGGTGTTAAGAAAAGTTAAGTGGCTAGGGCTAATTTAAGAGCTACACCATGAAATATTTTCTAAACAAACGGAATATTTCTACCATTAAATGGCTAGTACTAGAATTACTCCCAACAAAAAATGTTGATGACAAATTTGGAATAAAAAAAACATCGATAGCAAAATTGCCCTGTCATATAAACAAGAGTGGCAAATTTGTACCTTTTTCCGTAGAAAATTATAGGAGTGAGCATGGTTATGTAGGTTTAGATAAAATTTGATTTTGGTTCACAGGTTGGTTCCACATCTGGAAGAATCTCAATTTTTTTGTTGGTTTTAATTTCATATGAAACCAACAATGGTGGGTCCGAACCTAAGATATATGTATAAATATATAATAAAAATTATGATATTTTTAAATTGCTCATATATATATGTTTATGTGTCAACTTATACAGTTAAATATGTACATTAAATGTTACTCCCTTTATTCCATAAAAATGATGCATTTTTCTAACTATGGAGATTAAGATATATGTAATTTATGATTTTTTTTCTATTTTTTCACTAGAAACGAAAATTAAAAAAAATTCTTTCTGGGCTATGTGTAGTGACAGTTTAAATAATAATTAAAAAAAAATTATTTTTTAGGGTTTGTGTAGGGAGAGTTCTAATGAAAATTAGAAAAGAAAATATTCCTTTTTTAGGTTTTGTGTAATGAGAGTTTAAATAAGGGTAGTAAAGTAAATTAGATGTTAAAAAGCATTTTAAAGAAGACAACACTTCATCATTTTTAGGATGACCAAAAAAAGAATATATTTCATTCTTTTGTGGACGAAGAGGTATGATATTACTAAATTGCTCATATACTTGGAATATGTATATTTTAACGTGGATTTATTTATGTATCATATTGAATATTTTTAAACTAGTTGTGTATACAATTTTGTTGGACAATGAAGTTGCTATATGATATGAACTAGGGGTATTCATGATACTGGTTTGATCGGGTTCACTCTAACCACAAACCGCACTGCATATGTGATTGGGTTACATAATATAAAACCAAACCGCATCGTTTACCACAAACTCCAATTGAAACTCAATCCGAATAGGACGCGGTTTAGTACGGTTCGGTTTGACCATTTATCTTTTCTATCTTGTAAAACAATTTAAACAACTTTACAACATTTGTCTTAATGTTAATACATTGTTCTAAAAACTAAATAGTTTTATGAAATATCAACGATTCCGTACTTTAGAACATTACAAATACAAAATAGATTTATTGTTACAAAATACAAAGATAGTATATGGAGTCTTAAACTTCTGCCACATAAGATTGCCAAAGCTTATGCTTGATTAGAGTGCAAAATTACTTTAAAATTCTTCAGCTTTTTATATATAATGATCTCAACTTTACTTGCATGGAACCACTAAGTGTGAGTTTCAAAGCATTCAAAATGAATTAAAATTATAAACAATAAATTTCTAAATATGAGAAATGTGAACATGCTTACATGAAAAAAAGTGGAGTAGTGGTTATCAATCAACACCAACAACAAGTGATGTCTGAGTTACCCTGAAAAATTTTATAAAGTTGTAGAATAAGGTTATTAAGGTTGCGGTTCAGTTTAGGTTTATAGGGTTTTAAAATTAAAACCTGAACCACATCATATATATATCAGTTTTTAATTTTTTGAACTCAAACTACACCCTAACCTGTATAAACCTACATAACCAATATATTAATTCAGCTCGATTTGTGTGATTTCACGGATTGAACAGGTTGGATGAAGAGCTCTAATACCAACTAAAAAACCGAGAACACCTTTCGACGGAGATGTTTTCCCTGTTTAATCTCGAGTTGACTAACTGTGATTTGTTTTCTGATCTTTCAAAGCCAACGTGACATGCCTGTTGCTTCCCGCCTAAAGCAGTTCTTTCATCTCCGCTTTTTCTCCGCCACTCCCTCCTCAAACCCCACCAGTTCTCCCCATAAATTCAGTTCTTCAACTCACCAAAAGCTCCATTATCTTCTGGAAAAATGCCCACCACCGAACCAGTTGAAACAAATCCATGCCCAGATCATTTCCCATGATCTTTCTAATGAAATCATCACTCTTGGCAGATTAGTATCTGTTTCCGCAGTTGCTGACGAGGGCGACCTCCTGTACGCGCACCGTGTGTTCGATCATATACCCCAACCAAATAAATTTATGTACAACAGCTTGATTCGAGGCTGCTTGAATAAGGGGAACCCCATAAAGGCCATGGCCTTGCATCGTCAAATGGTGGGTTCTGGTATTTTGCCTAATGAGTTCACTCTTCCTTTTGTTCTCAAGGCTTCTGCTAGCGGTTCGGAGTATTGGGTCTCTGTTCTTGTTCATGGTCAGGCTGTTAAGCTGGGTTTAGGATGTCATGTGTATGTGCATAATGCGCTTATTAATTGTTATGTTGTTTTTGGGCTTCTTCCTAGTGCACGGCAGTTGTTTGATGAAATTTCAGAAAGGACTTTGGTTTCCTGGAACTCCATCATTGGTGGGTATTCTAGAGATAGATGTTCCAAGGAAACCTTTTTGTTGTTTAAAAAGATGAGAGAGTGGGGTGAAGAGCCTGATAATATTACTTTGGTTCACTTGCTTTCTGCTTGTGCACAGGCTTCTGATTTAGATTCGGGGAGATATGTGCATCTTTATATAGAGATCACTGGGGTTAAGATTGATTTGATCACAAGAAATGCTCTTTTAGATATGTACGCCAAGTGTGGCCAGCCGCATTATGCTCAGAGAATCTTTGATCGGATGCCTGATAAAGAGGTGGTTTCCTGGACTACCCTGGTAGGTGCATATGCCAAGCATGGAGACATGAAATCTGTGGAACTAATTTTTAATCAAATGCCAAAGAAGAATGTTGTTTCTTGGAATTCAATGATTTCGTGCTATGTTCAAAACAGTCATTACAGGAAAGCTCTGGATCTGTTCAAGAAGATGCATGGTTCATGTATGGTGCCAGATGAGACTACCTTAGTTAGCATTCTTTCTGCGTGTAGTCAAATTGGTGATCTGGTCATTGGAGAGGAAATTCATGATTACATAAATAATAATATTACAATGCCTGGTGTTACTTTATCCAACTCAGTCATAAACATGTATGCAAAATGTGGTGCCCTTGAAACTGCTCTTGTTATATTCAGTGAGATGCCTGAAAAGAATCTGGTATCATGGAATGTGATTATTGGGGCTCTTGCATTGCATGGTCAAGGTGCAGAAGCAATTAGATTGTTTGAAGAGATGCTTGCTGCAGGACTTACTCCTAATGATATCACCTTAACTGGTTTGCTTTCTGCATGTAGTCATAGTGGTCTTATTGACTTGGGGCAACATTATTTCGCGAAGATCAATTCTTTTGGGATCCCATATGAGCTTGAGCACTATGCTTGTATGGTAGACCTGCTTGGGCGAGGGGGGCGGCTAGGAGAAGCTGTCAGGGTGATATCTGGAATGCCGATGAAGCCAGATGTAGTAGTTTGGGGTGCTCTGCTTGGAGCTTGTCGAATGCATGGAAACGTTCCCTTGGCAAAACAGGTTCTAAAGCAAATCTTGGAGTTAGAGCCCGGTAGCTCAGGGCTTTATGTACTTGTTTCGAACTTATTTTCTGAAAATCAAAGATGGGAAGACATGAAGAACATCTGGAAACTCATGAATGAACGTAGTATTGTAAAATGTAAGGCTATTAGCTTTATCGAAATTGAGGCTGTAGTTCATGAGTTTATGGTTTCTGACAAGAAGCACGAATGTTCAGATGATATCTACTCCATGCTTGATCACATAACTTATCATATGAAAACATTACTGCATTTATGTAATGAACTGGTTGTTGAAATGGATGAGAGGTAGCTCCATTATATTGTCTACTTGAAATATTTGAATGAAGCCTATTCTTTAGGCCCAAAAAACTTGGATTTCAAGGAACCGACATAATCGAAGTAGCAAACTTAGTATGAGTAGCTTTGATCAAGCAAACTCTACCGCTGTCACTAATACCAAACTCTACCGCTGTCATATATATATATGTAATGTGAAGTTTTATATTGGATTTTATCGATTGGCATATGTATTTAAAGATAACTTGGTACACACCAATACACATGGCTTGAGAGATCATCACCGAGGAGGCGTTACAAGCCAAAGATCGAAGAGGGTCAAAGCGTATGAAAAAAACCAAGACAGGAAAATGAAAGCCTCGCAGAACTGATCTGAAGTGTGAACTTGTGTCGGGCATTTGGACTCGCCATGGCCAAGCAAGTAACTGGAAACACTACCGCTCCAGCAAGCTGTCCACAACAATGCGTGTGATGCCAACTGTAACATATGTATCAAAAAAATGATTTCCCATAGAATATTATACTTTACTTTTTTCCTCTGTTGCCCAAAACTTTTACTTGAGAAATTTAGGAGCTCATTTCTATTCCACCTCAAAGGTGTTCGGTTAAAGAATATTAGATAATATGTACTATTTGTTCATACTTATTGTTGTTCTTACGACAAATACGATACACCCACCCAGTCTACGACGATAAAGACAACGAGCTCGGTTGATGGATGAGGTGCAGGTATAAATAAACAAAATGCTTCCATGACTGCCATCGTCATGGTCCATAGTCCAACACAAAAGACGACTTCCCCTAAGTAGCTGTAAATTAAGGAGAGATTCAAATACATTAGTGCCAAACGAAAAGGTAAAGTTATTTATATACTATATACATACTAGTATATATTTATATATAGAAAGAAAGAAGGAAAGAAACAAGATTATTTAATTTAGGGTTTAAGGTTTTATTTGGTTAAGATGAACATTTACAACTATGTAGAATAGAATACATTGCAATAGTTTTGAGACGGAAGGAGTAAAAATTAAGGCCAGATTGACCTGAAACGGTGGTAGCTGCAGACTTCAGGGTCAGGAGCGGCGAGAAATACAGCGGAAGCCAAGATGATCATTATGGCCTGCCCCAACCGAAGAGCCAACCGGGCTATAGCTTGCTTCTTCTCCATCCGCCTTTTGATCTTTCTTGCCGAATGTAAAAAAACAAAATTTTGGTCCTTTCAATTCTCATATACAAAACCAGATCTTGCTTTTTACGTTCTGGACACAGTGGAGGACTGACTCGAGAAAAACACTAGTAATACTGTTAAGATATTAGTGTCTTCATGTCCCTCACGTTTCCTTCCTTATAACTTTCTATTTATTCTTGTATAGGATTGCTCTCGTGATAGAGTTTCGCTATGCACAAAGCACCTGTAACCTAGCTACGTCGAATTGAAAACTATGGTAGAAAAAAGCAATAAAATGATATATATTTGACAATAACATACAAATAAAAAGTACAAACTTGATGCTTCTCATTGGTTCTTACAAGAGTTAATATTTAAGCAGCAGTTTGATGTTACAAAATCAGGAGCAAAGATTTCTATTTCTCAAGCTGAGCATACCAAATGCCCTTGATCTTGACATCCTTGGGAGCCTTGGCCCCCAAGTCAGTATCAGATGGCTGCAAACTCTCAAACACACCAATCACCTCTCCACTGTCAGGCTTGCTCTTGGTGACGCTCAGAGTGATTTTCCCTTGAGAGGAAGCAGCACTCTTGATGTTCTCCTTGGCAAGCTCCGCCTCGTCTCCTCTGCCTCCGGCTGGCAATGCCACCGCACTGTCGTACCCTTGGGATCCACCCCTTCCCTTGGGGTCCAAGAAAGATGTTCCACGGTATGAGGGCACCAGGAACTCCCCTCCGAAGCTCTCCGGTTTGCCTGAGGCCACCAGCTGCTTGATTGTGAAGAGGAAGGGCACGCGCTCCCCACCGGGCAGCTGCACTGTGACGGCAGCGTAGTCTATGCCATCTTTCTCCTCGAACTTGAGGGTTCCGTCGGGAGAGACATCGAAAGGGCCCTCGATTTCATCCAGGGTGTAGGTGAGCCGGGTCATGAGCTTGGTGTCTTGGAACTCGGGTGGGGCGCTCTTGGTCACGCCCTCTGCCTTGACGGTGAAGGAAGTGGGCTCCAAGCAGAATTTCTTGGCGTAGTACTTGCCTGGCTTGAAGGCGAACGACTCTGCGCCGCCCTCTATGGTGGGGCACTGGTTCGCTGTCCCGGTTCCCTTCACTTCCATGTATGTCTTGCTCTGGATTTCGTCGTAGGTTAGCCTCTTGGGAACGCCTTCCGCGTTTGCTCCCTGATCATCGGCATCAGTTACCCTCGTTCAATCATCAAACTCAAAAACCCAAATTTAATAAATGCCATTGCCAGCCCCAATATTTCATATCTTGCACCTAAATCCTGAACCTTTTCATGGCACCAGCTAATTTTCAGATGCAGCCACACATACATCTAAACCTCGAGTAAATAGAAGATTTCATTGACCAAAACAGTAGCCGAAAAGATCAGAATTCTCTTAAAAAAAACACTAATTGTTACACTAAAAAGTTACAGAATAAAATTCATAAAACAGGAGATCATTTGAAGGAGAAGAACGTACTGAGACAACAAGAGCGGAAGTGGCAAGAGCAAAGCCAGCCATCTTGGCGGCATCAGCACACCTTTGAGCCAAGTCCTTAAAGTCAGCCTGCAACGAGCAGGTCACCCTAGACCCTGCTGGCCGGACAGCGACGCCGCCGCTGCCACGGGGCACTGCGCCGGGCTTTGTGCGCTGCATGAATGTGACCGCTGCTTGGAGGGAGGCCGCCATTGTTACCTTCTCTGGTGGGTGGTGAGTAGTCTAGAGGAAGGAAACTAGCAAGGGACTGGTTTTTGTGGGAGGGAAAAAGGAGTGGAAAATGGATGGGATTCTGGTGGCATAGGCATGAGTAGGATAAGGGATAGCATAAGAGTTTTTCCTATTGGTTCCTTGGAAGGAATGGCTCAGGTAGCATGCCACGTGGCAAGTCCTTGTACCAGGATAAACTTTGTTAGATCAGAATCTGTGCTCTCCCGATCCCAAGTCACTAGTCTGTGGCTGTTGCTAGAAAACAGAACGCTTAACATGGTAATATGAATTTTTAAGTGAGCTCTCATAAGTTTTTTTTTCTTCTTTAAAGGAAAAAATAAAAAGGCAAAAGAAAAAGAAGAAAAATTACAAAAATCTTTGAAGGCCTAATTACCCTTTACACCCACAAATTATGTTGACTCAGTCCAGCTGACGCACTTGGAACCTTGAACTATCAACATCATGACATTTTTCCCATTTGACTCGGTAACTTGGCTAAATGAGATGTTTCCGTTAGTTACATAATGAAATTATCATCTAATTGCAAAGTTTCAAATTTCAGACCTCTAATTGCATAAATAAATAAACCATGGGACTTAAATTGCAATAAGACATAATCATCAAAATTTTCTCTTTCAATCATTTACACCCAAGACTTTGCCACTCACTTTCTCCATCCGTTATCCCCAACCTAGTCAAGGCCCATCACCATCCATCATTGCCTCCAGCCCTGCGATCTCCTCCTCCTCCTAGCCCACAACGCCCATGTCTAGCACAAGAAGATTTGCCACCACCACAACCAAAATCACTTGCCCAAATGTGCTTTTCCCCAACAGCATTAGCCCCCCACTGATCTAGATAATGTCCTACTCAGCCCAAACACTGTAATTGACAAAGATTAGTGAAAGGTTTGGCTTGGAAGTGACAATTTAGAGGAGTGGGATACAATTTTGTTGGACAATGAAGTTGTTATATGATACAAACTATGAGTGTTCACAGTGCGAGTTTCAACGGGTTCACTCTAAACACAAACCGCACTGCATATGTGATCGGGTTACATAATATAAAATCAAACTACACCGTTTACCACAAACTCCGATTGAAACTCAATCCGCATAGAACGTGGTTCGGTATGGTTCGGTTTGACTGTTTATTTTTTCTATCTTGTAAAACAATTTAAACTACTTTACAACATTTGTCTTAATGTTAATACATTGTTTTGAAAACTAAATAGTTTTATGAAATATCAACGATTCTGTATTTTAGAACATCACAAGTACAAAATAGACTTATTGTTACAAAATACAAAGATAGTATATAAGGTCCAAAGCTTCTGCTACACAAGGTTGTCAAAGCTTATGCTTGATTAGAGTGTAAAATTACTTCAAAATTCTTCAGCTTCTTATACGTAATGATCTCAACTTTACCTGCATGAAACCACTAATTTTGAGTTTCAAGACATTCAAAACGAATTAAAATTATAAACAATAAATTGCTAAATGTGAGAAATGTGAACACGCTTACATGGAAAAAATATGCAGTAGAGGAGTGGTCATCAATCAACACCAACAACAAGTGATGTCTAAGTTACCGTGGAAAATTTTATAAAGTTGTAAAATAAAGTTATTAAGGTTACAATTTGGTTTGAGTTTACAAGGTTTCAAAATTAAAATCTAAACCATATTACATATACATTAATTTTTAAGTTTTTGAATCCAAACTGCACAATAACCCACATAAATCCGTATAACCAATATGTTGATTCAGTTCGATTTGTGCGGTTTCACGGGTTGAGCAGGTTGAATGAATACTTCTAATTAAAGAAAAGATGGTGATGCATTGCCATGAGAGCCCAAAGCCAACCACAATGGATTGGAGGCCGACAATGGTAGGAGGAGGGCCAAACATAGGTGGTGGAGGTGGAGGGATGTGGAGGGAGAAGCTAGGACACAAGGAAGGAAGGATTAGTGGGAGGTGGGCTATACGACATGGAAGGAGATGGGATCTTCATTGGAAATTATGAGGATGCATCGGTTGCGAAAGTGGAGAGGGTGGAGCTAGTGAGACAAAGGAAGTAGCAGACAAAGGAAGTGGCAGTAGTCAATGTGAGGAAGATGAGTTGGAGACGGTGGTTTAAGTGGTGAAGACAAAAGATTAGGGTGCAAAAGTATGAAATTGAAGTGGCTGATATGTGTTTTTTTCCTTTTTAATTGGACAAAAGTTAAGTCATGAACTATCAAGTGATCAAGTACCGAGTCAAAAGGGTAAAATACTCGAGTCATGATTGTTCAGGGATTGAAATGTGTAGGTTGGAAGTTGGGGAAAAAAGTGTTCGAGTCAATATAGTTCGGGGGTGTAATGGTTCATTAGACCATCTACGTTAATGAGTAAAGTTAAGCGGCACATGGTGGAATTTAGCTTTTTTACATAGCCTTGGATGCTGACTTTATGTCACCTCTATTGCCACATTTGACTTCCATCGAGCATAGACGAAAGCAATAGATGGGGGCTTATTTTTGCAACGACATGTTAGGTTAATATTGTTCTAAAATCAGGTTTCCAGTAAAACAAATTGTAACCGATAAATTTGAGAAAATAGAATAAAAGAAGATTGAACATATAGATTTATTACCTAAAAAATTGAATTATGATAAAAAACCATGGTAGAGATAAAACTTCACTACGAGAAAATAAGACTTACAACCTCTCTATTTAAGGAGAAGTAATTATAGGCCTCGTTTGGGAACAGCTTTTATCATCAGCATTAGAGTTTTGGATAAATTATTTAACGGTTGAGATAAAAACGCTGAAGCTAAAAGCTAAAAGCTACCATTGGATAGCTTTTTCAAAATTCTAACGCTAATCGCTGACGCTAATGCTAAACAGGGCCATAGTCTCCTTTAAATTAGGAAAGACAACTAACCTATCTAATCTCTACATAACTTTAGAAATGAGATAGAGATAAACTCTACTGAAAAATTAAAAAAACTCTTCTATGGTTTGATCTAATCTACACTTTACCTCATCTATTTTAAAAAATCTATATTTTACCATTATTTCTTTTACAGTATCCAACAACAACTTCTGAAACCCTAATTTTAAGATTTTTTATATATTTTTTTCACAATTAACCGACTTTTAAAAAATACTAATATGTATTTACAAGAAGGAAAATACATTTATAGAAAGAAAAAAAACTTTTAATTTAAATTTTCTATTAATTATAAAAAAATATTGAAGAAATTGAAATTACTCCAAGATGCTATCATATAGTTTAAATATAATTTTAAAAGTTATTATCAAACAATATAAACAATATGAGAGACAAAGTATAAATTTTTAAAAATAAAATAATAAGCTGTAGGTTAGTGTATGTCTTAGAGATAATTGTAAATTTCCTAAACTCCACTACGTAAACACAAGTACTGTGGTACGACAACAACAAGGAAAATTCAGTCAACCAATGTAAAGTCTTCAACCCATTAATTGTTTCCTTCTCGCCGACCAACTAGACATGCAAATTTTTTCAAGCTAGTAGCCTGCCAATATAAGAAACAAAATGACTGGATTGGCAGGCTAGTTTTGTTACATTTATTAGCTCGGGTGCCAAGATCTCTATGTTAGACTACTAGGCTTGAAGGAAAGGAAGACGCAACAGGCGGAGAACAAAATTGGACCGGCCTAAAAACCCAACTGTCAGCCCCATTTAACTTTGTTAAACTAGATGGAATGACTTGACCCAAAAAATAATCATGGTCCAAAATAGAACCTAAAGAAGTGAGCCAGCTGCAGCCCAGACCAAGCCCCCAACCTAAAGCGGAGGCAAATCCCCTTCCTCGTTAACAAGAAACAGAGGACTCTTTTTCATTCGAATTAGCCACAAGATTTCATTGTCATTAAGAAAAATGAAGAACTAACATTTCCCTATGCCATTTTCTAAGATATGTAGCATGTCTCTATCAATTCTCCTTTTAACAATGAACGACTGAGAATTTGAAGGGGTTTCGACTGCCCTAGCTAGTAGCCCAAGGCCCCAAGAGTCCCCCTCATCCCCTTCAACCCAATACTCTCTGTTTTCTTGGTTTTTCTCTTCTAATATGTAATTGGATATTGGGTATACCTGTAACAATTTAATGTTTGTTTCATTTTCTTTTTTATTTTATGATACAGTACAAAAAATGCTCGATAAATATGTAAGGACTATAGTTGAACCAAATGTCCATCGCATCTCCTAGTATATTTCCTCTGTAGTTGTATGAACTAGGGTTAAATAGATAATATTAGTAATAAACATATAGAGTGATTTTCCTTCAGTTTTTCTAGCCACAACTTCTTTATTTTTTATACTGATAGTTTTTGGTATTCCATGCAAACTAATGTGCTTGTTTGGGTTTTAGTTTTGGTTCAGTTTGAGGTTTCCGCTTGTATAGACAAAGTTTATAGTTTATGAAGCTTTAGAAAGTTAACATGTGTTCTTGTTTTAGATCCTGAACATAGGCATTAGCTTGAGGTGTTTATTGATATAGACTCTCACAGTCACAACTCACCATGGCATTTTTTCCTATTTTTGCATAATAACCAACTTCAAATTAACCTTTTAACCTTGTTATAACAATTTTAATCCCTAACATTTTATTTTTCATATAATTGGGTTAATTTTTGTTAGGGTTTCTTAGTCAATCAAGTTAATTTCTTGATTTTTCTCAAATTTGAAACATCTACAAATTAATGCTTATAATGGTTAAATTAAGGAAAACCCATACATTACATATTCACAACAACTTGTATTCATCTATCAGGTCTCACCTCATTCCATTCATTATTAGCGCTGCTAGAAGACCTTATGAGCCGAAGACTCATACTCCAAATGGGATGCAGAACATCCATCATGCATTTCAGCAAGCAGTTGGTGTCATTTCTTTGTAGCTAAGCACTTTAACAACGGGACTGAGTGTCCCTGATGATATAAATTCTACCAAATATAACAAACTAAGACGATCTCATTCTAGTAAGCCGATTAATGGTCTCTCCTTTTTCCAGGTACCTCTTGATGGGCTCTCTCTAATCATTCTCCAAGTAACTTTGTGCCCAAGGAAATTTATGGAGGGAGCATCCAAATTCTCTGCATGCACCTAGGTCTCACCATTTAACAAGGCTTCCACCAACTTGTTCAATGCCCAGGACACTTTATGAACCTGTAGATTGGTAAACTCTGACATTAGTTTCTTAACAAAAGACATGTACCAACATAATATAGCATCCTTAGCTCATCTTTCTCATTGTGGAGGCCCCTGTTTTCCCAACACAATGTGCAAAAATTTTTATGTCGACCTTCATATTTTTCCAAAATTGTTCTTCAAAAAGTTTGTTCATGAGCCGATGACTTACATCTTTTAGACCAAATATTATCCTTCAATAATAGTACATCCTTTTAACCAAGTGTGAGAGCTGTTTTCTCATCTTCACCAGGACTCGTTGAAATATGATAATAATCGCCGAAGACATCCATGAAACTCAAAATTTTGTTGGTATAGATCCGTTGCACATGAGTAGATTCAAAAATATCCTCCATCTATTACTCATCTTGCATTGTGATACCTAGACTACCAACTTTTGCATCATAAGTCCTCATTTACAATAACTCTTGCAACGTCGAGCTAGGCTTCACTGGAACAAAATTTAAAATTTGTGTTAAAAGGTTGAAATAATTTTTAGACTGTACAGGCCACTATGCTAGTAAAATTTGTCTACAATTCCCTAGATCCCCGCAATCTTTGCGCCATCTGTAATTGCAATCGCACAAAGCCTGCATGGTATAGAAATAAAACATCCTCATCTTAGAAACAAAAATTACACCGAAGTTATGAAAGTTGCGGGGCTTAGAAAGATAGGAAGGGAAAGAATTCCCAAGTCCGTTTACAGCACTCAAATTTAAACGAACTAATCCACCTTAAAAAATCCTGTGTCCAAACGTTTCCATCCACACAAAATAAAAAAATCTTGCATCCAAACGGCATAAAAGCAATACTGAAACAACACAATTTAGAGGAAATGAATCACCAGCGCCCAAACAGGATAAACAATTAGAAGGATAATTCCCACACTGTTGGAAATTCCATGGCTTCGTGTGAAGGAATTTCTGAATCCACCTGATGCCCGGATGTGCTCCTGCAGCAGGTAGCAGGCAATGAGAAGGCAGATAAAGACACCAACCAAGCTGTACTTCAACGTCTCTGCGAAGAAGCTGGGTGCGACAACTAGAAGAAGAATAAGTGAGCCAGGCATCTCCAGCCAGTCTGCATTGCAACATCACATTTAGCCGTACCATATTAGGCATAAGTGACATTAGCAGTTTACATGTTAGTTCTACAGCTGTATGTAAATAAAAACTCTGGAAATGGATTTATATGTATAAAAGTTCCATGCACATCACCTAGGCATGTCTGCATCTTTTAGTTAATGGAGTCGCTCGGTATTTGAGTAAGGTATTAATCCCAAGTTCATGCCTAGCTCTGACCTTGCGGTCTAGAGTTCAGCCTTGACAGAGACAAAAGCCTCTACTTGTAGTTGTAGATTTCCTACTAACTTAACTCTCATTATAATGATTTTGAATGCCAAAATAAAAGAAAAGAAAATAAGAAATAGATTCATCTAGTAAGTTATACTACATAAATAGGTGCCTAGTTTATAAAGCAATGTAGAGTCGAGCAACTAGAGTCACGTAAATAAAGGAAAGTGCTCCTCCTAAGTCCTCCCTATGAGCATTTAGTACATGTGTCCTTCCGTGGAAGAGTTAAAGGGTCACTACTGCTCCGTGTTTTCTTGAATATCACATTATACCTTTCAAGAATATAGTCATTATCATACCACACATCAATCTTAATTACGTTAGGGTCAACAGCATTAAATTTACGATACTACTATTAAAAATCATTTTGACATCATAGTTGCAAGCAAAAGCAAGGCCTTTTTTTTTTTTAGCCAAACCAAAGTTGCACCATTTTATGTGGACTTGTATACAAATTGCAAGTCTAAATGGAGCAACAATATCAAAAGGTTCAGTAAGAGAAAGATTTACCTGGGAAATGCCGAGGAAAGAATAGTCGTAGAACAACTGCAATGAAAGCTACCCATTTCCCAAACTCTCCCCTGAATCAGTACAAATGTCAGAGAATTTGCTATGCAGAAGAAAGATTAGACTGTAAAATCTTTCGGGCAGCAGTTGGATTATCACCTTAAAAAGTTGAACAGGACTGTCGGAAGACTGAAGAAAATGTAAGGAACCAAAAGTGCAGTCAACATGTTTGTCCTCCAATTTGTTCGATCCAGAATCAACAAATAGCTGCAAGGAGACCATGAAAAATTATAGTTTAACACTTCGATATAAGCTCTCTCCATCCCAAAAGCAATGACACTTTTCCAATTTGTTTCCAAAATAAATGACACTGACATATAGTATTTGTCATATGGCATTTGAACCTCGTGTATCCACGGTATGTAAACGACCAAAAGAACAATCATATAGAAAAGGAGTAGCAGAAGAAATGAAGGAACTAACTAAAAATTGTAACGAGACACAACATCTTTGAATTTTGTGAAAATAAGAAAAGTGTTATTTTTTTGGAAAATAGAGCAGTGACTTTGTTAGTAAATGATCAATGTAACGGCTAGCCAACTATTAACAACTGGAACAAAACAATGAACTAGCAGTAACTGCCAGCATGCTTCATTCCATCTATATGATGCAATGAGAATTATGAGAGTTTAACCAAGCATCCCCCCCAATTATCTCATCAGAACTCAATATTTTTGGAACAGGAGAATTACTTCGGCTTGTTTGAAGAATACTTCCTACTGATCATCTAATAAATTGCATTAATAGTCCCTAACCTTTAATTATCATTTCATTTTAGTCCCTAACCTATTGAATATTCTGTTTTGGTCCTAAGCTTATTAAAATTATTTCATTTTGGTCCTTACTAGATAAAATTCATTAACTCAGAATAACTGTCTGATATAAATTTTTGAAATTTTGATTTAAAAATTCGGTAACTGTGTTTCAGTAAATTTAAATATTTTAATATTTTTTGACAATAAATAGACAATTTGAATTAGTGGTTTTTTTCCTCCTAAATAAAAAAAGTTCAATTTACAAAAAGTAAAAAAAAATTATTTGAATATTCGATTAACAATAAAAAATTATTATACTAATTAAATTTATTATAAGATAGTTACCGGATAGTTTAAATTATGATTTAAAATTTTTTTTATTAAATGAATATTTTAAGTTAACATACTTCACCCAATAGGGACCAAAATGAAATATTTTTAATAGATTTATGACCAAAATGAAACCTTTTAATAGATTTAGGACCAAAACAAAACATTCAATAAGTTAGGGGTTAAAATAAAATAATAATTAAAAGTCAGGGATCATTTATGCAATTTACTCAATTTCTAATCCTCCCTGTATACTGTACCGAATCCTCCACTAGACATCTCAAAATGGTCACAGGCGTGGGGACATGGCAAAAGTAATTCCAAGCAAGATCATGAAGAAACCTATCCACAAATCACGAAGCATCAGAGGATCGGAAGAAGACTCACATGGCAGCGAAGGAGGCGACCCATTTGAGAAACGAAGTGCCGAAGCCAAGACCCTTCAACTTGGTGGCGTCGCTCATCAGCTTCTTGGCCGCCGCCCTGAGCTGATAGATATCCTCAGAGATCAATCCGTCGGCAATTGGATCGGTTTTCATGGCCAAGTAGTCCAATCTCCCCATCCCGATACCTTCGCAGATCTACCCAGGAGAGCGATGAAATAATTGAGCGGGCCAGTGAGAATGGGAACCAGTTGATTTGTTACTTGGGAGTGAGGTGGTTCGGCCTTGTGTTCTGCTGAGCTGACACGAACTTTCTGGATCCTAACGGTTATCGCTTTGCCTGCCTTCCACGTGGTGTTGTACTGTTTCTCATCTCAAACGCCTCGTGGCTCATATTAGGCCCGATGCCGGCTTGAACGCTCTTTTTATGTTCGTTTTCTGCTAGGCCCGAAATGACCCGGCCCACTATAGACGTGGTAGGATGAGCAGGTTGTTGACTCTAAAAACCTAATTTGAGTCGGTTTAATTTTTACATAGGACTTTTAATAAGGTGATCGTGTAAATGAATAAAATGGGGGCTATCTGTGGATCATGACCTCGATCATAATTCATGCTACTCATATGTTTTGGAGCGGTAGACTATCACATAACAAGTTGCTCTATAGTATTGAAGCCAATCATTGAGTGTCGGTACATGAATGGTCATAAAAAAATAAGTAATGAATTATTATGATTATTGTTATTATTTATTTGAAATGAGACCCAAAAGTCATCTAATGATCAAATGAAGGCGTTGCACAGATCCATAAGGGGGAGACCACTCCCACCAAAAATGACCAAAAGAGGCTAAACCTTTAAGAGGTAAAACATAGACGACACCAAGTAGAAGAGAAAGAACAAGAAAAGAGCTATCTATATAAAACACGACCTTATCAAGAATGGTTCCAAAGTTAAATGATGAGGGCAAGCGTGAACATTTGCAATTCTCGAACCAAAATCCATGAATCAGACTCAAGTACAAGGGAGCTAACAACATACCATTTAGCTTCTCTCAAAACCCAAAAAGTAGCCAATGCCTCAAAATACAAAGGATCCATACCTGCATAGGAAAATCCACATGACACAACAAAAATAACAACAGCATGGGTGCCTCTCAACCAAACCAAATGCCGCACATTTATGCACCCTATTGCAAGCCACATCCATGTTTCAGTTTGATGACTAATGTAAGAGCCCTAGAGTCCCATTAGTCAATTGGGCAAACTAAAGTAGTTTGCACCCTATGAGAGGTAGTGGCCACCTCCTTCCAGTTTGGCAGCCATGCCTCTTCACTAAAAGTCATCCTTAAAAGGGATAATAAGTCGTCAATTTTTAATAGACATCCTAATAGCATAAGTTTGTGCTTCTGTAAAAACATAATTTGTTATCTAACATGCAGTACGTCCAGAATGTGCACATTCCAAATAAATATGTTTATCAACCATGTAATTCGTTTTTGTAAAATTAGTTGGCAAACCTTATCAAAAGGTAGTGGCCATTCTCCATAGATCACATCCCATCATCCGTAGTCCTGTAAGTAACAATTAATCTCATCCAACAACCACAATGAAGCAATCACGTCTTCGTTAATTATCATTAAACTAGAAGATGAAAAAGCAGAGAGAAGAGAGAAGTTTACTTGTTTGTTTGTTTTTTTTATTATAATTAGGAAAAGTGGCATCTCAGTTTTTTTTATCAAAACAACAACAAATCAATTTCAAAGTGAAAAAACGAAAATTCATACTAAACCTTCATGTGTGAAGCAATAGCATTAAGATTATTCCAGTAGGACGAACTTTTTCCAACTCTCTAGAGTAGAATGACGGGCAAATTAGAGAAAAATCCAACAGAAAAGTTGGACATGATAGTACGGAAGTCAGCCCACTTGATGCTTCTTCATCTGCTGCTCCATTTGCATGGACTTACGACAACAATCCGCACAACTATGTGATCACGGCCCACCCCACTAACACATGACTCAAAAGAAGAGTTTTTCTTCTTTTAAGTTACCTCAAAAGACGAGCTCAACAAATTGTTACCTAACCGCCTTTTCTTCTCCCTTTGCTTGATTTGTATGGTATCCGAAGAAGTTCACTTACTTCTACTTTATAGGAGTATAAATCATGAAGCCTTTTTCTTTTCTTTGCAAAAAATTTATAAGGATGAAGTCAACAGCATAGTACGTACTTAAAAAAATATACTCTCATCTAATACCTATTAAATTATTTGGCTTGGTGCTATTAAGAAAGTTGAAAAAAGTTTATGTTTTATTTCTCGTTTTACTCTTAATTTTTTATATATAAATAAAAAAAATTAAGAAAAAAAAGTGAATATCAAATTGATAGTTTGAATGGTAGTATGATAAATTTGTTTATTAGATTTCAATAAAAAATAACTTTCTAAATATGAAAATGTTATAAAAATTTGGGACCATAAAAAATAGAATATATTAAAATAATTTCAGGACGGAGTGTACACACTCTTTATAAATTTAGTATTTAATAACTAGGAGTCAAGTCGTTTTACCTTTCAGTTAACTTAATCTAAAAATAATTTATTTTTATTTTTATATTTTTTTACTCTAATTAATTTTATTTAAAAGTTAATATTATAAAGGTGCAATAATTCATTAAAAATAATTTTTTTATAATTTTTTAATGTCTAAAACTTGAAAAATTCATAAAAATTTAGTAATATCATAAAATTTTACTTCTAAAATGAATTATTATGTCTACATAATATTAATTTTTAAATAAAATTGACTCCAGATAAAAAAAATATTTTAAATTAAATTAACTTTAAGTGAAAACGAATTTTCTCTAAGTATCTACTCGCACTTTTACTAGTTTTCATACCACTACATTAATCCACGCATAATCAGTAGCTCAAGTTAAAAAAGAAAAATACAATTCAGCCACATCTAAGTTGTCATATTGTTGTATTTCATATTTAATTATTTACCATTTCCCTTCCCGCCTGATGAGATCATATTCAGGTGTTCAAGAATTGGCCCAACTTTTATGTGGGATGGGTATCGGATAAATTATGTATTAGGATCATTCTTACAACTTTCATTATAAATATAAAAGACAAAGTATAATAACTCATACTTGAAAATTAGGAAACAATTCCTTTTTATTATTTGCTTTTGTACTGGCCTACGTGGTGAAAGCTGTACATGAAACGTAAATGATCAGCTCTGATTGAACAAATTCACCAAAAAATATTTTATTTCTTTGTCTCTAGCAGCTCCTCTGCGGCGAGGTCTATTGACTATGATGGTGGTGCCGTCCCTTCCTCGCTTCCACAACCGCTGGTTCATGCGAATCGCACACCTGGGTCTTGAACTTACACCCGAACCGCCCTCTCCATCCGCTGCCACGTGTCCCTCCCTTCTCGATCTTCTCGATCACTTTCTTCATCGTGGAACACTCCCGCTCCAGCTGATGCACCCGCGTCCTCATGCTGTCCATGTCCAGCCGCAGCACCTGATTCTCCCTCACCGTCGCCCTCCATGCGCCGCTCCCTTCCTCCACGCGTGACGCCACCGCCGCTGCCGCCTCCTCTTCCTCCTCCCCTTCTCCCTCTCCTCTCGTTGCCGACAACCTCCCTATCTCCGTCGGAGCCACCTCAGCCGCCAGCAGCGTGCCGGCTATCGCGTGACGCAGCTGCAGTTGCTCGAAGAACAGCACCTGCACGACGGCGCGTAAGGGCAGCCGCTCGTTCTGCGCCGCGTGCGTGCACGCTTCCAGCGTGAGCTTTTGGCAATCCAGGACACCGCAAATTTTCTCGCGCTCCGATTCCGAAATCCATGGATGCGCCTGTAAGATATTCGTAGACAAGTACACGAATCAGCGAATTCCTAGCAATTCTGTTTCGGTTGGATTTCTTAGAGTACAGTGGGTCCTACCTTGAGGTACACATCGACAGCTCTGTAGAGGCCGTCATCGTATAGTCTTGCTTGATCGGGCAGGCAAATGGCCAGATTGTAGAACTTATCAGGCTTGAGATTTGCGTCGGAGGCGATCTCCGATAAATATCCGTCTATGAGTTTTCCGACGAGCATCAAGGCCGGAGATCGGGCGCTGCCGGATGCCTCTAGAGTCTCAGATACGATTCCGGTCTCGTTTCTTTCTTCCAATCCATCCATAAAATAGCCGAGAATCCTCTCCACGCAATCGACATCGTAGAGCGTTTCGTTGAGATAGGAATAGCTTGGAATCAGTAGATCGTCTAATGTGGCTTGTTCGAGTTGTGTTCCGATTTTTTTCTCCAGAGCTGCTTTGCAAGATTCGGAAGCGTTTAGTATGTTCGCCGTTCTGAGCATACCAAAGAGAAACCGTGTGGAGGTCCGGGATCTGGAGCTCCTCTCCAATGGAAGATTACCGACTATAGTCTCTAACAGCTCTCTCTGGTCGCTCTCTGAGGCGGCGGAGGAAGAAGGCGGTTTCCGATTGGATCGAGAAATTCCGGGAAAGTACTTCTTGGCATAGTGCATAAGGCAACTCTCTATGATCTCGGTGCTCAGATCTCGAGCTCTCATGGCGAGAATCAACCGCTGGAACGTTGGCAAACTCAGAAGCGCCAGTTCTTCGAACCACGAATCCACTGTTTTCTCTCTGGCCACGTGTTTCCGACGCATGTTCGTCTCGATTCCGTTCCACATGGCTTGGCCCGACGCTCCTCGGGCACCGTGATCGGCGTCGTTCACCGGCCAGCCAAACATTGCCGGATCGGCGGCGGAGGCTCTGGAAGCAATAGAATCAATGCATTTCTGAACAACGCCTAGGTTTTCGGCCAGCGGCAGCACCGATTCACAAGATTTAAGCGCCTTCACGGAATCCTTGAGACTTTTGAGGACGGATTGGGAGACGAAGCGCTCGGTCTTGGAGATAAGGTTGTCCTCGGAGTACTCCTCCGTCATTTCGAGGAACTCAGCGGCGCAGCGGAGGGGCGCAACGGTGGAGGCAGAGAGGTCGATTTTGACGCCGTAACAGAACTTGGCCGCCATCTCGAAGATCTCAGATCCGCCCGGGAAGTCCGGGAGGGATATTTGACAGTTTTCTTCTTCCACCTCTTCCTCTTCCTCGATTTCATGTTCCTGTTCTGATGCTTGTTCTTCTTGTTGCTTTTGTCGTCTGGTTGCAGAAGCATTTGTCTCTTGCTCCGTTATCATCTGGAAAAGCCTCCGACTTTTCGACATCAGAGGAAACTGAAACATCAGGGGTTAAATTGTAAGTTTCAAAACCCATGACACCAAATCTGAAAAGAAAAAAAATACAGAGAGCTAGTTATGGACTTATGGGAAGAAATTAGTTAACCTTATGCAAATGGAAGCTCATGTCTTCGACTTCCACTACAATGTCGCTCGGTAATCCACTTGTACAAAACCTGGAAAAGCGAAAACAAAAAAACGGATTAAAAAGTCAGGATTTCAGATTCTAGGTTAAATTAAAGAACAGAAGTGTAGGGAAGTTGCAGGTTGAACACACCATGCTTGCCCTTTGGAGCTGGGCTTTTCACCAGCCATTTTTCCTTGATTGTTTCTCTGGAAAAACAAGCAAATATTTCTACCCTTCTGAGATATTCTGGTGAGAAGCTAAAGGAGTTAAGGGGAAAAAGAAGAAAAATGAAAAATCAGAGCTTGGTGAATGGTGGCTGATTTGAAAAGTAGGAGAAGGGAAAGGGGGAGGAGGAAGAAAATGTTTGTTTCCAGCTTCTGTTTTTGAGCGCTTTCCGGTGTGTAGTTACTTTACAGGATCGAAACAAATTGGGGGAATATAAAAGGGGGCAGAAGTTGGAATCCTAAAACCCCATATGGGACAAATGAACCTTGAACAAATTTCGAAAAAGTAGGCTAATTGTCATTACTATTTCTTTATCCAGAAATTCCATTTTTTCCCCTTATTCTTTCCTTTTTCTCTCTTTCTTGTGTTTTTTTTTTCTGATAAATCTCTTTTCTTTCTTTTGCTAATTGCTGAATCACATCACAATCTCAACTACTCCAACTCTCTCTCTCTCCTTCTTTCTCTCAGTAAACGTCAAAGGCAGAAAATTGGGAGCCAGAAAGAGATGTCTTTTTGAAGAAACAAAAATTCTCTTAATACCTGCTTACCATATGAAGAAATCTGCGTAATCCTGGTAGTGGTCTACTTACTGAAGACTGCCAGTTGCCAACGAGGCAACAACTGGGTTTATTAGCTTTTCTCCGTTAATCATGGATTATTTAACTAATTGATTCATAGCTAATTTTTTGCAGAGAAGAAGATAGATGGTCCATTCTTTTCAGCTTCCTGGATTCAATTCAAATGGTGCTTGGCAGCCGGTAGCATTCTGTCTGTAGAAAAATTGCCTGATCTTTATCATCTCCCTTCTGTTTTATGTGTCCACCTTTCATCTTTACTCAAATATTAGGACTAATACAGCACAAAAATCTACGACCTTTTCAGAGATTTTTCATCGTTTTAATCTGTTCTTCAATGACCTTTTCAGGATTTGAATCTTTTTGCTGTGGCGGGCGATGGACTTGGTTAGCTTTTATTTATCTATTTATTGAGTTTTTTTTTAACAACCATATTTACCTTGAGTCTCTATTTCAGTGTCTGATTACACTTCAAGAGTATTAATCTTTATCCATGGTAGAAATCTCAAATTTATCATTATTTTTTTGCGTTAAATGCCGATATATTACTATAGTTCTTTTTGGCCTAAACTCATATTAATATTTTAAAATGAGCCGGATATGTCAGTCATTAAAATTTCAAATTGAGAGTGGATATGTTACTACCTGTTAAAAAGGTAACAAACAATTTTAAAATCAACAGTTTTTGAAATTTTATAGTAATAATGTAAGTTTTAACAAACTTCAAGAACCTTTTGTAATTAGACACACACAGTTTCTCTCTCTCTCAAATACTAACAAGAAGATTGGACAACAAAGACAGCGGGAGGTTGGCGACGAGGCTAGGGCCTGGTGACTGACACGACAATAGAGATAAGGCGTTGATGGTGGAGATTGGATCATTTTTTTTGCAAAAATCTCAAAGGTAATGATTTTTTTTGAAATATACATAATAATCTTAAGATTTCAAAATATGCTATTTTCACCACTTTTGGTTATTTTTTAACAGGTAGTAGGGGTGAGCATGGGTCGGGTTGGTTCGGTTTTATGGGAGAACCGAACCAACCCGAAATAGCCTCGGTTCCAAAATTTTTCTACTCAACCCAGAACCGAGAACCGAACAGAACCAGAACCATGGTTCTAGGTTTCTCGGTTCTAGTTTTCGGGCTTTTTGGTTTATACCATATACCTATAACAGCACCAAAATTCAATAAATCTACATCCATAATCAGTTTTATGACATATTCAACATAATATACAATTAAATTAATATTTAAATATATGTACTTAGATACATTTAAAAGAGTTTAAAATGTTGTTCTTACAAAAATGGTTCAAAAGAGTTGCTTGTGGAGTATCTTTTATCTCAACTAGTTTACTTCATTCCAATAATTCCAATATTGGTATGACAAATATAAAAAATTGAGCCTTTAAGACCATCTTCTTCAGCATCAAAACCTAAAATATGTTGATGTCATAAATTTTTAATTTTGCATGACTCAAATGAAAAAAATATCATAATTGTGTCGTAAAAAGTAGTCTGTAATAAAAGATCGAAAGCAAAATGACTTAGGAGTGATGGGTCTATAAAGCAAAGTGATTTAAGTAAATATGGAGAAATTTCGTAAATGATCCCACAACTTCCATACTATTTCAATTTGGAACATCAGTTTAAGAGTTTAATATAAAAACACAAAATAACCATCATAATACTTCAAAGAAATATGTGTGTGTGTGTGTATGGATATATTAGTAATACTATAATTTTTATTATATAATTGTATATATATCTCGGGTTCGGTTCCACCTCGGGTTGGTTCTATATGGAACCAAAACCAACCAAAAAACCATCGGTTCTCCTATATGTGGAACCAACCCGATAACCATGATCAATTTTTACCCAACCCAACCCAATGGGGGTGGTTCGGTTTCGGTTTCAGGTTTACCCAACCCATACTCACCCCTAACAGGTAGTAACATATTTGAGCCATTTTTCAAACGCTGATGAGAGATTGGGCCGAAAAAAAAATTATAGTGGCAAATCCGCACTCAACCCAAAATATTAGTGATAAATTTATGATTTCTGCCCTTTATCTATTGTAAGGTGTAAACTACGGAGAAAGTTTTTTTTAAAAAAAAAAATTTATCTATTTATTTGGGTCGTAAAGGGAATATAAAATTTGCAATTACTTAAATAGGACAAATATTTGTGTAGACATTAATCGTTCACAGTAATGTGTGCTGGATTTTGATGAGCTTGACATTAATAGTTTCATTCAACACAGCCAATACAGGAAGCAGACAATCTGGCAATTATCACAACTATCGGACAAAATTAACCAGTAGCATATAGCAATTTGAAGCTTCACAGAATCGCTAAGTTTGAGCGGCGACGTTTTCATTACGCCATAGCTTGTATGGAGACACAGACAAACCCATAATATTGCAATATGAATTGTGTATTGTTTTCATCCCAAGCTGATTGTGTGGATACATACACAAACAACATTAAGCACTCAAAATAGTTTGACATTTAAAAAAAATTGAGATAGCGATATTGCAAAGAATACTAGCACCATCTTTGCAAGAAATAAAAAAGCACTACATAAAAGTACTTATTTCATCATCTCTTGGCTCGATCTTGCAATGTTTTTTTTTTCTTTGTTGGATCTACTGGGCACTATAAAAACAAAATTCACCATAAAGAGCTTCAAAACAAACGAAACGTCAGATTATAGACATTTGCTAGCTGTATATATATATATATATATATATATATATATATATATATATATATATATATATATATATATATATATATATAAGTTGGGTTCTAAAAATAAAAGTTCAAAATAAATATACTAAATGGTTTAATTTTATGTCAATCCCTTAACTTTAAATATCATACTATTTTAGTCACTAATTTATTAACCGTTCTATTTTATCCTAATATCCTAACCTATTAAAAACATCTAATTTGGTTCATCACATATTATACTTTAAAAAGAATGTAATTTTCAGTTTGGTCCATCACAAATGGTATCACATATTATATTTTAAAACTGACCTAAAGATCATTTCTCCAAACACATATTTTATTATATAAATGTCAATTAAATTTTTAAATTTATTAATTCAAGTTTTAAATATATATATTAAACGACTAAATTTCATGATCAGTCCATTAATTTTAAATAGTGTACTATTTTAGTCACTAATATATTACTATTTTAGTCTAATGAATAAATTACATAAAAAAATCCCGAATCCTTAATTTGGGTCACAAATATGTCTTTGACCTCTCAGTTGTTATTTAATGGCTTCAAACATTTTCCCTCCATTGCAAATTCGTCTCTAACTCTAGACTCGACCAAAGTTGGTACAAAATTTTGATTTATAGAGAGAAAAAAATTGATAATTTACATAGTCCATTAACCATCAATAGATTATAGTACAATTCTAAATTTAGTATAAAATACTTTGCAAACAGTTTGAATTTATTAACTCTCACATAACTATCTTACAATAACTTTTTAAGTTTTAATTTAAAATATTTGGTAATTTTATTTTCATTAATTCAAGATGTGTCACAAATTTTTTTGATAGTTAATAGACTATATAAGATATTTATTCTCCCTTTAAAAATCATTTTTTAAACCAACTCAGTCTAAAACGAGGCCATAGATAAATTGTAATGAAAATAAAATGTTTGGGACCATTAAACAGCAAGTGAGACATTAGTGATTGATTTGCAACCCAAAACTTAAATGTTTGATTTTTTTTTTTTGTCAATTTACGCTGGTTTAAACCATTAAAAATGTTTCACTTTGGTTCTCCACAAAATGGAATCACATGTCATATTTCCATGAAATATTAGTCCTAACTTTAACATTCCTAAAGTTCATTTCTTGAATCATTTTTATAAATATTAATTAAATTTCTAGAATTATTAATTTATGTTTTAAAAATAAATAAAGCATATAATGTTATAATTATAATTTTATTTATATTTATTCTATAATATATAATCAATATCTTTCAACATTTCTTTATCTTTGCAGTATCATGCAGCACATATATATGACGAGAATGAAAATATAATATTATGTAGGCATCCTTAATACATGTATATCTACATATATTTAATGAACATTGAAAACTAAAGGTTAAACTACAAAGACTATCTTCCTATTCTATAAATGATGAGATGGATAATTTAAACATGATTTACAAATACCTAAATGCATACAAAATTTTATGGTAGAAGCATAAAAATTTTGCTCTTCTCAAATCAAATTGTCTTATTCCTAAAGTATTATATAATTTATTAATCATCATATCCTCCCATCTAAAAAGAGTCGAATACTTTTGTCTCCTCTTATAACATTTTTTCATCTACAATATCTTTTTGAGATTTTTTCCTCCTAAACAAAATACCCCGTAATCCTCTTAATTTTAAAGAAACTCAAAGAAATAAGAAATTTATATTTTTTTCAAATATCTTACACTTACTCTCTTTTTCAACCATAAACAACTTAATTATTGACAATTTCTATTGTTTTAGTCAATTTGATAATAGTCCCTAAATTTTTTTTTTCTCTATCAACAAAGACAACTTTCATGTATCAACAACTATTCCTTTAATTCGATATCATCTATTTCACTCATGTATATGGCAATTTTTTACGCTTCCTCATCCAGTTTCAGTCTTTCTATTGTAAATATATTGTAAAAATGTACTTCTATCTCTTTTATGAAAATTTAAAAATTAGTATTTAACGGACGCCATAAACAAAGTGATTGAAAAATCCACTACCTTAAGTCTCATAATTGATTCAAAAGTTTTTTTTTATATATATATTTTTTTCCACAACACAAGCATTTCACTTTTAATTTTTTATTTTCACAAATAAATTCCTTTTTACCACCTATTTATAAACTGTGTTAGTAACCAAAATAGTTGTCTTTCTCTTCATATGTGTTAATTTAAAAAAAAAATTATGCTACTGCAGAGTTATCTTACGTTAATATAATAATTTCTAAACTTTCCATAGTAGTTAATAATCAATATAAAAATTATAATCAAATAAACATAAATTCCTGATACATTAAAAAAATACTAGCATGGGCATGTTTAACTAGTAAATTCCAAATTTTAGAACTTTATGTATTGCTGTCTACATTAATTACAGCATAGTAATCACTGTCTAGTCATACTAATCCCTCTGCACATTAGGTTAAATGTTGTTTTCGGAGGACTTTGTGATTGGCTTCAGCTAACCACAAATTTCTCACAAGAGCATATAGACAGCTGGTCCATGTATATATTTCCTCATGTGGTTTAATAAATGCCTGCATTTTAAATCGTGTTCTGACAGTGATTCACCGAATTGTACAGCTAACTGAAAACCCTTTGAACTTTAAGGGCAATTCCCGTCTGGATAAGTATAGACTTATAAATAAATACTTTATAAAGTAGATTTACAAGATTTGATCTCGAATTATATCCAGAACTTACTTGAATATAACTTATTAAAGGCCAAATATTAATATTTTATTTATAATTTTTTCATGAGTTTTCTAATAATAGTACCAATTTTCTTTAAAACAAAAAACTTTAAGGGTAAGTGTGCCCACAAAAAAATATGGTGATAATTTTCTGCTGAAATACAAATAACTAGTACTAGCAATTTACCATAAATTCCTTCTTTTCTTGAAGTTTTGCTTTTTTAGTACTTGACGAGGGAAAATTTAGAATTTCGGTCACCAATATCAGACAAATGGTGGGCTTCATTTATCAGGAGTCGTGTGCTAATAAATGGGCGACATGAGCATGACCCACACTGTCATAAAGTATTGGCCACAAATGCATTGTTGGTCATTTAACTTTGCCCACCCGAGCGAATTAGTACTTTTAATATGACTCAATGCCCCTGTCTCTGTCTCTTCGAAATCTCAGCCTCCTTGGTGACTCCCACCTCCCTGATTCCAAAAGAGGAGTTCTTCTTCTTTGAAATGAATTTTACCAACATCGCACATAGCCCATCTTTGTTTCTTCATCAACTCCTTGCCATGGCCGGCCTATGAACCAAAATCTCAATCCCTAAATTGATTCTTGAAGTGAAGAAAAGAAATAACAATAAATCAATAAATTTTAAGGAAACAAATAGAGATCTCCCTTCTGTTTCTTCCCCCAATTCATCTCATAAGCACCGGGAACCCAAATCCTAATCCTCTAATCAATTCTGAATGCAAAAAAAAGGGGGGGGGGGAATTACCTAAATCCTTTGAAGATTTAGTCAAACCTACATTTTTATTCTTATTATTTGGAATACCTACACTTACCTATCTCAATAAAGTTAACTATATGATTTACAGTTATAAAAAAAAAAAAAAAAAAAAAAAAGAGGGAAATTGCCTAACTTTGCCCTTCCAGCCTTCTTCTTTAGAAACTTTACCTCCAACTTATGTATCTAATGAGCTACCCTATCTTCAACTTTGCCTATGCCATCAACATTATACCTCCTTTTTTTTGTCTAGTTGCCCTCATCATGCCCAAATCTACATGACCACTACTTCTCTACCAACCTTCGTTACCTCCCAAACCCTAAGCCTATCTGCCCATTCCTCCTCCACCAACCCCAATCTCAAATTTGGCCAATTTTTAGGGTACCCAACTTATGTTGTTAGTACACTAGTTTTACAATTAGGAACAATTTATTTTTCTTTTTTCATTCATCTACAGTATTGAAGAACAACAACCACATGCAATTCTTTAATGGTCACCAAGCAAGCCCACAAGCATAAACTCCTGCCTATTCAAAAGACTTGCCTATCGATGCAAATCCATCTTTTCCTTATACAATTCTCTACTATAACCATCAGATTTACCTTTGCGATAAGCATTTTCACTACTAATTTGGTAACCTGAAGATGTTGCTATTATTAGCTTGCCTTTTATTGTTGTTTTTTATTCTTGAGGAGTAGCATGTAATAATAACTTGTCTTTAAGGTACCTGTACTCATTTTGCAGGTGGTTATTCTATTTGTGGGATTGGCTTTCCCACTTTTTATTTGCTAATAATATCTCATTAGTTTTGAAAAAACAATTAAAAAATAAAGAAGCATATCGATGCGCTACAGCACAACTGACAAAAAACCATAACAAGAGACATTTGATGAAACATTAGATGAGCCCAAGAATATGTTGAAGAATAACCTTGTCAGCTGTTATTTGTTACTTTCTTTTTCTCTCTAGAGAATTTCACCCTCCTTAGAAACTACCACATCCTTGATTCCAAAAGAGAAAATTTTCTTCTCCAAAATAAAATTTACCAATATTGTGCATAGCCAGTCTTTGTTTCTTTCTCAACTTCTCACCATAGCTGGCCCATGAACTAAAATCCTAACCCCCAAATCGATTCTTGATGTGTGAATAAAAGAAATTTAAGTCAATTAATAAATTTTGATAAAATAAATAGAGATCTCCCCTATGTTTCTCTCCTCAATTCATCTCATAAGCATCAAGAAACCAAATCATAATCCTCTAATAGAATTTGAATGTAAAGAAAAAAAACTATAAAATTAGAAAATCTTAAGGAAAAAAGTAAAAATGGCTTGCAGAGGCAATGCTACAACTACTTGTCAGATCAATGGAAAAGGAAACTGTCAGACTTAATCATAGTGATTTTTTAGGACACAATGTCATCCATCACCACTTCTTCCTACAACCGTTGATGGTGGTAGTGTAGGTGTCCACACTATAGTAGACCACCACACTAAAGATTCCACTGCATAATGTGGTATTGTAGAAAGCATTTTTTACTTGGACTTAGAGGTAGTGACTAATGATGGGTTATGGACGGCTCAAGGATGAAAGATTTGACATCAATTCGGTAAGTGTAAATATTGATGTTTCTAGGTGTTTGAAGGAAACCATGTATATGGGTGGTTCAATCGAAGGAAGCATAAAGATCCATTTGATTCTGAACAGGAGCTTCCAAATTTCTGTGTTCTTCCTAGTGAGACCCAAATCATAAGGCAATTGTTCAAACTCTAGGCTACCCTATGCTTAAATACTCGACTACTATCCCCCTCACCAACGTCGTCAAAGTCACCAGACAACACTTGTGTGCTTTTTCCTACACGAGAGACCAACTTGCATAGTTTTTAAAAGTTCAATAATTAAGTCATTATAAGTCAAGTTAAATGACTAACTCTTACGAGTTGAAAAAGTTGAGGGACCAACAACTTATGTAGGCTAATTTCTTACACAATTTTGCCTAATACGTAATTTTACTTACTTTTGTTCATAAAAATTTTAAAATATTCTAAGACAATCGCTTACTAATATCTCTTGTTGGTTGATTCACTGGTTTTGGTTGTGTTTCATTTTGAATTTAAAGTATGAAATTGAAGAAAATATTGACATTCACCATCATTTATGGCAACACATCTATCTTGGCTAACTAATACATTATTTGCATTTATGCCCATCATAATTGTTGTGACACATGCATAGAAATTGTGTTTCACTAGATTGCACAAAGATATCACTCATAACATCTCTCTTATATCAAAGTGGGGTATGCGCCTCGTAAAGGCAAAGCTAGCAATTTAAGGAACCAAAGGCAACAATGACAATTTTCTTAAACTTTGATTCTTATGTGCTATTTTTATCATTTATAGGGCATGTTCTAGTACTATTTTTGTCTCACAAAACTTGCCCATTTTATTGTTCATAACAATTAATTCATAATTTTCTTTATTTCAAAATTTTCTTATAGAAATATAAACTTTTTTTACATGAAAATGGTAAATCAAAGACTATAGTTTACACATATAATTTTTAAGAATTTTTTACAATACAAATTAATATGAATATATTTAAGTCAAACTTTAATAAAAAATGATAAAAGGATCAACCTTTGTGAAATTAAGGAAGTATAGCTTTCAAATGTCTATTCCGGCAAATGATAATAATAATAATAATAATAATAATAATAATAATAATAATAATAATAAAGATAAATTATTTTGGATTAATTTGATATAATTGTAAAAGAGCTAGGTTCAATAAATAAATGAATTATGAGAGCATAAATAATTTAAAAAAAAACTCTTCTAAAGTAACCTTAAGTGTCAAATTGTTTTTGAGGAATATATTACTACTGTTTTTAGGTCTTCTGAAGCACATAATCACATCCTGCAGTTTATTGTAAAAGCTAAAAATTGACTAATTAGTTCCTAGAACACCAAAGAGAAAATATTATTAACCAAAATGAGCATCTAGCCAAAGATAAAGAACTAAATATGATATTTTTTTAGAGTTAGAAAAAAAATCAATTGTAGTAAATAGTCATATTTATCTTTCCATGTTTAGTAAATCACCTTTTTCAATCATCTACATATAGGTAAATATGCTTTCTGGTATACTAATTAAAGAATTCATTTTATCAGTAATAGGTTCTTGCGTGTAATAGGGTTTGGCACCGCCGTTTATGGCAGAGGACCTAGCTGATTGTTCTTGATGGCAAGGAAATGCGGGCTTTTGCAGAATGAGTCTTCAATGAGACTGGTTCCCAAAAAGGTTTTGGATAGCTTGGAGGAAGTAACAATATATTCTTTAGAGATCGGACCTGATCAATAGGAGCTAATGGTTTCAGGTACTATCAAGGACCAATCTCAAAGTTGAACAGAGCAGGTTGAGCAATCATAGCAAGTTCCTATAACTGAGAATAGCAAGAACATTGAGTCGATGGATAAGAAATCTTACAACTAGATCATGGTTGATAATTTCCATTTGGACAATGGTCTTAAGCTTCAATTCTTGCCTAGTTAGGTGGGCGATAGTCTAGTGGAAATTAAAAAGACATTAAGGAAAATGTGAAACACTGGAAGCATGGCCTGGTGGGTTATGTGGTGGGTGGCCCTACGAGCTATTTAAAGGTCAAAAAAATTATAGATGAAAACTAGGTGACTAATGCCATTGCGAGACTTGAGATATTTTAACACCCTTCAGGTTGATTTGTCTTTAAATTTTTGAATGTTGAGGATTATGATACAGTTTTAAGCAAGGGTGTTTGGTCAATAAGTGTTTGTTTATAGGCACTTAAAAGATGGTTTATTGATTTCAATTTTAATTATGAGGACACATCTAAGGTTCCTATCTGGGTGAAAGTTAAGTGCCCAATGGTATTATCGAACTCAAGAGCTCTAAGTAAAATTGTTAATAGAATTGGGTAGCCAATGATATTAGATAAACTTATCACCACAAAAGACTAAATAGCTTATGCTCATATTTTGGTTAATGTTGATTTGGCAAACCCTTTAATTTGGGAGATTTCAGTAAGGTTTCCGAATAATACTCAAGTTGTGGTGTAGTTTGTTTATGATAAGCTTCATCGATATTGTTCCCCTTGCTCGGTGGTAGGACATTGAGTTGAGAATTATAAGACAAAGGAGGGGGTAACGTTTAGGAGTAGTTAAAGCAAATTTAGTTCATAAACACTAGGAAGTTCCTGTTGTTCAAGAGAGCTCGGTGGGAGTGACCTAAAAGAACATTACTGAAGTTCCTCATATGCAATGCACCCCAAAACATAGTTCAAGGATGGTGCCCAATAAACTTAGGATTGCCAAGGTTATTCTTAGCCTCTTTAATAAATTTCAGGCTTTGGGGAAAAGTTTGGATGGCAAGGGACCTAGAGATAGCAAGACTAAGGCTTAAGTAGAGTATGGTGTGAAATCAGAAGGTGTTAAGAAGACTTTGGTAGACAAAGGAGGGATAGCCTCCAAAGTGAAAAAATGAACCTAGCTACTTAGAATATGAGAAGTTGCAACAGGCCTCTCAAAATTTTTAAAATTTTGAGATTTGCATTTGTAAATAAGTTAGTCCTACTTGCTATTTTGGAAAATAAAATTAAGAGATCTAAAATTTTGGAGCTAGCAATATGTTCATAAAGGGATTTGGAGTATACAATGAACCATGCTACTCATAATAATGGTCGAATTATTGTCTTGTGAAAACCTGAGAAAATGGTCCATGAGGTGGAGTTCTCTGCTTAATTGTTCACGGTGAAGTTCAAGCTGAATTCAGGTGTTGAATCTTGTTGTACCTTTGTGTACACATTTAATTCTAACCTCGAAAGGAAAGCTTGATATTGAGGTTTAATCAAGTAGAATGTTCAGGGGCCTTAGATTTTGATGGGGGATTTTAACATAGTTTGCAAGAAATTTCAAAAGGACAATTCTTCCTCTATCTCAAATGCTAAAATAGAAGACACTAACAGTTGTTTCATTTAGCTTGGATTAGAGGACCTGCCTTTTTTAGGCAACCTGTTTACTTGGTATAATCAGTAGGACTCGAGTAGTGCTGTATGGAGTAAGTTAAATAGAGTTGCATCTAATATAGAGAAGATTTAGACCCATCTGAACACGTAGGTGAAATTCTTCAATCCCTTACTATTAGACCACTCCCCTATGGTGGTGTCTATTTATTAGCCTATTTTTATTCATTGAGGCCAATTCAAGCTTTTAAACTTGTGGCTAGAAGACAATTTGTTTGCTTAGTAAGTGGATAATGGCTTTTTTATGCATATTAAAAGTTGTAAAATTTATCAACTTGTGAGGAAAAAGTAGCAAGTGAAGCAATAGTTGAAGGCCTTTAAGTGTAATCATTATGCTAATGTGTAACTATGAGTTCAGGAGGCTTATGCTAGTTTGGGAGATATTTAGCAACTTTTATGCATGGACAGGGCAAATTCTTCTTTAGTACAAGAGGGCGAAAGACTATCGGGTGGCTTTTTGGAAGCTCTAGAAGGTAGAAAGTAGTTATTACAAGTAAAAGGCTTGATTTTGTTAAATGTAGGATGTTGATGAGAATTTGAAGTTTTTACATGCAAAGATGCAACAAAAAAAGGCTAAATCTAGAATTTAGGATGTAACAAATGGTATTAGATATCTTCACGTTGGTCATGAACAAGTTACAAAGGCATTCTTGACCTTTTACAAATGTTTGTTGAGTACTAAAGATCAAATTACTTAGAGGTTGGATAAAGCTTTAATTCAAAAGGGTAGGTGTGTGTTAAAAGAAGATTGCTAGGATTTAATCAAACCAACCTCTCAAGATGAGGTTAAAGTTGCCATGTAGTCTATTCCCCCAAATAGTGCTCTTGGTCCTAAATGGGTTCACTAAGTTATTTTGACAACTTGGGATACTTGTGGCCTTTTGATTTTCAAGGCAATGATTGAATTTTGTTCTACTAGCAAGTTTTTTAGATTAATGGACTCCACTTATTTGCTCCTTATCCCTAAAAAGTGTGATGCTTCTAGAGTGGGTGATTACAAATCGATTACTTGTTGCAATGTGCTGTACAAGTGCTTGACAAAGGTGTTGGCTAACCGAATGAAGAAAATTCTGGACAAAATAATTAACCCAGCTCAGGCAGTGTTCATTCCTGGTCATTCTATTGCTAAAAATATCCTCTTGGGTTGTAAGCTCTTGAATCATTACTCTTGAAAACATGTCTCTCTCTACTGTATGATTCAGCTAGACATTATAAAAACATATGATTCGGTTCATTGGCAATTTATGGAGGACACTCTCAGTGCTCTCAAGTTTCCTTCAAAGTTTGTTGTTTTGATTATGGAGTGTGTGGCCTCCCCTTTGTTCTCCCCGTGTATTAATGGTTCTGTTGAGAGTTATTTTAAAGGTAAGAAAGGTCTTTGACAAAAGGATCCATTATCCTTTTACCTCTTTATGATTTGTATATAAATTTCCTCTAGATATATGCAGGACATTCACAATAAGGTAGGCTTTTATTTGCACCCGAAATGCTGTCAACAAAGAATCGCCTATTTGGCCTTTGCTGATGATTCATTGTTGCTTTGCACAGGTGGTTAATCTTCTATTAAAATTTTATGGAAGCATGCATTGAATTTTGTAGGCATTTCATGTCTTAATCTAAGCCTTGAGAAAACGAAAATTTATTTTGGTGGCATGGATCTTAATCAGTAAAGAAATGTTTTATCATCTTTGAAATTCTAGGAAGGTAGCTTGCCTTTTCGGTATTTGGGTGTTCTTGTCCATTCTTTTTTGCTCAAAAATAAGAATTATGATGTGCTTATTGATAAAATTATATTTAGAATTGATTCATAGGGAACTAAACATTTATCTTATGCTAGTAGATGGGTATGATCCAAGCGGTCCTTCAAAGCATTTCTTTATTTTATATGTTTATGTTTATTTTGCTGAAAGAGATCATTGGGAAAATTAAAACTAAATACATAGCTTTTTTCTAGAAAGGAAAATCTATAACAAAGTACAGGCCAGCTATAGCCTAGAGGAAAATCATAGTATCAATGAAGGAAGGGGGCCGAGAGCAAAACAATTACTCGTCTGGAACCAAGCCTTGATGCGGCTTTTGTGAAATATCCATATGAAGAAAGATTCTTTATGGATTCATTGGGTGCAAAACTATCATTTAAAAGAGAAGGATGTGTGGGAGATGAGGAAAATATCTATTGATGGTTATGTGTGGCATAGCTTGTTGAAGGTCAAGAATGGTTTCTGTTTAAAACTGAGCTTACTGGCTGCAGCTAAAGCTTTCATGGACTCTATTTCATTTGTTACTGAAGTTCAAAAGAATGCTTATGAAATTTTGAGGATTAAAGTTCCTGCCATTGGTTGGAATAATCTGTGTTGGGGTTTTGGCAACTCCCAAATTCAATATGGTCTTCTGGCTTATTATGCATGGTGAGTTGCTGAGTCAAGCAAAACTGAAGTCATGGGGGATTCTTTTGGCCAGTAGATGTTATTTATATTGCTCTGTTAAGGAGACATTAGATCACCTTTTTTTTTCTTACCCGTTTTCTAGACAAGTGTGGTGTTTTATTTTGAGGTGGATGAATATCAATTGTAGTTGTGTTTCTGTAAGTAATTAGCGGAGCTTCCATAGAGCTTTTAGAGGAAGTCACCTTGCTCAAAAAGTCAGGAAAGTAGGGATTTTAGCGGTAACATACTATATTTGAAGGGAATGAAATGCTAGGTATTAAGGTAAGCCTTCCTGAAGTGTTGTTGAAATTGTGAAGAATGCGTAGGTTGCGTTGTGTATGAGAGTGCTGAAGACCCCTTTGCCCCGGTTGCTTGCTTCTAGTTGGTGTTGAGTTCTATCAGTGTTATGAGGTGGTGTTAGGTGGTTCCCCTGGGTATGTCGAGTGTATTTGTACAAAGGTGTCAGTGCTTTAATAAAATTTTGCCTTTGCACAAAAATGTGCTTTTTGGTCAATAAATTATTTTGGTTTGATAATCTAAAAATTGGTTAGTATGTTTTTAATGTTAAAAATGAATAGTAGAGCTCAAAATAAGAGGAGTTAACTATTTATTAGGATAAATTTTAGGGGGTTTTGTAATTTTTCCTTAAATATTTTATAAAATATTTTTCACAAATGTGTTAGATAATAAAAAAAAATTCCAAGAAAAGGAATAGCTTTATCTACAAAATTCAAAAGATTGCTTATGAAAAGTCACCTTTGTAGCACTTACAACATAGTCAAATTGGTGTGCCAGCAATATTCTCTCTCTGTTTTTTTTTTTTTTTGAAAAAAACTATCCACCATTTAAATTTTGTGTATTAAAAAAAAGTCACCTTGTAACTTTGACTTTCACACTTAAGTCCTATTTTCTGAATCATGGTGGACAATCACCAAGTTAGTTAGGCAAAGATTAAAACTTAGTCGAAAATGAGCAATGATGATTCTGAAGAACAAGGGGCGTAAAAATAGAAATCCAAGTTCCTGTTGCCCTAATTAAAAAGTTGAAGCTTCTGGCAATAATTACCTTTGAATTGAAAATGGAAGGAAGAGGTAAATCATTGGGCTAATTAGAGGGGCTTTATTCCTTCATTCACGTGGCTTGGTGACCAATCATTAGACAAAGTGCAGAAAAAGAAGGATGGGCATGGGCTTTAGCTGATTGGGGCACACCTCATCTTCGAATCAAACACAATATAAAGTGCCAAGAGACCATAAAAAACCAAAAAGGATCACAACCAGCTCACAGGAAAAGGGCAAAACAACAAATGTCAGAGCCATGAACATGGGAATGTGGGTCAACGTTTGTTTATCAGAGGGGACAGGTGCTGCTACAATTAAAGATATATCTCTTTGTGTCACTTAACTAATCAAGATTCTGTTTTTTTGCATACTTTAAAAAAAATTCCAACTAGGGAAGCACATATTAATAAGTAATAGGATTATTTACAGTTGCCCAAAAAATAGCATATATTTTCCTGGTTTCTTATATTGTCCAACGTTAATTTTTAGATTTTTAATATTAATTATTTATTTATTTAATATTATTTACATTCAATTAATTTTTTAAATTATCAATTTTTTCTCTATATAAGTGAAATGATATTTTTTTTATGTCAACTAAATGTTAAATAATATATCAGACAGCTTGATATCATTAGAACAAAATCTCTAGATAGTTTAAATTATCATTTCAAAAATTGTTATTTGACAGTCTAAAAAAACAGAAACAGTGTACTATAATATCAACGTAAACTTATGCTATTCTACAATACTGTAAGTTATATTTATGTAATTTACATCCGTGCAATTTATACTGGAACAAAAGAAAGAGTGGAAGAAATAGTACTTCTAAAACTATTTGGCTGGTAACATAAATCTTCCGGGCATTAAACTAAGGAAAATTATAAAAATCTGTCATGGTTTTGCCTAATCTACATTTTGTTCATCATATTTTTAAAAGCGTACAGTTTACTTCCTATTTCTTTTACATTGTCTTAATATCTAAATTCTAAAACTCGAATTTAAATTATTTGACAACCATCTTCCAATAATTGTAAGTTGTCTGTTATTTTTTTATATTTAATAATTATAGACATTTTAGATTGTCATTTTTTTTCTCTCAGTAAATGCAAAATAATGTTTTTTAAATATAATTTAAATGTAAAAAAATATTGGAGAATCTAAATTACTAAAAAATGATTGTCAAACAGTTTAAATTAGGATTTCAGAAGTTGATATAAAAAAAGTATAAGGGAATGTACGTTTTCAAAAAGTAATGAGGTCAAAATGTAAGTTAAGCCAAACCACATTATATATATATTTTTTTTGCAATTTCCCTTATAGGTCCCAAACGCAAACAGCCACCGAACTATTAAAATTATGCTACACCAGCCCCTTCTACCTCCTAGAACCTTACAAACAGCAGCACCTCAAACGGCTTTCAAGTTTCAACGTAGAGCTTTGCTAACCTTGTTCATCTTGCCTAATTTATGTTAGTAACTTTAATTAGATCAATTGATCAATCTACCTCTTGAAATTTAAGGCTGAGAATTCAATTATAGAGTAACCATCAGATTATGAAAGAATGGGGCTTTGTTTCCTCCCTCGCGGCTTCACAAAAACCACTTGCTATAATAATGGCTGCTGCTCTTGGTGACCATTCAAGAGCCAGTTTGGTTATAATATTGATAACTCAAGGGCTCTTCGACAACCAATTTTAGTTCAATGGTCATAAAATCATATTCCTAATAGCTCAGGGGTGAATGGGGGATTTAACTTCCGGAACTTCGATTCACGTTCAAGAAAAGAAATGAGAAATGAACAAATTCAGCAATGCAAAAATCTTTTCATTTCTTCCAAGAGCCAATGAGATGAAGGGTGATTGTAAATTTGTCCAGAACCGAGGAACAACCAAAATCCAGGGAGCCTGTGGGCAATAATGGTAAACGCTCAATAGAGGAACCCTCCACATAATGACCATCCTATTGGTCGTTTAACATCCTTAAGCTTAACTCTTGGAAGTTTAGATAAATTAAGATACATGTTGGGGAATCGGTCAACATAAGCGTTGACCTAACTCACCATCCCAACATTTTTGTTCATTAACAAACCACAAATCTTTCTGTTTTTCAGGGATGAAGCATAAGCAACAGCATTATTATAGGCATCTAAGTTGGGCAGCTGCATCCGAAGAGCTTCTTCATCAGTTTGCTTGGGATTTCTCCTTGCCTGCAAAACCACCCCCAAGGAATTAATCATTTACTAGAATCAACAAATAATTAAAAAAAGACCATTTCCAGTAATGAAAAACAGAAAGTTTAGAATAACGTTGTAATGTGGTGTATAGTGTATGCCCACTTGGGTTCGGAACAACAAGATCAGAGATTTTGTTGGGTTCTTGTCCTGTCTTTTGGATTTTCCCAGTTTCAAATTTGAAGCACTTAAAGTTATCCAGCTAAAAATTGAAATTCAAACCTATAGCTATTAACTCTAGTTCTATTAATTTCCTCTGAACATAAAGTTAATTAATTCACATCATCAGAGTGTCTGACAAAAGCATTAATACCAACAAGAAAAATTCACAGATTATAAATTCAAAGCAGATATATGTACTTAGCTTAATAACTTCCTCTGACATAGGTGGTCATCAGATTAATGTCTTCTTGTGCCCTCTTTTGCATATATGGTAGGACTGAATAGATGATAAGAGAAATTAAATAAATGGTTCCGTCTATCCCAAAAATGATTTGAAGGATGTCATAAATTATATTATATCACATCGAATTGTATATGGATTAGTCTTCTTTCTACTCCATCATCCGGAAAGAGCAAGTTTTACTTTGTTTTCACCTGGGGTAAAAATCTATCAAAGGAAATTAATGCTAGAGGCACAAACTCTTGGTATAAAAATAAGCTTACAAACTTGTGTGGAAAATCACTAAATACATAATTGCATGCATAGTTTCACTTAAGTTTAATCTGTCTAATAACAAGTCTGTCACATAAGTTTTTAAATTCACATGTATCTCATATCTTAGCTATATGATGCTTGGTGTATATGCGTTTGTGTGTGCGGAGGCAGAAAAGGAATGCAAGGGACTAAGGGGTGCCCGCCCCCTCAGAAAATTCTTCCAAATTATGTATATTATCTATATATATATGTAAAGATAAAAATCAAGAAACCTCATTATTTCTAGTATAGCCTCCTCAAATCTTTTAACATTTTTAAAACAAAGTATGACACCTAACTTAAAATCTTAACTCCGCCTCTATGTGTGCGTATGTGCATGTGCGTGTGCATGTACACGTACCTTGAGCTGAAGATCCAGAAGGTGGGGGAGGTTGTTGATGGGTAGCATTCTGGGCAGACTGGGTATAAGAACAACCCTAGGCCAAGGGCGGCACATGCATTGCTTGCCCTCATCGATGCTTGCGTAATGGTCGTTCAGGTGCTTACCGCAACCACCCCATGTGTACTAATCGCATTGCTTGCAATCTACTCTGAAGCACATCGCTGCCGCTGCTTCCTCTATCTCCCTTTCTCTCTGATCTGTATTTCCCTCTACCAAGTATTTTGTTTTGTCTCATTTATAGGGTCCCCTCTCCAGCATTTCCTCTAATTCCTTCCCCTTTTTTGTGTTGAACGATCTCTTCTTTTGCTTTGGTTTCCACGATCTTTGTTTGGTTTGATTGGTTGTTAATTGAGGACGCAACTTGAGCAATTTTGGAATAATCGACTTCCACTGTCATTTTGTGAGCCTGCCTTGTTTCATCGGCTTACTAAGCACAAGGCTGGCGCTGAATGAGAAATTTACTGTCTCCTGCAATGTTGGGCTGCTCGATCATAGTCTATTGAAATACTATAAATTTCGATCATTGGGCTTTGGCTTTGTAAGCAACTTGTACAAAATGTCTTATTTATTGGGCTTCATAAGCCCATTATACCTTTTTCTTTCCTACGCGTAATTAAATTCCAGACTATCAAAATCAAGAAGGAGAATTCATTAGATAATAGCAGGCTTGTGAAAAGTGAAAATGCTTTTTAACGGCCTTCAATCCCTTTCCTCAATAGAACTAATTACGACTTGTGCAAGCAAGTTAGGGAGGTGGGTGACGTTTCACAACTGTGCTTGGCCCCTCGGCCAATTGGTATCAATGGTAAGAGCTGCAAGCTCACCATTGTGGTGGGCAGAGGTCGAATCCAAAAGGCACGCTCATATAAGCTCGTACAGAATTACTGCTACAAAGGGCAATGTCGCCAACTAGAACCAGTCCGGCCACTGGTATTTTGGAGCCATCAACAAGATCAAGAGTCGGTACTCCTAAAACTTGCAGATAAAACAAAAGTTGCTAGAATCTTTAGATATACGACTAGCAAAAATCAAGGATTATCAGCAGGAAGGTGGTTGTCTACTTTTTCAGAAGATGGCTCTGTAGCAGGCCTTTTCGCTGAGCTTGACTCCACTGTAGTCATCAGAACTCGCTTTACTCCTCTTCCTACAACACCAAGATGTGTGACTCCGGCAGCTGTAGCCCCATTACTGTGAGCAGTAGAAACTGTGCAAGAGTCGAGGTCTCCACTGCTTTTGATGGTACTCATCTGTGAAGAGGTCAACACAGCTGGAGGCGCATTTGTCTCTCTACCGCTAGCTCTTGCAGATGTTAGTCCTAGAATTTCAGACAGGATCGACTTCGGGTTAGAAGCCAGCTGCTGGAGATCCTCAAGCTGAAAATAATACCCAAAAAGAATGCAATCAGTCCAGTAAGCTGCAAGCAAAAGATGCTTAAATTTAGTGCACAAAATTCAGAAAGAATCTACAGTTGCGCTTGCCTTCTTTTCCAGGTCGTCACAGAGCCCACTTAGTGTTGCAATTTCTGCTTCTCTATCTGCCCCTAATTTGGAAGTCCCAGAACCGTTTGACTGCTGGATATCATTATCAACTGCAGAGGCGGCTGATACTGAGCTCTTGGTTTCATTCGTAAGCCTCTGCATCCTGATCTTGCAAATTGAAATAGCATTTTGACAATATGGAGTTGCTTCCAGTGGTTTAGACCCAAGCTCTAGACACATGCATATTCTGAAATTTCTGAAGTATATGGTTAAGGATGAAATACTTCTAAAATAATCTAGAGAAGACACATATTTCCTTGAAAAATGACAGTGCTTCAAATATACAGACACACCATGCAACTAAACGTACTGACTGGAGCTATAAAGGTTGATCATATAATAAGATAGAACATAACAAAAATATTCAAGGATACAGTTCAGCTATCTGTCTGCTATCTGGTTCAACAATCCTCAGCAAGATGGCAAGAGCTTTCTGATAGTCACCAAGTGAAGACTCAATGTCCTCTACGGGGTATCATAAATAAAAAACAACATTAAGAGAAAGAATGGATCTGAAAGGAAACAACCATGAGAATCATCTAAGAGTGCTGACTACCAAAAGCAACTAAGCTCTCTGCTGGTAAAGAGAAATTGAAAAAAAATCCAACATCCACAAACCTCTCTCTAATGCCACCTCTGCAAGTGCCGATAAAATGTCCACCTTCTCCATTGTATCACCAATAACTTGTTTTTCAGAGATCACCCTAGCAACATCAAGCATTTTCCACGCCAAATCCAGGTCAGAGTCATCCTCACCAGCATCATCAGAATCACTACCCTCATCTTCTTCATTTCCATCTAAATCAAGACCAAGAACCAATCAATCAACCAACAATCTTTAATCCCACTTAATTGAGATCAACTACATGGACCTTGCGCCACCATTTCATCAATTGGAGGCAAGTTCCACCACCCTAAGCTCTAAAACAAGAAGATCTGTTTTCATTACTTTTTGCATGAGTTCAGACCAGCACTTGCCTCGCTTCTAGCCTGCTATATATCTATCTCAAACTAAAAAACACAATCACGAATGAAAGAGGGAATGCCAAGTAAATTCTGAACGACGAGAGAAGTTCAACAGCAGCATAAAGAAGTCAGAGCCATCTATGGAAGTACAGTCCAGCACTGTATTAGAGACTGCCATGCCATATGAGTGGTTATCTTATTGAGCCAGTCAGACAACTCCAAGCTTAAACCTGTAACTAGAACAGCAGTCTGACTTTCCCAAATAGAGGAGTAACAATGAAACTCTTTTCTTTATCATATAACTTTCATGCTCCCTTCACTAGTTGAAACATGGACAACACCATGACTTCGAAATGACTTTCCTGAAATTGACACTGCTTTTAATTCTCTCAAGTTACAGAGAGAGAATGAAAATCAACTCATAAAAAGATGCTCAAAGCTCTTAACATTAACTAATTGTTAAAGGCATGTCCAGTATGACTTACATAACATCAAGTTCTGCCTATAAGAGCATGTTCAAAGGTATTACCACCGTAGCATTGGCGACTCGTCTTTTTCTTCTCATTTATTTTTCTTTAGAAAAAATGAAAAACCAGATTCCCAACAGGAGCAAATCCTTTGAAGCATGTACATGCATCATGCACACGTTTCCCATTTACCCAGTAAAAAGTGGAACAAAGAGCCATCAACATACAGACAAGGTACAATCAGTGCCCATACCAGTTTCAGTTGCTCCTTCCTGAGCAGTTGAATTTTCATCAACTTCTGCATTACTTGTGACAGAGGCCACAGAAGATTCACCATTTGAGGCATTCTTGGTAGTTTCTTCTTTCTCAAACTCTTGCTGAGTTTCACCGTCCTTCTTTGGCACAGAAACTAATGGATCAGCTTCTTCTTGAGCCTTATATAGAAGTGCACGACCATACTGATAGTATGTGTTAAGACATTCAACAGCAAGTTCCCCATAATGTGCAACCCTAGTGACAGTGGCATGATATAAGCAACTGAGAAATAATATATTGCACTGCAAAAAAATTATTGGGAAACCATCCAGAGATATTTCCTAACAAAATGGTGCAAAAATGGGGACAAAAAACCTTTTAACATTTTATGTGGAAAATCCGTTGAACCAAACATCTGAAAAAATTACAAGTGCTCCACAGGAAAGCAATCAAGTTCAAAGAAACCCTGGAAACGGAAAATTTACCCACTTACAGAAATCATTAACGGTAGGAACTGCAACTTCCAACACCATCCTTACAAAATTTTCCCTTACTATATTTTTCGCTACTCATTGTAATCCACTTAGGATACAACGAAAAAAAAGAGAGAGAGAGAGAGAGATAGAGCAGACAACAAAAGTAGCCAAAATCTCTAAATTCCTAAAGGAACTCAACTCCAGAACAAAGTTGAAGGAATTTCACAATCAAATTAGCATAGTATAGCTCTAATTAAAAGCCAGAATTCGTATAGTTAGAGGGAATTGTTTCAATTCTCAGTGAACAACTAAGTATGAACTAAGGAACACAGATATGTATGATAAAGCAGCCGACGAGAAGAAACCCTAAAAGAACCTGATCTCGAGAGCACGGCTAAAGCAGTCAGCAGCTTCGGCATAATCGTTTTCTTTGAAGGCCGTTGAGCCTCTCTCCGCCAACTCATCGGCGACTCCCAGAGTACCCTCTCGATCAGCGCCACCTGCAGAGCTTTCGGCATTGTTGTTGTTGCAGGTGGATTCCGTACCTCCAAGCGGCGCAGATTCGACGATCGCTTCATTTGGAGTTTGTGTTTCTAGGGTTTCGGCTACTTTGGGGGTCACATTCGCTGGTTCGGACACCGTCGCTGACGCGTCGGACGCTGGAGGAGCTGCGTTTTCGACCATAATTTTTTGCTTTGGTCTTTGGAAAATGGAGGGAACTGGAAAATGATTTTGTTGCTTTTGGTTTTCTGATCTACATGTATAACCCCACACCCCCCAAAAAAACATAAAATAAAAAAAACGCCCGAGTCCAGGTCCGAAAATTGGTCGCAGAACTATGCTCACCAAATTAGAGTAAACGACGCCGTTCAAATTATACTCTTACTATGTTTTTCTCCCTTTTTGTTGGTTTCGTTCATCCTATGTTTATTCATCGATCAGAATAGAGAACCTTCTCTGGTAGATCACAGATGTGTGTTGGGACTGCGCAGCGGGTGATAACTTCAGGAGCGAGATGATTAAAAAATGGCACCAGAAAATTTACGTGGTTCACCCTTAATTTTAGGGTTACGTCCACGGGACAAACTCTGATATTTTCTTCCACTAAAAATAGTAGGCTTACAGAGAGAGAATCTTCTCTAGACAAAAATTCTAGAGGTATGAGATAAACCCAAAATAGTGGCACTCAAGTGTTTCCCAAACACCCCAAAATTTATCTCACTATTTTGTCACTCCCAAAAAATAAATCTCTCTCTCTCACAATTTTCTTTTGCTCTTTAGGAATTATGAGCAAGCTACCAGATGTACTGAAGGAGGAGAAAGCATGGCTATTTATAGGAGAAATAGCCGCGTTGCATCCTCCGCGTTGCTAGCTGTTTCTCTTCTGTTTTCCAATTTTGCTGCTATAATTGCAGCTATTTCAATTCTGTCAGCTGCTTTGTTGACTTAGGAGAAAAAGAAGACAGAAGAAAGATAAAGGAGAGAGAAAGAAAGAAAAGAAGAAAAGAAAGAGCCGATCACATGGGGGGGGGGAAGAAAAGTCAACAATCTCCCCCTCCCGCCTCATGTGGGAGTTCCATCATTCCTGCTGCCAGTCGACAATATTCAAACTTTTCTTTTGGTAGATTCTTGGTCAACATATCAGATCCATTTTCATCAGTATGGATCTTCTCAAGCTGTAATAGCTTCATTTCCAATGCATTCCTTATCCAGTGATATTTTACGTCAATATGCTTGGATCTTGAATGAAAGGAGGAGTTCTTACCAAGGTGAATTGCGCTCTGACTGTCACAGAACAATTCATATTTATCTTGGTGGAAACCAAGTTCTTTTAAAAACTTCTTCATCCACAGCAACTCCTTACATGCTTCCGTTGCTGCAATAAACTCTGCCTCTGTTGTTGAAAGAGCAACACATTTCTGTAATCTTGATTGCCATGACACAGCTCCCCCTACAAATGTAATCAGGTAACCTGATGTAGACTTCCTCGAGTCAACATCGCCAGCCATATCTGCATCTGTGTAGCCAACTAACACAGGCTTTGCATTTCCAAAACATAAGCACATTTTGGAAGTGCTACAAAGATACCTGAAAATTCATTTCACTGCAGCCCAATGTTCCTTACCAGGATTTAAAAGGAACCTACTTACTACACCAACTGAGTAAGCAATATCTGGCCGTGTACATACCATGGCATACATCAAACTTCCAACTGCTGAGGCATATGGAACCTCTTCCATTTCTTCCTTCTCTTTATCGGTAGAAGGGCATTGTTTGGAGCTTAATCTAAAGTGATTAGCAAGAGGACAACTAACCGCTTTAGCCTTGTCCATATTGAATCTCTGAAGTACCTTGTCAATGTACTTCTCCTGTGATAACCACAATTTCTTGGCGCTCCTATCTCTTGTTATTTTCATGCCGAGAATTTGCTTTGCTGGCCCCAAGTCTTTCATAGCAAAAGACTTACTCAACTGCTTTTTCAAGCTGTTGATTCTGACAATATTCTGGCCAACAATCAACATGTCATCCACATAGAGCAATAGAATAATGAAATCATCATCAGAGAATTTCTGCACAAACACACAGTGATCTGAAGTAGTCTTCTTGTAGCCTTGCTCCCCCATAACCGACTCAAACTTCTTGTACCACTGCCTAGGTGCCTGCTTCAAACCATACAAGCTTTTCTTTAGCTTGCAAACATAGTCCTCCTTTCCTTTTACTTTGAAACCCTCTGGCTGCTCCATGTATATTTCTTCTTCCAAGTCACCATGTAGGAAGGCAGTTTTCACATCCATCTGCTCAATCTCCAAGTCGAGACTTGCTGCTAGTCCTAGGACTGTACGAATGGATGTCATTTTCACAACTGGTGAAAAAATTTCTTCAAAGTCAATACCTTTCCTTTGGCTGAAACCTTTGACAACTAATCTGGCTTTGAACCGTGGTTGTGAATTGGATTCTTCAGACTTGATTCTGAATACCCACTTGTTTTTCAAAGCCCTTTTGCCTCTTGGCAACTTCACCAGCTCAAATGTTCTGTTCTCATGCAAGGATCTCATTTCTTCTTGCATGGCGTCAATCCACTTTCCCTTGTGTTCGTCGTCCATAGCTTCATCAAAGCTTTCTGGTTCTCCCCCGTCAGTCAATAACACATACTCATTTTCAGGATATCTAGTAGAGCGTTGTCTGACTCTATTAGATCTTCTTAAAGCTGGAGAACCTGCTGGTGCTGGTGGTTGTTGATGAACATCATCATCTTCAGCATTACCTGGTTCATTTTCAATGGGAGCATCATGATCACTTTCTTCCGGTTGATCATTTTGTATATCTTCTCCATCCTGTCTTTGTACTGTCGTTGGAGGAATCAACTGTAAATCTGTTGAACTACCATCAGATCTTGAAGCATCCTTCTCAGCTTTCTCAATATCTTCAATGGTCTGATCTTCAACAAATATAGCATCACGGCTTCTGACAAGCCTCTTTGTAGCTGGATCATAAAATCTATAGCCAAATTGATCTTGGCCATAGCCAATAAACACACATTGTCATGTCTTAACATCAAGTTTAGACCTCTCATCCTTCGGGATATGCACGTAGGCTTTACAGCCAAACACTCGCAGATGGTCATAGGAGACATCTTTTCCTGACCATACCTTCTTTGGGACATCATACTGTAGAGGGACACATGGTGAAAAATTCAACACGTGAGCAGCTGCTAGCAATGCTTCACCCCAGAACATTTAAGGTAACTTTGCATGTGAGAGTAAACATCTTACTCTTTCCATCAAAGTCCTATTCATCCTCTCAGCTAAACCATTTAACTGCGGTGTCTTAGGAGGTGTTGTCTGATGTCGAATCCCATGCTCTTTGCAGTAGGCATTAAATGGTCCAATGTACTCTCCACCATTGTCTGTTCGTATGCACTTCAGCTTCCTGCCGGTTTGTCTTTCAACCATGGTTAGAAATTGTTTGAAAACGTCTAACACCTGATCTTTTGACTTCAGAGTGTATACCCATGTCTTTCGAGAATGATCATCAATGAAAGTCACAAAGTATCGAGCATTACCAAGTGACTTCGGCATTGGCCCACACAGATCTGAGTGTACCAGATCCAACACATTCTTCATTCTGGAAGGAGGGGAACTCATGAAAGACACTCTGTTTTGCTTTCCTGCCAGACAATCAGCACATTTCTTCAAATGGACCTGATCCAGTCCAGATAACGTCTTCTTTTTGGCAAGACGGGTTATGCTTTTCTCACTCATATGACCCAATCGTTTATGCCATAACTCCACTGTACTGTCATTCTCCACTGCATTCACAGCATCCTGGGAGAGCTTTGCCTGCATCATGTACAGTTTTGAGTTCTTTGTTCCTCTGGCCACCACCAGGGTTCCTTTGGTCAACTTCCACTGACCATTAAAGAAGGTGTTGCAGTAACCTTCATCATCCAGTCTGCCTGTTGAGATCAGATTCAGGCGTAAATCTGGAACATGCCTGACATCTTTTAGGACTAACCGTGTACCATTCTGGGTCTCCAGGAAAACATCTCCTTTTCCTGTAACTTGTGAAAGACCCTCATTTCCCATTCTCACAACGCCAAAATTCCCAGGTGTGTAAAATGAGAAGAATTCTCTTCGAGAAGTGACATGAATGGTAGCACCACTGTCAATCACCCAACTTGTCTCATGGGTTACAAGATTGACAATATCATCATCATGGACAATGTTGAACTCACCGGCAACATTTGCTTGCTCATCATCACTGTCGTTATCTTTCTTCGGTCCTTTGCCTTTCTTTTGGTCTTGTTTGAGTTTTCGGCAAAATCTCTGGATATGACCCTTTTTCTTGCAGTAATGGCATTCAATTTTTGCATATTTGTTTGACCTTCCTCTACTCTTATCTCTTGGCTTTGGCCCCCTGGTCTCACTTCTCCCCCTAGAATCTGCCACGAGGAGATCTGACTGTGATGAAGAGGATCCTTGCGATCTTCGTCTCATCTCTTCATTCAGTATTCCACTTTAGACGAATTCCACATTTACTACACCATTTGGTGCAGAATTTGTAAGTGAAATTCTCAAAGTCTCCCAAGACTCTGGTAATGAAGCCAGCATTATAAGAGCGAGTACCTCGTTGTCAAACTTTATGCCCATCGTGGATAACTGTTCCACGACTCCTTGCAAATCGTTCAGGTGATCAGCCATGGATGAACCTTCCCGATATTTTATCTGAAGCAATCTTGTCAGATAAAATAATTTGTTGTTGCCGGTTTTTGAAGCATACAGCTCCTCAAGCTTGTTCCACAGTGTCCGTGCATGAGTTTCTGCAGATATATGGTTGTAGACATTATCTTCAACAAATTGTCGGATGAAACCACATACTTGCTCATGCTCGAATGCCCAATCTTCTTCTGATCTGTCTTCCGGTTTGATTGTACCAAACACGGGCAAGTGCATCTTCGTCACATATAAGAGATCCTTTATCTTGCTTCTCCATATGTGGTAATTCGAGCCGTTCAGACTAATCATCTTGCTGGTCTTGGCCTCCATGATGCTAATAAATACCCAGTATCAAGCAAACATGGTGAATAATAATCTAACTTATTTTCTGATGTGGAGGGTCCGCTTTTCAGTGGCAACCACAGAGCATACGATAAGTAGATACAAACACCAGGCCTTGCTCTGATACCAGTTGTTGGGACTGCGCAGCGGGTGATAACTTCGGGAGCAAGATGATTAAAAAATGGCACCATAAAATTTACGTGGTTCACCCTTAATTTTAGGGTTACGTCCACGGGACAAACTCTGATATTTTCTTCCACTAAAAATAGTAGGCTTACAGAAAGAGAATCTTCTCTAGACAAAAATTCTAGAGGTATGAGATAAACCCAAAATAGTGGCACTCAAGTGTTTCCCAAACACCCCAAAATTTATCTCACTATTTTGTCACTCCCAAAAAATAAATCTCTCTCTCTCACAATTTTCTTTTGCTCTTTAGGAATTATGAGCAAGCTACCAGATGTACTGAAGGAGGAGAAAGCATGGCTATTTATAGGAGAAATAGCCGCGTTGCATCCTCCGCGTTGCTAGCTGTTTCTCTTCTGTTTTCCAATTTTGCTGCTATAATTGCAGCTATTTCAATTCTGTCAGCTGCTTTGTTGACTTAGGAGAAAAAGAAGACAGAAGAAAGATAAAGGAGAGAGAAAGAAAGAAAAGAAGAAAAGAAAGAGCCGATCACATGGGGGGGGGAAGAAAAGTCAACAATGTGATGGACATTTCCATATCATTTAATGTTGTGAGTCCTATTTAGTTTTTTTTTTATGACCTTGTAGAGTTGGAAACCGAGCACAATGCGACAATGTCTCATGATGCCAACTATCATAGTTGGCAAGGATTTTTAAAACCATAATTGTATGTGTTTCAAATTTTGTATAATAATTTTTGCACCATGCCTATTTTATGTTGTACATAAGAATTTTAACAAGAAATACAAAGTAGAATGATTTTTAGACATGTAATATTTTCATTTAAGTACTCAGAATAAAAATAAAAATAAAAGAGAAGGAATGGAAAGATAATATGACTATATAATATAGTTCCTTAAAGAGGACCGAAGTGATGCCTTGACTATAGTTTGTATTAAACCTTAACATACTAAATACTAATTATAATTCACAGCCATTAGGCCACTTGATTTTATTATTGTTATAGTTAATATATTGAACAAGCAAGTGAGAGAATTTTATCTAACAGAACAAATTATTAAGATAGGTAGTAAATTGACTTCATGTTCATAATTCATGCAATTTTGATGTCATTGGCAAAAGCTACTCTAGAGCCAGATGATATAATTCTTGGGGAAAGGTCCAAAAAAGTTATATAACTTTTTAAACTTTTCTCTTTCAATCTTATAATTACATGAGTTTCTGTTTCACTTCTATACATACAAAAATGTGAGCTCTATTAGTCCTATTGTTCGCGGACATGATGGAAAAGCTGATCTGGCACTTCACAGTTGTTTATTCCTACACATTAGATGCTTCATTTGACTAAAGTTCATGTGAAGCTATTGACAAGCAAAAAGGACTAAGAAAAGAAGAGAAAAAAACTGAACATAAAAGAGGTGTGTGGTACCAGGAATAAAGACAAAAATCAAATCTCCAATGATGAAATAAAGGCAAGTTCTTGTTTCGTTTATGCATTTGTGTTCAATGTGCAAGACTGGTTGGTTTGGGTGGTCAGAGAACTTGAATTGAAAGGAATATAAGTGTGACACTTTAGGATTTTTACCAAATATCGATGAATCGTCATAGGGTTTAACATTATTGTCAATCATTGTTAGAAAATGGTAGGACTTCATTGCAAAGGCATTGATTGAAGTGTGGGTTGTATGTGGTAAAGATATTCACATTATGGGTAAAACCAGAAGACAAACAAGGCATGTGAAGAGTCACATGGTTAGGCTTATTAGAAGCTAAGCAATAGAAAAGCTTCATGTTATTTTGGGTGTTGATCATATCTGATTGCATGAGTAGGTTTTGGTTTATAATGTCATATTGTTGTGTATTCGGTTGTGTGGTTTAACAGGTAGAATGGTGTGGACTTATGTGACATTTGTGTATGGTGATCAATAGAAGGGTGGTGATCATGCAGAGTATATTGGTGGCATCCAAAATGTGATGTCTAAGGACACTGACTTACTGTCATATATGGACTTGAAGAGTCAGGTTGAAATGTGGACACCAAAACCAGTGAAGAGGTTGTTTTTTAGGATACCTAAAAGGAGTTTAAATGATGGGTTAGTGGAGATATTATCTACTTTAGATGCAAGCATGATTCTGAATGAGAAGATGTTGTTATAGTATGGGATGATCTTTTTGTATGTTAAGCATGGTGATGTCCAACTTGATAATGAGGTGAGTGAGAAGGTTGATAATGTTGTGAGTGATCATAAGAATGAAGTTGACCCTATGTATGAAGTACATGTTTCAGATGACAGTAAGGAGGATTTAACAGAACCTAAAGTAGAGGAAGGCCCAGTTAACAAGAGGGAGAATGTAGTTGAAGAAGACAATGTTGTTAAGGAAAATGATGATAAACTCATTTCAAAGATTTTTTGTTATGCTAGTAATGAAGAAGATGAACCAATGTGGAGACACAATATTTAAGTGATGATGATGATGAACCACTGGTGATCAGGGATTTTGTGAGAAAGTTTAACATGAAATGATCTAACAAAAAAGTAAAGTTGACAATGCTATTTATAGGGGCTGGTTCACATAATGAAGAGAATGAAGAAGGGAAAAAGGGGTTCAGGGTATAAGGCAGTCAGTTATCCCCAGGTATGATTTGAATTGCATCTCCCCAACTTTTATCGTTTTAATGACCTTTGAGGATACAAAGCAATTCAACGATGCACTGGACAAACACTCTATTATGGAATAAAGGCCATTAAGGTTAATAAAAAATACTAGGAAGTATATTAAAGCAAAGTCTAAGGGGTCTGGCTATCCATGGTACATTTCATTGGCATTTAATGAGGACACAAGTTGGCATCATGTTGTGACATTCCAAGAAGAACATACCTACAACATTAATTTTAAGAATAAAATGGTGAGTTCAAAGTCACTGGCACCGTATTTCTTCTCGAAGGTTAAGGCAATGCCCAGTATTAAGTTGACAGCTTTAAAAAATCTCATGAGGGAGAGGATAGTGGCTGATGTGACATTGACAAAGTGTAGAAAGGCCAAATACAAGGTTTATAGGGAACTTTTAGGCCATTACAAAGAAAAGTATGGCTTGTTAGCTAAATATGCAGAGGATGTTAAATCTAGGAACCCTAAGTCAACATGTGAGATTAGATTAAATCCCCCAACAAATGGTTCAGATAAGCCATTGTTTAATAGCTTCTACGTGTGTTTTGATGCATTAAGGAAAGGATTTACGGTTTATTAGTTTGGTTGGTGCATTCTTGAAAGGGGTCTGTAAAATGTAAGTCTTAGTTGTGTAGGGAGGGATAAAAATAACCAAATGTATCTCATTGTCTGAGCAGTTGTTAGGATTGAAAACAAAAAAACATGGACTTGGCTTATGGGTAACCTTAAAAAAAAACTTTACATTAGTGATGGTTTTGGCTGAATAGTAATAAGTGACAAGCAAAAGATATGGCATCATATTAAGAATTTGGTTGTTATTATGAAAACATTAAAGTTACATGTGATATTAATGGTAACTTTTTTTTTCCACAGGGACTAGTGAGTGCTATTGTTGACTTTATGCCTAATGTTGAGCATAGAATGTATGTCTTCTACATTTATGTTATTTGGGGTTCCAGGTATAAAGGATCAAAGTTGGAGAAATTATTTTAAGAGTATGCTAGATCAACTAATGTTGTTAATTTTGAGGAACACATGAACCAGATTAAGGAAATCTCTCCTAAAAGGCATGACAACCTGTTTAAGAGTTAAGACAGACCTAAAACATTGGTGTAAAGCTTTCTTTAACTCCTTAGTTAAGTTTGATATTATGCATAACAACTTGTGTGAAGGGTTCAGTGGGTGAATACTTGAACTGAGAACAAAAGCTGCTCATGCCATGCTAAAAGATATTAGGGAAAAAATAATGGCGAGGCTAAAAAAACAAAGAGTATCTTGCCTTCGTTAGACAATAGAGGTAGGTTCAAATATCTTTAAGAAGCTTAAGAAGAATAAGAAAGAGGCAAGTTATAACACTGTGTTCAGAATGAAAACTTTGGGTATAAGATAATAAAGAAGGATGTAAAGTATGTTATTAATCTTGATACTAGGGAATGCATATATGGTGCCTATAGTGTTAGTGAAATATTTTGTAGGCATGCTGTCGTTACAATAACCTACAGAGAAGAACAACCAGTGGCATACATAAATGAATGCTATAATAGGGAAATGCTACTGAAATCAAATTAGTACATGATATCCTCACTACCTGGACAAAAATTCTAGGAAAAAAAAACTCAGAAGCCTAAACTTAGCCCTCTGGTAATGCAGCTTAAACCTAGCCATTTAGTAATGTAACCCTCGACTAGTAAACCAACAAAGAATAGGAGGAAGAGTGCTCTAAACATATTGAAAGGCAATAAGATGACAAAGGTAGAGGCATTAATTAAATGTGGTATATGCAAAAAAAAAAAAAAAAAGTCATAGCAAGCGAGGATGTCAATTTAACAAACAGGTATAACAAATATTTTTGACATTTTACTATGCTAAATGGTCTGGCAATTGACTTGTGGAAACTTAACTTGTTTTAGGGTGATAATGTGAATGAAAGTGGACCTGCAGTTATCAGTCATCATAGCACTGAGAATACAATAACTAAAGCACAAAATGTTAATATCACTTTTGTTGATATCTATTTTTTTCCAACAACTAACATATATGTTTTGTTCTACTTTACATTTCAAATAGGAAACGAGAAGCAACAAGTTGTTGGAAAGAGTACTCCTGGTATAATAGTTATGAATGTAAGCAATAACATTTTTATTTTCTGTATAATAGTTGTCTGACATTTTCCTACATTGAGTTTTATTTTGGTAGCCTAGTTCAAAAAGTGAATTAATTGTTGGTATAACACCAAGATCTATATCCAATACTATTTTTATTAACTAGCTAAAAGATCAACATTCAATGAAGAAATAAAAAATGATGGACAAGTTGCAACCCAAGAAGAAATCTGAAAGGGTAGCTCAGATCACATAGGGAAACACCAACAAGTAACATGTATCTATTTCTGCTCAGCATATTTTGTTCCAGGGGCAAAATTGGCACCTTGTGCAAGATGTTGTTTTTTTAGGCCATCTACATGGTCTTGTTTTGTACATGAAATAGATAAACATAATGCTCATTCTGTGTAACAAGCTAGTTGCTTATTTTGTACATAAAACAAATGAACATGGTGCTTATTTTATGTAACAAACTAGTTACTTATGATAGCTATTTACAATAGAACACTAGTTTGTGTAGCAAAATGTGAATTTAGGTGTCCAATGTGCACCAACTTTGTGTAGTATGTTTTCTGACGTTTATGCGCATCCCTCAGGAGTATTTACTCATCAACTCAAACCTTATTTCGTCATTTACAATTATGCCAATAAAGCATTTGGAATCGAAGTACAATATACATAAATAAAAAATGAGTTTTATTTAATTGAAGCAATCTCTCATTCAGCCATTTACTCGAGCACATTGTATGCATTGTTTCCAAAAAAGCTTTGAAAAACATTAACATTGGGAAATGTTACCTCAACTCAAACACCAACTAATAACTACTTTCTCACATCCCTACATACACCAGCATCACAACTAATATCACCACAAATACCTTGTATATCATCATTTTCTTCTTCATTCCAGCCAATAATATCTCTAATATGGCTACCTTTGCATTTACATCATTCACCTCCGCATTTGCTTGAACAGCCTTTACTTTTGCTTTTTTTGCTTCTGCTTCTGTTTTTTTGACATTTCATGCATAAGATTCCTTCAGCCTCAAGTATTCCAAAACTATCCTCATTATATATGGGGGTAGTGGGTCATTGATCCAGCTAAAGAATTTATAGTCCAGTTTTGTCAAGTACCTTGAACACCGGTGAAATCTCTAGCCAACATTCACTTCTGTCCACTTTGTAACCACCAAAGGTTTTAACTTTCATTTGTAAACTTCTTCACTACCATCGTTCCAACTGCTGTAATTTGACAAATTCACCATTATTCGTCTGCCCTAATGACGCACCCTTCCCAAATATTTTCCTTCACTTAAGCCTCCCCTAATTTACCTCTATTGCCTTCATTTTGCTGCATTTATGTTGAGGAAAATAGCCATTTTGGAGAAATGTGAGACTTTTGCCAACTAGCCTAAAAAACAACCCTATAAGCCACCTAATAAGCAAGAATAAATAGCTATAAAATGCCATATTAGCTTTCCTGTCATGCCCATCAACAATAGGATTATACGTGTTCAAAGAGGCTGGTCGGGACCAGACCGACCCGGGTTAAACTTGGCACGGGCACGGTCAAAGCCCAGCTTGGCACGGGCCCAAGATAGGCACACAATAGGCAAGGGCAGGGGTATAGGCCTAAGGAAGAGAGGAGCAGCCCTGGGACTGGCTCAACCCAATTCTTAAATGGGCTCGGCATGGAGCACTGAAATGGGCACGGCTTGGACTAGGACCGGCGGGCTTGAACCAATCCAGTTCCAACTTTAACAAAAGACCAAATTTTCAAATTTTGGAAAAATTGCATTTTAAGTCCCTCCAAACGGCCTACAGTAATTTTTTAGACCTGAATTTACGTTCCCCACCCCCTCCCCCAGGGGCTCCCCAACAACTATATTTTGAAATTTTTTGGGTAAAAAAAAAATGTTTTCTCCTATAAATAGGGAGGCCATTTCCACCATTTCTTCACACCAATATTAACAATCTCTTCATCTCTTCTAATACATTATCTTATTTTCTTCAAGCTCTCAACTTTATTTCCTTCATTTTTTCTTAATCATTCCTTAATTACTTTTAAATTTTTTCATCTTCTCAATTTATTCTCATACAAATAAAATCAAAAGGAAAAGAAAAGGCCTCAATCTCTTCATCCTACACCGATTTAAGGTTATTTTTTCATGTCGTTTCCCGACCGGCCACATGTGGAGCTCATATTCAACAAATCGATGATGATAAGCAATTTGATATAGCTCAATACGATTTGGGACTCGACGATTAACTTTCTAATGATGACGTTGAGGAGGTGGAAGCAGCGATAGTGAAGAATGCTGGTGGAGGAAATGGTTCCCAACTCACATTGACAAGCCATCAACCTAAAGTTGAAAGACAATATAAGACGTTAAGGCTCACTGCATGGGTTTGGGAACATTTTGATCAAGTTTTTGAAAAGGATGGCAACGACAACGACGCAAGGTATGCAAATTACAAACATTGCAAAATAAAACTCGCGCACAAAAAGAACTCCGACACGGGAACACTTAAACGGCACATGGAACATAAGCATCCGAGTCTCTGTTCGAAGGCAGCTGCTAACACCAGTGGTCAAACATAGCTTCGGAGTACTACCGGCAGATCAAGTATTTTTAAATTTAATCAACAAAATTATAGAAAAGACATGGTAAAATGGATGATGTTGATTGAAAAAGCATTTAGATAATATGAAGATAGGCACATGGAAAATTGGATTAAATGACAATTAAACCCTGCTTTTAAAAGAACACTTAGAAGTACTACTAGGAGGGTGACATTTAAAATTTATGAAGTCAGAAATTCAAACCTACAAGCATACTTCTCTGGTTTTGATCATTCTGCCTCATTTACTAGTGACATATGGACTTTACCACTAGGAAAAAATTATTATTGTATCATTGCACATTAGATTGATGATAATTGGATCGTTTAAAAGTCTATCATTGCATTTAAGTTGATAAAATTCGATCAAACTAGTTGGAACATATTCCAAGTTATTTTAGAAACTTTTAAAGAGCTGTTTTGTCATGACAAAGTTTTTAGCATAACATTTGATAATGCATCTGACAATGATGACACGGTTGAGATATTGTAAGAATCATTAGAACCTGTCCGGGATGCCGCATTTTTTCACATTAAATGTGTATGTCATATTTTAAACTTAGCTGTCCATAAGGGTCTTCAAGTTTTGAGCACTGAAATTACTCCTATTTAGTGGGCAATCCATTATTTCAAGTCAATGACCAAAGTTTTTAAAGAGTTTAAGGCATATTGTCTTGAAAATGGCCTCGAGTTCAGTTGGAAACGTTTTAAACTTGATCGTCCTACCCAATGGAACTTTGACTTACCAGATGTTGATGGATGCGATGTCATTTACTATACACATGACATATTTTATAAATATCAAAAAATAGAAAATGATTTTGAAACAAGTGATGTGGGATAAACTATCAAAACTAGTCGTTGTGCTATGATATTTTTATAATGCCACTGTTTTTTGTTCCGATGTATACTATCCCACAGCTCACAAGGTTTTAATGTATTTGGTTAATATTGCATGACTTTTCAACCAATACAAGAATGACAAGTTCTTAAAAGACACAATCAAGACCATGAAAGACAAAATCGATTTTATATTTCATTGATATATCCCTAATCTATTTACTTGCATCTGCATTAGACCCGACTGTCAGAATCACTGGCACACAATAGCTATTTGAGGGTTATTATAATTTTTTAAAAATATCACATATTTCTGTTTATGTTATAACTGCCACTATTGAGGAGCACTTGCAAAAGTTATTTAAGATTTATGCTAGCCAGCATAAGGATAATGTAAGGAACACTACTTCCTCTACCGTCAGGTGTTCATTATCATCGGCCTCATTAGCATTCAATCCAGCTGAACAACTCTTCAAATAGTCCTGGGCTGTAGCCTCCAGTGTTACTAAAGTGGACGCATACCTCAACTTAGTTTATGAGAATACTAAGACCGACATTCTAGAATTGTCAAAGAAGTTCTAGTCATTCCTATCTCAACCGTTCAATTTGAGTTAACTTTCAGTGCCTGAAAATATGTAATTTTAGACAAACGAGCAAGGTTATCATCGGATGCAATTGAGATTTGTACCTACAATTATGATTGGGGTCTTGCAGCATTACAAATATAAGACTAAGAGTTTTAACAATTAAAACCCCGATGAGGTTGATACTTAGATCTTAGGTTTGCTCATCATCTTCCTAGTTTGTTTTCGATCAAATTATGTTGTTCAGTACAGATCCTAGGTTTTCTTTTAAATTTAATTTTATGTAACGTTTTGCCATTGACTCATGTAAGAGCCGTTCCAACTTATGTAAGTGTCATTTGGCTTTAAAATTAATAAAATTTCACACCGCTGATTGTATTTCACTATTAAAACAAGTATTTTTAAAAAGTTAGTGTGAGAATCAAATTTTAAAAATATTAAAAAAAAATAAAAATAGATGCAAAAGGTGGGCCTAGGCTTGGCCTAGACCTAGGTAAGGCCCGGCACGGACCTGACACACATTTCCATAAGCCGTGCTTAGGCCTCTTAAACCTAGGACCAGGCCCAACCTAGCCGAGTCAGCCTAACGAACACTTGTAAATATGAATAACAGAGCTCATATTTTAGTACATATAGGACTGAAATATAAACTAGTATAATTATATGATTGAAAGAGAAAAGTTAAAAAATTTATAAGACCCTTTTTTTTTACCTTTCTTCTATAATTCTTCCACTCTTTGTTATAACTTTTGCTCCCGATTGCTATTTCTGCCCTCATTTTTACAATATTTTTACACTTTTCCGCTGTCCGCTTCCGCTCACGACACGCTGTGTGTTATTTATCTCTGAGCACCAGAAAGAAACTCGATTTTATGACTTCGTTGAAGAGATGAGGTTCTCAACACAAGAACCCATGGCGTCCACATTTTCGCCACCAGCAATTCAAGCACCATGGGCCCACCGCCTGCGCAATGCGCATCCCGCCGCGCTCAAACCAGAGGCTGCCAAACCTCCGGCGACGCCTTTCCCCAACCGGAGGCTGCTTCTGTTCTTCTTACCGGCCTCGACGGCGCTTACAGCGCTAGTGTTGCCATCTAAAGCGGCGGACATCCCGCTGTTCGGCCTCAGGAACAAGCTCCGGAGCGCGGAGGAAACCGCGGTGGAGATAGTGAAGGAAGGATTCGAGACGGCGGAGAGGGGACTGGAAACGGCGGAACGAGGGTTAGAGACAGTGGAAAGAGGGATCGAGTCGGCGGAGAAGGGGCTGGAATCGGCGGAGAAAGGGATCCAGTCGGCGGTGAGCTTTGATGCCTTGGCCCAGGCCGGAGCGGTGGCAGCGGCGGAGCTGATTGGGGTGGTGGTTGCTACTTCGGTTGTGAATGGGATTCTGGGGCCAGAAGCGCAAAAATCCTGAATCATATATTTGTTGACGAAGTTGCTTGTTCTGTTCTATTGTTTCTCAGTTTCAGTGTATAATTCAAATAATGAAGCTGCAAATTGTTCACGTCACCTGTTGAGAAAATTTGGCTCGTCTTTAATATTCTTAACCGGACCAAAACGACGAATGCGATTCTTGTGGACGGAAATGAGGAAAATTATCCAGGAAAGTCGATGGTGGCCTTCCATAACCAAGGACAGACTAGAAGGCATAACGACCTACATCAAACCTTAACCGAGATGATTGCTTTCCACTTCCTCCAGTGACCTGAACATGTTCTACCATTCAAGAGATGACATGTTGGCCCCGTTCGAAAACAACTTCTGTAACTAGCATGACAGTTTGATATAGGGTCTCTCCTATATTATGAAGAGAAAAAACAAAAACGAAAAAAGCCTCAAGCCAGTCAATCCATCTCTACTTCACTGTGGAAATATAAACAAACTATCTAGGGTTAACCATGAGGAATGGCCTTGTGGTTTTTTCTTTCAACAAGAACATTCCAGAAATGGTCAGTGATCAGGCTTCAGGCAAAGAGAAACAGCCTGTATGACATATTTGATACGGAATTTGTGAATTCCCAGTAATATTCACAAAATAATGCGAGGCCAAGCACCAACAAGAACAGCTTCAAGGTCAATGCTTTACATTACCCAACAAGCTGTTTGTGGAAGGTGAGCTCTGTTCACTTAACCAAGGATCTTGCACTGAAACAGGGGACCTGTCTTTTACCTCATCCAGTGCTTTCAAGATCTCTGTGTTCCTCGGTGGCACAACCAGCCTACGACTGCTTGCACCCGCCTTCTTCACGGACATACAACTAATAGAGCTCTCGCTTTCATCGTCATCTGACATGGAGGGAGAGGACACCACTGGAGAAGCCATATACATATTTGGAATCCAAGCACTAAGTCTAATTTGTTCCAGCTCTTCAGCCACTTCCATCATAGAAGGCCTCATGTCCCTGTGGAATGCAAGGCACCTAAATGCCAACTCAGCCACATTATGAATAGAGGACAAAGTCCAAGCATCCCTGTGTGGATCGAGGTGTGGGTCTATTATTTCATCAACACAGCCTCTGCCAATCCTATCAATTGCAAGGGCAGCCAAGTTAACCTCACTGTGGGGGCGTGAGAAATCAACCACTTTCAATGCAGTTATGATCTCTACAAGAACAACCCCAAAACTATAAACATCACTTTTATCAGAAAGATGGAAGTACTGATGGTATTGAGGATCAAGATAGCCAGGAGTGCCCTGTGGAGCTGTTGAGATGTGGGACGATTCAGCCATCCCAAGTCTGGAAAGACCAAAATCAGCAACCTTGGATTTGTACTTGTAGTCCAAGAGTATGTTGCTGGATTTTATATCTCGATGGAATATAGGTGGATTTACAGCAGAGTGAAGATAGGCAATGGCCTTAGCTGTTTCAGCAGCGATGGTCAGCCTTGTTGTCCATGGAAGTCCTTCACCCCTCTCTCTTTGAAGGTGCTGTGACAAAGTCCCGTTGGGCATAAATTCATAAACAAGGATCGGTTCACCCTCCTCTATGCAGCAACCTAAAAGGCGCACAAGATTTGGGTGACTAACAGAAGACAAGAGCTTGATCTCATTCATTACTTGGTCAATGCTATCTGTGTCTCTGTATCGGAACCTTTTAACTGCTACCCATTCATCATTGCTCAATTTTCCCGCATAAACTGTTCCATAGGCCCCAGTTCCCAGCCTCTGTTTGTCAGTAAAGCCACTAGTAGCTCTTTCAATTTCTTTGTATGTATAAAATGGGACACTTGAGTTTCCCGCTGCTGCATACAGAAGGCGTTTTGCACTGGTTTGGTTTCTTAAAGAATAAGACCTCCGTCTCAAGAAGAAACAAATAAGAGCAATCCCTGCCATCACTGAAGCACCAGCAATTATCCCTGAAATAGATTACGAAATTCATAAGATAAATAAATCAATTATCTGCAACAAAACCTTTCCTATGGTTATTTTTAAGAATATTCTCGACCAAATTGAATGTTGAGTGAGTTTTCGAGGATCCAGTTTAAAAAGAAAAATAACAAGAAGGCCAGGAGGAATTTGACCAATCACAACTTTCTAGACAAAGATTTGGAATGGGGATGATATCCAGATCCAAAAATGAGCAAAGCAGTAGCCAATAAAAGGTGTCCTTTGCCAACAGTTTTTGTAGTTAGCTTCATAATCCTTTAAATGTTTTTTTTTTTTTTTGGCCTAAACAGACAGCACTGAGACTAAACTTCTTGATGACCAAATTCAATAAGACTTTCAAGTTATAAAAATGACCATATTACATAAAAGATGACAATTTACAATGAATTTCAAAGGGTAAAGTTCTATTGTTTCCAAATTGTAAGGCCAGAAATTGATTCAGGGGAAAAAACACAGAATCATAGAATAATTAGTCAGCATATCGAAATTTTTAATCAGTAATACATGTCTCAGTTAAGCTGCAGAGCATAATATTGAAGCTGACATTTTGCAAGAGTAAAAATGTTGGACCCGATGAAAAATACTGGCTCTCCAAACCCCTCAGAAAAGTGGAAGTCCAGACTTGATATCAGATCATCGCATATTTGGAGCACTTACCCCCAACAAGGACACCAACCCTTGTAGTTCCTCCACAATCTCCAGCCATATACCTCGAAGGATTGCAGTCAGAAACTGATGGGAAAAGAAGTGAAGGAATAGTTTAGATACAAAATAAAAGTTTTCTTCCCCTTATTGTATTTCTTTGTAACTTGTATGTCTTGCTGATAAATATAGATATGAAGAAACCATTATTGCTTCGAAGAAAGTTCTATTAATCATCCAAATGTGTGCGTGTGAATTTGTGTCTGATTGTGAGTCTAGACATGGTTCTAATTTTAAAGTTCCAACTGTTTTCCCCCTACTCTTGACATCAATTTTTTGAGATCAACATTCTTCCTCGCTCATTTTCCAACACAGAACCCAACCAAACAAGAAATACTCAGCCCAAGAAGATCATGTCCACACCTCAATAAATCAAAGTAATTTGTTTTAGAATTTCAGCCACTGAATGCTGACGATCTGAACATTTAAGTTGAGATAGTCCACATTTTTACACCCAGACAATTAGTACAATACAATTTTTCAAAAAGAAATTTAAAGAAGAAGAAGATGATGAAGAAAAGCAGCTGGTCCGATCATGAGTCATGACTATGCAGATGCTTACGAAACTTGTAGGCTATTTGGCTAGGGTAACTTGAGGAAATCGTTTATGCTAACATCTAAACACAAGGGCTGCTATGAGGTTTGAATAGCCAATTCTCCATTTTTGCCTCCTCTTTATTACCAAGTAGCTGGAGTGGGCCTTTTTTCTTTCCTTTTTTGTTGAACTCACTCCTCTCGTCCTTTTTTCTGATTCATTGATAAAATCCTAACATAATCCCATTTGTTGAATGATGCTCCTTCTTAGCTGCAGTTTCATCTGATACCCAATTTTCCAAATTAGATTCAGGTACACATCTGCAACTGCCCATGGCTCTAATACAAATTAGTAAATAACTAATCCTACTAGGTTCTTGGACCCATCTAGAAAGCAGCATTTGGTCAAGTATCATACAACCTCCCCAATAGTCAATACCAAAAAAAAAAGAGAATCCCAGTCAAAATGAGGAAGCCACCAACCAGAACAGTAATCTAATAATATGTCATTATTTTGATTAAACAACAGATCAATCGATATATTCCCATTTCCCAAGCATTCATTTTCACACTCACAGCCAACCGATAGAATTCAAATGGAATAAAAAAAGCACCTAAGAACAATTGAAAAAGTTCGAAACATGTTAAAAAAAGAAGTAATCAGATAACAAAAAAATTGAGAAAAAGTAACACTGGAAATATAGCGTTCAGCGAGTTGACTTACCTCTCCGGCAGCCATCGCCGTAGGCGAACCCATCTCCCACAAACCCTTCCTTGCATTTGCACCGAAACCCCGACCCTCTGTTCATAGGAAGGCAGTCTGCATTTTTATCACATTGACATGCCCCTGTAACCCACCAATCCAACTTTACCCTTTCCAGTTCCAGCGAGACCCCAGCCACCGAGCCACTTTCCGAGTCAACGGCAATTGACGAGATCAATAAGCTACAACTCGTGTTGCTCACCTCCCCTTTACTGAGTAAACTCGCCCTCTCACCATCAGGGGGACTGTAACAGGTGATATTACGGTTCTTAAAATCGCAATTTTGCTGCCGAAATCTTCTACCAAACAAACTCGGCCTAATCTCGCAAGCACTCGCCACTGGATCTGAGCAATTCTGGAGCAGCAAGCTATTCGACCGAGACAAAGCGTAATTTGTCCCGAAGAAACCTGAGATTAAGCTGAACGGTCGATCGCATTTCGGCGGAAGCTCAACCAGCATACTAGTGGCAGTCACGTTGACCACCTGAAATCCGCCGAGACTCCACCCTTTTGTCCGCGAGCAGTTGAGTCGGATAGGGCACCCGGCTGAGAACCCAAACGGATACGGAACCACCGCCGACGAATTTGCCACCGCGCAGGAGCGGTCGCAACGCGCCGAGTTATTAGATTTTGCATCAGAAATGACAAATACTGAGACAACCGTAATCACTAGAGCTAACTTGGCCTGGCAAAATATCATTCTCGATCAACTCCGAACGGAAATCGTCAATCATCTGCCACTGACCGGAAAACCCCACAAAATAATTAACAGATAAATTGCGAAATGAAAGCCAGAACAGTAGAGTATACTAAGACGAGTTGACAAATAGCGAAGTAATTGAGCAGTTAAAACAGGTTAGCTGATGGCGTTGGGAAGCCATCTATCACAATAAATGCTAATGGAAAGAAGTCAAATCCGTGAAAATAACGAGCAATTGAATCGAGCATTAATAGAGATGAATTGGGTATTTGTTTCGTCGAGTATTTGAGAGAGAGAGCTTCTTCGGGCTTACCTCCGAGCTTCATCAATGGCCGCAACCGCAACTGTACGGTACAGTACTGACGAGCCCTTCACATACACAATACTACAATACGATCCCTAGAGCGTAAAAGAGAATGGAGGCGAACTAGTCAGCTCGTTTGAAATTTCAACAAATTAGCCTTCATCTGCACAAAAGAGTAAAAAGAGCCTCCATTTGCGAATTTAAGAGAAGAAAATCCGGGAAAGGGCAAAAAAAAAAGAGGTGAAAACGCGGGGAATTTTTTATTTCTCAAGGAATGCGAAGGAAAGGTTCTGTATAGACTTTCAACGCACGAAAATTACAAGCCAAATACGAATTTTCTCGTAAGCAGATGAATGGACGGAAATGCCCCTGAAAATTCAGGGAAGTGACCCGAGCTGGGCCCACAAAAATTGGAATACGATGGTACAGTCAGCACGCTAATTATAAAGAAGTTGACCGACCGAAAAAATTGAATTGAAACGATTTTAGAGGGATTTATTATTATTATTATTATTATTATTATTGTTTTGCGTGTGGACTGTGGAGGCGGACCAGTGGGTACAGTGAATATAAAGATCTTTGTGAGGGGAAAGTGGGCCTAAACCCCCTTTTACCCTTCAAACTTTGTTAACTCGAAGTTTTTACCCCTTGAACTATTACTCGGACCAACTCACCCTTTAAACTTTGCAACTCAGGATACTTTACCCCTCAATCATTAAAAAATGAGTCATGTGTGGACATGTGACTGTTTTGTGAGGAAAATGATGATGTTGCTTATTAGATGACTAAAAAAAAAAAAAAAACAGATAGAAGATAGACTCAAATGTGAATATGTCCCTCTAATAACAAATGTGTGAACAAATCAAAGTTGAAGTAAAGTAAAGGGAATGGATGAGTTTCTTTCTTCAAAAACCCTACCATCATCTTCCAAATTCCACCAGTTACCTTCTTCACCTTAAGATATCTACAACCAAGTAACCAGTCCTGCTTCATTGAGATACCTCAACTATAGAGTTGAGGTCATTGTTCCTCAACAACATGTTTCTTCAACTCGCTTGCTTGCTTATCAACTAATCCCTAATCTTTCTGAATACAAAAAAGAAAGGAAAAATTTAGGCACATGGTAGTACATTGAAAGGGTAAGTCCAATATGCACCATGCCCATTATGTTTATATATATTTGTATTCAAATCCCTACCCTTCATAGTGTAAAACAAGTGTGAACACATCAAATCTCGTGTCCCCTTAAAATTGAAGATATATACAAATTAGATACAAGTTATATACAAAAAAAATGAGGGATTTGTACACATAATATATGACATATGTACAAATGAGATCAAAGACATGTTTCCAGTAGTATGGACAAGTTAAACCTCCTATAAAAAAAATTAAGTGTGAAAACATGAAATCTCAAGTTCCGCCAAAGTTAGAGATACATACAAATCAAATGGTACATATATATATAAACTTGATATACAAAAAAAGTAAGAGATATGTACAAATAACATAAAATATATGTATAAATGATATATTGGCAGAGGTGGGAGATAAGTCGACTTGATCCGGGACCAACTAGGCCTAAGCCTAGGTACAGGATGACTAGGAACGGACCAGGCAAAAACAATCCAGTTCCGGGCCTGTTCTAGGTTGGCTTGTGGGCTTTCCAAGTTTTAAAAAAAAATCAATTAACTTTGTATTTAATATTTATTTTTAAGGAAAAATGCCACCTCTAATGTAATTTTTATTAAGTAAAAAAATCAAACAATACTTACAAATAATCAGAAATGGGTCTTATATTTTTAAATGGCAAAATGTTCCAAAAATTACAAAAAATAAAAATCTATGATTTGTGCTTAATACTGGAGTAAGATCAAATACAAACTATATGTAAGAAGAAAAAGAAAATTCAAGTCTCTTCATTAGATATTACTTCAGCATCAGAACTCTTTCGGTCTTGTATTCGGAGTGCTGTGAAGCCTCAGTCTCAATTGCACACATAAACTCCCACCTCCTTGGGCATCAATCTTGATTGTTTCTTCGATATCACTCATTTTTTTGCACTAAACACTACCTTAGATGCTACGATGAAAACTAGAATGACAAAAATTTCTCATGTGATTATCAATAAGATCGAAAACCTTGATCTTTTTTGTTTCCACCACTCCAATATATCAATGTCACTTGGCTTGAACGATGTGTTGAAATAGTCATCGATCTCAGCTAATCTCTGTGTCATCTATTTAGGATGCTTCATCATTTGGAGGGTCAAGTTGAATCTTGATGATATTGATCTCATAGGAGGCTCAGTTTGAGGAACTACAAATTTTACATTATCTGAATATTGCTTATAATATAACTTGTACAAAGAATGCAAGCACTTGGAGGTAGTAGTAAACATAGCCAAAATATTTATATGAGACATTTCTAAAAAAGTATGATACCTTCAAGCAATATGGTCGTGTCAGTAAATTTGACATATGGGTCAAACAAAGAAGTAACTAAAAAGATAGAATGAATGCTTTCGAAATACTAAAACCACTTAACTCGTATGACTTTGACAATTGGTTTAAAAAACTTATCATATTTAAACTGATGTAAAGCATATGTAATATTTATTAAATGAAACAAAACTTGATGAATGGTTGGGTAGTAAACACTGGAGAAAAATTCAATTGCCTTATAAAAAAACTTAAGCAGCTCATCAGTTTTATAGCATTTTTCCTATACGTCAGTCATAAAGAATTCACAACCCATCTTTAAGTTCATGAAATGCATCAACAAATTTTGCATATGGGTATGCATCTTAAAACATTAAATAAATGGAATTCCACTAGATTGAATAGTTCAATTTAAACCGTTTTTTGAGAAAATAGTTTTTTATTTTTAAAATAAAACTTTTTGAATTCATGAAACACGGCGAATCTTGATTTGAAAAATGTCAATGAATTTTGAATAGGCACAATTTCATTTTGGAGAACTTATAAACCCTTTTGCATACAAAATTTCAAAATGTGGCACATACATCTAACATAAAAGAGTGCACCTTTGAGAGGTGGTTTCAATACTTGCTCATAAAGCGAGCGACAACATTATTGTTTGAAGTATTATCAAATTAAATGCGCAGGACTTTGTTAGCACAATAATAATTACATAAAGTTTCTAAAATACAATTGTATATGTGATAGCCAGTATGATCAATTTCAATGACCTTAAATAATAAAATGCGTTTTTGCATGACCCAATCAGAATCAATTTAATGAACAGTAATGCCATAATATGATTGACCTATAGGTAATGTCTACATGTTAGAAGAAAATGTTACACAATGATCAATAGTAGAGAAATAGGCTTGCAAATTTGATTTTCCGGCTTCAAATAGTTTAAAGTTTTCCTTCCTAACTGTTTTCCTATAAACTTGTTTAAATGCAACATTTAATTATGATTTAATCCAAGATTCTAAGTGCACATATTTAGCTTGTGAAAAAGGTTTTTCAATAAGTATCATCCAATTTATCATTCATTCTCTATAAAATTGTTGGTTAAAAGGAAATATACCTGACCCATCGATTGTACTCCCAAGTTGTGTTTGTCCTCCAAATTAGTCGTAGTACTGGGAAGGACATTAGGATGTTGATTTTCAATGTGGCGCTACAGCGTTCCGGTGCTAAAATTTTTTTATGCACCAATTTTTTCCTATAATGCTTGCATTTGTTGTACCTCGACTCCCTTTCAAATACGAACTCATAAATGCTCTCAAACCCAAGCTATTAGTCATGAGGATTTACCTTGTCCTTGTACTTGGTTATCCTCTGCAACAGGTTGACAGCTTGTCGGCATTAGTTATATTGAAGGTTTCTCGGCTACCATCACATCCACATTTTCAACATCATTATTGGATAATTGATTGTCGAAACTTAAATCATAATTCGTTATATCGATTTAGTTATCATCATCGTGCAACTCCTTGATTAAGATGCCTTTTTTGCCGGCCGAGAACGACAACGAAACGAGCCTCAAAGGTTGGTGGTACAGGAAGATGAAGTTTCCACTAACTTGTTATTTCCTCTTAAAGTCATAAGTTACGAAAAAATAGTAATGATGAATAAAAAATAGGAGAAGATTAGGAAGAAATTAGGAAATTTTTTTGAAGAGATTAGCAAAAAAACTAAAGTGCTTGAGGGAATATAGTAGAGGAAGAAGAAAGATTAAATTTTGGTGTTAGGGTTTAGTGGAAATGACATTCCTATTTATAGGAGAATGCCAAAATTTGTTTAGACAAAAAACTTCTTAAAATATAGTTGTCAGGGGGTGAAAGTGAAAATTTGGGGTATTGTAGTAGAAAACCGTTGGAGGACAAATGTTGTAATTAACTTTTTTTTTTTTGAAAAATTGCAAAAATAGCCATTTCTAGCCGTTGTTCAATGTTAGGCCTAGATTGGTTATGGGTTCTGGGCTAGGCCATGTTGATTTGCATGGGAGTTTCCTCTTAGACTTAAATTTGGCCCATATTATAGCGGGTCTTAGCCGGGACGTGCCGAGTTGGTCTTTGACCCGTCCGATGTGGGTTTAACTCTGGGTTGATCTCGGTTTGGACCAAGTCGGATCGACCTAATTCCCACCTCTAAATATTGGATATATTATTAACATATTTAATGTACCGATTATGCAAACTATTAATGATATATTCAATTATATGTACAAGTTGTTTTGTATATATATAATTATATATTTATACAATTGTCTTTATGTATTGTACATGTTTAGTATTAAAATTGTAGTTCTATTATTTTGATATACATATAACTTTCCTATTGTGGAGTATTATTTTAGTGTGTGCACATATGCATACCTAAAAACTATTAGGGACTCATTTGAAAAAAAATAAAAATACGATGGATAAAAAAGGGTTTGACCACAAATCATCTTTGTTCTTCTTCCCCACCGCTGCCATGCCCAGCCCGCCTACTCCTCGTCGATGAATATCATTGGAAGTGGCGCGCTCTTGTGTCTGTTGATCTTGCTCATCGATCGGATGACTCGAAATACACGGATAATGGATCTCACTTGTCGCAGTCTACCCTGCCGGTTTGTTCCGTCTTTAGTGCTGCCCCATCCATCTTCATTGCCAACTCGTCGATCGCCTCCTCCGACGAATCGGCCGTCTTTTTCTTCAATCCGCCGTTGCTTTTGTCTCCCATCTTCTTCCCTTGCTTTTTTTATTCTTCTAGCCAAACCTGTCACGGTGTCACCAGACAATGCATTGAATGAGGGAGATCAGACATGACTGAGATTTTTTTATTTTTAATGAGGGTAAAAAAAAAATTATAAGGTTAAAGCATAAATAAGGTAAGACATATATTATAGCATCTTCAATAATTTTTTTATTTTGTAATTTTTTTTTTATTTTGGTGAATATTGAGTATATTTTAGAGAATGAGGTGAAAAAAAAAAGTCAATTCTCTATATTTGTAAAAGTTTTAAAATTTATTATTCTTTCTTTTCTCTTCTCCCAATTTACTTTTCGGCTCTTTTTTCAATTTATTTTTTGATTTTTCTTACTTATCCTCAATATTATTGCTTTAAATATAGAATATTTAATTATTTTAATAACAAAACTAGCCATTAATTTGTATTTATTTTAAATATAAATTATTTAATTGTTATATAATAAATATAAAATTTTATAAAATAAAAAAATTGTTAGAATTAGAATAAAAAAATTATAAAAATTTTAATTTTTAATTTTCTATTTTATAAAAATTATAGAAAAACTGTTAGAGATATTTTAAGACATTTCCACATTCAAATGAAGTTAAAAGTTGTGCAGTAACTTTTGAATCTATGTTAAGAAGGTTGATTAGTCAAGTCCTTCTAATGCATTTCCTCTTTTACCAGATGCTTTGTTTTTTTTTTTTTTCAATAAAGAATTGCTAGTCAAAGTCATTATTACACGTTAGGAAAGATAATTGATGGAGCCAAGGTGGATATTTGAGCTTGAAGGTACTTTGATCGAGGTGAGCTGGATGGGGCTGATCCATTTCGAGGTCACTGGGTGGGCCTATGTGGGCGATGGGCTTGACACCTGCAAGGATTTTTTTTTTAACCTAAATCAGTAACTAGGTTGTTATCAAGTAAAGCAAGAAAGGTGAATGTTATGTCAAAAAGTATCAATGTTGTAGGGGATATTTATAAAGTTTGGTCGAAGTTGGTTCCTTGTTTCTATCTATGAGATTTTCATTAATCTTCTGTCAGACTGCTGAGTTAGCACCGAATCTCAATTTATGAAAAAAAATAATTAATAATTTAAATGGTATATTAATTATAAAAAAAATGACATAGTTTGAATTGATTGTAAGACAATAATTAAATAATTTAAATTAAAATTTTAAAATTTGATGTGTTACAGTTAAATCAAAGTTAATAAATTTTACAATGTTAAGGACAATATTAAACAGACTTTAAAAGTTTGAGACCAATATAAAAGGTGTGGGTCAATTTACAGTGATAATTATGGGTTTATGATGAATAGTGTATTTACCCCCATAATTTAGAAATGTTTATGTAATTTACCGTCTTTATTGGAAAAAAAAACCTCACAACTAATTAATTTCGCCCGTTAAACTACATTAGAAGAAAAAAATAAAAGAAAGGAAAGGAGAAGAAAAACCTCTCCCAAGACTATACGCTATTTGTGCTGTGATTTCTTTGACGTGTGAAGGAGGTCGAGCGTCATGATTCCAATTTCTCTTACTTCCCGTTTGGTGTGGTTATAGTTAGAGACGACGTTGATTATGAGCTTAAAAATTAATTGATGCATTTTTTAATTTTATTTATGAAAATTATTTTCCATTAAGTGTATACCATGGATATCTGTCAATACGAAAACAATATTGAACTTCTCATAAATAATATACTCAAGTTATATAGTTTATAGTGTCTCTAAAATACCGTATTACACATAAAATAGTAAAAAATATATTAGTATACTTGGTATTTAAATATATACAAATTGATAGAAAAAATTTTAAAAAATAATGGACATAAACCTCATATAACGGCTAGACTAACAAACTAACTAATAAATATTAACACTATACCAACTATAATAAAATAGATCGGTCGATCTTATTGAGTAGAATTTTCTGTTGTTATCTCTTCAATTTGTAATCCCTTTATTTCATCTAATATAGAAAAAAAAAACTGAATCTGATAAAAGTAAAAAAAAAACTATGCCACTAAAATTAATTATTTGAGAAAATAGTATATATATTAAGGAGAGATGGTGAAATCCAATTAGAAAGCCAGTCCAATTCCGCCACTTAGACAAAGGAAATAGGGGCTTTAAGAAAAAGTGAGGAGAACTGTGGGCTGTGCACTTTTTTAATTTCGTTTGTTAACTAATTTGTTTCCCAGCTTTTTCTTCGTTCACATGTATATGCGATCTATCAAATTCTAACTATTGAATGGGAACTAAAATCATGTAATATTTGTTGTGTCAGGTAGCAAAGGACCGCGACCGCCGCCGCATAACCAATCACAACATTTTAATAAATCTGTAACTGAAGAATGGAATATAGCTTAATATTTACAATGCCTGAAATATCAGTATCAGAGTTCTGAAAGAAATTATTTTAATAATAATTTTTAATTTTTTAACTTTAATGATTTTTTTATTAATTCAAAATTATGTTATTAGTCATAAAATTGTCAAAAAAAGTGGCATGATCGGGTCCAAGTTCCAAATTAACGTTACCTGAATAAGAAGAAAGAGGAAATTGGCAGGAACAAATATCCATGCAGGTGCGGCCCAAAAGATTGACTTTCACAAAGGTGGGCGCAATCTTAACGTCACTTCCCCTATTCTAATCCAAGATGCATTCGATTTCTGGCGAAACTCCCATAATTAATTAATGAATGTTGTGAAATAAGATAAACAAAAAATAAGAAAATAAAAATAAAATAAACCGTTTGTTATATTCACCGCAATTCTGTTATTTAACGTAATCTTCATGAGAGGACTTTTCAATCAAGTATTTGTTTCTTTTCTTTTCTTTTGTTTTTTGTTTTTGTAATCAGCACACGTTATCTTTAAATTAAGACTCATATTTTAGATTCATTCTAAAACTATAAAATATTACATTATTTATCATTTAACTACCATTTATCCTTTAATTATGAAAATATTACATCAATCACCATTTATCCTTTAATTATGAAAATATTATACCAATCATCTTACCGTTAATTGCAACGGTTAAAATTAATAAAAAAAATGAAAAAAAACTAGTTTTAACCCTAAAAAACTTTTAATTTGTCATAAAAGCTTTTAAATTTTTATATCTTACAATAAAACTATTGTCCTGTAATGACTTTCACCTCCGCTCCTCCACTTCTCATGACCTTCACCTCTGCTATGGCCAACGCTGATCTGCTACTGTCACATCCCTATCTCGCCACTGACGTCCACGTCGTAGCCACCACTAATACTTAACTAAGGGACAAACAGGAACAAAAGGCTGTGACCCTTGATGCAATAACACGACCTTTTTCCTCATTGGTTGTCGTCGATCATCATTGTCTTCTGTCGCCATCTCATCGCTATAGAATTAAATATCGTGGTATACCGCTTACCGCGGGTAAGCAGTATGCGGTACAAATGTTTTCACATTTTATCATTTTTTCACTTGAAATACACGATATACTATGGTATTTCACGATATTTCACATGCCAGTAACTTTTTATGTACATTTTAGTGTCTTAATCTATTTTCGTGAATAGGTGTATTACCGCTTGGTTTACTCTAAAACGGGAATTAGACAATGTAATCCTCTATTACTATATTTATTTATGTAGTGTGGTGAAACCTTCTTAAGTTATTTGTTAACTTAGCAAGATGCAAGTATTATTTAAGGGCTAAAAGCAAGCATTTTAGGCCTTAGCCTCAACCACTTTTTTCGCAAATGGTTGCTTTATATTTTTCTGTATGTAAGTCCAATCAACCCATGATTTTAAAGATGTGCTGAATCTTTACTAGAAAGTAGCTGTATAAGAGATTAATTTTTAGAAATCAGAGTGGTCCTCTAAGCAAGAATATTCTAAAAAGAAAAAATCATGGTATACCACAAATACCGTGAGGTACATACCGCAATATTCAATTTTTTGCGGACATGTGTGAGATTTTTTTTTATCATTTTAAATCAAAATATCATACATAATTATATAAAATAGTAAAATATAATTAATACACATATTTTAACATAAATATTTACTTTTATTTTTTTGTTTACTTTTACTTTTGCTTTTGCTTTTTTTTTTTTTGGGTATTAGAAAATGTATTGTTGTTATTAAAATGTTGTTTCTTTTTTTTTTTTTCCTCTTGTATCAATAAATTAGTTCTTTTCACTAAGTAATATTTACTTTGCTCTATATATAATATTTTTTTATTTTGTTGTATAACAAATATCCTTTATCATATATATTTTATTTATATTTGAAAAATTATGATGAGAAAAACTAGAATACATATAAAGATGTGCAAAAAAATTTATTTAATTTCTTTCATCTTAAAATAATATTCTAACATTTTTTTTTTTGTAAAAAATTAATGATATGCAGTACGATATACTTTAAAAATATGAGATGTAGTATACCTAGTAGTAACGATATTTAACACTTTGCTCGTCATACTCTCCCATCGATTAAGCGTCCTCTTCTATAGTGCATTCCCATCACACTCCTATATTACCCATCGTTGTCCTTTATTATTATTTTCCTTCGATCCCACCTAGACATCTCCCTTCAATCGCGCTCCAACATCTTCGTTTCTCTTCAATCGCACACTGTAAAAGGAAGACGATAATTTACAATCGCGCTCCACCGAATGAAGATAATCGTGTACTGTCAGGTGAAGATGACCATCAACAATCTGGTAGGAAAAGAGGGAAGGTGGGCTCACAAATAGGGAGGTTGGCTTCAAATTAACGACAGAGAACATGAGAATCGAATGCGTGAAGCAAAGGGTGGCGACAGTCATTGAGAAAGGAAGACAGTTAGAAAAAGGTAGTTTTATTTTAAGATGTAAAAGTATTAAGGTTTTAATGACAAATAGAAGGTTTTCCGGGGTTAAAACTAGTTTTTACCTTTTTTTTCGTCCATTTTAACAGTTTTAGTTAATGGCAAGATTACTGGTGTAATATTTTCATAATTAAAGAATAAATAGTGTAACATTTTGTAGTTTCTGGATGAATTTGAAATATAGGTTTTAATTCAGGGACAACAGGTGCTCTTTACCTTTTTTTTTGTTGAAATAATTTGTTTCTTAATCTAATAATCGAGTCATTTGCTCTTTGTCACGGGGTTTTCTGAAACGTGAACGTGTAAAGATTGAGGTGTCACTTATTTGTGAAAAACGTAACTTAGATTGGTAAAATTGGGTTTTAAGATGTCGATAATAATAAAATATTTTCTCAAATACTAATAAGATATTGAGACTTCTATTTTTAACTATATATTAGAAATAATATATAGGGAGAATATTGAAAATTTTGAATAGATATAAGATCAATAGTAATGTTGTCCAAGTTAATATAATAAAGGAATTACTTTGTAAGTTGTAACCGGAATCAACCAAATTAAAGGCCTTGCGACGACTCCGTGGTTTGTTTCGTTTTTTATCGTGTTTCAATTTCTCCAGGGTTTTGGCCGCTAGCTCTTCTGGCGTCAAATTTTCAACATCTGTTTTGTAATTCTTGCAGGTTGGAGGGGACAAGTTCCTGTGGAAATTGATTCAACTCCTTCTTTTTCTCACCTGCACTGTTGCACAACGTCAAATCAATTGAAAAATCACTTATTTTCCTCCACCGTGTTAATCTCTCAAGCGCAACTCGACTAAATGATCTATTTAATTTTTTATGTTTAAGGATCTTTCATGAACTGTTGCCTAGGGTCGGATTCAACTCTATGTATTGTAACCTGTAAATTATAGATAAATTTTTTGGTGTATTGCATGGTGTACTGTTACTGATTTTATAATATATTTTATAAATATATATAATATATTATATAAGATATTAAATATAGTTTTTTACACATTTTTATATGTATTTTAGTTATGTTATCATAATTTTTTAATATAAAAATATAAATAAAAGCTAATATTTTTATACAAAAACATTAAAATAGAATATATAAAACAAAATAATATTATTTTTCTCATAATTTTCAAATCCCAATCATATTAACATCCTTTACCAATTAAGTTTTAATTTTAATTTTTTTCCTAAACTCATTCCACAAAGAATTGCTCATTGTGCGGTATATAGCGGTAAATTAAATAAAAATACACATAAAACAGTATTAGTATGCTAAATATAACACAATATTCTGTGGTTTATAGTGTAAGAATTTGACAAACGACAAAAACTTGTATATTGCATATAACATACATCAGGGGCGGACCTATGTAGGGGTAGGGGGTGCCGCTGTCCCCCCGAAAATTTTGAAAAAATTTAAATATAGGTACTTAATTGGTTAATTTAAGAGAAATTATGGACTGAAAATACTTGTTTGCCCCCAGAATTAATGAAAGAATATGAAGATGGGGGGCAGTGAGGTAGGCGCTAAAGAAAATAGAGACCAAATGAGTAATTATTCCCTCTAGTCTTAAACAGATATTCTAACATAACCTAAATGCATTATTAGTCCTCCAAATTTTATAAATTGTACGAGTTGCACCCTAATCTTTGAATTGTACGAATTAATCCCAATCTCTAGCTTTGCCTCGTTGCGATGCTGTTCCTCTCATATGGGTTTAGTCGACTCTCCTCCAGGCTGGCCCTCCCGAACCAAAAATTTTGGTTCCTCCACTAACATAGACATATACACGATAAACCATGAAAAATATCACAATACCGCATGAAATTAAAGGTATTTGATATATCTCAAACTTGTCATTCTTTCTGACCCTTAACCTCATTAAGATCTTAAACCAGAGCGTGAGATGCAAAGGCTCAAATTGACTCTAGAATATTCTAATACATCAGGGACGAGGGGGAGGTAGGATTTTAGGTTGGGAGGAAGCAGGATTTAGGAATTTTTAATATAAACTTTATATAAAAAATAAATTTGTTCAAATTATAGAATAAAATATATTAAAATTATAATCCTTTATGACTAAAAATATTAAAACTTATTAATTTTAATTTATATAGTTATGCAACAATTTTAGCATGAAATTCACTAAAATAAACACTAATAAAATATAAAAATGAAGAAATAAAAAATTAGAAAAAGTAATTCACGAGATTTGGGTGGTGGGCAGTATGGATAATAAAAAAGTTACAGTTGAAAAAATTCTGTTGGTGGCAGTTAGACTTTTTTTTGTTGAGTGCAGCAATGAAGATTCTATACTATTTAGACAAACAAAAAAATTATCATCAAACTCACTAGATAAAATTGATAAACATACAATTGAAAAAATTACAAAAAACCAACAATTGCCTCCTGATGCTTCGCGTTTCTTTGTTACTGCAAGCTCATTTTCCTTGTTGGTTTGTGTGATTTCTCATCGATTTCTTATACCTCATAAATAAAAACCAATTATATAATTTTTATATATGGCCAATATGACAATTTATATTTTCTCACATCCTAAACCAATTTCAATTTAGTAATAGGAAAATAAAAAAGCTAATTAGATTTTCAGCTGTAAGTAAAAATTTAAATTTTTGTAAGAAAAAGTTAAAGTCAGTATTTTTTTACTTATATATATACATATATATGTATATTACTGTTTACTTTTTTATAAATAATTTATAAAATATATAACATATATATATATAATTAAGAAAAATATTAGGTGGCGAAACATACTTAGTCCCCTTAGTTCCAAGCCTGTCAGCGACATAACTGACTAATATATTGGAGCTGAAAAGGAGACCAAGTTAATAAAAAACTTCACAGTAACCTGCCAACTTTGTCTTCGTGTGAAAACTGAAATGTCCCGTGCAATTTCTAACTGCCTGCATGTTTTGGCTAGTACAGCTAGCTAGGGCATGTCCTCATCTTGACTTGACGCTTGCCCTACACGGTCTTCCTAATCCATTTTTATTTTTATTTTTATTTTTTCTGTTGAAATAAAAAACAGGCAATCCCGTACTTGGAAGGAAGTAACGCAAAATTTCTATAATCATACGTTGTGATCAGACATCAGAGTCAATAAATATAAGTTAAGAATTTGAATTATTTTCACTTGTCTGGACCCCTCCTACTCCTACTAGTGTCGTGCCCACTCGGACGTATACTAGAGATCTAACTATTCCCAGATATTTTCATCTGCTCAGGACGAAATTATTCACTGTTTGGCATTTTGAACCTAATATCTCTTGAGAACCTGAAGTGGACAAACAATGAGCCAACTAACTTGGATTACAATAAAATGGTCAGCTCAAAGCTCTAACAATTTTTGCTGCATGAAATCATTAAGCCTAAGTCATTTATAAACAAATTAACAAGCTGTTGAAGGATAAATTTGTAAGTTCAAGCTAGAACATTTCAGGTATAATGCTCTGTTTGATAAACTATTGGATCTACATTTGAATGAGTTATTCACTATATATATGAGTCTTAACCTCAAAAATAATTCTACACTATCCAACTCGCCATTTAAGAATTCTCTCTCAATTGAATATTTGAACTCGAAATCTATGAAAAACACAATCATTAATAATTTATTACAAATATATAAATATAAAAAATAAATCATTTTAAATTAAATCGAAAGTTAAAACTTATAATCTTGAGTCGAACGACTGATTTATCATGGAAGAGGGTCTGTCAAATTATTTTATTAACCCAATTGCGCGCTGCACGCAAAGTTTGTCGTAAGCCCAGTGCCTCCTTCCATCTAAATTGGGCCCTGGCCCAACCCGGGTCAGTCTTTCTGTTATACTATTAGTTATGCGATCGTCTTCTACGCACCTTAAACCCTAAGCCTCCAAATCCACTGGAAAAGGGAAAAATGTCGGAAAGGAATGATCACGACTCCGATTCAGATGCGCCTGAAGAGTTGACGGCGGAGCAGGTGTTTTTTTAATATTTTTTTATTCTTTTTTAACGCTGGAAATTCGCATGTTTGAGTGATTGTTTATCGTTTTTCTTTCGTATTATAGGGGAAGCTGAAAGAGGAGGAGATAAGAAAACTTCTGAATGATAATAGTGCCTGGTATCATCCTACCTCTAACTTAGCTTTCCTTTGGTTAATGAATTTTGGTTTTTTTCTCTTAAGCTTCAAGTGTTTACTGAGAAGAATCTAGGAAAAAATTCGAGTGCCGCGGAATTTATGTCATTTCGCCTTTCTTACTGGATTTGAGTGGGGAACCCTAACTTTACGTTCTGGGATGAAGTTTTAGCAGTCAAACTATGAATTTCATCATCAAGATAATATTTTCCTTGCATCAAGTTTCTGACTCGTACGCCAATCAAAATGACTTTGCTTGGAGCTTTTTCAAAATCAAAATGCAGACAGAACTGCTCCTTCCTTTTTTTCCCCTTTTCTTTGCAACAATCAGCTATTTGTGTTGATGGATTGTGCTTGTGCTGCACTTGAACGTACTGCCCGGTTAACTTTTCGACCTGATTGAGGGTAACATGGGAGAGCTGTTTTCTGTTCGCCAAGATACAAAAAGATGTTTCCATCAGCTTACACTGAATTATTGTTGATTTGCTTTTTCCAAGCAACAGGCTTTTATGTGTAGGTATACGTTTAAGATTATAATCAATTGTGTGAAATTTGAAATGCTGCACTATCCATTATCGTTTTCTCTAACCTTATCCAGAATCCCAAGATGCTGCCATATTGAAGGATATTAACCAGAGTCTTTGATGATCCCATTCCCTCCCCTCATCCATCGCTCCAGAGTTCTTAAGTGAGGATACATATGCATTTGTACATTCTTATTTCAAGTCAAATGGCAAGTCATGGGAAGATCTAGATAATTTTTTCTTTATTTGTTGCTTTGCTGTCACAATTAAGCTCTTGTTTAGACTCGATATCTCCTTTCGACTCTCACCTTCAACTTAACTGCACTGACATGTTTTGTTTTCTGCTGTTTAATTACTGTGTTTTATGGTTGACCTATGTGTTATTTACAAATGCTGCTTCTGCAAATGGGTTCATATTCTTGCAATCCAATGTCCCTCTATGTAGGGCTGCTCGTGAGAGGAAAAATCGTCGCCGGCTGTGGGCCCAAAGGAAAACACCGAAGCCACCTTCTAAGGCTGAGAAAATCCAAGATGCAATTGAAAATAAAAATATCCAAGATGTAGATGAAACTGAAAGGCTTGAAGAATCTCAAGGTCATTCAGGAATGCTTGCGAGCAACATCGTTGAAATGCTTGCAGCTCGTGAGAAGTATGAACCTATCCGTTCTTGTCTACCATGCTAATATCTTTTTTCTTGCATCTCTGTTTGAGCAAATATATATTTAAATAGTTTGGATTCTTAGAAAACTATTAAGGGCTTGATAATGTTCTCTCTGCAGGCAAGTTTTCATGTCAGATTCTGAGGAAGAGGAGGCAGTCATACAGGCGCAGCCCACTTCGAAAAGGAAAAAGCAGAAGAGTTCAGGGTAAGAGAAAAAATTGATAAATGGATTGCAGTAAATTTCCCTAAAAAGCAGCTTATAAGCTAGTATATTATTGTTTCCAGGTCAGGACCTGTTATTTTGAAGGAGATTCCACCTCCTCCATGCTCACAGGCATCCTTGGAGTTCTTGAAGAAAAAGAAAATGCAAGTATCAAGGTCAACTGCAGTTTTGAACAACTCTAAACAAGCACTTCGCCTGCTTCATGGTTCTGGATTGTTAAGTTAGAGCTAGTCAGGTCAGATGTGCAATCTTGCTGCCGGTACAACACTGATATTCTGTTTAGCAGGTTTGATGTATGAGAACACTGATTTCAGTGTTCAATTAGTGAACAGATTCTTAAGAAAAGGCGTAGCACTGGGAGCAGGCCATTATGTAGCCATTAAAACGAAATGCTACCACACAACACAAAGTGTTGTTAGCATCAACTCATCATAACAAGTCTTCATAACCTCTGCATCAGGTGAAACATCTCAGTAAATTTGGAAGCCTTTCTGCTAAGGGCGCCTTTATCTGCTGATGGTAAAAGTTGCTCATTGATAGAGAGGTCGGCCGTAAGTTGGCTGGTCATGTGTTTGATTTGCTTGAAGCGATTTGGTTCATTTCGAGCTACACATTAGCATGTCAGAGTAAAAAGGGTTGAATTGTTTCTCTTGCATTATGGGACATGGGTGGCTTGTTACGGAATTGATACTATTTTTTAGAAATGATTTATAAGTCATATTTTTCTTTAAACGACAAAAAACACTAAGTGATTATTTTTGTAATGGCTTGTATATATAATGCCAAAAATTCAAGAGGGTACGTTTGTCGTGGTTATTGAAGAAGACGAATCAGATAGTTCTGTTTCTCAATATTCCTGGCTTACTCCCATCCCATGAACAAAAGATTGAATAGATTGCGTCATAATGTTAAATCTCGTACTAGATAGCGGATTGTTTTTTTTTTTCAACGGTTCGACATAATGCTAGTACTGTATCATATCGACTTTGACGTACCGATTATATATATATGAATATTAATTGCACAAATTAATTATTTCTAGTGTTAGAATGAATTCGCCTTGTTTTTTTGTTGTTGCCTGGTTTCCCGTTCTTGTGTGCTGGTGGATAGATTGCTTTGTTTTTAAGTCTCTGGTTTTGTTCCCTTGTATTGTTGGACTTGGTTCATTCTTCCGGTATTAATATATATAGGGATGTCAATAGGTTGGATTTTCGTTGGATGAAGATATTTTCACATCTTATCCGTAACTTTGAACGCTTTATCAGGATTCTACTAATTATCCATTGGGTGGACAATTTTTATATCTATATCTTACCCATTTTTAAACGAATTGAGTCGGGTAAAACTCATTTACCCATTACACATTCACAACCTCAATTTTATTAAGTTATATCATATTTAATCTTATATTTGTTATTGTTAAAAACATTCATTATACTTTATTTATTAAAGAACTCATACTTGTTTTTAATTTCATATAATTTATCTATTATACTTTTATTTTCATCATATAACTAATACTAATATGTTAGACATACGTGCACACACATATATATGCGTTAAATGTGGGGCAGGTAAACCCTAAACCCACATCCAATCCAAACCTGTTGGCGGGTGAAAAAAAAAAAAACCACATCTGACTCAAAATCAACCAATTGCTAAAAAGATCTGACCTATCGAATTGGATGCACCCGGATACTCGTCGGATTGGACATTCATTGATATTATATATATTGTCTATTTAAAAAAAAAAAAACCTAGCTCCATGGGTCCATGTATTAAAACCTTTATACATTTGAGTCATTGTATATTTATTCCCGTCTTCTTAGCGATTGATCATCTCCCACACCACTAAAAATGATAATTAATTTATTTACTCATTTGTGCAATTAATACTTTTACATTTTTTATTTCTAGATCGTAGCATGTCCAGGTATTTCATACTTCTTGGCCCGAAGGAATTTGTTGAAGTGTTTTAGGGGTTATTTACAAATAGAATTGCATCGATTAAGTTCTTGCACTCGTGTCAAGTTCTTCTAATTGGTATTAAATTTTCATCCCATCGGAAGAAATCAGAAAGCATATGGTTATCTTAGTTGATTATTTGTTTTTTCTTCCAAAATTATTCGCTATTAGTGGTTTGTTCTTATAAAGTTTGTGCGAAATTATGTTGTTACATAGAGAAAATTTTTTAAGTGCAACGAGTTGTGTGGTCATAAAGTTTGCGGCAAATTATGATGTCCATGTGCATGCTAGTACCCTAGGATTCACAGCTTTATACTGGTGGAAGATTATAATATGGTCAACTCATATAGTTAATGCCCTTCATTTTTTTTTTCTTTTTGTGGTTCTATGTATGGTTCTCGGTATCATTTGGGTTTCTATGGCTAATACTCTGTATACAAATGTTTTCTTATGGGTTTTAATCATAATAGTATCTACAGCGATCAAAAGAAAAATGAAAATAGTACTTACCTTTTCTAACAAAAGAGAAAAAAAAAAAATCTGAGTTCATATAATTAGCCTCACTCTTTCCTACCATTTTCATTAACTATACATTCTCTTATTTTGTGCATGTAGTCTTTAAGCATATGCAAATATGGTGTTTATTTCAAATTATTTGAAAAACGTATAATCGATGGCCAATAGACTGAAAATTTTATGATTAAAATTGAAAAAATTATGCAAATTAAAAATTAATTATTTCTAATTTAACAAATTGTTGACGTCCCCGTTAAAAGTCATTGCATATCGGAACATATAAATTAATTAAATAATTCAATAAATTAATCATATGCTAATTAATAATTGCATTAGTTTTAATCATGTAAGCGCACGCACACACACACACGCACACACACATGCGCGCACGCGCACACACACACACACGCGCACGTGCACACACACACGCGCGCGCACATCGTGTGTTTGTGTATGTGTCTATATATTCAGAGACAGAGAGCATCACATACATATCAAATCATACCCTTATTTGGTATCAGTATCGGCAATTATCATTAGAGTTTTGAAAAAGTTACCTAGGAATAATTTTTAATTTTTACATTCAATGATTTTATCTCTATCGTTAGATAAATTATAAAAAAACTCTAATCTTAATCATAAAAGTTGTTCCTAAGTAGGGCCTATAAATATAATATATCAACATATCGAGAATTCTAACATTCAAGTTCTACGATCCAAGTCACACATAAAACATATCAAGTTATCAATACATAAAATAAGCAAGCAACTCTTCATTTTAACACTTTTATCCATTAGTTCAATATATATATATATATATATAACAAGGTCCCTCCAGAAAAAAAAACATAGAGATGAGTTACAAATAAATCAAAAAAAAAAAAAAAGAATGGAATAGTTAAACATATATGGAAAGTGAATATTTAATTATTCATGATTAATTCCGTTAAAAATGCAGCAATCTTGATTGGTTTAAAAAATAGTGGGGCCCAAATTAATATGCATAGCGTTGGAGGGAAGTTGGCAGGCAAAAATTGACCAGTTTGGCGTCTCAATTATAATTAGTCTCGCTACTTATGACCGAGAAGTTGCTCATGAGTCGTCTCTTTACTATGGGCTGGGAGCAGACAGCGAGACAGACGAGACCGGTATGATTTGGTATAGGAGACGATCCCAGACCAGTCGGTTTGATATCGCTTGATTGGTGATACAAAAATGTACCGGCGGGCACCATATTTTATTGAAAACCACGAATTGAGTTGTGATCAGCCTTGCACAAACCACGACTATGGCTTTGTACTGTATTGATTAGAGTGAGGCGAAATATTAAAATGCCAAATTTACAATGAATAGCTGATTAGCTATTCTCTGTTTTTTTTTTAAACTGTTTTTCTACGAAGTATTCTTTTTAAGGTACTTAGAGATGCTGAGGAAGGAACAATCTTTCGGAGCGATCCAACGTAGAAAAGTTGGCCAATTGATGACTGTGAGGGCCATTTGGCGAAAACCACTTCATTTCATGCTAACTTGCTGTAGTCTTTGCTTGAGACGTGTCATGGTCAAGATCGATGGCCAAACTCTCAGGCATTTTGCATCATTCAAAAGTTGTTCTAGAACACCACAGGACAGCCCAAATTGGACCGAGATATTGCATTTTCCTCCAACTTTGGCTCCATAGAATTGAAAAAATATAATCCAGATCCTTCAGCTTTTGTGCAGTTGCCACTTCTTCCCTAACTTTCCTAATGCACTAACTCCCTATACTTTTGTTTTTTTTAATAAACTTTATGTACTTGTAATGCTTTCTGAATAATAAATAATAAAAAAAAAAAGAAAAAGAAAAAGTTGTTCTACTCCTAACAAGGTTCTTTTAGCAAATGCTCGCAAACTGTATTTAGATTAGATGCACTCTTTATAAATATCAAATTTCGAGTTATTCCCCATAGGCATATTCCACCATGTTCTCTTGTCACTAGCTAAGCCTAGTACCTTTCACCTCTAATCATAATCAGCATCACATTTCTATCAACAAAGAAAAAACATAAGCAAATGTATATGCACAAGGAAGAATGAGAAGTTCAAGTTCAACTCAACACTGATTAGAAGATAAAATGAGTATCTGTACATGCAATTATGTATCATCATTTTTGTCAAGAAAGCTCAGCAGAAAACCACTAACAATTCGCCGTGCCAATGGATGAGGGATAGAACGACATAACCTGCCATCAATGTATGCCAAAATGCCAGACAGCACAAATTTTGCGATGCCCCATCTCCATATGAATCCCACTTTCCGATCTTTGGGTTCGGCTGAAGCAAGTTCCTCTTTGACATCTCTGACCAACAGTGGCTTACCCAACTTTATGCTTCCGACAATCTTACCAGCTTGCTTTCTCAGCATACGGATAGCATAGCTAACAAAGAGATGTTCACACAATGTCGTAATAGTTGGTCCAATTTTCCGTTCCTGTTATAAGCGCGGCTGGTCATCAAGTTTTTCTTTTGAATATTTTTATGTAACCAGAAAAATAATTCAAACAAGAATAAAAAGACTACCAAAGTTAAGTTGATTATAACATGAAACAATAAGATGCTAAAACTTCTATAGCTATGAAATTTAGAACTGCCGGACCAAAACTTCTCAATTTTCATTTTTAGTTTATTCCTTCAATTGAAGGTTTATATTGTGTCAAGTGACACCATTGACGCCTTCTTCCTCAGCGCTACACCCTTGTCCTCGTCTGTCGCTCTTGATTTCCTTTGTTTCTTTTTTCTTTCTGGGAAAGAAATCATTTGATTTTAACATGATCCATCAAGATGCAAGCTGTTTATCGGGAGGTCTAATGCTGGTGGGAACGAGGCAGAGCTGTGGCCTCTGGATTGCTGTTTTCACCTCTACCCAGTGATTCACTATTCCATTTCAGTCACTTTAGCTGCCTCTCCTACTGCATCAACCATTTCTGTTTCCAGATGAACACTTATTTGCTTTCACTGTTTCTTTGTTCACCATTCAGTGACTGGCTGGATTTATTTTCCACTTTGCTTATCCAACTACATATTGTTTCTTTGTTTAACTTCTGGTATTTGTTTCTAATTTACTGTTGACACACTGATTATTGAACTCGTTATTTCGTCTTCTTTGTTATTTCTTACTTGGTTTGGACTCTTATTGTGATTTTTTTTTGTCCTTCAATTTATCTGTATTTTTTATGTGATCTTACTGTTGGTAACATAACAGGTTTGAGGGCGTAAAAAACACTAAAAATCCAAAACCTTTAATTCCCATCACAAATTGGTCTCCAATCTCCATTGTATTGCAAATTGGTCCCTAGCCTTAAAGAAGACTGAATCGACACCGAAACCCAATTTATAGTGAGAAAAAACTAATAATTTAAATGGTTTATTATCTATCAAAAAATTATGATACAGATAGAATTTATGAGAAGACAATTACCAAACAGTTAAATTCTAACCGTTACATAACAATTTGAGATCAACTTTTTAAATTCTAATTTAAACTGTTTGGTAACTATTTTCCTATAAATTCAATCTCTGCCATAATTTTTTGACATTTAATGGACCATTTAAACTATCATTTTTTCCTCTTTGAAAATCAGGTTTTTGTACACGTTTATTCTTGACTGAGGTTAGGGACTACTCCTTCCGTCCCAGGTTTTCTGCTCCATTTGTGTTTGGCACGGAGTTTAAGAAATGATGAAAGAATGTGTTTCTTGACAATTTACCCTTGATCCTTTTTCCTCCCTCATTTGCACTATTCATGGTATGTGCCTGAATATCTGGTTGGGAAATGGAGAAAGCTGCGGAACGATGAAGCCTGGGAAATGGAGAAACCAATAAGCATTAGTTGCCACAATCAGAAGCAATGGAAGCCACAATCGGCGGTTGCCAAGATCGGCGGAAGCCATGATCTGCAGATGCCACAATCTACCACGATCAGAAGCAGCCGAAGCCACAATCTTGCGGAGGTGAAGAACGATGAAGCTTGGGAAATTGATAAGCGATAGAACGGAGAATCGGAGACCGGAAGCAATCAGATGAGATCCAAAGGAACCAGAAACAATTGCCTGAACTTCTCTTACCTTTCCTAGGCCATCCTCGGCCCAATCGGTATCTCAACGTCCCAGCTGTCTGATTGCCAGATTGCCGGCCCAATTGCTCAATTGCCTAATCTCAAAGTCCCTTTTCCTCCCCGATTGCCTGTCTCTCAATGATCTGATGGCTGGCCGATACAATTGCCCGATTGCCCGGATGCTATCTCAAGGTCTTGGCCGTCCAATTGCCAGTCGTGACCATGCCGGCAGTGGCCAGCAGAGAGATCGGTGAAGTTGAACAGAACAAAACAAACTGGAGTAGGATAGAAAGGGAGGGGTATAATTGTAAAGTTATTTGGTAAAATTTACTAAAAAAGGAAATGGTGCTGAGAATTTGGAACGTCTCAAAATGGCAAATGGAGCAGAAAACCTGGGACAGAGGGAGTAATATACAGCTAACTATGAAGGTCTGGGACCAATATGCAACAAACTGGAGATTGAGCATCAATTTGCAATGAGATGAAAGGTTTGGGACTTTTGGTGCATTCTACCCCAAGTTTGAGCACTTAGTAGAAACACGTAATATGCCTAAGTTGAATAGCAAAAGCATTTATTGTTTGGTGTGATGCTATATAACATTCACTGTCCTAATAAAAACATACTTCTAAAATTATGACCCAAAATTAATGGCACTAATATACATTTGTTATAGGGTCTTTCAACTCTACCCACTGCATGTGAACTGCTAATGCAGATGCATGACCCATATAGCACATGTGGCCCTTTGCTAAGGAAAGAAATTGAAATTCAAAACAAAAATAATAATGCGGCGCAGCTACCTTAAACTTTGTAAAAATGAGACGAATGTTTCGCTTTTTCCCCCCCAGGAGACCAAATATAAGAAATCTATATGCCTTCTTTCCGAAATTTTTTTTCTTGCTTTTTATTATTTCATCTGATTTCCTAGTGCTAGTTAAAAGTTGTTTGTATAATTTTCTACTATTTTTACATATTTTTGAATCATTAACAAATTATAGTTCCGTGAATTATTACTAGATTTTGTTTGATTGAGTTATTTATGTGCTTTCAAACATTCTTTATGATTTTGTGGCTTTTTCTGAATGGTAAAAGTTCAACAGAAGATATTTACATGATGTTTGTGCAAAGCAAAAAGATGGGGATCAAACTGATCCCCAGAGCAATGTGGGGATAACCAGGTAGCAAAGACTGAATTCTTAAAAGGGACCATAAGCTGTGGGACTTACGCTTTCTCCTCGAAGATGGTGCAGGGGAAGAGGAGCAGCCGAAGGATCTCCTTTCAACAATGCCTTGCTTGTAAGAAACCCCTTCACCCGATTAATAATCTCATCTATGAGTGAACTGTTTGGAGGTAAGTTCTTGATGATAACCTAAATTCATGAAAATACACCAGTAAGCACAGGATGTTGAAGCCTCGCTGGGGTCAAAGAAAAAGGAGGCAGTGGACAAGAAATGATAGATTATAATGAAGCGAAGTAAATCTGTTAAAACTGAATGATCCGCACATTGGAAATGAAACTGTGTAATGAACATTTCAAGGGCCATAATGACTGACAAGAATTATGGATGTAGGCTTTGTTTAATCAATTCTTTTAGGAAATTGTAGCAGTTACTACCTCAACCTATAATTTTTACAAGATAACAATCTATCCTTTGCCCTTTTTACTGAATACAGCATTCCACGATTTAAAGAGAGTAATATCTGAAAATGAAAGCACAGAAAAGATGATGTCCCCCCCTCAGAAAATGAAAAAAAAAAAAAAATTCCATGAGAACACTTAGAAGCTCAACAAAATCAGATCTGTAGGAATCCATATGACAATGAAAACTCTGGAATCCAACTTATCTCCTAGAGTTCCCATTTAGGTCAAACTCCAATTTGACCAGTCTTATCATTGTTTTCCATTCCAGTGATTTACCTGATCATCGATCACTCTTACTCTGAGGTATTCTTGCCTATACATTGTATCCAACATAGCTTGCAAGTATCCTTCAATATACAACTGCATAAAACCAAAAGGCTCATAAGAACCTGACCTATGTGATAGCGAAGGTAAATTACACACATACTAAAAAGAATAAAGATTATCAGAAAGCTCAGCAACCTATATGTACCCAACTTTTTACATTTTGTGCCATTTGGAGTTTCAGATATGCCTCGATGATTTAACTCTACTCCTGTGTTAAATGTTAATATGCTAATTGGTTTCCATTTGGGAAGAGTACTGTTTGCAATCTCATTGGTTTAGGAGGATTAGCGTACCAAGAGAGCAGGTGAAGAGAAGTAGAACATACTAAAGGTTACCTCATCCACACCAGGGCTTCGGTCAAGCTTGATCTTTCTATCTGGGCCACCACCCATTAAGGCACTACCCAAGACAGATGGCTCCATGGCCAATTTCAAAATTCCTTGGTGAAACCCACTCACCTTCAGATTATATTAAAAAGAAAAAAAATTAAAAGTTGGGTCTAAAATACATGCTAAATAATAACATGCACAATAAGTCATTCCAAATGAAAGCTTGATCAGTACCATCCCATCAAAACCGCTTGTTTCTGCTCCCTTAAGAACAGAGTCAGAGATTTCAGTGACTGCTGCAAATATGACTTTAGATCCTGCTACCCTCAACTGCAAAGGTCACAGAATAATTAGCTAATAAGCATGGGAAAGCAAATGAATCAGAGTCTCAAGAACTTACAGTTGTTCCTAGGTCACCTAAGTAACGCTTTGTGCCTGAGAAACCTTTGCTATCAATGCACTTACTAATAAGTTTGAAGGTACCTGCACAAGACCCATAACATAGCTTTTGTAACAAGAGAAGATACAGCTCTAGAGTTAAAAGTTTAATTTCAAGTACTACAATAACTATGTAGGAAAATAATCCCCCAAATTAACCCCTCTAGAAGCATAACTATCTTTTCGCCAATAGTGTAGAAAGTAGAAACACCGAACCATTTCCCCAAGTCGGAACTTTTAACTCCCACCAACACTTTTCAATCAACAAACAATAACTGGGACCAAATAATCCCATGGTAGCAACGCAATCATAGTTACTGTTAAAACATCCAACCAAGCCAAAGGGCAACAATTGGATGGGCCCCACCACAACGTAGAGCACCAACTAACCCCTTCACTCAACAATGTGGGATTCACCCTGCTTGACAATTTCATAAACATATCTTTCTCGATTGTCCTTCATATCGCTTGCACAAAGAAGAACGGTTGACCATGTCTATTTTTTGAACATGATTCAGGATTTTGTACAATCAAATTAAAAGTGCTCTTTTCAATGTCAGAAAATTAGTTTAAGATTGTACAAATCACTGTACACTTATTAACAGACAGAACATTGGCATACAGTGAACATAAAAGAAAAATACAAACTTATTTGTCACTGATTTAACTAGGTAAACTGCAAAGGAAACATACCCAAAGTGAATCCTGGAAGATTGAGAAATCCCCGAGAAGGATCAAAGAAGACATCAAGAGATGAAGAAGACAGATCGTCAAAAATAGATGCAAAAGCTGGGGGCAGCAGTGGACTTCCTTTTGCAATATAGATTGCTCTCATTGCATACCTGATTAATCACATACACTTAGGTGCAAAATATTTGTATCTCAAACAAGTGAAAGAGGGGCTTACCATGAATAATGCTGTGAACATTTAATAAACACTTCACGCAAGGTTATCAAAGCATGAGTAACCAGGACTCCATTGAGCTCTACAACCATGTTTTTTATAGGAGGAACCTACAAAGCAAAAAAAATATGGCAGCAGTGTCAGGAAACTACTGTCAAAGCATCAAACCTAAAACCAAGTGGCAATAGGTGGAGCTGCCTTGCCACAATTGTAAGTTGTGTTATTCCACATTATTAAGTCAAGAGGTTTATTAGCACTTTATGTTTTGGTGAGCCCTTTCCACCTATTGTTGGTTAGTTTTGGTTTGGATGTTTTACATGCATCATATCTAAAATTGCACATCTGTGCAGTATAGTGCCATTTCACAGTTAAGGGGCAGCTTCCCATACCTTTATGACGCTATGCAGTAGTGACCTGAGAGTTTCCTGTGCTGAATTATAACTTGAATAGGAATCTGAGGGAAGAAAATTAACAATAATCTGTACAGACAAGGAGTAACTGTGTGATCTATCAAAAGGAAAAATAAAAAAAGGCAAATAACTATGAGGAAAATTAAAGATATGTTATCCAAAAAAGAAAAAAACAGTACCTTTATCGGATGGACTTCAAAGTGTTCAAAATAGAACTGCCGACTTTGTGTGGAGTCACTAAGAGATCTTCTCCAAAATGTGACAATTTTCAACATGGTGTCCTCATCTAGATTCAAGTCGATCGGCTGAATAAGATAGATTTAAAAATCAGAGCTGTTTCATCAAGCCCTGTATCTTCCATTCATTTCAAAAACAAAAATATTAAAAAAGCACCAAGGAAGCACAAACCCACTAACAAAATTATGTACAAAAGCCCCCGTAAATCATAAGATGTTACACACTCATAAAGGAGTTTTCCTGTCCCCTAAAATCTGAAAGTGTCCAGATTAAGTTGGATTCTGATTTAGAAGCTTTTTGTCTAGTTTGTATTCTCATGAGTATGCTGTTAAGCACAGGGGCTTAGGCTTTGTTCTTATTTTTTGTTTTGATTCAAGCTTTGCTGTTTATATCATATAGGCACTGAATCTTATATGTGAGTGCCGCTAGGCTTTTTTGTGGCCATAAAATTCGGTGGTACTGTCCTATTTCTCCAAAAAAATAAAAATAAACAAATAAAAAAATAACAACATAAAAATAAAAATGAAAATGAAAACTCTCAGATTATCTAGGCATCTCTACCTTCAAAAAACCAAAGAACTCTTTGTCACCAAAAACTCTCATGTTTCTCTTTTTCTCTCCCCAAACTAGCCAAAAAAATTGCTCACTAATGCGAAAAAAAAAAAAGATTCAACGATGTAACCAAGGGAAATAGCAAAGCTGAGTCTTTCAGAACAGAAGTCGCTAGTGGTAACCCATAGTATCTTCAGCGGTTAAATTGCATGAGGGATCAGATATATTGCCATTTTGTTGCCTTTTCCAGATCTCATCCCGTACTAGTTCCATGCTTCCTTTTGAATTTTTCCTACTTAAGCCCAATTAATGCCATTAAAATCTTTGCTGCAGCCCACAACTCAGTAATCCATTGGCAGAACAGCAGCAGATATTAACTGATTTCTGCTGCTTCCTTACAGAAGGAGCATCCATTTTACCAGTACATTTCCCATCTTTTGGAGTTTGTCAATGCCCAATAAAATCAAACTCATACTTGATGTACTACCCATAGTCAAACATAAGCCATCACCACCGCTTCAATATAATACTTTACAAATTGACAAATTAAACACCAAACAAAATCGAACACAGATGCTCAAGGAAAATAGAAGAAATCAACACAAGGACAGCCTCATCAATTATCATACCTGCAGAGCAACAGATGAGTACATAACTTGAGTAACACTGGACACTGCTGAATGGAGAACAAAGTGCATTTTAAGTGCACAATCACTAGAGCCCCTGAAGTCTAATTGATGTTGTCGAAGCATTGCTGCAAAAGGAGCTCCCACCCACTTTTCATCAACATTCAGTGACTGCAAAAGAACATAAGAACTGTATATTTACCAAGAGCGAGAACAAGCATAAATCAGTAGCTTGACTCAAGCTTAATAAAAATTTTACCTGCACAGAGAATTGGTTATATTTCTGCTGATCAGCAAACAAGGAATCAAGAAAGATGTTCTGAAGCCTTGCAACAATTATTGGAGTATGAAAAGGTAACCCCACCTGGTTTACATCCTTAAAAAAATAACAATTTTGTTATTTGAAAATTATGCAAAAATGCAATGCAATAGGATTCTTTTCTTCTTGTTTTTTTTTTCTTGCAAGTCTTACAATGTTAAGGAGAACAAAGATTTAAAGCATGAATCTTTCCCTTATTAAAGCGTGCAATATAGCTGGCAAGATTTGGACTGCTTCTTTTTTCCCTCTTTTTTTTTGGCAAAGATCTGGACTGTTCATAATGCTCTAATTAGATATTTTTTGGAACAAAAACATCTCACACTTCAATGAACTGTCCATCCATTTGATGGTTTTATGCAAAAAAAAAAAAAAAAAAGTTTGAATTGTTTGTATCTTGATGTATCCACACACACACACACACACAGAGGAGAGAGAGAGAGAGAGAGAGAGAGAGAGAGACCTGTTTCCCTTGTTCAAGCAGGTGAATTGCAAAAAGGGTCACTCTGAGGCAAATATTTGCACTTGATTGAGCAACTTTATCCACCTTAGAGCTTTCAGATACCTCACAAATTCGTAATACTCGTGTAGGACCATCAGCATATATTTCATATCCGGCTTGAAATTCCCTAAATTTACTTCTGTTTTCTTTTGCTGTGTTGGCCAATAAAACATGGGACACAAGTCCCTGCTGTGTGCCTTTGTAAAATGGCCTCCATGTCCGAACTTTGTCCAACTTGATTTCACGTACCATGTTCATGTCTACAAGGTTACCATAGCTTGGTAGTTATATAGCAGCTATACACCCAAGTCACAAGTAGCCGATTATGAAACACAAATTTTGATGCAGAAACCTCTACTCCAAAGTACTCTACACAATTAATACTCGTAGATCCATGTAAATACATTGAAGAATTTTTGCTGAACCTACAAACTCATAAAATTTTCCAAGCAGAAAATGTAGTAGTCATGCAAGAAAATCAAGAGTATTTCAACACCAAATGGATTCTGTGCTTCCACGAAAGAAACATTAAGTATTTTGAAGACCATGCCTATCTACCACAAAAGTTGCATGACCCAGTCAAAAGAAGAGTTGAGGCAGTTTAAGACATAGTTCGAAGTCACAATTCCAATTACCTAAAGAATTTGTCTACCAAATTCTTTCAAGCATTCTCTTGATGGCAGGCATACAGCAGAACAAGAATCAAAAGCACTGAGCCAACAGCAGAAACACTAGTGAGGACATACAAAACAGAACAAGTTCACAAGCAACACAAACAAAAAGAAGTCATTTAATGCAAAAGAAAAGGCATATGCACCAAGGAGATGAGAGATAAATGCACTCTAATCTTCATATTCATAGACTGGAGAACTTAGAATCATGAACTTTCAACATTCATTTTTTGAGAGTGCTCACGGTAGATATAACAACTCCCAAATATAACAATAGAAACAAGCACCACATGTAGTGCACTGAAAGTTGGTGCTTACTATTGATTATGACCACAAGTTTGTGTGGCAAAGTCAAATCATCCCAGACATAATCAGTACTAGATTCAGATCCAAGAACTTCCTGCTCCGATGAATCCTGAATTTTTGAAAATTAGATAGAATACGAGAACATTAGATCCTTGATAGAAATAGTTGACACACAAGAAAATGGAACAACTGCACAACCTTTTGACAGTAAGTGAGAGATGCACCATGCAGACAATTCTCTATCCGGTAAGGCAGCTTGCCCCTTGGTGGTTTGTAAAATTTCACTTCAATAGTAGGGCCTTCTTTCACCACATGAACTTCAGCATATTCCGTTATCTTGTGACTTTCAGCTCTCACTTGATTAGCTACTTTTTGGAATTTCACAAAAAACCGTCCCAGTGATGTGATGCACAATGGTCCTGACCAGCCTAGTTGAGACTCATTTACATAGAACTGGATGCATACTGATGAATCATCATAATCATTTATGTGTTTTTTTATTAAGTTCTCAAAAAGACTGTACTCTTCCCTTTTGCTTATTTCACGGCGCAGCAGTAGAGATGTTCTCTCTTTACAGTTGACAACAATCATCCCAGCAGCCTCCTCCTACACCCGCAGGAAGAACAAAGAGGAAGTAGGATCAATTATACTGCTCGAATTAATTCAACTAGATGTTCCCACACCTCTTGTGTCCACCTCATCAAAACTCATAATACCAACCTGTAAATTACATTGACGAATAGTAATGCTTTCCCCAGACATGTTCTGCACAACATGCCTTGGGACCAAAGTCACTGTCTGTAGTGGAACATCAACTTCACTTGAGGAAGGTCCCACAGAAACCCCCAAATTTGCAATACACTTGACCCCTTGTCCTTGCTCTACTTCCAAACTTATCTCTGTTTGACCAGATAAAGCATCCAAATCCAATAGTGTCTGAGATGCATTATCTTCTAACAATTTGAACAACACCTTGTGGGATCTAATCATAGATGGCAAACAAAACGTCCATAACCAAGATAAGATACTTCCATGTTTAGAAGAAAAACTTTTGCTTGAAATGAACCATTTGAGTAATTAGATCTTACTTTAGAAACCAAGAACCAGTTGATTGAGGGGGCAAAAGTAACCCCAATTCAGGAGGAACATTGGGACCAACTTTTTGTATGTCATTCCTTCCATTATTCAAAGCCATAAATTGCATTAGTAAGTACATAAGTAACCTAATGGGTTTGCAAACCATTTTTTATCAAAATGATTACCTAGACAGTGGTTTCAGGTTGGGAGGAAAGAAGAACAAGGAGAAGTCTGTCTTATTCTTCAGCATATATGATGTATAGACCGCAGCCTGCAAAAAGAATAATCAGCTCACAAATGGAGACAAACGATGCAGAAAGCCAAACATAATTAGAAGATAACTTAAACTAGTGAAACTATTATCTACTATCCTAGCCTACTAGGTACCTAAAGAGAAAGAACATAGCATTGCATACAACCTCTAATATGCCTTTATAGCCTCGAGACAGTCTTAAGGATGCAAGGAGCTTTGCACCACCAAAATCCAGATCAATATCCAAGCACTGAATGCTATGCTTATGCTTAAGCAACTTCTTCGTCCATTCCCTACTGTTCAACGCTTTACATCTCAAACCAAAAGCCACCAATGTAATTGATATGCACATTACTTCAGGATTAACATAAAAATCAGCAGTGGACCCACAAGTTATGGTTGCCTTCTTCCCAATGTCAACAAAGCCAGGATTGGTAGCTAAATTAAATATGAGACCAGCTGTAAGTACAAAGTTACGAAAATAATAAGTTATACTAATTAAGAAGGTATACAAAACCTGCTTGTCTTACTTGCTTCATTCTCATCAAGGGATACGTGTATATCTGAAGGTAACAGATTGGAGACCCATACAGTAGGGAGAAGGAAAATTTCCTTCTGCTCATGTAATGAAACTGGTGGATCTTTACTTTCCATGCCCTCCCTGGCCATTTTAGGTTTTAGTATGGGCACCTCTCTTCCAATACTTTGAATCAGAAAATACAGATAAGAAATTTGTCCATCTGCAGACTTCAGGGTGCAAGATGTAGTGCTAAAGGAAAATTTTGCTGATCCAACTGAGAAAGCCTTCCGTACTTTAAACTGTAACTTATCAAAAATTCCAGAGAGTCGAACTGCCTTCCCCCCTTTAAGTTCTCCAGACCAGTCCACTGACTGTAGACTATCCAAGCTCATTAAATCATCATTTGATCTCTCTGGTCTAAAAGAAAATAAGAAATTGCCTGCAAATTATAACACAATCTTATATTCATCAGATTATTTCAGAAAGAAAACAAAGTCTTAAATGGATAGATAGAATGGATGTAGCCAATCCCTTAGGTAAAATGTGGATCACAGAGCCAAGACAGACCAAAGATCTTCATCCTTTCACTCAAAAGTACAATCTACCAGTGTGTGAGAACATTGTTGCAGGAAAAATAAAAATAAAAGAAATGTTGCCAAGTTTCTCTTATCTAGAAGTATATGCAAAACAAAACAAATGTTGAGAATACAGGAACACTTTGGAACTTGGACTTTCATGTTTAAATTATGCTCAAGCAGACAGATGGACAAGCTTTCCTAGCAGAATCGCAAGTTTCAGAACAACTAGAATAACTTGATTTTAACAGGAGTTAATTGAAAATTCACATTGGTTGTACCAGCAAAATAATGTAGGCTTCTAATTGATGGTCTGTATAGAATAAAATCTATCCCATTGCAACTGGATGGCACTGAATTTTAGATTCCATAGAGAAAACCATGGGTTCAAATCTTAGATCCCACGAGAAAAAACCAAAGGTTCTTAGTATAGTAATAACCTAAAACACAAGCCATACCAAAAGTTCCTTCCATAACAAGTGAAGCTTCATAACAAACTTTCAGCATCAAGTGTGATGCGGCTCCAAAAGACTTGCATCTTAATATTATTGCACAGCACCATATAAAATAATTCAAAATCCTTGGTCAGCCCAAAAAACAGCCCATCACAAAACCATCAAAGATAACTACTTCTATATTCTAAAGGCCCTAGAGCCAACACCTATGGTCCTATGGATTGTTTCAGATAGAAAAAGTAGACGCCTCAAGGTGGTGGCTACTCCTGTAAAAATACAGCTTAAATCATCAAAGCAAAAAACCCAACCAAGAAGACACAAGCTGCCAACTGACAAAAGAAGCCCACTAATAAATCCAACAAAACCACCCAAGAAACTGAAACAACAGCAACCATGCAAGATAGAGAAAACCTTAAGCTGCCTATACTCTCCGTCCTCTATCACTAATGGCTTTCCTCCTCCACTCCAGGCCTTTATTCAAGATATAAAAAGAAACCACAGGCCCACTCATAACTTGAAGACAAAGCACAAATAAATAAATAAATAAACAAACAAATAAAAACCTACAAAAGAATGAAAGAGCAATTAAGCAGCAAACACTTTTCTCATTGTCCAACATCAACCACCTCGTTCACAACTTTGATTTGAGAAATCAGTCCTAATACTTAGAGAACTTTTCTATTTGAGCGCTAAAACATTTTTCTAGTTTCAGTCCAAAAACTATGAAAATACCTATACTGTTAGTCCTAAATTTTTTTCTACTCCAGATTCCAGTTCCTTCATTTTTTTTTCTTCTTTCCATTGTATAAAAGCGAAAAACGATTTAGAATTACTCATATTATATTATCTACTTCATCACTCATATCCAACAATGAAAAATCAAAATAGTGGCATAAAACTAAGATTCAACATTGCCACAATTACCAACCCAAAGTAAAAATTCCCAGGAGTAAGCAGCTAAACAAGAAACCAAAGTGCTTTTGAGGAGCAGATCAGAACAGATCACCAGAATATTTAATCAAAAGACAAACAAAAACAATATAAAAGAATTTTCCTTCTAAAACTATGAAACTTCTCCTTCTACTTCCTGAATTCCCGGTTTCAGATCTTCTCGAGCTACTGGCTCCAAGAATCTATAACCAAACCATGCGCGCAAACACCAGATTTCCTCCAACTTCATCAGAAAGATCAAAATCTCCCAATTTCACAACGGGAAAAATTAAAAAAGTGCCCTTTGCATAGAATCGGCTTGGGTTGCTTCAAATACAACATCTTCTTGTCAATTCACCCTCCGGAGAAGCATGTAAGAATGAATCAATGAAATGGAGAGATAACAAAAGGAAAAGACCGGCATTTTCCCGGAATAGTCAATCCCCAATCAAGTGGCTGCGTGACAACAAAATGGAAAAGGAAAAAAGAAAAGTAAGATAGATCAAATAGATTTCAGTTGGATTTGGAGGGAAATTACAGAAGGACTGATTGTGCACTTTCCCCTCAACTTCCATCACTTTTTAACACCTGGTATAATGGCAGGACGAAAAAGTAACAGTTGGGTAGTTTCAGGATGACTGGTGTGGAAATCCCTGTGATTTTGCAATAAATTAGGGCCTAAAATCAATTAAGATCTTCTGACCTGTATAGACTGATTTCATGCCTTTAGTTTAGGAATTTTATTTCCTTCTTTCTGTATCCTTTGTATTATGTATAGGTCTCTAAACCGTGTAAGTTAACATACAGAAATCAATAGAATTCTGATTTTAACTGGTGCAACACTTCATACTTCTGGGGCAATTCAGCAACATTGAAGATAGTTTAGGGCCAACAGTGGCTTTTACCCAAAGAAAAACAACTCTAACTAGTTGTGTATTTCCATTATATCCATTTCTTTCTTAAAGAGGTTCAGACTCGCAATTTCAATATCATTGCAGCTATTCAGTAGGAGCTAAAATACACCAAAACTCAACCTCAAGAAACTCCATAACTAACAACCAAATACACATATTTAGACCATATCTTAAATTCTTTAAAACTATGAACACTAATAGAGAATATGATAAATTATCACAATTACTAAGAATTGGTAAAAAGGAGGTGAAGCTACAAGAAAAAGAATTGAAAGACCGTACCAACACTTAATGATCTCAATGCTTTCTTTAATCCAGCAGACAAATTTATAGCTTCAAAAGATGCAACAGAATCTTCAATCTGATCCCCAGTTTTTATTGGCACAAATGCAACTTCATTTTCCTGTTCTGGTCGTCTGAATCTTAGCTCCATAGAGAATTTAGTTTCATTGTGAATGCTTATTAAAGGAGAAATTGCAATTGACAAACCATCCTACAGTTTATTTTATGTCATCAGTCAAGCAAGAAAAAACTATTACAATGTGACTGTTTGTAGCACAGCATGAAAATATAATACACTACTATGAATTTCTAAGAGCGTGTATAAGTATAGTCCCCTCCACATTACCTCCGATCTTCTTGAAATGTCAACCACAACAACAGGTCCAGGGTGCATTTGTGAATCTGTTAAAAGATGAGGCGAGAGGATCAAACCAACATGAAAAAGAACCCTTGAAAAAAATAAACAATCTAAGGAAAATGATTAAAATCAGTGTAATCACTTCTTTGATTTAACTTAAGCAAATGTCATTGAAGGAATCTCATTCCACAAAGTGCCCATCTTTGTTTTCCTCTTCCTTTTCCCAGTTGCCGTGCCCATCTGAATTCTTTAATCTGCTAGATTGATTCTCTTAAGACAAATTCTCAAAGTTTTGTGAATCAAACATACTAAAACCATATGATAATGCTTTGTGGTGGGTTTCTAAAACAACTTTTCAAACGGAGACAATGAACCTGACTAGCTGTTAGCTTTTTTAGAAGCTAAAGATAAAAATAGAAGCAAAAATTGAAATCTAGACCTTCTGCTGAAAAGGATAAGGAAACAGACTCTTCAGGACAAGTTTCTGGCTGCAGACAAGCTCGATACAATTACTGTTAAGTGGTATTATCCCGCATTACTAAGTCATGTGTTTTGCTGATGCTTTATACTCTGGAGAGGCCTCTCCACTTACTGCCAATCTGTTTTTGTGTTGGATGCTCCAATAGTTAATTTCAACTTATGGTAACTTTTATTTGACGTGACAAGCTATTTCTGGAGAGCAGGAAAAAAGTGCTGCTTTTAGTTTTCTAGGGTAAGACTAACAAAAATAATCAGAAAGATGGTCTGTATTCAAGGATTAGCATCAGATTTATTATAAAGATTACAGCTAATGGAATTCTTAAGATAGTAAGATTTATTAAGAAGTAATTTTTGGGATTGTACACCGTTTTCTTTCTAGTAAAATAGCAAGGAAGGCAACTTTTTTCTCCAAGAGTTCTTGCACAACCCTCATTAACTAAGAAAGTACTCCTATATTACATGACAAAATTATGTTCACCTAATAGAAAGACAAAGGAGAAAAACAAACACAACTCATTTCTTTTGGATACTGAGATTTCAAACATGCAAGGGGTGGCATGTGAAAGTGAAACCAAAAATCAATATTGTGGAATAAAAGCTGTCGCATTTGCAGAAATAGGATTTGAAGGAGGAACTGACTGAACTAAGGAAAGGAACTAAACTAATGGACGAGGAGATTAATTGGTCACTGTGGGACCTGGAAAAGGAAATCATTTGGCACACAATGTTCAAGGCTCCAAGCAGTTCAAAAGCACACTTTAACTTCTAAATGCTTACTTCCCTCAACTTTCATTCATCTGTGTAGACAAGGAATGGTCATAAGCATCAATGCTCCTCATTTATCTGCTGCCAAACATGCCTAATTTGATTAAGATTCCTAGAATCACAGTTTAGAGCATTCCAGATGCAAGCCCAAAAGGAATATCCACTCAATGTTTTCATAATGGCATTTCCTCTCCATTAGAGATTGCCAAGGAATATGTCTTGAACCTTATTATCCATTTAAGCTTTGCTCAGGAGAATTTTATGATATGTTATAAGATAAATGCCAGCTACTTATATAGCCTGACAATGTTAATAGGCAACTCATAAACATACCTTGAACTGATACTATACGAGTTCGTAAAGCATGTACTTGATCTTCTTGAAGAGAAAGTTGAACAGGAATGGTCACAGAAGATTTAGGAACAGAAAGCTCAAAGGAAATGGAAGGTGCATTTTCTGGCGGTTGACCGGACAAAGCTGAGTGCCTAACAATTTACAAACAGAAAAGTCAGCAGAGAAAAGTCTCAGATAAATTCTAGGGACAAGCATGCTGCACTGGTTCTATGGTTTCATGGGGACACAACAAACAATACAAATAGTTCCAACAAAACATTAAGTAAGGAAAGTGAAAAAGTAGAAATGGAACTTCAGCTCAAGTGGCAGCAATGATCAAACTTGAATTTTAAGGACACGGGAAACCCATGCACGCCTATAATCAACGTCTTATGCACCCCAAGAAGGTACCTTAGAAATATGGAAGCAGATTGTTTCCCACCAACCATAACACTTTGATTGCTAGAGAAAGTACAGCTCAGATTTAAGCCTGTCTGATTATTCACCTGCCACCATGGAAATTGTTACAAATGAATACTTCATTAATTATATTATATCACTTAGGAAAGTCAACTGAACAACCTCATCAAACATAAATAACCACAAAGAGGAATTGATAATTTCTAGCTCAATTTCATAGTCTAACATGTTCATTTTCTATACCAGAGAATATGCAGCAAAATAAGGCAAACAAGAAGAGCAATTAGTCCTCCAAAAAATTACAACAAAAGCAGCAGCAAAGTCCATTTGCAGATCAGAAAGGGAAATTTCCCAGAAGTATCCAGTGGCAGAAGCCCACAAAAGAAGCCAAAAACCCAAACATAGACCAAGAATATAAAAATTTGTACCACCATCTTGAGGGTCTCTCAGAAAGACATCTCCCATTACCCAAATAACTGTAAAGATAGCAGCATGCCAAATATAACCCCACTCTTCCAAATCCTTAAAACTTTGCAAACTATAATTCCAACTCTGTTGGGTGTCCAATCTTAAACCAAATCCTGAAGAACGGACTGCAGAGTACCCAAGTAGTTCCCTCTGCAAGAAAAATAACAAATAACTATGCATGCAGCATGCTTATTACAGTAACAGAGGAGTGCAGGACCATGTGGGAGAGCTTTCTGCAGTCTCTTCTCTTGCGCGAGTCAAATAGTATTTGTCAAAGCATCCAACCCAAAACCAATTGCCTATAGGTGAAGAGCCCTCACCAGAATATAAAGCCTTAACTAAGTCACAATCCTTGGAGTCCAATACCATGTTAAAGTATCCAGCACAAAACCAACTGGTCGTGGGTGGAAAGACTTCACTACAAAATAAATCCTTAACTAACCCCTTAACCATGTGGACTTTTCCCACTTAACAGTACAGATTCTGGGAAGAACTAAAGTCCATTAAGAAAATCAAATCATGGAAGTTTTGCTTTCCAAACACTTAACAGTACTGATTCTGGGAAGAACTAAAGTCCACTAAGAGAATTAAATAATGGAAGTTTTGCCTTCCAAACAACAGTACGCAAGGGGCAGAGAGAATAGATGTAAAAATTAGGCATAAGCGATCTGAAAAGGGACGAGAAAAAGATTGATAAGAATCAGCCATTGAAAGCCTACTGTCAAGATGACAGATAGCAATGAAACCTAAAAGTAACCCAACTAAAATTCCTTATCATTACAATTCTTGTTTTCTTGAAAAAAAAAAAACAGAATCCTGAAAAATAAATTTGTCTTCCATCACATAAAGCCATGAAAAAGAAGTTTATTAACGAACAAGTGGATGAGTCTTTATTTTCTTAAAAAAGAAGAAGAAGAAGAAGAAACAAAAGGATAGAACACCATGGAGAACTCCTCAAAATGAACCAGATACATCTGCAACTTTAAAACAAGAGGAGGAAAAAAACATAGGATGATTGTGAAATGAATTGCCTGGATGAGCGCAAGTATGCTCTCCAGCATCCTTACCATTCCTTAGAAGGGGAATATCAGTTAATCTTAAACGAAAGGAACTAGACAGAATTAGGCTTAAACCAAAACCTCCAGAGTCATTTCCACTATCAAAATATTTTTCTTAATCACGTCAAAAGCTTGCTTCAACAGATAGCTGAAAGACCAAATGACTCGAGATACTCTGTCAGCTTTCAGGACTTATAAAAATCAAGAAGTATTCAAAAGCATGGACAATCAAATGGAACATAATCCTCTAACAAAGAAAGATCTATGAGGTCACATCTTGATACAATAATAAAGGTTTACCAACAGACTACATTATGGAAATGAAACCTTGCAGCAGTTGGCCATAATCATAGAGCTCTTCACTGAAAAAGGGCCAGCCAAATTTAATTTCCCAAGCAAATAAAGCAATATGTCCAAAGAAAGCTCAACTAGAAATACCTCCAACTGAAAAAAAATAACAATACTATCAGAACAGCACACAAATTGAAGGATGGACAAAGAGAAAGAGCAAACACTCTTGCAATATCAAATTTCAAACCCCTTTAGCTCTGCAATAGAAATGAATTGGTACTCCATTATGAGCAGCTTCTGCTTCTTGGTATTTGAACCTTGATCGGTAGAACATATTTATTTCAGTGGGATGAAGAAATTCCATCCTATTATTTGAAGAAAAAAGGGAAAAAGGTGACATGGTTTAAGCAGAAAACTGAGCACGGTAAAAGCAAAATAATAGGAAGACAAGATTGCACACCATGAACATGTCTGGCTATCAAAGTAAAGCAACGCAGCTTTAAATGTACTTATAACTCTCGATTTAGTGGCTAAAACATGTAAAGTAAGTTCCGTCTGATTGACGCAACCACGAAGTAGAGGAAATCTGTCCTTTGTAATAGGTAGTTCATCAACAATGGTCAATGATGCTTCCTCAATAACAATACTAATGCAAGGGAAACTTCCACTCTTTCCATGTGTTTTCCTTCTGTCTTTAGATACAGTAGCTTCTTTTTCAATTTGAGAAGAGTTTGCAAGGAGCCTGTTTTGTTTCATCAGATCAAAAGCAGCAGAGAGATCACTCAGGACTTTTATCTTAAATGGATTTCCTGGCTTACTAACAAACTCCGGGACCCCATCAACAAATGCAACAGCACAATCATTCTTCTTATTCACAAGGTAAAATGTAGATTTGAGTAACCGAAGGTATGGCTCCCAATCAATACCACCCTTATAACTCTCTGTCTCAAGGGGAAGCACTCTCCAAAGTGAACATGCATCCTCACTGATACTCGAGATATCAACAAAACCCAAACCAGGACGAGAGTTCAATCGCAATGGTTTTCCAGAAGAATTCTTAGCATACAACGATGTTAAGGAGAACCACAAAACGGATGAGTTCCATTTCTTCTGAAAGTGGTGTTTGACCTGTATATACCAGGCCATAAGTATGCAAAATAGGAGAGATACACAAATACTTGAAAAACAATGATGACGAACAACAGTTGAACAGAGAACATTTAGGACTTATTTACTGCTGGTCATGTAACAGAAGGTCCATTGCTTTCCTTGCATGACAAAAATGAAATATTACGTACAAGCTACTTTCCCTGGGATTCTCAAGTACCCCCATGAAAAAGTCTTCCTTTGAACCTTAGATTGTAAAATTACAAATAGATACAAGCATAGACTCATACTGAGTTTGTGACCATGATAGTTCTGCAAAGGAAGCAATTAACCAACAGACACTTCAACAAAAGAAGAGCTACCAATTTATGATTCTGAGTTGTGTTCTCTAATTATTTAATCTGTTTCTTCTCTCATTTCATACATGCTCTGAAAATAATAATTTTTTAGTAATTTTGAAGATATAGTAAATTGTGTAAATATAGATAAAAATTACACAGCATGAAATGCATGAAAAACAAGTTAGATTACTAAGGAACAAAATGTGTTTGATTAAAACACGCACAACTAGTAAGCCAGTGCAGTCCTTCACTTGAAAAGTCAAAATTTTCAAGACATCAAAACTGCATGGCTGATGGGCAAAGCATGTAGGGTCTATATCAACTCTGGGATGTCAAAAAGCTACTTGTTTCTATTTTGTATTTAGTTGAAAAAAATCAGCTCTCATAAAGAAAACTGCAAGGGACCTGTGTATGGACATACACAAAGTATAGCTGGATATACCTGGAAAAGAGCCCTTTCATAGGCAATGGAGTAATGCAGCATACCAGCTAAAGTATACTTATTTGCTTCTCCTTCAACTATTAAGTACATGTGCTGGTGCACATCTTGGACTGCTACAATTGCTCCTGGAATCCCATAAGCAATGTTTAATAAAATATCATAAAGCATGATATGAATGGAAACACCAGATGGAAAAAATATTACCGTCAGGAATCAATTTGTCAAAACGGTTGTCAGCTTCTTGGTTGTATGAGGAGTTGCTTGTTGTTGATTCAACACTTGGGGTTTTAGAAGATACAGTTGCGAAAGGTGAAGAAATTGAAAGAACCCTCTATAGTTAAAAGTTAAAAGCAGGTCAGATAATGGAATGGGACTTGTACCTTAAAAGGTCTAGCGCACAGCTAGCATAAGCAATTATCAAGAGTCTTCCTGATATTATAAGTTGTTGAATGATTCATGCTAAACAATTTTTACATATATCTAGATTTGTAATTGCATTACTACTGAATCAAGCAGTAAATAGGAAATCCATAATGCATAGCAATTAAGTCCTGATCACAACAGCTTGTGATAGTTAGGATCCTAGCCTAAGCTGACATTGAGAACTAAGTTATTTTATCTACTAATACTGCAAATATAAAACACACTGGATCATGTTCTAAGAATCTTCGTAATGGTTTAATATTTTGAAGTCCATCCCTTCTTCCCCTTGACCCCATGTCGTCCTTCTCTTCAGTCTCCCCTTCCCTTCTCAGCTGATACACACTAAAAATTCTCCACACTCCTCCCTCTTCCAGGTTTAAATTCCCTGTTCTCCTCTCCCTCCCTCCATCTCTTCTACTCCAACTTATTTTTATTTCCCTCTTTCTACCCCTAATCCCTATTTTTCTTCTTCTATTTTTTTTCCTTTATTTCTCCTCCTGCCACATTATACCAATTTCTTTCTTGAACATATTTGTTGCATCAAGTCTAAGCTTCAAGTACATAGCAACGTTTTTCACATATGTTAACTAGCATCACAATGCAAAGATTGTTAAAAGTCAAACTAAGTCTCTCAATGATACCTTACCTGAAGTTGAGAAAGAGAGATTGTCATATCAAGACCAGAGACAAGTCCTCTGCCCTCCCAAACATTTCTCATAGTGTCTGGCATATTCTCAAGCTTTTCAGCTGAAAGAGAGACGACTAAATGTTTTAAGATGTGCGCTGGATAACTGAGCGAGAAAACCTTAGGTATGTGATTTTGCACCTCAACTTCATCCCAGGAAATAGGATTTCTTGAGCAACTTCCAGATGCAGCTTGAGAACTTCCACCTCCGGCAGCATTAGAAGAATATCCACTTGAAGAAGCAGAAGAAAAGTGAGAAATTACCATCTCTTTCTGATTAGAACTTTCATGAAGCATCTGAGATGATACGGTTAACCGACGAAGCTCAAATATGAAACTCCTTCCCTTATTAGCCAAGTTTACATTCAAAATAAGATCAATTTCTGTCACAAATTCCCAAACAGAATCTGCAGAACATAGAATAAAAATTAGACGATGCAGAAGAACTAAAAGCATTCAACTAAAAGAAGAATACATCTACCAGAATCATCGCCATCAATAAGAATCACAGAAAACTGAGATACATCTATGTTGAATGTTTCGAGCAAATTCAATTTGACTTCTTCACGTGGATGGAGATTCTCTTGAGCATGCTCCAGAGCGTAACAATCATTCGCATCTTCAGCTTTTTCTGGCTGCCTCCTGTTTAAAGTCACTATAGATAGCAGGCGACGGGTATGTTGAAGATATAATGAAGAACAGAGCATGAACATGGCCAAAGCAGGCACTTCAAGGCAAACAAAGCCTCCCTGTAAACCGTGTATGTTAATCCCGTCACATCTGAAGTTGCAAAAGTAAACATGCAAGCATACATTCCCAAAGCTTTTTTGTATTCCATTGTTGCAATAATACCAAATGATTATTTTAGCATCAAATATGATCCAGCAACAGAAAATATTTGGAAAAAAGATAGTTCTATAAAATGATTAATAACAAAATGAAAAATCAGTGTCTGGACCTGGATTCCCCAAGTTATTGCTTGAAACTTCCCTGCCACAGAAAGTGATGACAGAAGCTTGTTAAATGGTTGAGTACAAACAAGTAAATTCTTCACAGAACATCGAGTGACAAGAATCTCTGAAACTGCTACATGTATAAGCACCCAATGATCAGAGTCCCGTGATTGGATGTTTGAAGCAAAACCCAACTTCTGAGCAAAACAATTAGACTGAATAGTTGTCCCAACCTCTTGCCTGACATGCGAGTATTCCTCCAGATATGATGAATTGCCCTCTGAGGTAGAAGTATGAAATGTCTCATCAGCACTCCTTAACAATGAGAGATTGTCAGAGGGATTTATGGACAAAGTCAGTATACAGTGAGAGAAAAATACTTCATATAAGCAACTAGGTGAATCTAAAAGCAATTTTTGAAGAATGGAACGATCAAAAGTCCTTCCTCTGTACTCCTGTGATGGGACGATCACAGACTGAATCTCCACAAATTCAACATATAGTTCAAGTTTTCTTTCTGCTTCTGCGCAAAACAATTCTAAACAAGTTTTGCGAATAGAAATCCACATCCCACAATCAGATGAGTAATGCCCAGCCGAAATTTTGCTACTGAAAGCATCAAAGATGTGCATATGATTACTTCTATTCTTGCCAACCCTACAATAATCCAGAAAAAGGTCCATGGACATGAGCTTAAAGCTGTTGTTTGATAAAAAAAGAGGGCAAGAAGAGATCAGGGACGGTGCTTTCATACTGGTGCTTCCATTTTCCAGTTCCTCAGACACAATCTCCATCTCAGAAAACAATTGAGGATGTGCCTCATGAATAGACCAGAAGTTACATGAAGGAAACGATAACACAGGACATAACCCATCAATAACCTGGAAGAAATTATTCAAATCATCAGCATCTGCGACACGAAATTCGTAATGTCATTTCATCTTGTCAATATAAACCCATGCAAACAAAGTGCCAATATTTTATGTCAGATCCTTTCCCAACAGAACCGTCTTCTGAGGGCGTCATGAATTGAAATTCCAGAAGTCATAATGATAAAAATTTCTCTTGCATGGTGATATTTCACAAGAAGGTGATGAATGAAGATTGCTAACATGGTCATGTTCCATCACAAGATTCAGATTGTGAAACCAACATGTGAAGCATGGCAACAAGATAGATTTGTCAACCAAATTAAAGAAAAAAATAACTACACAACACTAATCTTGATAATGGAGCTTAACTGCTCCAGCTATCATGCTTAGTTGACCATCATTGGGATAGTGACTATCATTTTGACACTAATCTCATATCCAATTATCATTTTTACACTAAACTCATCAGATTGTAACACTGGAATAACAATCTCATTGTGCTTATATTTTTTTAAATAGCAACTACTGGGAAGCTCAACAATCAAAGAAAAAGAAAAACCATTTTCAAGACAATTGGCGTAACATAAACATGCTTTTTGCCTAAAATCAAACAAGTGTGATTCAATAAAGATCATACAAACTCTTTCACAGAGCAACTAGTAAAACGCTCACTAATCAGAGAAAAAGACCACCCATGTACAAGACAGTTTGCATAACAACATAATCATGCTATGCGGCCTAAAATTAAACAAGTGTGATTCAATGAAGATCATAAAAAGAAAACTACCGAAGTGCAGACTATAATGGATGAGTTCAGAGACAGTAAAGAGAACGAGTAAAACAATGTGTAAAAAAGAGAACAAGTAAAACAATGTGTAAAATGAATAGAAAACAATGCATCAAGATAAAATGCACCTTATCTCATTAATTGTCAATTTTATTGATAATACGAACAAGCACATTGGAGGAGATTTTTAAGGTCAAGAGAAGTCTCTCTGTGTCAAAAAATAGCAGTTTACTACCCTCTTTTTTCTTTTTTTCTAACAAATAGGGACTCCATACTCACTGAAACAAAGAAGATTGAAACCTTAGTCATGTGTCCAATATTTGGTTTTCTTTAGCACTTTCTTTATGTCATAATAATGCTTCTCTGAAGAAGATGAATGAAGTGACAGTCAATAAGTAAACATAAGTATTAAAGAGGTCACCTGAGACAGAGCATATAGCTCATCCATAAACAATAATAGACTGAACCCCATAACCAGCAGTTTAGAAGTTGTTGATGAAAATATTACAGTAGTGTTGAATCCATGAAGAAACTCCCTGCAACAAGGACAGCAATCTTCATGACCAAAAAGTTCTGCAGTATGATTCAAACATTATGTGCTAACTATTAAATTTTAAAACTACAAAGGATAGCAATGAAACAGAAAGAAGTTGTTATCAGTTTCAGAGAAGTTATCTTGTAAAGATTTAGTTGTAGATTTTGTAGAGCTATTCTTTTGTTCCTGATTTTTCTGTAAGGGTTCGCAGTCCCTTTGTGCTTCTTCAGTTGTATATATTATTCTAATTTCTTATCCAAAAAAAAAAAAAGATATAGAAAGAAAGAGAATCAATGGCGCATAAGAACGCCAAAATTCATCAGAATACAAAAATTGAAATATCACATTAAATCATGCTATGGAAGATGACGTCTTAAACATGTAAAGCAAACACTTAGGTACAATAAATCTTGTCATGCTAAAATAGAAGGGTGGCATAACATGTCAAAGAACTATTACAAAACCAATTAATATTGAAACATGAGCTCATCAATTTGTTGGCATGTTGCACAACTGTTACTCTAGCAAGTATCCACCTAAAGCAAAATGTAACTCTATTTCCAGGTTTACATCAATTCTGGCTTTTTTACAGGATATCAAGTCAACTAAAATAATAGAACCTTTATTATTATAATTTTTTTTATTTTGGGGAAAAAAAAAGAATAAAATATATAGCTGAAGGAGCAGCAAGGGGTTCCAAACCCTTATAAAAAAAATTATGAACAAAAGAATAGCTCTACAAAATCTAGAACTTTTAAATCTTTTAGGAAACAACTTCCCTGACACCTAAAATCTAAGGGAATCTAGCCATTGCAGCCTTTGAAAGGGTAGCGGCCTTTCTTTACCCTCGAACACTCTCAAGTTCCTTTCCCTCCACATTAGCCAAAAAAACTACAAGAGGACCAAGAGATGGCCTTTTTTCCCCCCTTTTTACATCTAATCCCATGCCAATCTGATAAACTTTTTTTTTTTAATAGATCCTGCTTGCACCCAGATTGTTATTAGTTTTTTTTTTTTTTTTGTGCGATGGTGGTTTGGGTTGATGGACGTAGACTACAATTTCTGGAATAAACATTACTAGATGTCACATGGATTTCCATTATCCCATGATGTACCCTGCATTAGTCATGTCTGGCACTTCAAAACAGGCAATTAGTACTTGCGTATGACATCTTAACTACAAGGAGAAACTTAACAAAATTAGGTTGTAGCCATATAGTACCCACGCTTGAACCCCTACCCAAGTCTGGGTAGCATAGATAACACCTATTAGTCATAGCATTTAGGACTAGACGGGATCAAACCTAGTTGCATGAAGTATACATATCCTAATCAATTCCATCACAAAACTAAAAGTCCAAAGTAAGGGGATTTTGTTAACAACAGAATTCAATCACTAGTGAACCCCTGAATAACCATGTGAGACAAAATCACTAAATGGGCCACCTCACAAGGACCATGACAACCATGACGAGACTACCAACTTGACTGGCAAGGCAGTGGCAAAACCTTGGTCTCTAATACAATGCTAATAAACCAATTTGCAATATTTTGAGACGCCTCACCAAAATACAAAACACTAATGAACCATGACTTGAAAATGTGGTAAAACGCCACTTAACAGGCATTAATAGCACTTTCCATCGTATGAATAATTTAAACAGATTCAGAGATGTTTTGGAGAAGAGAACACCATATCACCAAGTAACATATTGTAGAAACAGTAAGAGCTTATTATTTCACAGAGATTTACACTTGTTTAAATACATGGCTGTGTGAACCTATGTTAGGTAGTTTCCTATTTACAGTATAACAGTTTAGGAAACAAATAATCAGATCCTAATCTTTTAAAAATAAAATATTACTGAGATATTCCTAGCTGTACACACTGTTTTCCTAATATAGAAAAAATCAAATCTTCGATCTCTAGAATATTCCAACACTCCCCCTCAAGCTGGTTTGAAGATGTCTTCCATAGCCAGCTTGTTAATCAACTTCTCGAACTGTCTCTGAGACAATCCTTTAGTGAGAATGTCGGCAACCTGTTTTGCAGTAGGGATATAAGGCATACAAATCAGTCCACTATCAATTTTTTCCTTGATAAAATGCTTGTCAACTTCCACATGCTTCGTTCTATCATGGAGGACAGGATTATGAGCAATAGAGATAGCTGCCTTATTATCACAGTAGACTTTCATGGGAGTTGAATTAGAGATTTTCAATTCTTCCAATAGTCTCTTAATCCATAATACTTCACAAATTCCATGGGCTACTGCTCTGAACTCAGCTTCAGCACTACTCCTAGTCACCACATTTTGTTTTTTGCTTCGATAGGTAACAAGATTGCCTCCAATAAATGTACAGTAGCCAGAAGTAGAACGTCTGTCAGAAACACTTTCTGCCCAATCTGCATCTATATAGGCTTCAACTTGTAGGTGCCTACGTTTTTTGAATAACCCTTTCCCATGCGTCCCCTTCAAATATCTCAGAATCCTGTATACAGCATCAAAGTGTCTTGACCCAGGAGAGTGCATAAACTGGCTTACCATACTCACAGCAAAAGCTATATCAGGACAAGTGTGAGATAGGTAAATTAGTCTTCCAACAAGTCTTTGGTACTATTCTATATTCTGCACTTCCTCGGCATTAGCAAGCTGTAACTTGAAATTGGGTTCAACAAGAGTTTCAGTTGGTTTGCACCCGAGTAGACCTGTTTCGCCAAGCAGGTCAAGTATATACTTTCGTTGGTTGATGAAGATACCTTCCTTGGATCTCACAACTTCCATTCCAAGGAAGTATTTTAGTGCACCTAGGTCCTTGATCTCAAAAATAGCAGCCAGCTTCTTCTTAAGCTTTCCCAGTTCTTCAAGATCATTACCTGTCAGAATTATATCATCTACATAAATAATTAGAATTGCAACCTTTCCTTCCTTGCTATGCTTGTAAAACATTGTATGGTCAGTTTGACTTTGATGATAGCCACAGCCCCTTAGAGCTTTCCCAAAGCGCTCAAACCAGGCTCTAGGAGACTGCTTTAGACCATATAAAGACCTTTTTAATCTGCAGACTTGATTCTGTCCATGTTTTCCCTCGAATCCTGCTGGTATGCTCATGTAGACTTCTTCTTCTAGGTCTCCATTCAAGAAAGCATTTTTTACATCCAACTAACACAATGGCCAATTGAAATTAACAGCAAGAGACAGTAAAACTCGAATTGAGTTTATTTTAGCTATAGGGGCAAAGGTTTTTTGACAGTCAATTCCATAGGTTTGAGTAAAACCTTTAGCAACCAACCTTGCTTTATATCTCTCAACACTACCATCAGCTCTGTATTTCACAGTAAAACCCACTTACACCCAATTGTTTTCTTCTCTTTGGGTAAGTCCACTATCTCCCAAGTGCCACTTCTTCTCAGAGCACTCATCTATTCCATAACTGCTAACTTCCAGTTTGGGTCATTCAAAGCTTCCTCAATATTTCTCGGGACAAACAAGTGTGAAATTTTTGAGGTAAATGCGCTACGAGTATGAGAAAGCTTTTTATAAGATATATATTTGGCAATAGGATATCTGGGAAAAATTGTACAGGTTCTGGTTCCTTTTCTAATGGCTATAGGAATTTCATAATCAGATGATGTATTGGGAACAGAAGTTAAAGAAGGATCAGAAACCAAAGGAATAGGGTTAGGAGTCGGGATTGAAATACCTGTGGAAATCTGAGTACCAGTCTCTTGGGATTTAGACTGGTCAGGTCCTTGAATCAAGGTTGGATCTTGACTACTTTGATAGGTTTTCTTCCGAGTATAAACCAGAAGCTCAGTGTTTGGATTTTTCTAATCCATTTGTAGTGTTTCTCCCCTTGTTGAAGATACAATAGTACTTGGCATAATCTGACCAGGATTCCTATTACTTTTGTTATTTGGAACTGAATTTTCCTGATTTTGTTTAATGGATTCAAGGCTGCCAGAGGAAGTTAAAATTATATTTGGTAGTGAAACAGGAGATAAATCCCAAAAATTATCATTCCCTACTTCATTCTCCCCCTGAAGATAATTTTTGTGAAAGATTTGTTTTCCAAGAAAGAGACATTCATACTAACATGAAATTTTTTTGTTTGAGGATTAAAGAACTTATATCCCCTTTTATTGGGTGCATACCCTACAAAAATGCATTTTCAGCTCTAGGATCCAGTTTTGAACCAAAATTATTAGGAATATGGACAAAAACAGTGCATCCAAAAATTCTGAGTGGCAAAATCTGAATGGATCCATGACATAGGAAAAATAGTTTTGAAGTAATCCAGAGGTGAGCTATATTTTAAAACCTGGGTAGGCATCCTATTAATCAAGTATGAGGCTGTCAAAATAGCTTCTTCCCATAGATATTTTGGAACATTCATGTAAAACATCATAGCACGAGTTACTTCAAGTAAATGTCTATTCTTCCTTTCAGCAATACTATTTTGTTGGGGAGTATCCACATATGTAGATTGATGATGAACACCTTTTTCTTTTAAAAAAACTCCCAAATGTTTATTGAAATACTTTGTTCCATTATCAGTATGAAGGATACTGATTTTAGTTTGAAGCTGTGTTTCAACCATTTTGTAAAAAACTTTAAACAGATTTTCCACTTTAGATTTTTCACTCATCAAGTAAATCCAACATAAACGTGTATGATCATCTATAAAGGTAACAAACCCTTTTTTTTTTGAAATTGTGGTGACTTTTGAAGGTCCCCAGACATCACTGTGTATCAAATAAAAAGGTTTTGAGGGCATATAAGGTTTTGGCAAATATGTAATACGGTGACTCTTAGATAGATAACAACTTTCACATTGAAGTAAAGAGAGGTTGAACCCCTTAAAACAAATCAGGAAACAAGTACTTAAGATATTGAAAACTAGGATGTCCTAGTCTAAAGTGCCAAAGCATTATTTGTTCATAAACAGGATCAGAACTAACACTAATAAAGCCCTGAGCTTTTTTATTATCGGAAGAGTCTCCATCAAAGTAATAAAGTCCATCTATCATCTTAGCACTGCCAATCTTCTTCCCCGAAGTCTGGTCCTAAGTTTCACAGTGAGAGTCAAAGAAAACAACATGACAATTAGAATCTTTAGAAAGTTTGCTTACAGACAACAGATTGTAGGCTAGTTTGGGAACATGTAGAACATATTCAAGATCAATATTTTTGGAGAGTTTTATCAAACCTTTCCTTGCAATGGGTGAGAAACTGCCATCTGCAATTTTTACTTTTTTACTACCAGAACATGGGAAATAAGAGCAGAAAAGTCTAGAAAGGCTAGTCATATGATCAGAGGCCCCAGAATCAATGATCCATGGAGCAGGATTCGAACAACAGGTAAGGGCACTAGATTCACTACTTGTTTGTCGAAGAGAAACATGAGGAATACCAGAAGACGAACTGGACTTTAGCAGTTTTAGGAGATGATCCATCTGCTCCTTGCTGAAGGGACTTGTTTCAGCCTCATTAGCAGCGGGTGTTGTGTGGCTAAACCTGTCACTGGTCCTTTTACTCTTCCAGTTTTCTGGCTTTCCATGGATCTTCCAGCAGGTCTCCCGTGTATGGCGAGGTTTGTTGCAGTGATCACACCAAACCCGTGGCTTCTCCTCAATTTTTTTCTGAAATCTGACAGCCTTATTTGCCACTTCATCAGAGGCAACTAAGGCAGAAGTGTCAGCCATCACGCGGGTGTCTTTTTTTCCCAACATGACATTTCTTCGGCTTTCTTCCCTTCTAACTTCTGTAAATACTTCACTCATTGGAGAAAGGGGTGATCTACCAATGATCCTGCCCCTTACTTCATCAAATTCCACATTTAGTCCAGCAAGGAACTTGTAGATTCGATGAGCCTCCACTGTTTTTCTGTAGTGATTGGCATCATCAGCAGATTTCCATTCGTAGTCATTGAAGAGGTCCAAGTCCTGCCACAGCCTTTTTAGTGAGTTAAAGTACTTGGTGACAGTGTCATCTCCCAGTCGGATTTCACCAAGTTTTAGAGTTAACTCATAGACTTGGGACTAGTTTCCTAAATCAGAATACATCTGATTTACATTGTCCCATAATTCCTTGTCTGTGGAGTAGCACATGTAGTTAGACCCAATGTCCTCGTCCATAGAATTGGCGAGCCAGGTCATAACCATCGAGTTTTCTGCATCCCATGTTGCATATGTCGAGTCTTCTGGTGCTAGTGCCTTCTTATCTCCAGTAAGGTAGCCAATCTTCCCTCGCCCTTGAATATACATTCAAACAAATTGAGACCATCGCAGGAAATTATCACCATTAAGGCGAATAGTAGTGATCTGGACAGAATGAGAATCAGTGTTTGGGGCTTGAGTTAGGGTTGTAATATTGTTTGGCTGAATGTTGCTGGAAGATGTAGATCCAGACAAGATTTCAGACATGTTGGGCAGAAGGAGGATGCAGAGAGATGGCTAGAAAATTAGGGTTGGCTCTGATACCATGTAAAAACAGTAAGAGCTTATTATTTCACAGAGATTTACACTTGTTTAAATACATGGCTGTGTGAACCTATGTTAGGTAGTTTACTATTTTACAGTATAACAGTTTAGGAAACAAATAATCAGATCCTAATCTTCTAAAAATAAAAGATTACTAAGATATTCCTAGCTGTACACACTGTTTTCCTAATACAGAAAAAATCAAATCTTCGATCTCCAGAATATTCCAACACATATAAACATTATCATATAGGAAGATGTTTTGGACAATATAGCATCACGTCACTAAGTAATGACATTTAGGATTTCAGTTGAGACAAAAGACGAAAAATATGAAAACCATACCTGTAGGATGCTAACTGCAACTTTATAGGATCGACAGCCAAAATTGGCTTCTGCTGTTTCACAGCCAGGTCCTCGAGATAAGCCTTTACTCCTGTGATTCTCAGACAAGAACAAAGTGAAATCCACTGCTGAAATGTATGTCTTTCATCATGAGGTTTTGGGACATTAATACTTTGAGGCTGCTGAAACCTAAAAGACTCTAGGTCTTCATCATCCATACTAAAACAATCATTTATTGCAGCTATGTCAGATTTTGATGTTGGCCAGATTACAAAATCAATATCATGGAGATCAAATCCAAGCAGAAATCCATCCTTTACACGAACTGTTACATTTTCATCACCATCAGCAGCTGCCTGCTTTCTTGGCAACATTTGGATGTGGGGGCCAACTATATATATGCTAAGTTGAATATCTTTCTCAGGGAGCAACCCTAAAAAAGCACTCTTTATACCACGAACAAAAGAGTCATACTTGTCATTCCAATCAACTTCAAATTTCTCCCTGCTAGTTTGAGGAGAAAGAACCTGAGTCCTCCTGGCTCCCAGAGGCCAGTGCACAGCATGATGTGTTTGCCTAACAATCAAAATCAAAGACAATATGGAAGAATATTCGAAAACTGCATTGAACTTTCCAATGGTCAAACTGTATTTCTGAAGCCCATAACTCTTCTCCTTGGCATATGGATGGGCCAAAAAGCTTTTAAATTCAAATAAAATGCGTGGAACTCCAGGAAACCTGATCCTACTTACTTCAAAATTTTCACACGCTCTTTTCCAACGGAAACACATTTCTCCAATATAGCTTTCTACAGGAGGACAACATTTATCTTTGGAAAAATCAGTACCACTATTTGCACCACCTTCTGGTCGGACAAACATTCTTGCTGGATCAACATGCAGGATCGTTGTAAAATTATCAGTTCTCTCCTTTTCTTCTCTAAAAGAGCCAATAAAGGACTTAACCTTCAACTTTCCACAGGAAAGGGAGAAAGAGTGTTCTAGGATGTCTTCTATATACACTAATAAGAACTCCTTGATGGAAAGACGAAATGAAAGAACAGCAGGGATCACATAATGTGGTTCTGCTCTCCCATCAACATGCTGAACTTCCCTCGTTGGTTGAATGGTAAAATAAAATTTCCCAAGGGATAGCAAAAAGCAAAAGGATAATGAGGAAGATCTAGTATTAATTCGCATATGCCAATCGACTATTGGATCTTCGGTTAGATATTGTCTCTGATGGAAAAGGTGTGTAACAAATAAGAAAGTTCTGTGAATAACTCGAAAAAGTTTCAAAGAAAAGACCTTTTGAAAGAACGGGAGGTTGCTACAACTATCATGCTGACATCTGGATAGAGCTCTGAATCTGGCTAGCCGCCGGGCCCTTGCAATAGCTTCAGCAGGCAGCTGTTCCTCAACACTGGAAATCAGTTTCCAACTGTGTTTGACAGAACTCGAAATCACTTTGCCTCTGGACATCTTAATGATGGATCTCCCAAATAAATGATCAGTTGAATATCCAAGCTGGTTCAGTAAATGCTCGTAGGCCCCAACATAACGAAGCCAAAGACAAACAAGACAGATAATGTTGTAAAACGAAAATCTGGGAGCTGATATCAATTGGCTTATTCTGCTAGCAGCTAGTCCCCATAATTGCCTGCCACTTCTTACCCTTTGGTACTTTTTAGTGAACATCTTAACAAGCACAAAGATGAAACTGAAATCAACGGGAGAACATGAGAGTAGCAACTCTGGGATACAAGTATTAAACTCCAAGAATTTAAAGTTGCTTAGCTTAACACGAGAGGAAAGATCATTGAGGTAACAAACATTAATGTAGTTACCACTTCTCTTATATCCTGCCTGAAAGCCTTCAACATTGATTTCAAAAGCTTCCTCCTCCACATGTTGAAAAAGAACATAAACCAGCCCTCTGGCAAAACATCTATCACCTAGCACGGATTCTGCATTGATGCCTTTTATTTCCAATTGATATGCAATGGGATCAGTTTGTGCAGGCAATAGCACTTGCAAATGAATCTCATGTACAGAAAAGTGGCAATGTTGAAGAACAAGATGAAGAAATGAAGAACTAAAACTTGTTGAATGATTGGTGATCAGAACTGCATCTACCATGGCATGTAAAGGACTACCCTGAAGAAGGAGGAATACCAAGAAATGACTGCTGATGGCAAAGTACACAAGTAAACGAACTCTGTACGTTTAGGAATCAAATAAACAACAGGCTAGGTTAAGTTAATCAAATAAGGAGTTCATGGCATCTCCAGCTAGGCTATAAAAGCATCACCATTGTTTTTGGAGAAGCCTAGTACAGTGGAGCAGACCAATATCCAGTATATTTCTAACTATGGAACCAGAAACAAAAATTGGCGCTGAAAAATCATGCTAATTAGCATGCATACAAATGTGAGATGAAAATCCCAATATTGCCTTTTTGTGATAGTGTGCAACGGACTTTTATACATCTATAGCAGTGTAAGGCATGTTTAAACAAAGGCAAATTACAAGGCTAATCAGAGAGGGTTAAACATTTAAACATTAAAAATCCAGCATATACTCCCTGCAAAAATACCCGAGCCTTACAAATGATCTCTCAGATATCCATAGATCTAAGTGTAATGATCATGCTAAAATGCTGCTTTTCAAAGTAATGATGGACCAGCAATCTTAACATCATCATTCTCATCTTGACCCTAAACTCAAACACCATTTATGGCATTTCTCAAAGCAACACAACACCTCATGATGCCCTATTCATTTGGCTATTGAACATTATGGCATTCTGCATCAGATTGAGAAACATCATTTACATTATTTGCTCTCTGTTTTTCAGGAACAATGTTACACATACTAAAAGTGCTAAGAGATTGAGTTAAATGATGTGTCAACCAACAATCAACAGTCAGTTCAAATTTAAACACACCTGGCACACAATTCTATCTCTAGTCCCTGTCTAGCGCATCATTTTGTTATATTTATAAAAGCCTATGTTCTCCATTTTCCTTTCGGTACTGTATAGTATGGAAAACATGTTGGAGATAGAATTTCATACCAAGTCCGCTTGAATTTAGACATCCACTAATTTGACACCTCAATTTATGAGAACTCAATTCTGTAAAACTTTTGATACATACAGTACTGTGCTATGGCAAAACGGAGAAGTTGAGACACGGGAGAAGCACCTCAGGGTCAATCTTGGAAATACTCCTTTCCACACTCTCTGCCGAATCATAACCTCGTTTCGAGACCTTTCTGAAGCTTCGTTCTTCAGCCTCCCTAAACCCAGGGGAAAAGAGGAAAAAAAAAGTGAGACCTTCATTAGTATATTTACATGACGACCATGGAGAAGAGAATAACCAAAGATACGGAAGTGGGTTACTTGAAAGATAGAGTCACGTTGATGCCTACTGCTTCGAACGTAAAAGCAGCAGCTGACCAGTTGGAGAATCGAAATTCGAACTGTTCGATAGTAACTTCTTCGAAGTAGAACCGAGAAGAACTATCTATGAGTTGATTTAGAGCGGAAACACTGAAACGGAGGCTTTTCACGATCACTGACGAATTTATGAACCCTAATCGGAGTTCCATTTCGGGTTCTTCGGCCAGCCATGGCTGCAACAGAGACGAGAGCTTCCGTCTAATTAAACCGTCCAGAAACATCGCAGTGAACAACAGCGTCGAGGCGGATTAAAGGAACGGTTTCGTGATCAAGATTCTTCCATCGGAAAACAGATTCTCGCAGGAAAACGAAGGAAAATTTTCTGAACAAACGAGAGAGTTCGACGACTCCAGTCTCACGTAGTGCCGATAGCCGATACCACGTGTTACAGGACAGTTAAATTTTCCAACTTATTATATCCTTTTTTAGTTTGCCGACGCTTCTTTAAAGTTTAATGCACAATTGGCCACTAGTCTTTGTCTCATATGTCGTAATAAACACTGACATTTTAGAGTATCTCCAATAATTTTCCCACAATTTTTATAAAATAGGAAATTAAAAATTAAAACTTTTATTATTTTTTTGCTACAACTCTAACAATTTTTTTATTTCATAGAATCTTGAAGTTATTATATAAAAATTAAATGTTACACATTTAAAGTAAATTTAAATTAATGACTAGTTTAATTATTCCAACAATTAAATATTCTATATTTAAAATAAATTCAAAATATTTTATAGTTTGTTCTCTCTTATTTATGCATGAGTGGGTACTGCTTCATTGTTAGCTTCCTTTCTAATCATAGTTGTTATCTCTTGTTTGCTAGCAGAATCAATAAACACGAAAATAACTTATTACTAAACAAACAGAAAATAATAAATATGAAAAAATTATTGATTTTTTCATTTCCCAAAATTTTTCACATTTCTGCAAATATAGGAAATGAAATCTTTTCTCTCATAATAGAGAATGAAATGAGAAGCTATTGCAATGAAAAGGGACTTCATATTCCCCAAAATAAAGAAAAAAATATAAAATTGATAAGCTATTACAGATAGTCTTACTCGTTATACAATTATAATTACTGTTTGTTTTTTTATTCAACTAAAGATTGAGTATTATTTTCCAAGGCATCTTCAACCATTTTTTATGACCAACAACCCTACTAGCATTAGGAGTAAATACTCTCATCATTTGGCCTATTTGGTAAATTGGGGAACAGTAACCAGCCTTGTGACTGCTACTTTAGGTGAATTAGGGATACATAGCTTGGACCGTTCAATCATGTCTATAATTGGGGAGAGCCTTTTGCCTCAGGCAGACCTTAACTCCACCCAGAATCCACAAACTTAAGCTTTTTTCTTTGAGCAAGTAGGAGTAGAGAGTCAAACTTAAGAGCTTCTAACTGAGGATACAACAACTTTACCAATGCATTGGTATCACTTGGGACAATATCTTCAACCATTTTGGTTGGTTTTGTCATCCATTTTGTACAATAGACTCTTAGAACTCAATAATAAGAAAACCTCTAAACCAACGTTTAGGTTATAATAGGGATATGATACATATTATTTATTCTCATCAGTTCAAATTATTTGTTATGACATAGTCATCCATTGAACAAAAGTTGTTTTATTTATATTTTGTGCCAGCCAGTAACTTCAAGATTACAATCGACCATCATCCTCTCTAGCACTCCATGGATTTATATTCGATTGCGGGGAAGATGTGGAAGTTGTATTATTTGTAGGCTAAAGATCTAGTCCACGAAATTTGACTAATTTTGTAGCTTGAAATAATCGTATGAACATAATACCCCTTAAATCAAGTCAAAATGAAATTTAGCGAATAAAGTAAGCAATGCAAGTCAAACACCTAAAATTTTTGGCAGCCACAAAATTCTAAATCTTTGAGCAACCAGACCTAGTCAAAAACACATTATTATCCGCTAATCTTAATTGCAAGAACAATGACAACCCATGAATTGCTACAGCACCATTTCCCAGTTTCCCCATTTTTCACCGACCAACGGCTAGTAAAATAGCTCAGGCCATGAAACAAGAGGAAGGCGATCTCTCGCTCAGCAGCCATGCAGGGAACGTCAACAACCTCAAACCAAAACCAGTCGAAACTGTTTCATGGCAAGACACCCGCAACAAGAAACCCTTATAACGGTACATGTAACAAGAATACTACTAATAACGATCATCAGAGATGGTTGTCTGAGCCTTTCGATTTCATCTTCCTTGTTTTGTTGCCTCTTCTTGTTCTGTCCTTGATCGGCTCCGACAACTTAGGTTCTTTGAGTTTTCGCTTCCCTTCCTTCTTGGTCTTCGTCCCCTTCCTCGTTCTCCGGGTGTTTTATTTCCTCTGGTTGTTCTGCCACCTCAAATCACTCGCCGGCAAGGTCTTCCGCAAAGTCAGGGGCTCCCTGCAGAGAAACGGATCGAGAAACAGCGGTGCCCGCGTCTGCTTTAAAGAAACCACCGTTATTCGGCCAGTGCCGGAGAGGAAGTTGTCCAGGGTTGTTAGGATAACAAACTCCGATCTCTCGGAGGAGTATTTCTCGAGTTTCCCAAGGAAAGATCATTATTTCTCGTCCATGCTGGCGGACGGAGGTTTGCCCATTAGCGAGTCCTCTTCTCCCTTCGTGAAATCGCCGTGGTCTTCTCATGGCCAGTTCGAATTCGAGGACAATAACAGCGATAAGCCGTCCCAGACAGCGCTTTTGGGCTCGATAATCCGCGAACAGGGCCACATTTATTCTCTGGCAGTGGCCGGGAATTTGTTGTACACCGGATCAGACAGCAAGAACATTCGGGTCTGGAAGGATCGCAAGGAGTTTTCAGGGTTCAAATCGAACAGTGGATTGGTGAAGGCGATTGTGATTGCGGGCGCGAAGATCTTTACTGGTCATCAGGATGGCAAAATCCGCGTCTGGAAAATCTCAAGCAAGAGCCCGAACGTTCACCGGCGGATTGCGACGTTGCCGACGTTGAAGGATTTCATCAGGAGCTCGATAAAGCCGAGCAGTTACGTCGAGGTGAGCAGGAACCGAAGCGGGCTATGGCTGAAGCATTTTGACGCAATCTCGTGTCTCTGTTTGAACGAAGACAAAACGCTTCTCTATTCTGCTTCTTGGGACAAAACGTTTAAGGTCTGGAGAGTTTCTGACTCCAGATGTATCGAGTCCGTTACCGCTCACGATGATGCCGTCAATTCCGTCGTGGTCGGTTTCGACGGGCTCGTCTTCACTGGGTCGGCCGACGGAACGGTGAAGGTCTGGAGGAGGGAGCTGCAGGGGAAAGGGACGAAGCATTTCTTTTCGCAGACGTTATTGAAGCATGAATGCGCCGTCACGGCCATCGCCATCAACCCGGAAGCGACCATAATCTATTCCGGGTCGTCTGACGGGTTGTTGAATTTCTGGGAGAGGGAAAAAAACCTCGAGCACGGCGGCCTTCTGAGGAGTCATAAGCTGGCGATCCTATGCCTGGCGACTGTGGCGAACCTCGTTTTCAGTGGGTCGGCGGACATGTCGATTTGGGTGTGGAAAAGAAACGGTACCAACCATTCAACCTTGTCGGTTCTGTCGGGTCATACTGGACCAGTTAAGTGTTTGGCGGTGGAGGAAGATCACGAGACAGCGGAGGCGGCGTGGATTTTGTATAGTGGGAGTTTGGATAAGTCAGTCAAGATGTGGCGGGTGACGGATCAACCGGCGCCAGATCTTCCTCCTCCAGTGGACAGCAGCCACGGCACGCGGACACTCGCGGCGAATCCGAGTTTCTCCACTCAGGGGAGAATTAGCGCTGCGAAGGAGGGGTAGATCAAGTAAGGTGAATTTAGAATAGCGTAGAGAAGGCCAGATCATGAAATCGAATCCTTAGCCCAGCCTACAACTTGTTAGAATTATTTGACTGTTTGGTATAATGCGCCAGGTTGAGATTCGAAATTTACACATGACTTTCTAAAATATCAAATGTATTTAAAAGTTTCTTTCCGGAAACTCTACAAATTTTGTTATGTTATAGTTTGAGTAGTTTTTGAAAATTAAATATACAGTCTTATTATTTTTTTTTTTGTATCTAATCGTACCAAGCAATAAAGAGTTATAATTAAGTGATAGATCATAGTCATCACAGCCTAATGATCATTGTTTATTTATGTAGACTTCACATGGATGAGGATAGCTCTGGTTTAGGTTATATATGAATCTATGATTTTTGTGGCCTATCATATTATAATTTTGTAACAATAAATGTTTCTTACCCATGAGGAATCGTAACATTATTTGTGGTTTAATCTAGGTTTGGTTGCAAATTATAATTTCATCAATGTTCTAGTTTTTTTTTTTAATAAAAGACCATTCTTATTCACTATAGAACATATTATATCTATTATAGAAATATAGAGTAAAATCCAAATTTGGTCCCTTAATTATTCAACTTATCCTAAACGGGTCCCCTAACTCTAAAAGTAACTATTAGAGTCCCTTAACTCAAACAACGAGTTCAATTTGAGTCTCATCCGTCAGTTAGGCCATTAATTTGGATGGAATTGCTTATGTGGCACTTATAATGCCACATGGCACTTAATACCTCCCTACTTGGTCCCACAATGCCACATGGCAAGACAATAAGTAACAAGATTAAGAGTAATAAATATTAGGCCCAAATTGACAAGAAATATAATTTTAGGTACTTAAAAAGTTAAATAGTACATTCTTCCCAATTCCAGCCTGAAGCTCTCGATTGGCCTTCTGGTCCGACGGCGTTCATCCGCTGGGTGGCAAGGCACCCCGGAAACCAAATAAATTGGCTTCAGCTAGTATCTCGCAATTCAAATCCCTCAATGTGGCAGATTCAACATTGCCGTCCGACGTAGATCGAATTCCCGCCGCTTGATTTGTTCCGCAGACCTATGGCAGCTTCCCCACTTGGCGGCGCGTCGCGCTGTGGCCAAGTGCTTGGCCCTTCCCTCGACAAGATCATCAAGAACGCCGCCTGGCGGAAGCATTCTCACCTCGTCTCCTCCTGTAAATCCACCCTCGACAAGCTCGAGTCCATCTACGACGCCGGTTCCCCTGATCTAGCATCGCCACTCCTCAGCCTCTCCCCTGCAGACGCCGAATCAGTCCTCCAGCCGATTCTTCTAACCCTCGAGTCCAACTACGGTAGGGTCACCTAGCCTGCGGACTTCGCGAATGAAGATTTCGGGTTCTGGTCAAGAATCGCACGGAGCTCGCCGGGTTCAGAACTTTGAACTTGCCGAAGAACTGCTCGCGGGTGAGACTCGGCAGGGGAGAATCTTTGTTCAGTAAAAAATCCGAAGAGTCGAAGCCTTCCAGCATCGTTTTGCAGACAAAAGCTTCGAAGATGAAGAGCTTGTCACTTGGTTTGGCTAATCCGGCGTCAGAATCGATGGCTCCGGCCGCCCCATCGAGATCCCATTTCACTGATTCCATCTCTCTGATCACCCATTTCACGAAGCTTCTTGCAGATCTAACAGCACAATGAAGAAATTGAACGAAATGAGCCGAATTCAAGTACTTGAATCTGGTTCACGCGAAGTTCACTCGCCTCCGTCTCGTCCGTCTCTATCTCCAGTCACTAGCCACCATCATATGCAAGGGTCAACTTTTACAATTGGGGTTAATTTATGTTTTAAGTTTTAATATTTTGTATTTATGTCAGTTAGGGTTTAAATTTTCATTTCTGTACAAAATGGTCACCCATTTTAGTTAAAAGAGGATGCCAGGTGGCATTATAAGTGCCACAAAAGCAATTCCATCCAAATTAACGGCCTAAGTAACGGATGGGACTCAAATTGAACTCGTTATTTGAGTTAAGGAACTCTAATAGTCACTTTTAGAGTTAGGGGACCCGTTTAGGACAAGTTGAATAATTAAGGGACCAAATTTGGATTTTACCCTAGAAATATAGCACTGATGAACAGGGGACATTTGGCTCAATTGTAAGCCTCTTATATTTTTCAATCCCCATGATATTGTAAAGTAAATAAGTAAGACATATATGGTATATAAGCATACAGCCTAAAAGAAACAAACCAAAAAAATAAACAAAAAAGCAAACTAACACGCTAACAAACTGATACTCTATTAGACTAACATACTAACACATGATTGGACTAACAAACTATCTAAGCACAAAACATGGATGATAGCTCAAATAGATGAAAAAAATAAAAAGACACCAACAATTGATCCATTGTTTGAAAATGCCTCACTGCCTTTGTCTCACTACTTTTCGCACTCCACTCAATCCACTAACACTGAAATGGATTGCCGGGATATGTCTATTGTAAAGGATCGGACGAACTAGAGGATGCTCCTGCTAATGATGATAAAAGAGTTTTGTAGAAGATGAGGATGAGGAGGAGGAATAAGAAATAGTGAAAAAAAAAAAGAAGATAAGAGCAGTTGATTGTGTGGAATAACGATAATAAATCTATTGGCTAGACTTTGACCGAAATTCAAACCCGGCTGAAGGAGCGAAGAAAGGAGGGATAAATTAGTTTGTTTATTAATTGGTGTGTGATGTTAGAGTTTTGTGTGGTGAGTAATGTGCAATGATGTGTAGCATATTGTGAGAAGTGCAAAAGAGTATAGATTGATGATGCTTGAGAATTGATGGTGTAATTGTAATTTTGAGTTTTATTAGTGGAAAGCCCATAGAACCATTACCATTTAAAAGAAAATTTTGTTTATTATTTTGTCTTACATTTTCGCTCAATAGAAGATAACGACACTTCTGAGTGAATAATTAGACTAATCTTGGGTTCCATGTACTTCATCAACCGTCACTATGATAATAGTGACAGAATTTCTCACATCCATTGGGTGTATATGCATCTACTAATGGAAACTTTTAAATGTAACAAAAATTCTAGACAAATATATATTAGAATTAGATATACAATCAAAATGAATAGAATGTATCTATCCAAATAGGATGATCTCAATCTTAGACAAATGCATATCAGAACTAGATAAATGTATTTTAGAACTAGACAAATGAATCTAAAAAATAAACATATAATCAAAGTGGAACAAATTTATGTAAAATATAAATAAAATAACCTTAATTCTAGACAACTTCATATCAAAACTAGATAACTGCATATAGAACTAGATAATGCATCTCAGAACTAAATAAATGAATCTTAAAAATAGACATGCAATTAAGCAAAATAAATGTATCTCAAATATAGATAAATGCTAATCAAAACAAGACAAATGCATATTAAAACTAGATAAATGAATCTTAGAAATATATATACAGTTAAAGCAAAACAATTGTATCTCAAATATAGATAAAATGATTTTAATCATAAATAAATACATCTTAGAAATAAATATATAATCAAAATAAAATAAATGTATCTTAAATCTAGATAAGATGATCTTCATTATATACAAATGTTTACTAAAATTAGACAAATACACCTAATGGATGATAGACAACCCTTAATATTGGTAGGGCCATTGAGATTCAGGAGGCTCACATCATCAATTCAAACCACTACTTGAATAAGCAGCATATGCCACCTAATTTATGACAAAAAAAGGTTAATGAAATTTGATGAAAAATAGCAACACATAACTTGTTTACACATATTTGTAATAAAACAATGACAAAATAACTCTAGAGGCAAAATATTGCTAACAATATTGATCATAAATTGGTCACAAAATGGTGGCAAAAAATAGGCAAGACATATTCTCACCTAAGTGGTGATATTCTACAACTAATTGTGTGATACATTTATAATTAACTCTTGTTGGTACATTTTGGTGGTATGTTAGTGTCAATGTTTTAGTGTTGGTAATATCAAATGATCATTTTTAACAATCTTCCTTAAATATACACTCCAAACCATAATCATATTATTTGATATTTATTTTACTTTTAATATTAAAGTTTTACTTAGCTTGGGCTGAACTTAAAGCATCCTAAGATGAATGGATCGAAAATATATGTAAAATTGGGTAAACTTGACACACTCATTGTAATCATGTGGATAACCCCACTAGTAATTCCCAAGTTCCTATAATCGTTCCCCTTATTGGAAGAGTGGGACCTTTCCCTCCCTTATCCTCTATCTAGCTCATGATTGTCATCTTTCTTCCCTTTTCTTGGGTTTGTCATATGGTATCCTACATGGGGAGGGTGGACGGACAATATTGCATTCTTTTAACTTTCCTTCCTTTACTAGCTCCTCAATGAATTCTAGTAACTCCTAGTAGTCTTAGTATCATGGCCTGTTTCCTGGTGGTAGTGACAATACTTCTACATGTTGGAACTTTCCTTCAATGGCAAAGACAGAGGCCACTTGGTTACTATTCATTTTCTTTCTAAAGCATATTAAATATTTGTCATCGAATTTCATAAAGAGGTATATGACACCTTTGGCCACCAAGGTCTCTTTCTTGCAGGGGTTATATATTCTTTAGTTTCTACTATTGCTACTTTGGGGTTGTCTTTTGGGAGTTAAGCCTATTAAGCTCCTCTGCATGCATGTACCTGATGGCTCGGTATAAGAATTATTCAATGCTAGTAGATGAGGTTTTCTTGTAAATCCATTGCCAATCACAAGACTCGTAGTAATTATTGAGTAACGGTCAACAAATGCACCTCAGAAAAGAAGTCTCGTATCATGCTATTTTTGTATTAAACCTTCTAATACAGTCCCTTACGAATTTGTCTTTTCCTTACCTTATTTTTTATAAGTGGTTAGTTGTCTTAAGAATGAGGCGACTTACTAGGAAGTGCAGCATAAAAGTTTGGGACAACTATTTGGACGATTGGAACTAACGGCCCCTGTTTGTTCCAAACCAACTCTTGGAGCCACCCGTTAGGGGTTCCACTAAATGCTCTATACATCACTGCATCTATGGCCCTTTCTAATGTCATGGATATTATATAACTTTGCATGTGGTTTACAAGGTCCATGAGTCCATGATGAACTGTCCGTCATACAAATATATCTTTGGCAACCTAAAGCCTTCAAAAGTTAGGGCATTGTTGATTTGATTAAAAAATGGTTGGACCTATAAATAATCAACATCCATGTTGGCTAGGGAAGATTGCTCAAGGGCTGACTAGTGGTCCTTAAATACTCCTCCATCTGACCTAGCTTCATAAGGATCTTGCTTATATCACTTAATTTTGGCACTTTTGAGCAGACCTTAAAGTCCTGTAGTGGATTTTTGGCTAGGTTCTAGTTCCTTTTGGTGCTGGGTAGCTTTCCACTGCCTCTTCTGGCTGGTGGGATTACCCTCTAGATCCTCCTGTTGGAAAGGTGGCTTTGAGCCTCTCAAACAAATCATGTCATCATTTGAGGTAGTGGGGGCCTTGCCTTTTATTGGAATGTAAAGGAGCAATTGGGGCTCTTCCCCAACAGTCCTTTATCTAGTCTCCTGGTGTTGAGGAGCCCCTGGATACTCCAGAAGGCCCTGTCCACCATTAACAACATTTTCATCATCAAAATGATCATTTTTGTGTTGGGATCTTCATATACCAACTATTGTTTCCACATATGATGTCAAATTGATAATTAAACTACTAGGGAAAGTGGTTAAATGAGACCTCTGATTGGTTAACCCAAGTGGACTAGTACATGAAAACCTATGATAAAAGATAACGTCAGACCCCTAAAAAGTATATTCGGAGGAACTCTTCGACACTCAAGTTAGCTTATTGGACCATAACCGAATTAGCTATAGATTTAGGGTGGTATGAAGTGCATGCATGGAAATGTTGTGGAGGTCCTTCTTTTATATATATGGGCACCTAATCGTGGCCCCTTATGAGTGTAGTTAATGGGGGATTCTTTTGATCTCAAAATCCTTTTATATTAAACATATTCCTTGATTAGAATTATTGCTTGGGATTCTTTGTGAACCAATCTTCCTCGATGGCCGAATTTGAATATTGGGCCTTAATGGATTAGGCCCAGTATGGTACCATAATATATTTTTGCTTTTCAATTTTTTTTCAAATTTTCTTTATTTTATTTATTCATTTTTTTTGCTTCATATTATTCAACATTAGCATCAAAGGTTGTAAAAATGAACTAAAAAAATGATATTTACTATTTAATGGTAATATTTTAATTTTAGTATTTCTATGTATATAAAACCGCCAAGAAGTCAATAAATGTTAGAATTTGACAATGTTTACTCCAATACTTGTACCAATTAAAATATTTTTTTTCTTTATTTTCCCAATTTTATCTTTATCACCCTCCTTCCCTATCCAAGCACAAAGCCCGCTTGGGGTGGAATTGGTCAAGATCCATTGCTAACAAGTTACTGAAAACTTCATTTTGCTCGAAGCTCTAGTTAAATGATTTTAAGGACTTGAAAGTATTATAATGCATTCCATTTATTCATTCCATGATGAGAATACAAATGTTGAGTTACGGTAATATACGTGCATTAAGCGTGTTTCTCCAAAGATTGTCCTTCCTAAATAGTAAGCAACTAAATAAGTGGGCAAACCAAGTAAACTTGGGACACAAAACTAGGGTGGTCTTGGTAAATTTGCCTTTAACTTGGCTCCTATGTTAAATTTACCCGTTAAAAAAGTTAGTATGGTAAATTTAAAAGGGCAACACAAACAACTTGGCTTTCATTGTAAGGTGCAACTATCATGTTAAGGCTAGCCAAAACAATCCCAAATTGGAAAGTCCAAATAAGTACAACGATAAATGCATGAAAATAATACACATTATTGAAACATTAAAAAAAAATTGAAAAAATTATATAAAATGAAAAGAGTTTAAAAATAAAGTAAATGACACAAGATTTTTATGAACTATAATTCATATTATTTATTCATTCTTAAACTATTAATTATTGTTTATTTGTCCGAGAACTATCATTGATGTTACATCATTTGTCCTCCATTAGTCATGTTGTTAAAATAAGCCAAATTTAGTAAATGAATTAAAATGAGGGTCTAAGAAAAGAATTTGATAACAAACATGAGAACTTTTGAGTTTCAAAGTTTTTGTGTGAATTTAGAGATGATAGACTAAGATTTTGTATCTAGTACTTTAGTAAAAGTTGTAGAGAAAAATAAGAGGAAATTGAAGCATAAAATTATTTTTAAAATAGGGAAACTTTTTTCACCAGCCACCATAGACAATAGCTTGGAGTTGTAGTTCGTGAAGACCGGCAACCAAAAGTTTCAGGTTTTCAAATCAAAAAATTTTATATGGTTCCCTTAATTGCGCTAGTCTCTACAATCTTTAGTTATCCACCCTAAATGAAAAGAAAAATTTCAGTATCTAAGTTTCAGTAAAGATTTGAATGAGATAAGTAGGCCATAGTTTTAAATTTAGTGCTTTGATAAACATTGTAGAAGAAAGCGAGAGGATTTAGTTTATTTGTTAAACTAGCTTTAATACCCGGCGTTGCCTCAGGAGTAAAAGTACAAACCAATACACTTGTAATTAAAAAATAAAACATCATAAAAGAATACCAAGTAGAACAATATATAGTTTAACAAAAAATGTTATTACTGTATGACATATTTGAAGGGTCAAGCATTTATCAGTGTAACATATTGTTTATTATATTTTTCGTGATTAAATTGCGTACTCAAGTTGATTCGAAATAGTTAGCAGTGGGCAAATCCTCATTTTATAAATTATACCAAATTAAGAATATACACACTCACACATATACCAAGGCAAACGTAATAGTAAGTGAAACAGAAATATTTTTAGTCGTATGACATATTTCAAGGAACAAATATCCATCAATCTAACGCATCCATCACTCTAGTGTGTTGTCGTTTATATCTTTACTATTATCAATGGTTGCATCATTGAGTATCCTGTTTTGGAAAAAGAAAACATAACTAAAAACTATATGCATGTAGGAAAAGTGCAATATGCGCATATGGTAAGCCACGTTTTTTAAACTCAATAGTGACAATCACTGCACAAATTGGTAGTTCAAGATTTAGAATTAAATTAAATTATGTAAATAACAAAATTATTGGGTTTTTGGTGTATGTAAACATTACCTCCAACGCATCTTCCAAAATGCGATTGCTTTGTTATATCCTGAAGTAGTGAATATAGTTTCATCTCGAACACACGAGCCACAATATTTGGTCTATCATAAGATGTTTGTCCTGGGATAAGCTCTAGGAATTTAGTTATCTCATTCCATTTTGGATTACAAGTCATTGTAATGAACAAATTTGGATGCCCAAGCCACCTGCATATAACCATCGCATCTTGATAGTTCTGTACCATGTACCGTGGCCCACCAGTAAAAGACGATGGCAATATGCAAGGTTTGCCTGTACGAGATGCATTAGTGTCACCCCTGTTAATCGCATCTTGTAGCCCATATAAAACCTCACAGCGAAACTAATCTTGATGCCCCCTAATCCAGCAGAGCCGTTCCTCCAAAATATAGCAATATGCATAAACAACGTACTGCTAGAAAAGTCTATCGCATTTAAGAATGATGGAATAAACAAAGTGACGTTGCTGCAACCGAAAGGCATAATACTCCCTCATAGTCACCTTATTTTGAGATGCCCCATTAGTTCTCGTATCTCGATGTGGAATTCCATTCCAATATCCATCAGCGCCATTGGGTACAGCAATCGAAAAATGTAACGCCATAAGCTTTGAGTGCAAAACGTGGATAGTCCTTACACCATGTTCATGAGTGAATACCACAATGTCACGCCTATTGCCTTCATCCTCATCTAACCCAAATGTTAAAGTAGCAACCTCTTATGACTCAGGCAAGTTATACCTACGGCCATCTCCGGATCTAGATGTCAATAATCTCAAACGAATAAGAAGGTAATTAGATTGTTGGTGTATATCACATGCTCTTCTAAACTCTTTCACCAGTTGATTGTTTTCATCAAACATCTGCGTTAATCCATCAATTATTTGCCTATCAAAAGTGTTGCCTTCAGCGTTTCCAAAGCTCCTCAATCGGTTATCTATTTCATGCTCAGTATCATATATGTATAGCTGTGCAAATCTTGGGCGATCCCCATTTGATGGCACCAATGAACCAATTTTATGATAATTCTCACCTTTAACTTGGAAAACATATGGACCACCACCATCATTTATGCGTGTGTCAATCTGCCCACCAGTAGAAGTGAATGAAAATCGGTAATTGAATTCCTGAATGTTTGCTCGAAAGTACTTTGACAACTGTCCATCATTGTAATCCAACATTTCATGTAAGAACTCAGGAGGCGGTTGCTTGAAAGGTAGTTCAACTTTACCATTTTGGCAGCAAATAGAAAATGTAGGGTTTTTTTGTTTACGAGAACGAACACTTCTCTCTAATGACCAAATAATAGCCTGACAATGGTAATAAGGGCAGACACTATCAGGTAGTCCAAAGTCTTCACGCTGTGTAAATCTCCTTACATAAGTGATAGGTGAGGTTGTAAATTTCCTTAACTGATATTAAGGACTAATAAAAGATTGATAGGTCGAGTATGTACATACTCTTGTGGTGGAAAACAGAGTTGCTTGCAGTATTGTAGCACATGTCATCTACAATGCTAAGATTGTCTGCAAGACCATTTATTAAGTTGATCAAGGTAAAGACAATAATAAGAGGTTGAATATTGTATTTGGACATCTATACCTTCAAAGTTTTGTTCTTCATGACTAAGACCCATCATCGGAATTGGTTGCAATTCTGGTCTGGATGGTCTTGGCCTCTTATAGTGTATAGTTCTAGTATTTGATGGTTATCCAACTTCAATTGTACGTCGCAAGGATGGCGTTGATGAGTTTGGTTCAACACTTAAAAAAATCTGATTTCTGTCCAATGTTCCTTCCTGCCGATCTATTGGATTTGCCAGTGAAAAATAGTGATTGGTTATGTCACTTAAAGGTGAACGGAGTGCAGATGGAACAAGGGGACTTTCCCCCTGCAGTACTCGAACAGGCATTGAACTCCTAGGGCCTATCAATTTTTTTGCCAATGAGGGATTATTAGATCCACACCATGCAACATTATGTCTTGGTGTCCGAGGCCGATGAGATCGTGAGGAAGTATTTTGGTCTTCATTCTCAACATGATAAACATGTGTAAGACCAAAAATTTGGGTGTTTTGAATCACCGTAGATGGGACATGAGGTGGAGGAAATGCTGTGGATGAAGGAACATCAACATCTGATCGAGATGCTACCGAAGTCAATTGTGAATGCAATTGTGAGGAATCAATTGTAAAGCGTCTCCTAGCCGTCCGAGAACGCAAAATATGGATACGTTCGGCTCGATTAATTCGAGCATCCATCGCTATTTGGTCCACTATTCAAGTTTACTCAACCAATTGAAAATTGGATTGCAATAGTAATAAGTGCATAAATAAATTGGAACACAAGAACATGTAGTCACTATTTATGGAATTTTGGTTCCAAATGTTTTAATCATTTCATAATTGAAATGATTATATGATGTTATAGATTTAACAATATTCATATTATAATATATAACCTACTGAAAGAAATTATTGTCAAATCACTTACTATGATGTGCATAGTAATAGTTTTTTTCATTGCATTTTTTAAAATAGATTTTCTGTCTAGAGTTTATTTATACATATTATTATTACCTTAACAATAATCACATTGAAAGTTCATTTTCAAAACAATTGATTCTTTTGCTAAAGTTAATTAATGTTGTTATTAATTTGTTGAATATTATATGTATTTGTGTTTATTTAAAATTTATTCTAGATAAGTTTATTTAAAATTATCCCCATCTAGATAAGTAAGCTTTCATATCATATATATTCATCCAAGTTGAGAAAAAATTAATTGACCAAAATTTTATATTCAAAGACTTTATAGTAGAACAAACTTAGTTCATACTTTTAAGTTTTATAAAAAATTTATTGTATTTGAGATATTATTTAATAGGGGTAGCATGTTTTACACAAAAAAAATAAAAATAAACAAAAATTTAATGACAATCTAGAAGCCGTAGTCATTGAAGGTTAGATTAAAAAAAGAAATATTATCAAATCACTTACTCACGTTCATATTAATAGTTTTTTTTCATTGCATTTTTTAAAATAGATTTTATTTCTAGAGTTCATTTACACATACTATTATTACCTTAACAATAATCACATTGAAAGTTCATTTTCAAAACAATTCAATTTTTTTCCCTAAAATTAATTAATTTTTTTATTAATTTGTTGAATATTATATGTATTTGTGTTTCTTTAAATTTTTTTTCTAGATAATTTTATTTAAAATTATCCGCATCTAGATAAGTAAGCTTTCATATCATATATATTCATCCACGTTGGGAAAAAATTAATTGACCAAAATTTTATATTCAAAGACTTTATGGTAGAACAAACTTAGTTCATACTTTTAAGTTTTATAAAAAATTTATTGTATTTGAGATATTATTTAATAGGGGTAGCATGTTTTATGCAAAAAAATAAAAATAAAAAAATCTTTAGTGACAATCTAGAAGTCGTAATCATTAAAGGTTAGATTAAAAAAAGAAATATTGTCAAATCACTTACTCACGTGCAGATTAATAGTTTTTTTTCATTGCAATTTTTAAAATAGATTTTATTTCTGGAGTTCATTTACACATACTATTATTACCTTAACAATAATCACATTGAAAGTTCATTTTCAAAACAATTCAATTTTTTTTCCTAAAATTAATTAATTTTGTTATTAATTTGTTGAATATTATATGTATTTGTGTTTCTTTAAATTTTTTTTTCTAGATAATTTTCTTTATAAAATTATCCACATCTAGATAAGTAAGCTTTCATATCATATATATTCATCCACATTGGGAAAATATTAATTGACCAAAATTTTATATTCAAAGACTTTATAGTAGAACAAACTTAGTTCATACTTTTAAGTTAAAATTTTAAGGTGGATAAAATATTTATTGTATTTGAGATATTATTTAATAGGGGTAGCATGTTTTACACAAAAAACATTTTAAGTCCCTTAATATAATCATTATACGAAATTTTCAAATTTCTCTCTATTTAATGTTTTATGATAATTTATTTTATTTAAAACTCATAAATGCATGAAGTTGATCCAAGTCGAATCGAATCGAGCACGTTAAGTATTATAATTTTAATTTAGAGTGTTGTGCGTGGAAAAATCTTGTTTAGGTGAATTAAGATAAAATAAGATTTTTAATAATGAACATAAATTTTAAAATTAGGATTTTTAAATATAGTGAAGTCATTAAGTTAGCACGGTTCCCTAAAATTCAAAGATTTTTCTTGACCCTTCCATTATCTACTTCTCTTCCATTAACGCCAGAGACCATATCCACTTCTCTTCCATTCTTCCCCACAGATCGATGATAGATCAGAGCATCATTATCGCTCATTGTCTCCGGCTCTTCGATTCCTCAATTTTTTTCCCAAAAGGTGAGCTTTGAATCTCTTTCCCTTTTTCGATTTGGGTTGTTTCCCTTCTCTTGCCACTTGACTTTTCTCTCTCTCTATCGGATCTCGGTAACAAATTTTCTGTTTCGTTGTTCTTTGTCTGGAGAAAAGCAAAAGTCAGGAGAATCGGAAAGGAAAATAGACGATACGGAGCCCATTTTCTCCCGAGTCATCGTCTCCGGCATATCACTTCCTCAATTTTTATCTCAAATGGTAAGCTTTGAAGATCCTCTTCATTTTGGGTTGTTCCCCCTCTCTTTCCACTACGCTTATCTCTCTCTCTCTCTCTCTCTCTCGATCGGATCTCGTTAACAAATATTTGTTTCTTTTTTTTTTGTCTGGCGAAAAGCAAAAGTCTGGAGAATCGGAAATGAAAAGGGACGACACGGAGCCTATTTTTGTTGAAGATTTCAATCAAGTTCTCTGGATTTCTCCTTTGCGAGGTTCAGTTGTTTTGTATGATTCTTGTTGTTTTTTTTTTTTGTTTAATTTTCCCCTCTTCGTTTTGGGTTATTTCCCCTCTCTTTCCACTTCACTTATCTCTCTCTCTCTTTCTCTCTCTATTTTTCTCGAATCTCGTTAACAAATTTCTGTTTTTTTTTGTTCTGGCGAAAAGCAAAAGTCGGGATAATCGAAATAGAAAAAGGATGACACAGAGCCCATTTTTGTTGAAGATTTCAGTTAAGTTCTCTAGATTTCTCCTTTGCGAGGTTCGATTGTTCTGTATGATTCTTGTTTTCTTTTTTTTTTTTTTTGGTTTAATTTTGGTCTGCTTGATGTCTCAGAATCTGTAGTTTGGAATTGGAATGGCGAATCTATTGTCTGTTAAGGATTTTTAGAGTTTTTTTTGTACCCATTAAGCATTTTTTATCAAGGGAACTGTAGGTATTTCTGAATTCTAAGAAAGCATCTTATTTTTTTTATTTTTCATGCATTTATTTAAGTGAACTCTAGTATCATAATTTCTTTTTGTTGTTGTACAGCTATATTTGGAGAAAATCATGGAGCTCACATTGAATAGGCCAGACCCGGGACTTCACCCTCTAGTTCCTTATTTTACTTGCTTCATTGTAGATGAGGTAGTGATAGTGATTAAAAAAAAAAGTTCACATCACCTTATGGCTTATGTTCTGTTTCAGTAAGGGGGAAAACACTTGATGACTACTATGGGCTGAACTGTCTCAATTTTTAATAGGTTGGAAGAAATTTACATAGTCTACCTCATTTGTTTGCCATGATTCGTGTTTTTAGAAGCCTTCTTCAGAATCCCCACATGCATATAGAACCCTATGTAAGTATTCCATACTAAGCCGAGTACTTGTATTTTTCTCTTTAAAATGTTAACTAGTGATGTATTTGTAGTGATGGCTTTGAAGTAGAGACATATTACTAAGATTTTCTGAGAGTCAGATTAATTGTCTTGCTTTTAAAACTTGACTAATTAAGTTTGGTTGGTTCAGGGAAGAGTGGTAACACCGGAAATAAGTTGTGTAAGAATGCTGTAGTAGTTTCTGGGGAAAAGGAAACTGGATTAATATTGCATAACGTGACTAAAATTTCAATAAAATAAAAGGGAGAAGGCTCACCGAGTATTGGAGAGTTCCAAGGGATGTCCCAATGTGGTTAGTGCAAATCCAATAGATTGATAGAAATAGTAGAAGATGACATAGTAAAATCTTAGTTAAAATTCCGGTAGATTGAAAGCAACAGTATTTGTGAATATTATTAAAGGAATAGGATCACTGAATTGTTTACCTCACTCAAGTTTTTGTCTTCGCCGCCGAGTTGTAGTAGTATCACCCTGAGATTTTCGTTAAAAACATTAGTTTTTGCCTCACACAAGAACACTATGATGGACAAACGTTATGATTGATATTGTTAGATACTTACACTGATCTTAGCTACGAAAAAGCCTTAGATAGAATCAGTTGTTAAGCCTTTTTTTATAGAATCAGTTGTTAAGCATTTTTTATAGTGATAGGATGAATCCGTGAGTGAACATTATTTAGTTCTCAATTTGGTAAACCTATTGGAATAAGGCGGAAAGATTGTGCAATTACCCTAATCAATGGTGTTTTCCTTTTTTAAGTTAATTTTGGTTGGAAATTAATTCAATACAATAGATTGCGTGTTTTCCTTGGAAAATGGTAATATCAATTTATTAATTCAATACCATTGATATCAGTAGATTATGCTACATAATAAGATTTCGTAATAAATAACAATATTGTGGAATAATTATCAGAACAATTAATCCTATAGCCTTATAATGGTAGTAATAATTAAAATTAATAAATAACAATTTTTTAAATAATTAAAAATTAAAATAATTTTTAAAAGTAAAATTAAAAACCTTTAGTCATCGATAAAACCATCAAGCCAATCATCATCTTTCCTCATATCCTCCTCAACACTAAGCACCTAATTATTCATGCCTTCATCCTTGATCTGACCATTAGCCCCAACACCAGAAGGAAAGATTCTAGCACCATGAATAGGCCTTCTCTTTTTTCCTCTACAGCCATTGTTATCACTTTCGGTAGAATAGTCATCACCATAATCAATGTCATCCATCTTCTCCTTACTTGAGTTATTCTGACCAATCTGAAAAAAAAAAACAACCATATAGTAAGCCGCATATCAATGTCCTCACATCAGATTGTAAATTAAATTACATATAAGTATAGCTACCATTAAATTAAATTGTTTCTAACCATTTTCTGCAGCAAAGCAATGTTCTCAATGAGCATGTCCTTCTCACGCTCCAAACCTTCCACACACTTCTTCAGGATCTCGTGTTCTCAGATCACAATTTCGCAGACATCCTTGGCATATGCAATTGCACTTTGGATAGCATCATGGGCATTAATGGGGGCCATGAATTGGGTGCTTCTGTGCGTCTACTAGCTGCAACTTGGGTGCTTCTGTGCGTGGTGCATGACAGAATTGGTTTGCTGTATTTATATTAGCATTTTGCTCAACGTAAATTATGTAAAGGGGATTGTAATTGAACACTCCTTTCTATAACAAAGATGAAACGAATGCTGGAATTGAACTATTTCCAAATTAATTGATTGATTCATCACTGATTGATTGATTAATTCCTATAATTAATATTTTTTTGTCACTTGCCATACTAATGAAAAGCAAGGGAGGGACAATATGGGATGTGAGAAGTCTTTTACGCATTTAAACATGACAGAAGTGCCATGTGGCACATCCAGGTTAAATACACATAAGCAGAATTAAGGAAAAGACACGTCTATCCATAGATATGATCCTGCTTTATATATTAATAGTAGATTTGACCCATTTTAATGGCAAGACTAACGAATGACAAATAATGCAACATTAATAATAGTTTTTTGTAGCTAAGACCCAAATTAGACCCAATCATTATCGGGTTATTGGGCCCTTGGCCTAACTAATAAATAAAGGCCCAATGAAGTCTATTAAGCTCATAAACTAGGCCATAGGCCCACTAAGCCCATATACTGGCTATATATATAGGAAGTATTTCTCTCACTTTCTCCTAGGGTTTTTACACTACGATTATACTAACTTAAACATTGAAAGAGCCTCTCTTGAGACACGCCCGAGGACCCTCCTAACACCTTTTTTTCATGTCTTTGTACGCAAGTGACGGATCTAACCAACGATCAAAGGTCTTTGCTACTTGTCTCGAAACCCCCGGGTAGTTTAACTATTAAATGGCGTTATCTATAGGAACAAGAGCCCTCTGGTCACACATCACTGCAACATCATTTACTTAACAGCACTTGAGCAATATGATTTTCCTCTATCATGTCGAGCCCCAGCCATTCTGGACACCGCTCGTTGCTATTGAAAGAGAACCTTAAGGGCATAATCGTCGGCATTGTTTGGTTAGAGAACTAGACAACATGACTACAAATCTTACTATATTCACTGAGCTTCACTGTAGATGACCTACAAAGCTATGGCTCGGGCCAACAAATAATCAACATGGATCACACTTTCAAAATTTTGATTTATTCTAATTTAAGGAAAATATTTGATTGGCCTTGTCCATCATGCTAATAATTTATATGTGTAGAACAAGGTGCTTTTGTTGAATTGGTGTCAACGCCAACAACTGTCTTTGCCACAGATTCATGGAAAAGGCAGCCAATTAATCTTGTCTACAGCCAATCCAGTAATGGGATTGCAATTGATCAAAGGTCAATAAGAACTATATCAGGTGTCAATAGGAGGATGCCTCCTGTGTCATGCTGACACTTCTTTGGTGGAGTGATACAGTGAAGAAAGAGCCATCTTTCTTATAATCAAGTCTCTTTTCCTCTCTCACAAAACTTGACAGCGGTTTTAGTATCCAATTGGCCATGCCTGTCTACAATAATGTCGACACATGCTCTTTCGCCAGCATGGGCAATGATGGCTTAAGGTCCTTCTATCCATCATCGCCAAAAAGATTGAAAATAATTGAAATCCATGCCTTTTAATTTGATGAGAAATAAAGAATTTGCTCTCCATGATTTTGTACGAAAATTGTGCAATCCATGGCTTCTAATCTACAAGAAAAAAATGAATCAGATGTAGGAAAAAAGAAATAAAAAATAGAGAACATGGAAGGTACAACACTTATGCTTACATGGCCAAAAAAGTGGCGAGCTGTACTAAGCAAAAAAAGGAGGGGCCCCAAGGTCACATGGCCAGAATAATAATAATAATAATAATAAGAAAAATCACGATATTATCACATAATGGTTAATTGTTGACCACCTAAAGATGTCATACAAAAATGGATAAGGCAAGGGGTGGACCAACATTAATTAAGCCATGTAATTGCCTAAGAAAGGCATGTTTCTATCCATCACCGTCACTTAGCACCTCAACAAAGCCATTGGAAAATTCAACATTTTCTTGGAGGCACCAGGTAAATTTTATACAATTATTTACCTAAAATAATGAAGATTGATGTGCATAGCTTTTGTTAAAAATTAAATGCCATTATGAAAGCATATATACACGTGGAAATGTTAACAAACATGTTCATAAAGAATATGCACTAAGCATATTGCTACCATGATATGTTGTCATGAAAATTCTTTGTGAAACATGTACATATGTTTATAGCTTGGTCAAAAGCTCAAGTATGTAATATTTTTTTTGGCACTTTTCTTGAAAGAGCATGCACAAAAAAAAAAAACTCTGGAGGTCGACGAAGGTACAAGTAATGAATGGGCACGAATAATATTTGCCTATATATAGTTAGCACTCTTGTTGTGATCATGTGCTGCTATATGTATATGTAGGGATAAGTGATGATCTTGCCAGATGAAATCATGAATCACTCGTAGCAATAGACCTTTCCTTTGTTAATGGAGGAGAAGGTGATATCCATATTATGAGGAAAATTGTGTCGTTTGATGGACAAGAGATTGGTCATCCACAACGCACACCCGAATGTTTGAGGCCTAGAAATGGCAATGATGACATGCTTAGACTTAAGCTGGACCCAAGACAAGGGAAAGCAAGACCCTGCCTTGAAGACCTAAGAAAAAAAAAGCAAAAATCCATTTGTAAATGAAGCATCTAATGAAACACGAAAAGGACTACTACTCACATTAACGGGCATCGCTTGAGAAATCACTTGCTTAGATTTTTTTGCAGAACTAAGGTTAGTACTTCTCTATGGAAAAATATTATTGATGTTTTTGCAACAATTGGATATGCATTACCTTTTATAGACATGTGCCTTGGTAAGAATCTAAAATAGTATGCTACATGCATTATGATGCGATCATGTTAATTACGCGTATAGCCATCATAAGAGTGAATTTCCATTTTATATATACATACATACATACATACATACATACATATATGTATGTATGTATGTATGTATATATATATATATATATATATATATATATATATATATATATATATATATGTGTGTGTGAAAGCATAATAATGCTGTGATTTGTTTATTGAGTTGAATTATGACCTCACCATTTGGCAAAGTTTATTGAGCATACTAACATGCCCGTTGCAAAGAGAGGTTTTTTTTTCTAAAAATAATAGGGGGTCTAAAGCTCATTATAGCTTAAAAATGGAGTTCGATAACTAAAGAGCTTAAAAAGACTTCTAAATGTACAAAGAGGGCACGAAAAGCTTAGACCATAAAGTCCTGCTATGTCCACACTGGCTTAATAATGGTAGAGAAAATTTACACATCTTCCCTAAAGGAAGACCACTTAAATAACACATCTGCCCTTAAGCAACCAAAGTCTCAAATTAATTAAGCACACTCACATGATGATCAGATGAATCCTCAATTATAATTAATGAACATGCAAGGTACTATATCAACAATGCAACAGAGCAATGAGAAACTTGCAACATGATTCTGTGTCTTTCTTTTCTAGGGCTTTAAACACCCAACAAATAGCATTAGGTCAACTATAGCCTAATCTCGATTTGGATTTAGGACAATAAAATGTTGACATGGGTTCAGTGCAGTAGGTTCTCCTTAGCTCTTTACATAATCCTATTAGTGGTCCTCAGCAAGCAAATGTCAACATTTTTCCTTTATAATAAGGGGCTAATGTCCTGCAGCCTAACATAAATTCTTAGTCAAATACCAGCATCCTTCAGTATCAGCATCTGAAACAGCGGCAAGACCAACTTATACTATAGTCACAATAGATCAAACAACAATATCAATGCCACCAGTATATTTTGAAGCAACAATTACTCTAGTAGCAACAATTACTATAGTAGCAACAATTGAAGTAACAACTGCATGCTTAGTCATCAAATGAATGAAGCAAATGATATGAAGATGAGGTAGGGGATAAGTGTGAAGTTAGGGGGTTATCAGCATCTTTAAAGACACTGCCTTGATTATACCCATCCATAGTTGAAACCAGGGGCTCAATTAACTATTTCATCACCTTAACTTTTACAGGTTGCATCCCCACTGTTGCACCAACATTCTTCGCCACAAGTTGACCGGTAGAATTTACTATCATCTATCACAAAAGTTGGAGTATAAGCCCTAGACAAAAAAATAAAATCAAGAATGGAGGCTAACCCTATGAAGGCAAAAAGCATAATAGCCAGAAGCCCCTACAAGGCCATATGATGAGAAATGAGGCTGACTTTATAAAGGAAAAAAACCTAACAGCCACAGGCCCCTACGAGGCCACACAACGAGAAGGGGAGGATGACCTTATGAAGGCAAAAACCCTAGCAGCCAGAGGCCCTAACAAGGCTACACTATAAGAAGAAATGCTGACCCTACGAAAACTCATGATCCGACAAAGACTACAAGCCCGAGAAAATAAGGCTAACATGGTTGCTGGAATCCAACTTAAACCTCCAAAGAGGGGGCAACGAACCCTTAAATGTCCTAAAGGGCCTATAGGTTTAAGTTAGAAATATAAGGTCTAAAGATGACGGGTCCTAAAAGGTTTGAGTAACAAACCTAGAAATTAGAAACTCCTATAAAATCAAAGAAGCTCACATACAAAAATCGAGGGCCAATAAGTTGGAAATGAGTTAATAAGATAGAAAGATAAATTATGGCAGACAAAAGATTGCAAAAAGGATAAACTATCCTAGAAGCCAAATGATGGCTCATGAAGTGAAAGCAAAGTGAATAAAGCAAAACAACGCCTAAAGCCCCTGGCAAAAATATCGAGATACAACTAAGTGTAACGAAGGCTTAGTACGCGAAGGCAACTATATGGACACCAATCCCGAGGCCTCCCAAATACAAGGCAATCATAAAAGGATAATGTCTATTCAAAAAGGGAAGAAGTATCTAACAAGCAAAATGAATATTTCATATATGAAACTTCATTACATGATATTTTCCAAGCACTATAAGCGACATCAACAAGTAAATAATAGTAGGCCAACAAGTGCTCATACATAATTTAAAGGTTAAATCTCCCAAAAAATGAGGTTTCTCATTCTAGAAAACCTATAAAGTAGTTGGTAACGACAACCCAACTCCACTGAAGTAACGACAAAGCAACAATGCAATGAAGGGTTTAACGATCCCAAAGAGTTACCACTCGATGGCTATAGACCACCAAGTTGCCACCTGACGGCTATAATGGTGGCCATAAGAACCACGAGCCCTCATAAGCACATTTGAGGTCTTGACATTTACAAGGCCCCGTAAGCTATGACCCTATGTATCAAGCAAAAAGAAAGCCTAGAGAGAAGATTGGAAAACTCATTTAAGATTTTTAACAAGAGGTCAGAAAGTTCTTGACAATCAAACACACTCAAAACCCTTCAACTAAATGAGATCAAATACTCCTATAAAAGGAAGACTTCTAAAAGACACATTATGCCCACAAGAAACTAACGAGGTATAATGAATACACACTAGAAAAATAGCCCTATTGAGGCTTAATAGAAGTAAATAGTGCCACACACATGACTGGAAATAAGTATTCCTTGGCAAGCCTTGATAGAATGATACCTTACTTTCTCCAAGTCCCCAAACAAGAAAAAGGTCACGATTACCTCCCAAAGCCTTGGATATATGCAGGATCATGCCCTCAAATAAATGACTAAAACTACATCTCGAATTCTCTACTTTATGAAAGTTGAGACCCTGGTTGCACTATTGGGACCAGAGTTGTATCCCATATAAGCCTTTATGAGTGAATAGATCAATGACATATGGGAACTATTAAAGAGGTCCCGTACTTGCAGAAACCCTGGCCTACATAGGCTTTGACCCATTAGGGGAATATTCAACAAAGTGTCAAGTATCGTTAACTATTTTGAACTTTTTGAGGTCTAAGCCTGAAGGCCTATAGAGGCCTGATTTTCAAAGTTGAAACCTAGAAGAGGTAACAATCTTTTATCCCTTTAAGGATAATTTTCTGAGGAACACTAACCTTATCGTAAAGGGTTATTTTGGCTAGCGGGGCTAGACAATTAAGGAACATTGATTTGATCTACAAAATATAGGACACATGAGTCCTTGAAAAGCCTTAATGCTCTTTAAAAGCAACTCAACCAAGTAAAATATGAGCATCTCACCAGGGTAAAAAGCAAATATGATTGTATGAACAAATTCCCACATAGGTGTACTTTCCACATATGGAGATTAGAATACGATGACCTCTGTGACTTTGCATTCACTAGGAGGGAATGACTTTTCGATAGCTACGACCTAAATTAGACCTAATCATTACCGGGTCATTGAGCCTTATGCATAACTAATAAAGAAAGGCCTAATGAAGCCTATTAAATTCAGAAACTAGGGCACAGACCTACTAAGCCCATATACTGGCTATATATATATAGAATATCTCTCTCACTTTCCCCTAGGTTTTTTACACTATGATTATACTGACTTGAGCGTCAGAGGGGCATCCCCTGGGACACACTTATGGAGCCTTATAACACCCTTTTTTCATGTTTTGTACATAAGTGACCAGATCTAGCCAACGATTAAGGGTCTCTGCCGCTTGTCTTGGAACTCTCGGGTAGTTTAACTATTAGTTTTAAAGATGAATAAACAACAATCTATTAATAGATATGAAAGCAAAAAGAATGACAATACAAGGAATTCATGTTCTCATATTTTTTTATTCCAATTGATAGATGTTTGCCATGTGTACTTTCAAGTGTTTTCTATCTATTTCACCCCTATGTATGTCACATGTCATCTAAATATTTATTATTTTTTTCATCTTTTTACCACAGAAATAATGTAATGGCTCAAATCCAGAACCGGTCAACGGAACACCTGCTCATACCACATGGGCTATCATTTGGAAAAGGATAAGCGATAGGTGCTTATGTTCTAAAATTGGAGCCTATATATCTACATACGGCTTCCCACAATTCACCTATGTGGGATATGAGAGTGTTACAAACTCCCCCCTTATGTACCCAACTTCTCTATTAGGGTCAATCGGATTACTTGGTTCCTCAAATCAAGTAACATCTCTAATCGGACTACTTAGCCCCTGGCTAAGTAGCCTTTTAAATCCAAGATCAGTCACAGTAGATGATGTATGTGCACACCCACTATGCCACATCATCGCGGTCCCGGGTTGGCTTTGATATCATCTGTAATGGCCAAAGTCCATAACCGGTCAACGAAACACCTGCCTACACCACATAAGCTATCATTTAGAAAAGGATAAGTGATAGGTGCTTCTGTTCTAGAATTGTGGGAAGCCTTATATGGATATATAGGCTCCAATTCCAGAATAGAAGCACCTAGCGCTTATCTTTTTTTAAAGGATAGCCCATGTGGTGTGGGCAGGTGTTCCGTTGATCTGTTCTGGACTTGAGTCGTTACAAATGGTATTAGAACCAGGTTTGGTTCAAAGTATGTTGTTGAGTCCGCCGGTATGGGACGGGAAAACTTCCTTATATTGAGAGTCCATTCCTAATTACCTAGCGTTTATCATTTTCATAAATGATAGCCCATGTGGTGTGGACAGGTGTTCCGTTGATCTGTTCTGGACTTGAGTCATTACAAATGGTATTAGAGCCAGGTTTGGTTCAAAGTATGTTGTTGAGTCCGCCGGTATGGGACGGGAGAACTTCCTTATATTGAGAGTCCATTCCTAATTACCTAGCGTTTATCATTTTCATAAAAGATAGCTCATGTGGTGTGGGCAGGTGTTCCGTTGATCTATTATAGACTTAGGTCATTACAGATGGTATCAGAGCCGACTCGGGACCACGATGGTGTGGCATGGTGGGTATGCACATGCATCGTCTACCGGGACTGATCCTGGATTTGATATGCTACTTGGCCAGGGGCTAAGTAGTTCGATTAGAGAGGTTACTTAGTTCGGGGAACCAAGTAATCTGATTGACCCCAACGAGGATATTGGGTACATAAGGGGGGGAGTTTGTAACACCCCCATATCCTACATTGGTGAATTGTGGGAAGCCTTATGTGGATATGTAGGCTCTAATTCTAGAACATAAGCACATAGTGCTTATCCTTTTGCAAAGGATAGCCCATGTGGTGTGGGCAGGTGTTTCGTTAACCAGTTCTGGACTTGAGTCATTACAAATAACTTAAAAAATTTTCATATATCTTAGACATGAGTCTCATCTAGTCCACCACCATTCTTTTCCAGAATCCACATTATCTCTTCTACAGCTACAAAACATTATCCACTACTGACCCACTACTGCCAGTTATAGATACAGTTATACCTTTACTACTACATATAAATACATTACAGGAACTACAGTGATGGTTTTCATTTTTTCATTTCTTCTTTACCATTTTCGAACAAGCAGTGCACATGAAGTATTGACTAATAAAGATTGGTAGCATTATAGAGTATGGGATTAGTCCAATTCTCCAGATACAAATGTGTGGCAACTTCTACATAGAAGGTAAAACATCATCAGTTACATTCAAGTATGCTCAATTCTTTATTCTGCTTTAAAATCAGATAATTTAAGAAACTAAAATTACCTTTTGCCATTTTGACAATAGTGTTCCAGCAAAGCCAATAAAAATGTAACAACTTCAGCAAATCAGGTTGTGAATTACCAATTTCCTTGAATTTTTTTAATGCTGCAAATTGTTGAAATGGGTTCATTGACTAGAAATTATATAAATTGTTCAACTAATGCAGAGATAAACTAAATACTTCAAACTCTAGAAAAGAAACATGTCCATCAATCAAATTAAAACAAGAAATTGTCCTCTTTAGCTTTTATTAACAAGAAATAATAATACAGACTTCAAAATTTTCCACTCAAGGAGAACTCAACAAACAAAGCAACCAACAAGGAAGTTTAGCAAATTTAGCAAACTAGGTACTTCTATATGCTTTTAATATTTTTTTCCAAAAATTAAACTGGTTGCTATTTACTAGTGCTTAGTCTACATGTATATGAGATTTTTAATGTGAGTAGAATGCATGTATTAGGGTCTTGGTTGTAGATCTTAAGTATATTTCCAATTGTCATGATTTACTGATTTTACTAAGACACTATGTTTCACATGTTTTTCCATGATACAAATGCACCTTAAACAATATGTTTTTTTTTTCATTTTAATGACTTCTGATTTTTCAAAACTGTTCCTACTTCAAATTTCAAAAGAAAAAAAAAGCACAACACACTCTAGGAAAGAAGCAAGTCCCGTAACCAAATCAAAATCAAGTAATTATGCTCATGTTTACTCTATTTCCCTCTATGGCTCATTAACAAGAAATAACAACATTGACATTGAAATTTTTATAACTCTATAGCACTTTTCCGAATCTAAGGTTAACTTAGTAACCAAAGTAACCAAGAAAGAAGTCAAGTGAATTTAGCAAGTAAGGTACTTCTATATGCTTTTAAGAATCCTGCCTAGCAATTAGATGGGAAGCTATGTGCGGTCTTCTTATTCTGCATGTATGAGGGAATATATAAGTATAAGTTAGGAGATAACACCAAAGTGAAATAGGGTTTTATAATACCACTAAATCTTAAATATTTAGCTTGAAAAATAGAAGAATGCATTAAAAAAGGCAAGTATACCTAGCAAGAGGTTATTCAATTAGGATATTTTAAATACTTAAACAACAGCAATTTATTTTTTTGCAAGTGGAGTTATATTATTAGTACTAAAGTTTTGTACTAAGGTCGAAACCATTAATTTATACTGAAATGAAGTTGCTTAAGAAAACCTTTAAAAATAATAAAATGAGTTCAGTACAAGTACTTACCAAATATTTGGGAAACTACAATTACTTGGGATATAGTTTATAGACCTACAATAGTGATATAAAACAATGGCAAAATGCATGTATTTAGCAAAAATGATACTATGAAGTACAAATTTTTGCTGTAGCAAGTTTAGCATTGAATCTATAATTCCACATTCTAGGCAAATAGAAGCATACTTAAAACAATGGTAGAATGCATATTCAGTGACAAATTGTTAGGTAGCCAAGATATATGCAAATTATACAAGACTGATTTGTCTTATACAAAAAAAAAAAAAAAACAATTCATACATTTTAGCCAAAAAAGTTTGAGGTTGCACATGCATCGGTAGTCCAAGTTGAATTCGTCAGCCCCTTTTCTATATTCTTCTCTGAGAATCCCATCGGTTCTCTCTCAGACAACTCGACAAACATTAAAATAAAAACAAATTAGATGTTGCTAAGTGTTAAACAATAATGTACACTACAATATTAGGAAAAACAACAAACTAGAACTAAGTAAATCATATATAATAGTTTTAAATTGAAATTAATTTTCATCATTTACCTTTTCTCTTAGTAGAGGAAGTGGATCCTCACATGTGTCTCATTTGCTAAAACTTAGAAATTTGCGAATGAAGGGAAATCTTGAGATTTTTTGATTTTGTGGTGCATAATTCAATTTTCGACCATTGACACGCCTTTCAATTTTAACATTTAGAGGCTAAGGTTTCATGGGATGTGAAGAATATTGTAGAAAGTGGACCATTTTAGGACATAAATTGGCAGATTGAAACATTATATGTCTGGAAATATAAGTGATTTATAGGTTCTAAAGGCTTTTGGTGCCACCGTACATGACTGTTAAAGAAGACCCATGACGGTTTTTTTGCTTCTATATGTGTTTATGGTTGACAAAAAGAGCTTTGGACTAACAATGGTTATGGTGGAAAAGATGTTAAGGATTTGTTGGGGAGAGGGGGGGGGGGAGTTCTTGCATCGTTATACGTGATGGAGGTCGACAGTGGAGACAAAGAGAAAAGGGGCGAGAGTGAAATGGATGTGGGGTTTTGTGAAACAAGGGTTTCTTTTCTACTTCAAATATGGGTTGGGTCAACTTTCTTTTATTCTCCCTTCATGGGTCATCATTTCTAATGACTTGGGCTTCACTCATTTATTGCTACAATTATAGTAGTGCCATAGCTTTTAAAATAAACCAATCGACCAAATTTATGCTTTACTTTCTTTAGGCTTGTATTTCTCGTACTTTAGGTTTTACATGTTTGGATTTAGATGTTAAATTAAGCCCAATTATAGTTTATTTCTAATTATTGCATATGATATAGTAATATAATATTACTAATTAATTATGCATTCACTTAAAAAGTTGTTAAATTCACTATTTTTGTTTAAAGTGATTATCTGGCCAAATCATAAATTTTTTTAAAAATTTTATACATTAACAACAAGAAATAAAAAATACTTGCTTTTCAATAAAAAAATATTATAATTATATTTTGCATTTCGTAAGGTGTAACGTTTTCAAAATTGATAAATTTTCCATAAAAAATAATTGATAATTTTAAAAAATAATCACTTTATATCAAAATAATTCACAATATTGCATCAATTTTAATTCCATCCATACTAATGAACCACTTCATATTTTTCCTCACCAATTTCAAGAGATGGAAACCACATTCTTAAGCAATCTCATCTCCAATTGAGATCGCATCTATTTTAAAATGCGTGTAAAAGTTAGTAATTTGAAAAACATAAATTATACTCCATCCGCCTCGATTTCTTTGATCCATTTGATTTTTTAGGCTAGTTTGACTTGAATTTTTTTATATTATTGTTTGTTAGAAAAAAATTAAAAAATATATGTTTAGAAACTATAGGTCTTGATTTATCATTCACACATAAATTTTTTTCATTTATATGCTAAAATGTCTAAAATAAAAAATTATAGATTAATTGCTAAAACGTGAATGGTGCAAAGAATTTGGGACGGAGGGAGTACTTTTTTTTTTTTCTGTATTCACAAACATTAAAGTATAGAGAGCTAAATAATATATTAGGAAAGTTAGGTGGGAAGTGACTGCTGCACAAAATTTGGAGGACCTCGGCTCCATTTTGCTACTGCTAATGAGCCAAAGTTGGAGAATAGTGTTGATGTCGTTACTTGAACTCAGATCGTCCCTGTAATATTCCTTACACATTATCAACTAGGATGATTGATTGGAACCACAAATTATACTTTGAATCTATATACAATTTTACATTTTGAAATAGCAGCCCGTCCATTAAATGAGTTATGAAATTAGTTGATAGTTTAAGGATGTATAAATAAATTATAATTTAGAGACATGTCATGAAATTTACCCTTGAAAATTGACTAGGAGAGATGAGACCTTCTTGGTGGCTGCTTATGCTCTGATGCTGCTAGTCATCATAACCTCATTTTCAAACAGTTGCCAACTGATTGTTGTCCTGCACAATTGCAAGAATTCAAGTTCTAAACTCCTTTTGTGAAAGAAAGCAGCCATGGCGGTAGCATTATTGGTGGTGCTTATTTTTTTCCCAACTTCTATTGCAAAGCCACCACCAAACACAGGCAGTTTCAAATCTGCAATTCCCAACAACCGAACGGAATGAAAAAGACAAAAGTCGGCCTCCAGGTCAGACCCCGCATGGCTCTTTTTTTTTTTTATCCTTTCAACAAACATCCGGAAAAAGGGAGATTAGATTAAACAAAGAATCTTTAGCTTAAACAAAAGTTTTATCGATTTTAAACAAAGCTGTGCTAAGAGGAAATTAAAAAATAAATTATTTAATGTACTATTTTTAATTTTACTATTTTTACTTAATTTTTGTACAGATTAAAATTTTATAATTTAAGCAACTTAAAAGTATATTTTTTTAACTGTAAGTTTTTAATCAAATTTTATTTTTTTTGAGCTGCCGCTAGAAATAGATTTATAAAAGATAATTAATTTCTAAAAGATTTTATGATTCACAGGTAAAAAATTAATATTAATTTTTTAATGACATTAATATAGATAAAAAATCAATAAAATTAAAACTAATAATTTTTTTGTCAGAAGAAGAAAGAATTTATTAATCAGAAGACAGAATACTAATAATTTTTTGAATTGAAAAAGGCTTAACTATACATATAGTCCCTAAACTTACTCAACTCGCACGAGTTAGTCCATGACTCATGACTTAGTAAATTCAAGTCCCTAAACTTTGCTAAATGTCATAAGTTGGTCCATCAACTCCAAAGCCTATATGTAAATATTACAAAAGCCTCCATTATCTCTTATTATTTTTTTCATAAAAGACACTTTTTGTTCTAAAGTTTACAAATAGGTTATTTTTTTCCATCAACCTCTAACAATCTCAATCAAGACATAAAAAAGTTTAATTCTTTTGCTTTCATGTTATGGATTTCTTCTCATTGCTCTGAAACCTAATGCACACTAATAAGAAACAAGTTAATAAAACCTTGACCACATATGGAACTTGATGCTAATCAAAATCTAGAGCTAGATTCAGCAGCAAAACTAGCCATTGGTTGTTGAAATCGCACACCACCACCACCACCACCACCAAAGGAAATTGGAACTATTTAAAGGCAGAAACCTAGAACAATCTTGATTTAGAACCTACTGAAGAAAGAGCCCTCGAATCATGAACTAAACCAAAATTGCTAGAGTGGAACAATGCTTGAGCATGAGTATAGGCTAGAGATTCAGATTGTTATTGAAAATAGACCAGGTGATGAAAGTCAAATTTTTGCCCACAAAAACTATCATCTAGTGATGGAAAACACAAAAAAACAGAAAAAAAACTAAAATGAATTGAAACTAGAAAAAGTTAAAAATGACTCATCCAGATCAGATAGAATTTGCTTCAAAGTCTTGCCAAAATTAACAAAATAAAATATATCTCTACTATCTCTAATGCACATCTATTTTCTTTCTTTATTTCTTTTTCTTTTTTTTTTTGTTGGTTTTTAGAGAAGAACATCTCTTTTTTTGTTGTAAGGGGAGGGCTTAAACATATATTGGCCCTCCAACTTAAAACAAAATATAGAAAGAAGAGATGATTTGTGACTGTCTTAAAATCTCTAAAGTTTGAGGAAAAATATAGTGTATTTAGATTTTAATGAATTAAGAGAGCCTCTTTTGATGAATTAAAATAGATAATATAGGCTTTTGTAATATTTCCATCAAAGCATTTGAGTAGATGGACCAACACGTGACATTTTGCAAAGTTTAGGGACTTAAATTTACTGAGTCCTCAGTCACAGACTAACTCGTATGAATTCCACAAGTTGAGGGGCTATTTGTATAGTTAAGCCATTGAAAAACAACAATACCTAAAAATTAATCTTGTGCTGATGATTCCAATCCGAAGCCCGCTTGCTGGCCTGGCTCTCGCTCTGCTGTCATTTTCCCACACCCTCCACTTTCCCCGGTCACTTTCTCTTTCTCTGCGTTTTTTTCTTCCTTCCCAAACACACCTTTTCTCATTTTTCACGCATGGTTTCTCTTCTGATTTGAGAGCCCTGCAGCCATCGCTCCCATTCTTCCAAGTTCCAATCTTGATTTTTCTCAGCTGCCAAGCAACCTTTTTCTTTTCTTGGCTTATCCTGGAAATAGGCCTACTTTGCTTCACTAGCAAAATCACCTTTCATCATTTCTTAATAATGATTGTTGTGGCTTTTCTGTTTAGTTAGAGTAATTAGCCTCTTCAGATGCCTCTACTTTCTCCGAGCACGATTATTGGGTTCGACCCATGAATTCTCCGATCCAGACAATGTCGCCGGATAGCAAATCGTGTGCGAATGAGGTCCAGTACTCCTTCGCCGTGGAATACACCGGACCTCCACTTCCCTTCGATCTCCCCCGCGCAGTCCCCATCAACGTCGATAAGATTCCGGTCGCCGCAGTTGTCTCCAAGGTTTCTCTGTCCCATAATGAGTTGCATATCCCTGTGGTGCCGCCTATATCAGCTCCAGATTGTAAAGGGTTCTCCAAAGAGCTGAACGCATCTGTCTCTCCCACTTCTGTGATCAACATCGGCGATAGCGTTTCGAAGGAGCTGGAATCGGGTTCTGAAGCTACTGTTTCTCCCACTTCTGTTATTGGGTTCGAGGAAAGAGGGGCGGAGGACAGGAATAATTGTGGGTTATCAGGTGAGTTGAGTAGTTCTGGTGCACTAGAGTATGTAAATTATGGGTCTGGTGAGCTATCTGATGTGGGTAATAGTTGCTTGAGAGGACGTGGAGATTGTTCTCGTAGCAATGAGCGTTCTACTACTATTGACTACTCTGATAGTTTCGATAAATTGAGGGAAAAATCCTCTGCGGTCAGGTTGTCTGATGATGGGAAAGGAAGTTTTGATTTTAATGATGATCTGAACCATCCTGATTGGGCTTCAAATGAGTCGGTGTTGAGTATGGACTACCCGTCTTCGCGGGTTTCATCTCTCAAGACTGGGGATTGCATCTATGAATCTAATGGTGATGTGAGGAGGCCCCCTGTTGTCACATTTCGTGATATAGAGTCGGATGATGGTGTTGATGAGGACTACAGCCAGGATGAACAGCCTCCTGTTTTGAGAGCGAAGAGAGAGCCACAAACGAAAGTCAAGAAGGGACTTTGTTATCGTTGCTTGAAGGGGAACAGATTTACTGAGAAGGAGGTTTGTGTTGTTTGTGATGCCAAATATTGCAGCAATTGTGTACTCAGAGCTATGGGGTCTATGCCTGAGGGAAGAAAATGCGTTACTTGCATTGGATATCCTATAGATGAGTCTAAACGTGGGAGTTTGGGCAAGTGTTCTCGAATGCTCAAGCGGTTGCTTAATGATTTGGAGGTTAGACAGATCATGAAGGCTGAGAAGTTGTGTGAAGCTAATCAATTGCCTCCTGAGTATATTTGTGTGAATGGAAAGCCACTTTGCAATGAGGAGCTAGTTATCTTGCAGACATGCCCTAACCCACCAAATAAGTTGAAACCAGGGAACTATTGGTACGACAAAGTATCAGGCCTTTGGGGGAAGGTGAATATAGATTGCTTGCATTGTTTACTATTTCCTTTTGCAGCATTTCTGGAATTCTCTGCTTCAATTGTGGAAACTTTTGGGTGTGAAACATTTGACAGGAGGGACAAAAGCCGTCAAAGATAATTAGTCCTCACCTTAATGTAGGTGGCCCAATTAAGGCAGATGCCAGCAATGGAAAAACTCAAGTTTTCATAAATGGTCGCGAAATCACTAAAGCCGAGCTGCGGATGTTGCAGGTTGATGGTTCAAAGAACCATTTCTCCTGCCTTTTTTTTTTGTTGTTTTTTCACTGGAATTTATTAATTAAGTTGATGGGTTTTGTTTTGCCATTTGTCATATCTTGCAGTTGGCAGGGGTTCAATGTGCTGGCAATCCACATTTTTGGGTAAATGAAGATGGGTCATACCAGGAGGAAGGGCAGAAGAATACTAGAGGCTATATTTGGGGAAAGGTAATGTTTATGTGCGAAATGAATCTCTATTCCAAAGCCTGGACTGTATGCTTTCCCTTTCTTTCAATAAGTTCAACAAAATTTTATATATTGCTCCAATCACCATTTAGGCTGGCACAAAGCTACTATGTGCTGTCTTGTCACTGCCTGTTCCTTCCAAATCTTCGAGCCCATGTGGAGAACAGCTAAATGGTGTGGCTAGCAGAATCGTTCCTGACTACTTTGAGCAGCGGATAATGCAGAAAATTCTTTTGGTTGGATCCAGTGGCTCTGGAACGAGCACTATATTCAAACAGGTCCACTTTTTGATGTTTTGCTGTGGAACATTCAAATATTGTTAGTCTATTCTGTAAACCGACTGTTCAATGATCAAATGCCCTTTCTTTGGAGATTTAATGTCAAATATGCATATACCATGATCAGATCATATTGCCTGGTCTTATTATTGAAAAAGATGTAAATTTTGTCACTTGGTAACTAAACATTTTCTTTTGCTTGTCTCAGGCAAAGATTCTTTACAAAGATGTTCCATTTTCAGAGGCTGAGAGAGAAAACATCAGGACAACAATCCAGACAAATGTGTATGGATATCTTGGTGTGCTACTTGAGGGCCGTGAGCATTTTGAAGAAGAAAGTTTAGCTGAAATGCAGGAAAACAGTTGTCAAGAAGAGACTGATCCAAAAAGTGAGTGCATGTTGAATCTGTGTTTCTTGTCAAATATCTAAGTAGATATGAATGCTCTTTCTTTCTTTGTTTTTTTTTTCCTGATTTTCTTCAGCATCGCCTAGGATATTTGTGCATACTCCCTTCGAGTCTCCACTCCATTTTCTATAAGGAGAAGCTGTAAGACAAGAAAGAATAGAATTTCCGTGCTTATAATACAGCATGCTGTATGCTGTAGGAGGGATCAAAGAAGAACCAATAGAGGAGAAGAAGAAAGACCAGGGAGGGAAAATGTGAAAACAATTCTAATATCATCAAAAGCTGAAAATTAACATAACTTAGGGGGCCTTATATAGGCATCTTAATACTAAAGTAGACCCTTGACCCTAGGACAACTAATAAAACAAACTAGTCTTTATTTGGTAAAACCTACTAATAGGCATATATAACCTAAGAAATATGGAATAATTATAGTTCCTAAAGTTACACAGTTCTCCCATAATTACAAAAATAACACATATTCAATAATATCAGAAATCTCCTAAATAATAGTCAATTTCCCTTGTACTGCATCACAGTATCTGCTGCTGATTTCAGATGAGAAAATTCTTTGTAGTTCTATTTCGTTAGATACAAGGTTTTCTTATCATTTCTCTTGGATAAGAAATCATAACCAGTATCCATGCTCTAACCACTTATCTGGCGTTTTTAACTTACATAACTTAGTGACTTGAATAGAATAAAAATTGTAGGTGTTTTGCCAGTTTTACCATCCTGCAACTTGGTTCAGGCATTGGTCCATTACACATAAGTTCCATGCTTTTTGTTTTTGGCAGGAAGTATCCATGATGTTGATAGAAGAAGTGTCTACTCCATTAGCCCAAGGCTAAAAGTGTTTTCTGATTGGCTTTTAAAGGCCATGGTGACAGGCACCTTGGAAGCCTTGTTTCCGGCTGCAACCCGTGAATATGCACCACTAGTTGAGGAGCTGTGGAAAGATGCAGCTATTAAGGCCACATACAGCAGGAGATCTGAATTGGAAATGCTGTCAAGTGTGGCAATTTATTTTCTAGAGCGGGTAAAGAATGTTAAATGCTTGTTTAACGTGTACTATTGTTAGAACCCTCGGGCACTTGCAGATTCTACTTGGATTCTCCTGAACTATATGAACTATGCTCTTTTTTTTCTTCCCTCTTTGTCCTCTGACCCAGAATAAAGATTTTGTGAACAGTCTGAAAAGGTGGACTTATAATATGACAATGCCCTGAATGCAATCCATGTATAGGAATAATAAGAAATCAAATTCTTCATAAGAATCAGAATAAAGCTCTGCTATCTTTTTCCTTTATTAGTTTTCTAGATAGCATGGGGGGAGAAAAACAAGGTAGCTCTTGAAGGCCACGAAATTTTTCATATCTATATCAAGAATCAGTGGCTGAGGATATTTCTATGGTATGGGTTTCTAGTTCTATGGATGCTGTCTAATGAGTCTGAGTTGTCGCAGACTTTCTATTATTCTGTATGGTTCTAATAGGTGATGCTGTACTTTCCCTTCCATAAGAGAGTTAAAACTATGATATTCAGATGAAGTATAACCCAAATTAATTCAAACTATGATAGAACATCAACTTGAATCTTAATAAATTTACATCATGCTTCTTATGAAAGAAAAAAATTTCCATCATGCTGTTCCCATTCCAAGATCTTCCTGATTGTGTTGAAATGGCAGTTGTGCAAGCACAACTATGATGAGAAACAAGATTGTTAAGATAGGTCTTGGTACAGTTGAAGCAATTTTCTTGGCTTCGATTTTGTTTCCCCTATGAAAATTGAAATGTTACAAGGAGAGCTGTTGAGAGGTCTTTGAGCCGTAATGCTTGTTACATGACAGTTATCCCAAGCATTATTAGTATGAGAAACAATTCAACTTTGTTGCTGAAATTGGGGTTATTACAAATTCTGTTTGCCTTTTCTGTTCTAACATTGTTAAGGATAGGTCCGTCATCTGCTGCTTTTATTGTGTGAAAATAGTGGAATGCTGCAGGGGAAGTAGCTGATAAGTCTCAGAGTCTTGAGTACTTGTAACATGTGTTGTGTGTACATTCATAACCATCTTTTTCAATCTTTAGTACCTTGATTTTGGATGAGAAGGCGTTCTCTTGGTGTTGTGCTGTTCTTTTAGCATTAGTGTGATTATTGTTATCGGTTCATTGATATTGTTATTGTTACTTTCTTGTGCATCTGATTTATATGTTTTAGAAAAAGAAGGCAAATACTCTCGACCTTTGAAGTCTTTGATTATTTGGAAAGAAAGAGACTTGAACTTGGTGCTTTTCATTTTTTTTTATTGAAACTCAATAGTGAAGAATTTCTAACTAGAGAGTTGCATTTGAAGGGCCTCTACTGTAAACTTTTGATAAGTTTTGCCTTCTCACGTATTTATAGTGTCTATATGGTTTGAAATAGTTATTCAATAGTATGATTTTCATGATACCAACCCCAACATAAGTGGAGATTACTATTTGTTATGATGATGATGATGAATGATCTGGAAAATATGTTTTCTAGACTTCTGGTGTGGTATAATTTCTCACTTTTTAATGTAACTGGTTTCTGTAGTTTAATCCTTTCCCTTGACCAGCTGGTATATGTTTTTACCTTTCAGGCTGTTGATATATTAAAAACAGACTATGAACCATCAGACTTGGATATCCTATATGCAGAAGGTGTTACTTCATCAAATGGGCTTGCTTGTGTGGATTTCACATTTCCACAGGTTTCATCAGAAGACAATATTGGCGCCACTGATCAGATTGACTCTATGGTCAGGTAGGCACTTAATTACCCGTACTTAATGAGCTGCTGTGCAAGTAGAGATTCTTATATGAAGCATTTAGTTTATGCAGTTTTTTGTTCTCTGGTTTTATGATTACTCAAAAATTAAAAGTGCATCCAAGGGGCTACTGAGTTAAATGAAAAGCTCAATACAAAATTGAAAAGCTCAATACAAAATACTGTAAATTTTTGTATTGCACTAATCTCAAGGTAAATTACTCCAACTAGATGATTATTTTCCTTCAGATGCATTTTTGTACTACCCCTGTCAAAACACCTTATCTAAACAGGTTATAAGTGGTTAACTTAAGGTTCAACTTCAGAAGATAATAGTGGTCTCTTGTCATTGATACACTGCTGACATGTTCACCAGATACTGGTTTAGGCAGAATACTGGATCCTGCGAATATCATTTTAGATGCTGTAACAATAAACCCCAAGTTTATGCAAAACCTAATCACGAGAAATGCCATTGGTTTCAATTAACAGACATGGTAATCATGAGGAATGGCATCATTTTCGATTAATGAATACGGAAACATTTTATTTACTTGTAATTATTTTGCTAGGTTTACTGCAGATTTGTAATCTCTTTTTTATGCTAAATGATTATATGGTGAAAGAAAGCTGGAAGTGCCCTCCTGCCTCTGTGATTAGATGAGCTTGTGGACTATGGGTTAGCAAGAAGAGATATTCCCAAGTCACTTACGGAGCAATGAATTTCTATTTTGTTACATGAAGTCCATTATTCTTTCTTTCTTTCCTTTTGTGTTTAGAAGAAAAACGGAAAAAAAAAACTTAGATGAGGCAATTTCACTTCTCCAAAGTTTGTCATGCAGCATCTGCATAAAAGGTTATCGATCTGTTACCCATAATCAAAACCTGCCACTTTGGTGCATAGCAGCTATAGTATCTTAACTAGAATAAATGCTCTCCATTAAAAATGGTTTAAGCAGCTGACATGGTAGACCTCCAGATCTGTTTTTTACACTGCCAGGATCTTAGTTATATTTGCTCATGCTTTGATGATCCCATGCAAAAACACTTCTGTTCCTTTAATCCCAGCAAGGTATATGAATGCTGCAGAGCAAGGTATTTGATTCCCTGCCTTTAGGACCTTTACCACTTACAACTCTTCTCAACCATTGTGTCAGCTTAATTTTCACATACCTAGGGTGGAACCTGTAACCATTTCTGTGGCGACCATAAGCATGCAAGCAATTTTCAAGAAATGTCCAATTACCAGTCTTTTATGTTTTCAGTGGAAGTCCAACTAATAGTCATATGCTTTATACATGTGAATTCCACTGTGTCCATGATGTTTCTATTACTTGTCAATTTACTATCAGATCTTATTTTCCTTACTCATCAGGTCATGCGCATTTGATGCGAAATTCAGTCACATTATATTTTAGTAAAATAACTAGAGAGTGCTATACTTTTTGCTTTTTTTTTTTGTTTATTTGGTTGGTTTCAAAAACATTTACCTGTCAAACAAGCAATCAATTAAAAGAATGTTAAGATTGTCCTTAATGTATGAAAACCTACCAAGAAGCCAATGGTAGCTAGAAATCTTGTCAAAGTTAGTTCAATGTGATGAATAAATTTGAATGATGAGAATCTTTCAGTCAGAAGGTTAGCAGGTAGGATTCCTGTACTTCTCTGTCACAGGCTTTACCCCCATGAACTTGATCGTGTGCACATGGTTTTTTGCCTCTTTTGTGAACCCTAGGAAATGGAGTGGAACCATCTTGAACTTTGCTGTTTATTTACTTTAATTTTCTTCAATTTGTTCTCAGATACCAGCTTATCAGAGTACAATCTAGAGGCCTCAGTGAAAACTGCAAATGGCTTGAGATGTTTGAAGATGTTGGATTGGTCATTTTCTGTGTGTCCTTGGTTGACTATGACCAGTGCACTGAAGATGGGACTAATAAGATGCTGCTGAGTAGGAAATTCTTCGAGAGCATTGTCACTCATCCGACCTTTGAAGAGAAGAACTTTCTTTTGATACTAAACAAATTTGATATTTTTGAAGAAATGATTGAAAGGGCTCCACTAAATCGGTGCAGCTGGTTTGATGACTTTCACCCATTGCTCAGCCGTCATCGTCCCAATTCAAACAGCAACAGCATCAACCATAGTCCGACACTGGGACAACTGGCTTTCCACTATGTTGCGGTCAAGTTCAAGAGGCTTTATGCTTCCCTTACTGGACAAAAGCTGTATGTGTCCCTTGTGAAGGGTTTAGAATCCAGTAGTGTTGATATAGCCCTTAAATTTGCAAGGGAGGTCCTGAAATGGGACGAGGAAAGACCCAACTTCAGCCTGAGTGAGTACTCCTTTTACAGCAACGAGGCAAGTTCCTTCTCTAATTGATGCCATGGTTCACGGCGACAAGATTACAATTTCTCTTGCTAATGTACATATTATAGCTTTTAAATGCACAAGAAAAATGGTTCTCATGAATCATTGCCGCTGCAGTATCATCAGCAGTATTCTAGGCATTTGAATTTTCGTGCAGTATTGCAAGTTTAGATTGGAGTAGCGTAGGGTTGCCCTGAAAGCTCAAGTCGAATAGCCTGTGATTCTTGTGAAGCATTTTGTATGGTCTGTAGTTAGAGGTTTTCGCGTTGTATGTGATTCTTACTGTTCATCAGCTGTATGATAATATGAGGAAGGAAAGGTTCCCTTTCTAGGGGTTACTTAGGACTGTAGAGACTGTTTCAGTGATGCTGTGAATTACGCCGTTCAGCGAAGTCCATATGCAAGTAAATCGTCCTACGCCCTTGCGTTCCGTAAAGGATGAAGTTTATTTATTGGGTAAAATTCACCATGGGTCACCTAACTTATTTTTTTGTCCTATCCGGGTACCTTACCTTTATTTTGTCCTAGCGAGATACATTTCCTCTTATTGCGCATCCTATTTAGCTACTTTCCATCAAATTGGTGGTTAAATTGGATGGAAAATGATGAAGTGGCATTAAATAATACTAAAATAAACTTAAAATAACAACTTCAGTCCTCAAACTATTTCAACTACTAATTCTAACCCTTAAAATTTCACTTAAGCCAATTCTCGGGCAGAGTTGGTTCGACCAACCACAGAAGAAGACTGAATGGGTCGGACTAATGAAATCGGTTCGGATAGCGGGTCTCGAGCGGATCTTTCTTCGAATTCTCCGTTCTCCGACGAGGGAGGAAGGAGCAACGGCCTGGGCTCTACTGCAGAGGGAGAGGCGACCTTGGCAGGGAGGTGGACGGCTCATGGAGATTTCGGAGACGACAGGAGGCAGGGAGGACGCGATCTGGAGCGGCGGGAGAAGCACGATCGGACTAATGAAATCAGTTCGGATAGCGGGTCTCGAGCGGATCTTTCTTCAAATTCTCCGTTCTCCGACGAGGGAGGAAGGAGCAACGGCTTGGGCTCTACTGTAGAGGGAGAGGCGACCTTGGCAGGGAGGCGGACGGCTTATGGAGATTTTGGAGACGACGGGAGGCAGGGAGGACGCGATCCGGAGCGGCGGGAGAAGCACGATCTTCCTCCGATTGAGCGTGGACAGCGGCGATATGGGTTCTGGTGCAAGTTTGCGACGCGAGGCTAGGCGGACGGGAAGCTGAAGAGGATGAACGGGATGAGAGGGGTAGAATTGGCTTAAGTGAAATTTTAAGGGTTAGAATTAGTAATTGAAATAGTTTAAGGACTGAAGTTGTTATTTGAAGTTTATTTTAGTATTATTTAATGCCACTTCATCATTTTCCATCCAATTTAACGACCAATTTGACGGAAAGTAGCTGAACAGGATGCGCAAGAAGAGGAAAGGTATCTCGCTAGGATAAAATAAAGGTAAGGTACCCGGATAGGATAAAAAAATAAGCTAGGTGACCCATGATGAAATTTACCCTTTATTTATTTATTTTTTAGTGACTAACAAATATTGAAATATTTCCATAATTGGGAAAGTTTTTCATATTTAATTTATTTCACTACTCTAATTTAAAGTCTTACTACATAAAATTTAATGTAAATTTTTTTTATTTTTATTTAAACTCTCATTACACAAAATTAAAAATAATTTTTTAAATTTAAAAAAGGATTTTTTTTATCATTTTTCTAATTATCATTTAAATTCTCATTACATAAAATTAATATTTTAAAAAAAAAATATTTTCAGTGACAAAATTAAAAAATATTATAAATTGTATACATTCTAATGTTTGTACTCAGAGAAAAGTTTAATCCTTGGTTGAATGGTTAGTGATATGGATTTATAGTATACTGAACTTTGATTAAATGGATTTGAGTTATAATTCTGATCGACAGTGATGCTATGGACCAGAAAACTAAAGGACATGGCTAGGTCGTCGTCATGAATCTGCTGCACATACAAGCACGCAGCTGCTTTCTGTTTGTATGGGTTGGATCGATGGAGGTATTCAATTTCAGACTAACAGGAGAAATAAGATGGTCTATTAAATGACACAGGATACGAGTGAGCGTTCCTTCCACCCGAATCCGACGAGTATTTGTCGACGAGAAAATACTCGTAGTTGTCGGAATTCACACATAAACTACCGCTGGACCATTGTCTTTATATAGTCTGTGAGCTTATAAACCAATATATGACATCTAAGACTTTGCTTTGGCCTGCAGCTTTGAGCTCCAAACAAATGGGAAAGAAACAAATACTTAGCTTTGGCCAGCTGTGCTTATTGGTAAACATGATTTTTAAACTATGAGTTACTGTTGTCCTATCTCTCAATGAGAAACTAGCTATTAGCTTTTGTGCAAAAACAAGCAAAAAAGGTGATAGTACAACCTGCGAGCTATTAACCAAACCTGGTGAACCGATCTCCTAGACTCCTAGCTATTGGGTGACATGAGCTAGGAACTTGCTTACAAAGATACCTTTAGGACCCCAGATGACAGCTATTAACTAAACCGGGTGAATCGACTGCCTAGCTACCAGGTTACATGAGTCAGGAACCTGCTTACAAAGACACTGTTAAGGCTTCAGATGATGTATTTGAGGAAAACTCTCCAGCTATTAAGTTAGCTCTTTGAAAGTGGCGAAGTAGTTGTGTAAGCAAGGTTTTAGAGCATCCCCTGAAAGTGCTATGTAGATCCCCTTTTATGAAGCCAGAGGTGACTTGTTTATACTTAGAAGTATCTTTGATGTGAGATTTTCTTTGCATGTAGAAGTCTTATTCATTTTTAGGCTAGGTGTCAGCCTGTTATGCTAAATGTATAATGAAGTAGGCCTTAACCGACGGTCTGTACCCAAGTATTAGGGGTGAGCATGGTTCGGGTTTCTGGTGAAACTAAACCAACTAGAAATAAGTTCGGTTAAAAAAAAGTTCATACCAACTTGAGAACCGAACATAATCAAAACCATGATTTTGGATTTTTCAATTTTAGTTCTTGGATTTTTTTGTTTATGCCACATACTTATAATAACACTAAGATTCAATAAAATTGCACCCATAAACCTTGCATAGTCACACCCATCAATACACCTTATCGACATGAATCAAATGTAGTAGTGTGACAAGTAACAATAATTCTCACTTTATAATCTATTATAAATTGTTGTTTATTTGTCAGTTTCATTAATTTCTCTCCTTTATGCAACACAAGCACACAAGAGAAACCCTTTATGGCTTATAGTTAAGCCTGTATGTCTTTAAACCATTATGTATCTTGAGATAACCTTTATGTGTCATAAGACATACAATCACAAAGCCACAAACAATTATGTCTCAGGCTTTTGCTTAACATTGACACTCATCTTAAGGCTTTATACATATACTCAATGTAGTATACAACATCATTTCATAATGGATACATTAAGTCTTATGACTAAGTAAAAAAGTTGTTCTTACAAATTGATGTAAACCTTCATACATCCATAAGGATGTGTTCAAACATCAAAATAAGCAAATAGAGCAATCATACAAACTCCCACTAATCAAGTACACTATGAGACTTCCTTTAACCAATATAAGTCACATAACCTTTAAGCACATTGGGGTGGAGTTCCTTGATTAGAGGATTTACTAAGGTGTGCTCAGTCCTAATATGCTGTATTGCAATATCACTTTTATTCTTTTGCTCTTTAAACCTCTTAAATGCTTGACCTTAGTGATGCCAAATCCATGTTATCGCTTATGCGATCATATAGGTCTAGCAAATGAAATCAACTAAAAATTACAAAATAAATCAAATTATTCAACCACCTTGAGTACTTCTAAAACTTTATATACTTAGCATACATTTTTAGAAGAGATAAAATGTGTTATACAACACACAACCTATTTAAACAAATATGCACTCTAATTGGATTTTTTGTATTCCAATTGCCCGATGGTCAAATTATTGTCAACTTAGAGTCATTAACTTTTTCATATGTTAACAACAATATATAGTTCTATAGAAATGTATTAAAATCTTATTTATATCAACTTAATAGCTATACCCATGATCGAATCAAAATCATTTCCAACAAGCCACCTACAAAGAAAATATCCAATCTAGTGTACAACTGTGCTTACAATAGTTTCTTGATAACACTAAGATATGAAACATTTCAAATACATTTCTTCCAGTTTTCAATAAGTTCTTGAAATATATGCCTTGCTCGATTATTACCCTCAGTGAGTAGCACATCTCAAGACTTGCCTTATAGAATATCCAAATTTTATAATATATTTCTTCATATATGCTTTTTAAGAGACAAATACAAATAGATTTTGAGATTTTCTTAAATACCAAGAACAAATGATACTTCACCAAGGTCTTTTCATTTAAGGCATTAGCACAAAAACTATTTAACCTTGGGCAGCATGTCCTAGTCATATTTTACAAGTAAAATGTCAACTATACAAAAGATGATAAATTACCTCCCACTGGCCTTATGATATGTACATCTATTTGTTCAGGTATCCACAAGATGAAGGAACTTTTGATACCAATCTCTTTATGGGCTATCTTAAACTTTAATGCTATATCTATATAGACTTCTTTTTATGTTCTCATCTCAGAATGAGATTTTAATTTTTTATTGTAACTCCTGAACAAAATGAGTTATATGCATCAAGGCCACTTCAAATGAATACTAAAAGATACAAGAGAGATCAAATCAACATTAATTTCTCACAAAGTGCATCTATCGACAAGTAGTTTATATCGAAATCTCTTAGAGAACCATTTTAGTCTACACAACTCAAAAAATAAAATTAGGGCTATAACCTTAAGTAGCTCCATAAGTTCTTTTTTTTTATTCATTGCATAAATCGCATATGTTATTTCTTTATATTTTATGTAGACATTTATGAAAACTAGAAGTAACTTTTGAATTTGGACATAAAAAGATGTCTAATCATTCTCATAATAGACCCTATAATAAAAAGAGTAAGCATACCTCATTTACCCTTTCAGATTTCTCAAAAGAAACCACCCTTTTATATCAACTTTATAGCTTTACAACTTATAGTTGCATAGGTTCTTATTTCTCAATGAGAAGTACCACAAAATTTGGTTCAAGAGTTAAATTACTATATGGGTACAAGTGTATTCCTTGATGGTATGCCTATTCCTTTCTATAATCTAAGAATGATCAAATTCAGAGCTTTAGCTACTCTTATTCCAGAATTCTAGATTCTCAATCTATCATAGAAATCAAAATCCTTCAAACATAAAGTCATTCAATGAAATATCATCAACATAACAAAATTGTAGTTTATTCACAATAAGATACAAGTATCTAAAGAGTATTTCATAGTTAGGTTTTTCATAGGTCCACAGCTCAAAGATCTATTTATTTATATGCTACCTTATGAATCCTTTATGAGGGCATTTAAAAGGATCCTTAATACCCTCAACTCATAGTAGCTATGACAATATATATACACATTGTTCATTAGTGTGTAATTTCACCTTCTATCCACACAATTTGCTCAAACACATTTGGTACAGTAAACTAAGTTACTATTCCTAAAAATTTATGTATTTGGCAAACAGATTTTGTGGTCCATTTCTCCCTATGTTTGCCATAATACTTATTTTAAGGTCAAATTTTAAAATTTGACATTCACCCCAAATTGTTTCTCAATTAAAATTTTTGGCATCTTGAATTGATCGAGAACCTCTAAGTTGTCCATATTTGAGAAAATATCATAATGGGATAAATTATTAATAAAATGTAACAAATGATTAAAGTTATACTTTACGTATGAACATGGCCTATCAATGTCAATATAGAGGATCTTTAAGAGTACTAAGTGACTAATAGCCTATTTTTATTAATTTTGGTTAGCATATCTCTAAAGTAGTCAATTCATGTCTCTAGGTTGCCATTAGTAAGAGTAAAGAAGATGTCATCCTTTATCATCTTTTTTACTTTTCCCCAGAGATGTGACTAAGTCTTTACATCATAACATAAAAAATCACTTCTTTATTAAAGATACTTTAGTAATGATATGTTTATTACTACATTAGATGATATAGAAATCAAATAGAAATTGGACACTAATTAAAAACTACATCACCTCTACATCATTACCAATTATGAGCTTTAACTTCTTTATTTGGTAGCTCTTGTTTATGAATCCTTATAATGTGTAAAACAATCAATTGTTTTCTATCATGACACCTAGATCTATATATAGCCACAAAGGATTCATTTAAAAGAAGAACCAATGAGTTATTTTATGTTGATCCCCCTTCTTCCAAATAGAACATCTTGGCTTTTTTTTTTCTTCGTGACCATTTATTACTCAATTTGACCTTTGAAAGTTTAAACATCGTAGGAGCAATAAATTAAACATACTTACTTTAATACTTGTTTGTGATTACTTAATACAAACAAGGCAGTTTGGCATTTTCAATCTCATATTACCTATTTTATCCATATTCCTGGAAAAACATATCATCGATTACCCATGATTTATAAGGATGTTATGATGAGTTTACCTAAATAGCTTAAACTCAAAAGGTAAATTTGTTTAACTTCTTAATACCACATACTTTGAGCTTAAATTGGATGTGGACCATCCCAATTTTGTACAGCCTAACTTGATTTTACCCTGTTACACTTCATGAAGTAAAGCCTCTTAAGTATGATACCAATTTCCATATCAAAATACTTTAATAATAGGACACCAAGAATTTTACCATTACAGCAAATAATGGGCAGTAAGTAGGTTTCCAAACATTACTTCTTCATGCATCGGTTGCATATATGATCAAACTAAAAGCAAGAAATGTAATTCAAATGATCAAGTGATGCTATGACTAATGAAAGTAAGGTAACATCGATACTGAAAGTCATAACAGTATCATTACTAAGAATTCTGGCACATCACTATAAAAAACCTTTGGGCAAAATGCATAGCATGCAATCTTAAATCTTCACACATAAGAATGATCCAGAGAATCCATTCCAATCCTCATTAAATCTAGTACCTTTGGGTGCATAGATTACTTGGACTAGTCAAGTATCAACTATATGTCTTATGTGCATCATTTCTAGATTTTATGCATAACCAACACCTTTGGGCTGAATGGTTATGCATTTAATCAAAGATATCCTTTATGTCTCTTCGTATGTCATAGCATTTTTAAAAAATATGGGGCTTAGAAAAACAACCATATGACTTGACCTTAATGAGATAATAAATTTTAGAAATACATCTTCCCAGTTATAGAAAGTCATATCATTTGCATCTTGAACAAAACTTTAAGGAATAAAAATTTTATTCCGAGGAAAATGGATTAATCATGCATAGTCACCATAATCATGATATTGAGATACTAAATCTTCTGTGTATCACAATGATTAATTAGCTAAACTTTATGAGATATGATAAATTATATATCTCATTAGCCAATGAGCATTTATGAGATATCAAAATCGTATATATATATATATATCTCAATAATTAGTTTACTAACACTTATGAGATATGAGACGTTACATATCTCATTAGTTAATTAACCTTCATGAGATATTGAAACTTCGTATATCTTATTTATTATGTTGAAAATAAACTTGGTTGCATGAAAAATCCTTTAAATGGCTATACTTAAAATTTTATGGACAATTGAGTTGCAATCTAAGACTTTATGGGCTAATTTTATGTAACTTCATAACATGTCACTTAATTTCAATTTATAAATATATTAATCATACATATTCACTTTAACTTTACCTTCATGAGGCACCATGACCTTCTGTGTCTCTTTAATTAAAGTAAATTTAGCATTTATTGCAAGAAAATAAATTTTAGTGTGGCTTTAATTAAAGGTTTGAGGTTACTTTTTTGAAATCAGTAGCTTCAGGGCTCATTATGAAAGTCCAGGGATTGGAGAGTACAAATAGAAAAAGCTGTGGGCCAAACAATTATTTCAACAAGATTTAAGGATATCACTAAAACAAATTGTACTTTACTGCCTAAGTTAAAACAAATGTAGAAAGTTGAGGACCTATGTTGTAATTCAGCCAAAAATAAAAGAAATTGGCTTTCTCTTCATCTTTTCTAATTCAGCCTGCAACTTTCAACACCCAAAGGCAATTTTTTTTAATGTACAATCAGTCTAATTCAACCCCAAAACCTTAGAAAATTTAAATATCATGATTCTCCTTTCTTGTTTCTAGTAGTAGCCAACAATGAAATCACCCAAAAAGGAACCCGAAAACAATTAACAGTGGACCGTCTCTTTGCAGCCATGGCCGTCCATGTTCGGGCTTTCTCAGAATCAAGTTGGAGCAACAACAGTGTTGATCGCAAATCCTAATGTGATTAGTTGTACTATCACTTCTTTCTGATGCATCTGTAAAAGATCCCGGTTCTAAGCTTGATGAAGCCTGACCATAAATTTCTTTATCTTTGTTTTATCAACAAAAACAATAAAGTAAAACTAACCAAAAAACACAAGGAGACATTCACCGATCATACAAAACCAAAAACCAATTATATAATTGGAAAATCTCAAATTAATTCCATGTATTCTATGATCATGTAACAGGCTCTAATACCATATGTTAATTTTATAAATGCCTAATAGGATCATACATGAGAGCATAGAATACAAAAATTAAATGCGAGGAACAAGAACATCTGACCAGATTTGATTTATCTTGATACACAGCGGAAACAACAAGCAGTTGCATTAGGGGCTTTTCCCTTATCCTAGACCAGAGCACTCTTAGTGGGTAGAGTTCCATTATGCTCATCACAAAAATTAGGTTAATGAAGAAACCTAGCACTCCTTTATATAGAAGTCTCATGGGCTTACCTATTAACAGCCACATGAACTTTATCACCTACATTAATATAACCCACATTTTATTACATAATTAGAGCCATTAGCCCAGGTAATCATATCATAACCTGTATGGGCTTTATAAGTCTTATAATTGACCAATTTAATCTTAATCCATTTTATTAAAATACACAATTAATGTTAGCCCACATTACAAATTCCTAACTCATAGAGATCGATATTGCCAAATTCTCTTATGCTATTATGGACAAAATAAAAAATCTTTCTCTTTTGTTCTTCCACCATTTGAGAATATCTTCCTCATTGTTCTCGAATAAAGTCCGGAAGTAATCATCCCATTTGGCCAATCTTGAGTTTGTAGGTCTTGGTCGTTTCAGGATATGTGCTAGATTTCCCTTGGGGTTGCCTCAAGTTGCTTGCTTTGCAGCATCGGTTGCTACCCTTTAACGTTGCTTGGGTTGGCTTGAGTCAATGGAATCTCATTAACATCATCATCGGAGAGTTGATTGTTAAGACCCAAGTCATAATTTGACATGTTGATGTTGGTGTCATCGTTGGCAACCTATTGGATATGGATGCCTCGACTTGTGGAACAAGTGGCCTCAGAAAAATGACCCAACCCTGGTGTAGGAGGAGGAGCTTGTGGCACCCTTGCCAAAGTTCTTCCCTCGTGAAGGCATGAGTGATAGAAAATAATTATAGATAGAGAGAAGAATATAAAGAAATTAAGAGGAGATTTAAGACAATAGATTAGACTACTAGGGAGAATGAAAGAATATTGTAGATGGAGATTAGTGAAGAGAGCTTTGGAGTAAGGAAGTACGGGTGTGAGGCCCCTTTTTATACGAGAGGAAAAATTTTGGTTTGCCCAAAAAGCCATAAAAGACTAGCTGTTAATAGCTATTAGAGGGGGTAAAAAGGTTTGAGGTAAAAAAAATAGTCTATAGCCATTTTGGGGTGTAGGGCATAATTTATCCAATTTTTAAAATTTTTTGAAATAAGCAACAATAACTAGGAAAATGGGCAACCCAGCTTGGGCCTGGCTTATTCTGGGCCGGGCTATGTTGATTTGGGCTTTCGTCATTCTCTAGACACATATTTGACCCACCTCATCCTGAATCCAATTCGTTCTAGGCCGAGCCCGAGTTTGACCAAGCTAGGTCGAGTTTGACTCGAGCCAGGTTCAGGGTGGGCCTGGGTCAACCCAACCCACTGGCCATATCTAGAGCTAAGTGTTGATGGATCAAGTAGTGGGAGTATAATATACCAAAAAATAGCTCATTTTCATGTAAATATTTTTGTTCATATACCATCATCTAGAATTTAACCAAACCAATCAGAAAAATAATGATTAAAATAAAAATCAATACTCAACTTGAGAACTGAGAACTGTATAGAATTAGAACCATAAGTCTAATTTTCTTTTGTTTTGGTTCTCAGGTTTTTTGGCTCTTAGAAATCATAATTAATAGCTTCATAAGCAAGTAAAATTATATCCACAACCAATTTAACAAATATTCAACGTAATAAACAACTTAATTCATGTTACATATACATGTTCTCAGTAAATGAACAATTTAGTAATATCATGATTTTTAATGTACATGTTTGCACATATATATATGAGCAATTTAGTAATATACACGTTTAAATATACCTGTTCATACATAAATATATGAGTAATTTAATAATATCATAATTTTAATTATATATTTTACATATATCTCGAATTTGATTCCACCTCAAGTTGGTTTCATTTTCATATAGAACCAATCCAATTTGATGATTTTACCAATGTAAAACTAATTTATGAACCATAATTTGTTTTCACTGAACCCAACAATAAAGGTGGTTTGAGTTGAGTTTTTGTATTTATCTAATCCATGCTTACTCCAAACCCAGAGGGAGTGAAGAAAAGGTAAGTTTCTAGTTGGCCCATGAACTTCACTCACATGAAAGATTTTACCTTTGAAGTTCATTTCAGCTCGTTGTCTCCTTGAACTTGGGAAATACGAAAATGGCGTTCAATGTCAATGGACCCTCCAATAGGCACTAATCGTTCTGTCCGAAAGATGGTCTTCACTTGCTAAGACGGATTTATCATATTAAATAAGGATTAAACTAATCTACTAATATCTATTAAACTTCCATGTCCTTTTTATATTTAATAATTGTTTGCTGTGCCTATAGTAGTTGTTGTTTGTGAGATTGTTCTTATCCTTTAGTAGATAAAAAATGCCTAAACCTACCAACCTAAGATACAAATTGCCTTGATAAATTATCTCCCAACTCCAGAGATTATTCATTGTCAGATTGTTCATGTTCATTAATTGAATTTAGTTGTTTCTTTGACGCATATTATTGTTTCCTCACAAATCTACATGTTTCTTGTCAGAATCTTCATATTTCCCTTGCTAAATATGGTTATTCATTTATCTCATCTTATTATTTCCTATTAAATTTACATGTCCAGTTTGATATTTAATAATTGGGTAAAAGTCTCAAATTTGCCGCTAACATTTTGGGTTTGACCAAATTTGCCACAAAAGTTTTTTTATCCCAATTTTCACTAATGTTTCAAAACTGACTCAAATTGCCCACTAATGTTTTACAATTGGCTCAAATTGATTACTAATAGTTTAAATGCTAACAGAAAAAAGGGAAAAGTTACATGTTTAGAACTTTTAAAGTGACAGTGTAACTTTTAAAAAATTGTAAGGACTTCAAGTAATTTGTCCATTTATTCAATGTAAAGGTGAAAAGCAAGGATTTTGGTCCACCTCGCCCATTGGTACTATTCTAGCCATGTGATTATCGACACCCTTCTCCAATCTCCAAGCTCATGCCTTACTGTCTCTCTCCAATCTCCGCTCTTAGAGCATCTCCAACAGCTTCCCCAAAATTTCTATAAGATGGGGAAGCAAAAAGTAAAATCTCTATAATTTGTTTGCTCAAACTCTAACAGCTTCCCTATTTTGTAGAATTTTGTATTTATTACATAGCAATTAAATATTATGGATTTAAAGTAAATTCAAATTAATGAATAGATTAATTATTGTATAATTAAATATTATTAAAAATGTAAAAAAATTACTCCTTCCGTTTTACAAAGAATGACTCTTTTACCCTTTTTACTAAAATTTGACTTAAATATATTTATATTAATTTATATTATAAAAAATTTTAAAAATTATGTTTATAAAATAGTCTTTAGGTTCAATTTTCATAAAAAAAAATTATAATTCTATAAGAAATTTTGAAAAAAAAAATTAAATAATTGTTGATAATTAAATATTGTGCAAAATATAAAAATTTACTACCTTTGTTTCACAAAAAATGACTATTTTAACTTTTTTAACTAAAGTCTGACTTAAAAATATTCATATTAATTTGTACTATATTTTTTTTAAAAAAATAAATTTATAAAATAGAGTCTTTAAGATACCATTTTTATATAAAAAGTTTATATTTTTATAATAAATTTTGAAGAAAATAAAATTATGAATTAATTGTTGTGAATAATAAATGAGATAACCTTTACGAAAAAGAGAGAATGTTATTTTTCATTCCCCAAAAATTTTTGGAGTTTCTGCAGAAATAGGGAATGAGATCTTCTCTTTCATCTCATTCCCCATTTTAGAGAATAGGATGGGAAAACTGTTGGAGTGAAAAATGGCTTTATATTCCCTAAAACAGAGAAAAACTGCAAAATGAGAAAATTGTTGGAGATGCTCTTAGAGTGCAAGAGAGATAAAAAGAAATCTAAAATTTTAAAGCCATGGAAGAAAAATCAATGAATGTTGGTGGGTGAAGACTTCTAACTAAGAGTTCACGGTTCTCGAAGAAGACTTTGTCTCTACTTTCTTGTTTGTTGATTCCCTCTACTTTTGCTCTTGTTTTGCACATTACCACTCATTGTCTGGCATGTCAGACTTCTAGGAGTAGAAATGGATGACCTAAATAAAGATAAAAAAAAAAACTTATGGGGCCAAGGCTTGAGGGCATTTTAAAAGATGTTGAGCTAAGTACCTGATGGAATACTTTCATCAAAAGATTGAATTAGAACTGGAGTGCCGATTGTTGACAAGAAAAATAAACAAATTAATTAAGCCTTTCAGATGTTGAGCTAAGTAACTCGGTCGAAAAGGCCATCAGTGACCAGGCAGCTAGAGCAGTAGCTGCAGGCAAGGTGGCCAGAATAATTTGCATTTTTTCCTTCACATTGAATGAATGAATAAATCATCTAAAGTCCTCAAATATGTTAAAAGTTGCATTATTACTATAAAATTTCAAAATCTGTTATTCCTTTTCCATTTATTGTTTAATTTCAGTGGTTAATTTAAGCTAATTTTAAAAGTGTAAGACTTGTGTGTGCATGATGCATGTGTGCACCGGGATACACATTGCTTATTTATAAAGCTTGTTTTGGCTTAAGACAATTCTGTGAGTTTGGTGCAATGGTAATTGTGCTGCTTGAGATTTTGCTTGGTACGAGTTTGATTCGCAAGCTGTCTCAAGCTGTTTTAATCTTCATTTCCAACTTTTTCTTGCTTCTTTTGTTTTTTGCTTCCAACTTTTTTTTTTTCAAGTATTTCGTTTTGTTTTGCTTTTTTTTGTTTGACCATTTGTTTATATTTAACTGTTTTTTTTTTATGCTTTTGCTATTCTTTTCTAATTTTCTCTTCTTCTTTTTTTGCATCGAGTTTTTTTTTTTGCATTTTACTCCCTTTTGTTTTTTATAACTATTTTTTCGTCTTACTGCCCTTTTTTCCTTTCATCATCTTTTTATATTTAACTTTTTTGTCTTACTCCTTTCCTTCTTTCATTTTTTCTTGTTATTTTTGTTTTTATTTCCTATTTAATTTTTTTTCTTCCAATTTTACTCCTTTTTTATTTTTAAGATCCATACCAAGAACAAATGCATAAAAGAACAAATTAATAACATTAAATGGACATATTGAAAAGTACCGACCGATAACATTGAAAGAACAAATTAATTTCATTAAAAGAACAAATTGATAACATTGAAAAACCAAATTGATAACACTAAAAGAACGTATTAGTAACATTAAAAGAACAATTTTTTTTTATAACACTAAAAGAACGTATTAGTAACATTAAAAGAACAATTTTTTTTGTTCTTTTTTAGTTCCTATGTGTTTTATTTTTATTTTTTCAATTCATGTTTGTTCCTAGATGAACTTGATGTTTGTTCTTTTATTAATAGCAATTTTTTCTTTTATTTGTATGTGTTTGTTCTTTTATTGGTTCATAGTTATTTCTTTAGATGAACTAGTCATTTATTCTTTTATTAGTAGCTACTTGTATTTTTATTAGTAATAATTTATTCTTTTATCAATTCTTGTTTGTTCTTTAAATAAAATATTTTTTATTCTCTTAATATTATTTGTAAATGTCTATTTTTTTCTTAGTTCATATTTGTTCCTTTAGATAAACTTCATGTTTATTCTTTTATTAGTATTTTTTTATTTTTTATTTGTATGTGTTTCTTCTTTTATCTTTTTCTTTTAGATGAACTTGTTTATTCTTTTATTAATAACAATTCATTTTTTTGTCAGTTCTTGCTTATTCTTTTAGAGAAATTTTTTTTTCTCTTAATACTAGTTGTTTGTTCTTTTATTAGTAGACTTTTATTCTTTTGTTAGTTCATGTTTGCTCATTTAGATGAATTTGATATTTGTTCTTTTATTTATATATATTTTTTATTTTATCATTTTTTTAGATGAACTTGTTGTTTATTCTTTTATTATTAATAATTTATTCTTTTATCAGTTCCTACTTATTCTTTAGGAAAAATAATTTTCTATTCTCTTAATACTAGTTGCTTATTATTTTATTAATAGCTCTTTGTTCTTTTATTAGTATGTGTTTGTTTTTTTTTATAGTTTATATTTGCTCCTTTAGATGAACTTGATATTTATTCTTTTATTAGTATCATTTTGTTTTTTTAGTTGTGCATGTTTGTTCTTTTATCAAATTTTTTTAGATGAACTTATTGTTTATTCTTTTATTAGCAATAATTTATTTTTATCAGTTTTTACTTAAACAATGAAAAGAGAGTTTATTACGTTGTCTTATTTCAAATTTAATATAAGCGAATGTTTGTATCATGAATCCACACAAAAAGAGATAGAAATAATGAAAAATAAAGAATAAAAAATGGAAAGGTAGACATATGACTTAAAAAAATAAGAAGAAGTAAGGATAATATAATAAATCTAAGAAAAAAGGTAGAAAATTTCTTTTAAGAAAATAAGGAATAAAACTTGGAATAAAACAATAGAAAAAACTTGAAATAATACTCCCTAAAAAAAGAAAAAAGGGGAAACTAGAAAAAAAATGGGAAAATGAAAATAAAGAAAATAAAATTGGAAAAGGTAAATATACAACAAAAATAAACAAAGAAAACAAAAAAAATTAAGAAAAAATGAAAAATAAAGAAAGAAAGAAATAGAAGAATAAGGAGAGGAAAAAAAAGGAAATTGAAAATTGAAAAAAAAGGAAAGGGGGATTGCTGGGATTCGATCCTTTGTCCACCTTCCCCCAAAGTTAGCATATTAGCCATGCTCCCAACCTAATAGTTTGTCCCGTGCTTGTAGAAAACCCAAAAGTCTAAGGCGTTTCACGAGGGCACGATTGCTTACTTTTCTGAGCAATGAGGTCAAAATGACAATTGCTAAATTTCTCAAGGATGGTGCATAATACAAGCTCGGTCTATGGAAAAGTTACTAGTAGTTGGAATTTGGACCAAAAAAATTTTAATGATAAATTTGATCCCAATTCAAAACATTAGTGGTGAATTTACAACCTTTGTCTAAATAGCTGTTTTATATGACTATAGTAGTTGTTCTTTTGAGATTGTTCCTATCCTTTAATTGAATAAAAGACAAAAGAGGAAAGGGAAATGGGAGCAAAAGGTAGAAGTTGAATAAAAACAAAATAGGGAGGGTTAATGGGAAGAAAAGGTAGAGAGAAGGAAGAAAACAAAAGGACACACACAAAACATGTCTGAACCCAGGGCTCAAACCACTCAGCCGAACACAGAAATGCATTTGACTTTCATGAACAAAGTTTATATACCATTTGGTTCGGGTATATTTTGTATGTTGGGTGCACCCTATTCCCAACCTAAGAAATTTGTACTAAAAACCTACGAAATTTTACATCATACAATATAATTGGTAGCTACAAGAAAAAGAAAATGAACATTTTAGCTTTTCAGCAAAGTTCATTGCAGTGTTAAACTTGTTTTCTTTTATGACAAATCTGTTTGTAGCTATTTGATTTTAGTGTATTTTGTGTTTAAAGGTGTGGGAGTAGTAAAATACTTTTTTGGCCTTGTTTTGGCAACAATATTAACAGTTGTGCATTAGAGTTAAAAAAACTAAATTATGCCATTTGTTGCTAAACTATACCTAAACTTATAAATATATCAATCAAATAATGGGAAAAAATACCAAAATTTCCACCAATGTTTGGCGTCTAAACCGGATTGTTCACTAATGTTTTCTATGGTACAAGAATTGTCATTGATGTTATAGGTTGGAATCAAATATACTACTAATTTAACAATTCTGGATTGAAAATCTCACCAACAGTTAAATTACCTAACAGTAAAAGTAAGAATTTGATTTTGAAATCTTATGATACTAATGTAATTTTAAACAAAATTTTAAGAACTTTATGTTACCATTTGATTTTTTTGTGCAGTGATCCAAGTCAATGCATTCGTTACCAATGGATTTGTCACTGAATGACAAAGGCAATATTAGAAGAAGTAACGTTGGGCATTAGTATTTGTAACAAAACAGCCGCCATACCAAACCCGCTTGATTTGGCTGAAATAGTATACTTATCTAATAGCAAAATTAGGTGATGAGTTAAGGAATTGAAGATAAAGGCAAAGAATTATACATGAATATTCACCATTGGATGAAATTGGCCAGAGAGGTCATCAAAATTGAGGGTGACAGTGAATTTAGATGATCAGAAGACAACATGGGGAGACTTAGAAACACATCAAAATTGGATGAGTGTATTCTATTTGATTGGAATTTGGTTGATAAAACAACGCATTGGAATATAATGATGAGTTTGAGTTTTCTAGAGGGACCAATACATGATCCGGTGATTGATGCAGTGGCTGGTGCATGAAAAAAAGAAAATGGTAAATTGCATAAAATTTTTAGAGTTTGTCAAAAGTTACATTAGAACTCTAAAATTTTAAAACCAATAACTTCTCGACCATGTATTGGTCCCTCTAGAAAATCTTTTACATAAAATTGTAACATTAGTGACATATTTATTCCAAAATATAACATTAGTGGCAATATCAATTCTAGAGAAAATTTTAGTTGCAACCCGATTTAGGAGCTGAAATTAGTGGGAAATTTGATTCTTTTCCCTTGAAATAAAAATGCAGTAGATCTGACTTTAAAGTAACATCCTATATAAAATTGCCCTTCCATTTAGAACCTCTATTAGGCACAAATTGATAAACTTAAAAATTGATGTTTAACATTTACCAAATATTTTTTTTCTAATCTATATTAAATGAAAATATTTTTAGTTAAAAATATTTTATATAACAGGCAATAACATGATCTATCATTACAATAATAAAAAAGATTTTGAAAATTTAGTATTTGAGTCACTTTTATAAAAAAATTTCTATATTCATCTGATTTTGTTTCCATATAGAATAAAAGTTATTTGAACTGTTTACATTTGCTAGTTGGATGTCTAATGGAGGTTTGTGCATAAAGGACAATTATGCAATTAATGATTATTTTAAGGTCAAATTTATTATGTTTATTCCTTCAGGGACAGATGAATAAATTTGCAATAAGGATATAGTTCAGGAACAAACCGTGTAATTTAGCCAAAAGAAACAATTAAATTGTAGTAACTTCTAAGGCAAAAATCTCAAATTTGCCACTAATATTTTAAGCTAGGCTTAAATTTGCTACTAATTTTTTTAATCCAAATCTACCACTAATATTTTAAAATGGTTCAAATGCGCCACTAGTTGTTAAAAAAATAACAGAAAATAATAAAAATAGCAGATTTTGAAATATAGGGGTGATTATGTAACTTTAAAAAAAAATAGGGACTTTATGGAATTTTCCTTGTAGGGAAAAAATATAAAATTTATCACTAATGTTTTAGGGCGCACTCAAATCGGCCATTAAATTTTTTCTTATACTCAACCAGTCACCCAATTGCCATCTGGAGGGGGCAATTCTACAGTCCCTCAATGACACCAAAATCAAGTTACCCTTGCACCAATGTTTATAAGCTTAGTCCAAAAATGGCGTCAAATAGGCAACAATCCATCTAAGCCATTCCAAGCCACAAGTCTTTCATTCTCGCTCAACCTTGATGCTGATTCAACTCGAGAAACTTTGTTTGTTTGCTGACAAAGACAGTGCATAAACTCACGTGTAGCCATCAGTGGTTAAGATGTAATCACCAATCAAAGTAAAATCACATCCTTACATTTGAAACCAAACCCCCAAAAGAATAAATCCCAAAACGAAAATGAAACCCATAAATTAAAACAAAATTTTAGGTTTTTTGAACTTTAAACCTTGATTTACAAAAACTTGGCAAGAACTTGAAAATATGACTCTTTAAAAAGTTTGAAGATGAGACAAAAAAGAATTGAACCATGTACAAACTTTTAAAATTTGAAAAATTTTTATTACTGCCCCTGCGATGGTGGTCGAAAAATATCTAGATGATGGCCTGTGATGGCTAGATGAGATCCTCAAGAAAGAGAAAGAAAGTGATTTCTCTTAACTGGTTACTTAAGACCCTTAAAATTTGTAAAAAAGTTGCTTTATTACCCATAGATTTTAGAATTTATTATTTTTAAAGTTTTTCATTAGTTTTTTAACAAACAGTGACATATCTACGACCAGTTTGAAACTTTAATAGCACATTTGAACCATTTTAAAATATTAGTAGTAGATTCAGACAAAAAAAAAAAAAGTGAAAAATTTGTGTCAAACACAACATTAGTGGTAAACTCAAAATTTTTGTCTAACTTCTAGATTTAACTGTTTTAAGAACTAATTTTTACCATTAAAGATACTTCAAAACTACGTGATAATAACAAAATTATACTATATTCTAAAAGAGGAACGATTTTTACTGTTCATCAACAGTAAATTCATATCGCAGCCTGTTTTTTTTTTTTTTTTTTTTGCTTCTACTGATTTATGGTTAAACTCTTCTTTTGTTCATTGAATATTTCACACCTGCCATAATGCATCATCACTTTTGCCTACGGTCACAAGCTAGAGGGTAAACCATTTGCTGACGGTATCATGATCAGCACATCATAAAGCTTGGGGACTATCACTAGACAAATAAATATTACAGGGACCCAAGGATATTTTGTCTTATTTTTTGACACATCCACCCACTGTTTTAATTTTTTTTTCCTCTCCTGCAAAATGGTCAACATCGTTCTTTATTCCTTCAATCTAACATTTCTACCGTAATGGTCATCAACTTTCATGATCTGTTATAATTTTTTTTTCGTTTGCTAATCAAAATTTTTGTACATACCAAAAGTCAAAGGTTTTTAAGGAGAATAGAAGAAGGGTGTCTTGATCCTTGGTCATGAGTGTGATAGGCTTTTAGATACTTGTCCTAAACTTTTAGGAAAATAAAAATTTTTATGGCCTGTTTAAATTTAAGATGATAAAATCTTAAATGAAAATGATGGACATGCTTTTGTTAACCATAGTAAATACCAAAAAAATTTTCTTTTACATGGTTTGACTCAAAGTTTTAATTATATAGGTTTGATTTAAAGTTTTGATTAGTTGAAACAAATGTACACTTTTCATAATACATGAGCATTTTACATAGATTCGATTGAGAATTTTGATTAGTTGGAAGGAGTGGACAATTTATCATAATGTATGCACATTTTACATAGATTTGATTTAGAATTTTGATTAGTTGAAATGAGTGGACAATTTTTATTATGCATAAATGCATAATTCTTAAAAGGTTTCATTTTATCACTAATTTATTAGTGAGTAAAAATCTAGAAAACTTATGCATGTATATTATGTAATGTTATTCTACACTATAAACACAATAAGTTTTCTTTCTCTTAGTGGTTTTATTTGAATTGATAAATAGAATTTCTTTAATAATTTTTCATTTGTTATCTTTAATGATCTTTTGATACTATATAAACACATTTTTAGTTGACTACTCTGTGCATTTATAATTATCTATACTAAGATTTTACTTAATGTTAAGATAAGTCTTATCTTTTTATATTGTTCCATCAATGACTAATATTGATTATATTATAGCTAATATTGTTATAGAATGTACTCACATACCTTGCTTACATCTAAAAATTATAGGGTTTTCAATGTTTATCATTGAAAATGAACAGTCCTTTTTTTTCCTTTTTTTTTTCTCTTGCCTCTCTATTTATCCTTTTTAAATGCAATTGACCATTTCTTAAGTTTGATTCCCTTTTTAGAAGATCATTGTGTTTTTGAGGGCCTATTTTACAATTTTACAATTTTAGGTTGTCTCACGCATTGTTCTGATTAAATCTCAATTTAATCCCTAAGCTTCTACTCTTTTTCATGTTAGTCCCTATATTCCATCCATGTTTTAATTTAGTCCCCAAATTCAATAAATATTTAACTAGATTATTTCTATTTGTTCTCTTGGTCCCCAAATTTTTTTATTGTTTTTATGTACTATATTCTAAAGTAAGACATTGGTTAACATAATTTATTTATTTTTTTGTTAAGCTATTTTTTTTTCATTCATTAGATCAACTGTTAAGCCTTTAATACCTAATATTTATCCATTTTCTATTTTGATTCAAATTTTTGTTGTTGTTTTTTTAATTTTTTATGAAAATAAAAATTTAATCATTATAATTTGCCTACTTCTGGCTATGGTTTTGGTCGATTAAGCTTTAGTCAATTTTTTTCATTCTTTCTTTTTATCTTTATTAAGTTAATGGTTAAATTGTTAATTTATTAACATAAATTGAACACAATTTTGTGTTTTAATCATATTATTTTGTTATTCATGAATATGTTTTTTTGTATGAATTGTTCTCTATGATTTAATAAAATAATTTGGTCCATAATTGCTAAAATTGAAAGTAAATTTTATTAAATAAATTTCTCATTGATATTAGAATTTAAGTTGATAAAAGAGAAAAAAATTTAGTGAATTATTTTTAATAAAAAAATTATACATTATTTCAAAGTGCATATGATGTTATGTTTCTATTTATCTACTTTCGGTTATTATTTAGGTTAATTCTGCTTTAGTCAATTTTTCTTATACTTTTTTAATTATGTATTACTGTTATTTTTCATACTTAATTTATTGTAAAAAATATCTACTACATCGTGCGGGCCAACATACCTCATTTATTTCTAAACAATACTGAGATTCTTAAACTAATAGCTTGCTTAAATTAACGGTGCCAATAGTGAGCTAGAAAAATAGAAAAGAAAAACCTGTTGCAATTAAGTTGAATTAATTAAAAATAATTTATTTTTATTTTTGTTTGGAACTGATGCCATTTAAAATTTAATATTATATAGGTACAATAAGGCACTAAATAATTTTTTTGTAATATAATTAAAATTTTTATTAATGTTTATTTTTTTTATGTTGCTTAAGTAAAAAAATTCCTAAAAATTTAATTTCATCATAAAAAATTTATTCAAGGGGTTGTTATAACTATATAATATTAGCTTCTAATTGGTTCCATACAAAAAGGCTATAAAAATGAAGTTAAGTCATTTTAGATTAATCTAATTTAATGCTACACCAAGCGGATCACTTATTATTACTTGTAAAAGTTGTGGAGGTCGACACTGTTCATCAATAATGTCTGCACCCTTTATTTTCCTAGTTTCATTTTCTTCTTCATTTTATTTGGCTTAAGCGTTTTCAGTCCCTGAATTTATGATCTTTCCCATTTCAATCCCTTAGTTCTATTTGTTTGCCATTTTAGTCCAGAAACTTAATACCTAGAGTCTTTTTATTTACTCTATTGGTCCCCGAGTTTTTGTCGTTGTTGTTTCTTTTATTACTATATTCCAAAACAAAACCTAGGTCACTAATTTTTGCCATGATTTGGGTTGATCCAACTTTTGCTATGCCTCCCCCCCTTTATTTTTTAGCTTTTATTAAGTCAATTGTTAAACTTTTAATGCGTAAAGTCTTTCCATTTTCTTGCTTAGTTTGCAAGTTTTTTTCTTGTTGCTTTTCTTTATTATTATTTTCTAAAATAAAAATTTATTTATTATGGTTTTTCTAATTTTAAATATGATTTAAGTTGATTCGGCTTAGGCCAATTTGCTCTTTTTTATTTTTTGTTTCTATTAAGTTAATGGTTAAATCGTTAATATTTAGAGGCTTTCCATCGCCCTACTTAGTCAATGGTTGCTTTTATTTTTTTCGCTTCAATCATTAAACCCTATTGTTGCCATTAAAATCCCATTGTTACTTTATTTTATTAAGTTTCCCATATTATTTCTATCTTCTAAAACAAAATTTTGGTCAATGTGGTTCGTCTTCTTTTGGGCATAGTTTGGGTTGACTGGGAATTGGCTAATTTCATATTTTTTTTCCCCTTTTACTAGGTTAATGGTTAAACCCTGATGCCTAAAGTCTTTTTGTACGCTGTAATCCCCAAACTTTATTAAGTTATTCTTCCTTGTTTTTGTTGTTTTTTTTTCTTTTTATGTTAATGGTTAACACCACTTTTGATCGCTAAAACCCCTTCATTTACGCTATTAGTCCCCATAATCATGTATAGAGATGGACCATAATTTTAGGTCAACTTCAAATATCAATTATTTAATTTTCTTGAAATTTTTTTCTTGGTCACTGATTGCAATTGAAAAAATTTACTTTGATTTTTGTTTTTTGTATAAAAGGTTAAACACACTTTTAATTATTAACACCCTTCTCCATCATGTTAGTTTCAGACTTTATGGGATAGAAATCAAGCTCTAATTTTAAGTAAAATCCAAATCTCAGTTATTTGATCTCATGAAAAAAAATTTTTGGTTGATCATTTTTCCTTATACTTACACATAATACCAACACAAATTGAACTTGCGCAAGGTAGGGCCTCTTACACCTCGTCCTTATTATCTATGAATGTCTTACAACCAGATCATTTTAACTTAAGTTAATTGATTTTAAAGTAACTTATTTTTATTTTTATATTTTTTTTAACTAAAAATAATTTTAATTAAAAACCAATACTATGTAGTTGTAATAATCAATTAAAAATATAATTTTTGTAATCTTACTAAATTTTTATGAATTTTTCTAGTTTAAGGAATCAAAAAATAAAAATTCATAAAAATATAATAATATTATAAAAATTTACTTTCAAATGAATTATTGTATTTTCATAATATTAGTTTTTAAATAAAATAATTTTAAATAAAAAAAATATAAAATTAAAAATACATTAATTAACCTAAGTTAAAATGAATTAGTTAATCTGAACATAGATCAACTCCTAAGTCTTCTTGTTCATTTTAGATTTACCCTGGACAAGTCCAACCCCCATTTTCATTAGACAAAAGATGGTCCGACGTGGAAAACAGCAGTTTTGGCAATCCAACGTGTAGAAAAGCTAAAGTTCCTCCCACGTCATTCTTCTCCATTTACCCGCCCGCCAGCTACGAGTCTACAACCTAATCCCGCGGACCCGCCCCTTGTAATTTTTATTTTTTCATTTTTGGTACCGAACCAGAAGAAGAAGAAGAAGAAGAAGAAGTAAGCCCCCCGAATATTCTTCCGTTGCCCATAGTCTGACCTTACCGAACCCCAACAAGGAACTGATCTGACGCTTGCCCAATAAATAAGTGAAACTGAAACGTTAGACGTTGCGTTGCCCAGATCTTTCTACCCCCTGCCTAACTATTCTACATCGATCTGTAATCTGCCGACCAATACTTTCCTTTTTTTCTCAGTCATTTTTGTCATCTCCGATTCCAAAGCATCAGTTTTTTCTTCTCTTTTCTACTGTTTCCCAGTTTGGGAATTGGGGTTTTAGCTTACTCGATTCAAGGGTTCTGTCGACCCGAAGGTTGTAAGCGGCGTAGCGTAATGGTGGAACCGGAGGCCATGAGCAACAAGAAGAAGAATCCAGGGAGGCGATGGAGGCTGTTGGCCAGTGCTCTTGTCACCATCATTCTTGCGGTGGCGATGACATCCGTTGCTTCACCAAAGATTCCCCTTTTTGAGCAGATCAAGAATTCGTGTCTCTGTGCCCAGGTATCGATTTTTTTTTCCGATTTCGATGTTTCTGTTTGTTTACTGGGAAAATGGAGTTAAAACAAAGTCTTGAATCGACAACAAATTGGCAGGAGAAGCTCAATTATAGTGGGATGGTGGAGGATTGTTGTTGTGATTACCAGACTGTGGATCGTCTCAATGAGCAAGTGTTGCATCCTCTACTTCAGGAAGTTGTCAAGACCCCATTTTTAAGATACTTCAAGGTAGACTTCATCTTTTTGTTCCTTTTTGCCTTTCTGGTGAAACGTTTGTTCGGTTTTACTGGTGTCCCCATTTTGTCAGTAGTTCCAATTTTGTATCATCATTTGGTTGTTGGAATTTCGTGTGGATTAATTGGTGGAATTCCCGTTTAGAGTCTATTTTCAGTTTATTGTTTGTCGTATGAACTGAAGGCCGAAGTCCATTTATGTGCACACAATTGATGATGTTTTTGTCATGGAAGCCAAACTGTCATCTTCCGATTGATGTGTATCTTAGCAAATAACTGCTTGCACTTGCATATTCCTTCATATGGTATAATTAGACGAATAACTTGTATCATTATCCATCCAAAAGCAAACAAGTACTGGCTATTGCCTGAAATTGAAGGTTTTCCTGGTATAGACTATCTCCTTTTCCACTACAGTTACTTCTGACTTTGATTTTCCTTGTTACAAATTCATGTAATCAAAAGTGTTGATGCTCCTGGTTCCCAGCTCCTTGCCTAGTGGACCAATCTTTTGGTTGGATTTGATCTTACAGGAGACCATATCTCAACAATATACTTTTTTGGTCTTTTGCTGCCAAATCTTGGATGCTCTGCTATGTTGTGTGTGATACAGTGCATTTGTTAAGTTTAAAGCCAGGGTATAAATTTTTTTAAAAGAATAAATTTATCTGCCACCTCTTTAGGAACTATTGCCACTAGATTTATTTCCAACTGATGTCTAGATTTCTATTGGAAACTAAAACGCTCCATTTCAATTCTTTGCTGAGATTCAATGTTTCATATGACTGATATCTGTTTCCAAGCAAGGAATGCTATATAACTCTCATGCTTTCTATACTCTCCAACTTAATAGTTCGTCATGGATCCAACATCTGATTCTCTGGTGATTAATTATGTGCTGTGTTAGGTTAAGCTATGGTGTGATTGCCCTTTCTGGCCTGATGATGGCATGTGTCGTTTGCGGGATTGCAGTGTTTGTGAATGTTCGGAAAATGAATTTCCAGAATTATTCAAGAAGCCTTCTAAGCATGGCCTCCCATCTGATGATCTTGTGTGTCAAGAAGGGAAGCCAGAAGCTGCTGTTGATCGCACCTTGGACAGTAAAGCTTTTAGAGGATGGACAGAAACTGACAACCCTTGGACTAATGATGATGAGACTGACAATGGTACACTTTTGCTATTGTGTCTAAGGGTTGTTCTGCAGAATCTTATTCTTGTGACTAACACTTACATTTTTGGGAGGAACAGCAACGGTCAATTTGGATTAAGATATTAATTGTTCCTTATAAACAATCTTCATATGGTGCTGTGATCATGAATTTCTGTCGTTTTACTTCAAATTCTAACTTCAGATTCATCTGGTCAAACATTTGATGTAGCTGTTGTATTTGCAGCTGAGATGACATATGTAAATCTTCAACTAAACCCTGAACGGTATACTGGCTATACTGGTCCATCAGCTAGAAGGATATGGGATGCCGTTTACTCAGAAAACTGTCTCAAGTGTAAGTCTTTTTGTTTTTACTTGACCATACGGCTTTGCGTTACATCTTACTGTTCCTGATGCTTTATTATATTTTGAAAGGGGTAGTCCAGTATTAATATAGACAAGTTATTAATTAGTTTATCCTTTGTCTCTATTACAAATGTCCAAATGAACAATCCATCTTTGTAACTTGTCCTACAGATCCATCTGAAGAGTTATGCCAGGAAGAAAGAATATTATATAAACTGATATCTGGTCTCCATTCCTCTATTTCAATTCATATAGCTGCTGATTATCTGCTTGATGAAGCTTCAGGCTTGGTATGAATTTCTTCAATACGTCATTGATCCATTTGCCAATCGGTAGTTATAATTTCAACTGGTGATTGTGACCCCTTGGGCATTTTTTTCTGTTACTAACATGTTTAATTTTCGTTAATCAGTTCAATTATAGCCTCTTGGAAGACATAATTTCTTTTCATCTGAGACTTCCTTTTTCCTGTTTTTGTCTTATAACAGTGGGGCCCAAATTTGACATTGTTGTATGACCGGGTCCTGAAATATCCAGACCGTGTGAAAAATTTGTACTTCACATTTCTTTTTGTTCTCCGAGCTGTGACAAAGGTGAGCATGAGAACAAACATTGGTGTTACCATGACTTGATGGCTATGTGAAGTTACTGTTATTTATTTATTTTTGTTCCCGCAATTCAGAAGGAGTTGCTGTATTTGATTACATGCATGAATTAATTTCAGGCTGCAGATTACTTGGAAGAGGCCGAGTATGAAACTGGTAATCCTACGGAGGACCTGAAGACACAATCTCTGATGAAACAGCTAGTGTACAATCAAAAGCTGCAAGCTGCATGCCCGCTGCCATTTGATGAAGCCAAATTATGGAAAGGGAAAGGTGGACCTGAGTTGAAAGAGAAAATACGAGGACAGTTCAAGAATATCAGGTACTTTCCTTATTCAGTTGCCAATTAAGTCACCGTACCTCATGGACTTCGCAGGCACATATTTGAATGCCTGTTGTCCAATTACTCGATTAACATTTGCCATTAGTTGATGTGCAGTCTTGTTTAGAAGCCAAAGAAAAGTACTTCTGTCTTAGAGAACCATTTCCATAAATCTTCATCCTCCTCCCCTCTTCCCTATTCATTTTGCATTATTCTGTTGCCCAATCAGCTCATTGAAACTAGTGTCAAATTGCAGTGCTTTGATGGACTGTGTAGGATGTGAGAAATGTAGATTATGGGGAAAGCTTCAGGTTCTAGGTCTTGGAACGGCATTGAAGATTCTTTTCTCTGTTAATGGCAAGGAACACTTGGATCAAACAGTAAGTATTGTTGCGCTTTATCCTAAATTAGGAGTTACTGATTTCTAGTAGTATTTTATCAAGTTAAAGATATTATACATTATAGTAGTATTTATCAAGCTAAAGATATCATACAAGATGCCATGCATGACATATGAGAATACTGAAAATTCCACTTCTAGGAGACATGCTTATTTTAAGTTAGCAGCATTACTGGCGTAACTTCAGATAGAAAACCTCATCAGGATTATAGTTTTGTTTGACTTCTTTAGTCATGAGTTATAGTTTATTGTTGTGGCTTGTGTGATCACTTACCTTTCCATTTGTCAAAAACTAAAGTTGTTTCGCATTTAGGTACCCTTTAGTTGGTATACTTCTTGTGGCATTTAACTTTGGATGGATGCCCTTTTTTGTTTTGTATTGAAAGTTGTTATGTGGCCATATCAGTTGCAGTTGCAAAGGAACGAGGTGATTGCGTTGATAAACTTACTGAACAGATTATCCGAGTCCATTAAATTTGTACATGAAATGACTCCTGCCGTAGATTCTACCATCAAAGGCCATGCTTCGTCTTTTCCTGCTATCAACAACATTTGGCATTGGATTCGGTCATCTGTAACTAATACAATGTATGGTAATATTGACATTTAATGAATAGCTTATCTGATGTTGGTGAAGCGAAGCATAAGCTTATCTTGTAGAGAAGTGTTAAGAACTCAGCTTCAAATACTCACAGTACAGTGGATTAAAGAAAAGATTCTGAGCATAGAGCATGTACAATTGACGGGTTTTATCTTGTTCATCTCAAAATCCTGTGTACGCTAAATTAACACAGAAGATAATGTTATTCATGCGGTGCTTTATTTACTTCACCTTTGTGTTTTGGTTTAAGTTTCTACCTATTGCCTGGCACTTTCTGTTCATCCGTGTATATTAACCAAGGTCTAACGTCCAAGGCTAACAACTCAAGCATTGGGTAGTGGTTAAGATTTGAAGGTGTTTCCTGAGATCCGATTTCAATTTGACTATTGAAGAAATAGGTGTGCCTTTCTTCCACCTGCAAACTCGCTCAGAGAGCGTTCTGATTGTGGCTTGTACCTACACTTCACGGTTTTATGATTTTCTGAATCAGATAGAACTGCTATGCTTCGCTTGAACAATACTAGTGCTGGACCAAATGTTCCGATTTTCTATTTCATTGATTGGTATGAACTGGTATAAGCCGATACTAAGGCTAAGGCTTGGTCTGACATTGTGTCTAGAATCCTCTCAGAGGCTGTCTCACTCATTCAACCACACAATTTACGTGGTGCCTAGGAATTTGAAACACCTTCTGGAGGTGCTTCAAGATACAATTTCTCTGCCGCTTCGTTCTGGGCAGACCCGGGGCTTCCTCATCTAAACCCCACCACCAGTAAAATTTTTTGTTGGCAGGTTAATATTCCTACCAGATGCTGAGGGAGCCCTTCGAGGTTACAGGGCGAGGCTGCTTTCTTGGGCTGGTACCAGTTTCATGAGCTCTATCTCCTGAGAAGGGGACTGAAGGAAAATATGGGTGTTGTTCTGAGAGCAGAGTACCTGTTGATGATTTGTGTGCACGGTTCTTCTCGATTCTGGCCTTGTTTTCTTTAGTTCCATTTCTGGGATCCTAATCAATGGATTTCCCCTGCCCGATAACTGGCTCTGTTTTTCGTACGCTCTGCCCCAACTGTTAATCCATGTTTTTCATACGCTCTCTTGCTTCCACTGCACGTCTCTACTGGTAATTTTATTCCTTGTTTATCTACACTTTGCTGGTACTTGAAGTTTTATATGCATCAACTAAGGGTTTATATGTATCAACTGTTTTCCATGTTAGCAAATCCCGACAGCTTTTGCTAGGCATGTTTACAAAAAAAAAAAAAAGGCCAAAAGGAGCTGACTTTGATCTCTGATGAACGTAACGTTAATACTTAATAGGGGCATAAACAGTAGATTAAAAAAAATCTGATTAACGTAACGTTAATACTTAATAGAGGCATAAACAGTAGATTAAAAAGTTTTGAGTGTTTAAAACGATGGCCAATTCATTAGACGTCAAAGCTTAGAGGGTCATAGTTTCTATATTGAAAAGACCAGTGCGAAAGCTGATGGTCTTCTCCCATTTTTAGATTAACAGATAGTGATACAGTTTTTAATTCGGAGATAAGTGTAGGTTTCTAAAGAGAAAAAAAAAACAGAGTAAGTGTAAGTTAGACTAAATTAGAGGAATTATTTTAAATTTCCCCTCCCAAATGTTATGCTAATGTCTGTTTCTGGAATTGCGACGAGTGCAATATGAAGCTATCACTAGCAGGTTTCCATATTTGTGACAGGAAACAAAAAACGATGCAGGTCTGGTCTCTGGACAAGGAAATTTACTACTAGTCATTTATGAGTTGAATCAATGTGGTAGAAAAGAAAAGATTCTAACCGAAATAAAAACAAAAACTTCAGGCTTATCTTTATACAGATTTTGTCCCAAAATCCACCCCCACCAGGAAGTGGAACTTGAGAAATCAGGTCTGACCAGTTTCTCCGCCATAGGTCTCACCTCTTTCGTTTCTCTGCTAACTTCTACCAGCAACAACAGTCAAGGGCTGAGTTTTGCTACGAAAGATGGAGCAAAGGACGCCTAAATTCTTCAGGGTTATGGTTCTTGACTACCAAACCACTCTGGTAATTACATCTGTCTACTTGAATTCTTACTCCATGTTTACCCACACTTTGCTGGTACTTGAGGAGGTCTTACTTGTATCAACTATTTTCCGTGTTAGAAAATACCAACAGATTTTGCTAGGCATGTCTACAAAAACAAAGTGCCAAAGGAGCTGACTTTGATCGCTGGACCTGGCAACCACACAAAGGTTTCTGTTGAAGAGAGGGAGGGGAACTGGTTTCTAGGCCGCGGATGGCCCTCCTTCGTGAGGGATCACAAGTTGAAAACTGGAGAGTTCTTGGTTTTCTCCTTTATCAACATGACCACGTTTAAAGTTGTCTGCTTTGGTAGAAATTTGTGCTCAAAGAACATAAGAACCTTAGCGAGTAAGCTCAGGCCAAAGCCATCTCCTGTCCTTGATGTTAAAGAAGGGGAACCTGGAGAAAGCAACAAGATAGCGGCAGGAGTTACCCGTATGGGCGATCCATCTGGTGAATATTCTCTTTCTCATTGTTTCATTCTTTTTCTCAGTTACTTGGCTTGTGTTCATTTCCTGGTAATTCTTCTTCTGATGTAAAGCAGCTGGTGGAAGAAGCAAACAAGTTCCCAACAACATGGCAAATGGGCTGCAAACAGGGAGGCCGATCCATCCATCTTTCGAATTCGTGTTTAAGGAATATAACAGAAAATTTGCTGTAAGAAAGAAATAGTTTCCCTTAATCCTAAATGCAGTGCAGGTCCAGTGGACGCGTCTGATCAGATCCAAAGCATTAACCCTTTCATATTTTCGCAGTTTGTTCCTGCCCAAGTTGCAAGGGCAGCAGGGCTAACTCCGGGACAGAATACAGTGATTCAAGACCCGCAAGGGGATATGTGGCCAGTGAGAGCATCTCGTAGTGGGTGGGCTGGCATCCAGTTTACTTCTGGATGGTCTGACTTTATTAAAGCAAACAAGATTGAGGTTGAAGATACCATCAAGCTGCACTTGTCCGATGCAGGGTCTAGAACATTCCGGGCTCATATTTATCGTCGTGGTGAAGGCAGACGTTGACTTGATTGTTGTACGAGTGTGTGAGGTAGAAATTGGTCTGATCAGGTTTTGCTTTTGAACTGTAATTTGTTAGTTTCTAGTTTTCACTTGCTTAGTAAATTGCTACCATTGTTGCTTCGCCATGATCAACTTGCTGGTTATGCTACAGTAATATTGTACCAGAATAGTAGGCTACTGCCTTAATGAGTTTACTTCTAACTGATCTATAGGAAAATTTTCTGAACAAAGGAGTCAACTGTAGGAGTGAACTAAGTTATGGGCTCAAGTGAACAAAAACTCCAAGTTAAATGACTTCACTGTCTACTGGAAGAGTGCCTTAAAATGCAAGCTTCAACTGTCAGTGACTTAATTGAAACAACTGAAAGTAATTGAGTTAGTAAACCAATTTCAAGCCAGCAATACTCTCTTACAAAGGCTGAACTTTTGTCTTCCTGCTCTCCAGCCAAGATCTGATTTTAAAAACCTTCTGAGATTTACTGAGATTTCAAGTGTTCGCTTCTCTTGCACGCCAGTATCTCAAATCTTATGCATAGACCACCTGTTTGGGAATCCAGACGGGTGCTGGAAATTAAGATAAAGCAATCACTATCAGGTTCAACTCTCCATATTTGCAACAAGAAACAAAAAAATGTTGCTCTTCTGGTCCGGACATAGAACTTTACTAGCCCTAGTTTGTGCAGGAAAAAAGAAAACATGAACGAAAAAATCGAAATTTCCCTCCTGTAATACCTATCTCCATACAAAATCAACCCACCCTAAAGTGAAACTTGAGAAATCATGTAAACGGCGGGGATCAGCTTCTGCGTGTCAGAATTCAACTGAAATCCTGAAAACCATTTTGGTCTGGTCCTGCTCGCTGGACACATTTGTGTGCAAGTAAAAGCCGTCCAACTTTTTCTGCCAAAAGGAACAAATGCTTCTTTTTTTTTTTCGCCCCTGAAATTTTTTCCTGCCAAACCTCTTCAATATATTGCTATGCTAAAGTATTTTTCATTTTAGTGTTGAATTTCTGTTTATAAAACTCCTCTTGTATCATCAACCACCTCTGGTTACTGCTATAAATATATGATTTAAGTGCATTAATATGTCAGCTGTTCTATCTTCTTGCCTTCTGATATACTGAAAATTTTTGTGCAGGCCCAGGTCTTCTTTATATGTCTCGTTAGGACTATGGAGAGAACAACAATCAATATCAAGTTTCCATATTTGAGAAAAACTGTATTTAAGCTAAAGGATGTGTCCAAATTTAAGAACACCCCGACAGTACTTTCTCCGTCCATCTTTGACCAGTTTCTTTGTTTCTTAGCCAAACTCCAAGTTTGACACAAATTTGTCCAGAGCTCGTTAGCCCTCATCCAAGACTTAACATTTCATTGAAAAAAAGTAAACTTTTGAGTATATATTGTTAAGTGGGAAAATCCCACATGGCCAAGAAAAGGGGTTAAGTCAATGCTTTATATAGTGATGAGGCATCTCCACCTACAACTAATTGGTTTTAAGTTGGACGCTTTAACATATATATTGTCTTCAATAATTACCTATATATGTCCATACCTGTCCTTGTTTGCTTTTCTTGCACGCAAGTCTTCATGGTATTTGTTTCCGGAAATGGGACGATTGGAATTAAGATGAGACTATTCTATTAGGTGTTTCCTTATTTGTGAAAGTAAGCAGGAAGGTTGCAGCTTTGCTTATAGATTGGAAAAAACAATTTACTACTCCTTCATGGGTAAAAGAAAGGACGTTAACCGAAAAGAACAAAAAAGAAAATTCATTTCTGAGCTCGCCAAGCAACTCTGAAGTCTGAACAAAAAAGAAAGGACCTTTGACTTCCCCCCATCTCCTCTCCTCTCTGTGCAATTCTAAACTTTCTTTCGCCTACAGATCTTCTCACGTTCCCGTTTCTAAGGTCTGACAAGTAAGTTTCTCTAGTACAGATCTTCTCTGCTCTTTCGTTTCTCCACATTTGCATCAGAGTTTTCTGCGCTCGAAGATGGAGCCAAAGAAGCCTCATTTCTTCAAGGTTTTGATCGGCGACTTCAAAACCACTCTGGTAATTTCTCATCCCACTCGAAATCTTTGCCTACACTTTGCTTCTACTTCTTGAAGTCTTATTCGTTTTATCTTCTGTTTCATGTTAGCACATACCACGTGCTTTCGCGAGGCATGTCTACGACAACAAAATGCCAACGGAGCTGACTTTGATCCCTGAAACTGGCAAGCCCTTTAAGGTTTCTGTTGGTAACTCATTAATGAAACGGTGCGTATTGACAAAATATTTTTTTAACCACCCCCCCCCCCCAGCCCGAGACGTCTTCTTCATCTCGCTCTGTTTTCGCGTCTCTCTCTCCTGCGTTCTCTTCTTCGCACAGCACACACAGTCACGTTTCTTCTTCGATTAAGCCCTGAATCAGCTTCGTCGAGGATGAGGATCGTGAATCTGGTGTCGTTTGGGGCGATCTGAAGGTTAGTTTGATTTTTTTTATGTTATTTTAATTTTTTTTTTCGGTATTTTCCTTATTTGAGCTTCTTGGTTGATAATGGAGGCTAGATTTTGGTTTTTATTGTAGGATTGAACTTATTTGGAGGCATTTGAAGGAAGAACACATTTCGATTTGAGGTGAGTTGGTTTGTTTCGTACTTTTTAATTCGATACTACTTTTTCTTCACCGTAGCTAATTCTTATTCACTTTTTTTTATTAGTGATGATTATTGCTTTTGTTTTGTTTTCATGACCACAGTCACGAATTCTTGATTATTTATATTCTTGATTTAACACCTTTTTACGTTTTAAATATTTTTCTGCAAACATAACTCATGCCTTAATCTATAGTTTTCTTTTATGTAATTTTTATGAAAATATTGTAATTTTCACCTTTTTCAGGGTCATCATTTTTGAGTTTATATATTAAAGATCTCGGATTCAATTGACTCCATTTGGTAAGCATTTTACGAACAATACAATAATTGCTTATTAAATTGCCCAAAATTATATTCCTCTCTTTTTTAAAAAAATTATTTGAATCAACTTTTTTTTTCAACTGATTACTTTATGTATGAAACCAATTTTATTCATCCATGCAAATTTAAGCCATTTACATTTTGATTCTATAGCATTTTCTGATCGTAATCCATTTTCTAAGAAATTCATGTTCGTATTGTTCATCATTTTAGATTAGGGCTAAATTGATATTTAATCCTTTTACTAGGACCAAAATTTAGCATCGTGTATTTATCAATTTAATGGGTTTGAAACATCTTGTATAATCCATAATATTTTATATAGAGTTTAGTTATAGTTTGTTACTAAGAAGTTTATTTAATTTTGTATTCTAAGTATTTTTTTGGTTCAATTTTTGAATCATAAAACTAGTTTATGGATGTTCGCTAAACAAAGTTTCTATAATTAGAAAAACTAGAAAAAAAAGGAAGAAAATCTAGAAAAAAAGTTTCTATTTTCTGCTGTTGTTATTTTTATTAGGAAGAAAATCTGGAAAAAAAAAAAAGAAATCCATTCATATAATGAGTTAAAGGTATAAGATTTTCATTAATTATATAGTTGGAAATTATCCCCAAGCCTTTTTTTAATTTAGACTCATGTACTTAAATTAGAATTTAAGTAAATTAATAATAGAAATTGTGAAAAAAATAGGAAAATGCTCATATCCAAAGGATAAAAACATTAAAGAGCTGACAATTACGTCATCTTCTCTTACGCTTTTGTTTGAAGTACACTTTTCTTACATTTTAAATGTCACTAATTAATGTTAATTGTTGACCTTTATATCTATCTATAAATCATTACACACTTGGAGGACCACATAATGTCATTGTAGGAGAGTCTATAAAAGTAGCATATGCAACATTTTTTTTATTTTAAATTAAATATTTCATTTCGTCATGTGATAAGCTTTTTTGTCAATGATCATTTCAATTTAATGGTACTTACATGAGCATAACTTTTTGTAACACTTAGTTTTAGGCATCAACTTATAAATAAATCGTTAGAAATTTTATGTTTTTGGTTTTACACATTCAAATTTCAAATGGGCATAATTTACTTCCTCAAAACTCTCACAAAATCTCTAGGAGGAAGGGCGCTTAGGTGAGGATTCCTCATCTTTACTGAGGAATCACAGCCAATGCATCCTTTGCCACTCTGTCTCTTAGGAATGTTCACAACAATGAAATTTCAAGAAAATCAATGTTTTTTAAATATATGGGAGTATATCAGTTCGTCAAAATGAAAGATGAGGGCCAATGATACTTTGATAAATAAAATTACTGGCAAAGTAAATGTTTGGAGAGCAAACTTTCCCTCTCACATAGGAAGATGACGGCTAATCCTAATATGTAAATCAGGGTTCTTACAATTTTTTAATGTCAGTCTTTGTTCTACTAAATAAGATTATTAAAAAGTGGAGATAAAATATACAAACTTTTCTAGGAGAGAAAAGACAACTTGTTAATATCAACCTTTGATCACTTCTTAACAATAATAATTACAATAATACTAATAATAATAATAGTTATTATTATAATAATAATAACAATAATCTTATTTAGTAATAATCTTTATAACGTATTTTGTTTAAAATACTCGTGTAGATTAACGTTTCTTTGTTTCATTTGCAGAAATTTCTTATATTATCAGGATATTAAGTTTTTTCCCCCCCTTTTTTCAGTTTCTCCCTGCATCTGTGAGCCTGAAGACGTACCCATTGTTTTTCCTCTCCGTTCGAAGTCGTTTGAGGTAAGTTTCTAATTTTTTTTCCTTTCTAATTGAAAACAGGATTTTTTAAGGGAAATTGTTTTTAATTATTAATATTGATAATAAAACTTATGTGTTGTTACTGTGGTTTGAACATAGTTGTTGATATTTGAATATGCAATTTATGTTAATTATTTTTTATTTGTGGATATTTTTTCTTATGAATTAGAGTCAATATGTAATTTCTTTGTGCGTTGTATATATTATTTTATGGAATGATTATTTGTATAAGTTGATGGTAATAGGTATAGTTATGGTTTAGTTGGAGTGCTTTAGTGTAAATAGTTATATTATGTCATGGTTTAATGATAATAAAAATTATTATTATATGTTTAGACCATGTTGCAATAATATGACAATAATAATGCAGAAAAATAAAAAAATTAATTTGGAGACCAATAGAGAAAATGTAAAAACTTTAGGTATTACAAGTTTAACAATTGACTTTGGAAAAGTTAAGAAAAAAAAGTCTTATTTCACTAAAAAAAATAAATAAACCATGGTGACGGATATTTTAGTTTAGAAAATAAAACATTAAAAAAAAAATAACCATGGAATTAAACAAAAAAACTATAATTTATTAAACTTATGGTCTAATATCAGAAACGAAAATAATATAGGGACTGGAAATGTGTTTCAGAAAAAAGAAAAGTTAAAGTAGGAGAATAGCGAAATCGAGAATCGAAAAGATATTTTCATGATAAAATGTCACCAACCTTCCAAAAGAAGCAACCAAACCCAACAATAAAAAAGAACAAAAGGAAAGGACATGCAACAGAGCGGGTCACAACTTAGCCCAACACCGAAGTACAAAATCATTTCTAAGAGCTTGGTTTGATACTCGTTTTCACTAATAAATGACGACCATTGAAGAGGAGGAGTCACTGTCCTTCGACAAAATCCAGCTAGCCTGATTGTACCAAACATGACTTGAACGCAAACTGCTTCCTAACCCTAACCTTTACCTTAGACCATAAATATAAACTTAAACCCAAGACCCTAAACCTAAACTTTAAAACCCTAAAGACAAAATCTAACCTAAACTATAAGTCTATAATCGTAGCAGTATCAACCCTATACCTAAATCTAAACTTTAATAGACATAAACTTAGACCCTAACCTTAACACTAATTTTAACATTACCATAAACGCTAAATAAAAAATATGAACCCTAATCCCCATAAACCCAAGACTCTAACCTTAACCTTAACTATAAGCTCTTAATCCAAATCATAAACCCTCAAACTCTAACCTTAAAATCGTAAACCATAAAGGAATAATCAGGACAGTTTTAACCTTCATCCTAAACATTAACTTTTTTTATTCATTACCTTTTTTACTTAGTAAAGCCTATATGTAATAAAATATAATGAAGAAAATTTTTAATTTACATACTAAGAACAATAAGAATAATAAGATCAATAAGAATGTTAATAATGATCGTACGTTAATTATAAGAACAATAAGATTGAGAATAAACTTTATTTATCTTCCAATTTTTTAAGTTACTTACGTAAACATTAATGAACTTTTGTTATTTTTATTAACTCAATATAAAACTTGACTACGTATATCATTTAATAGATTGAGGTGTTTATGATTACGAACAAATTTTGTTTGTAATGGAATCCGCCCGTAGTTGGATGTACAGTAACCGTTTCTTGCCTGGTCGAACGGGTTACACACAACAGTGGGAGTCCGGGGTCGAAGAATTTATATCATTTGTTGTCTCGCACCCTGAAACTATGAGCGGGTTATGCATTCGCTGTCCTTGTCAGAAATGTAAGAATTTGTGGTTTAATCAGTCTGATGAGGTTAGAGTTCATCTGTACAAATTGGGGTTTAAGCCTTTTTACTTGAATTGGACCGCTCATGGTGAGCCATTTAATGAAGCATCAGATACGGCTCCGGGTGTGGGTGTGTTTGATCAGTTTGACCAGGGGTGTTCAACGAATCCATATGAAAGGATGGTATTAGATGCCGTTGCCCCTAGTTACTCACAAATTTCGGAAGTTAATGTTGTAGAGCCGAATGAAAGTGCCAAAATTTTTTTTAATCTTTTGAATTCAACATCAACTCCTTTATGGGATGGGTGCGAAAATCATTCTGAGTTATCTGTTGCTGTCCGTCTTCTCAACCTTAAGTCTGAGTATCACATGTCACGAGGATGCTTTAATGGCATTGCCCAACTGATGGATGAGACTCAACCAACAGATAGTAAGATGCCATCAAATTGGTATGAAACTAAAAAATTAGTTTCCCAGTTGGGTCTGTCTCACGAGAAGATTGACGTCTGTGTGAATGATTGTATGTTGTTCTGGAAAGATGACAGTAGTCTGCGTATTTGTAAGTACTGTGGAGCTGAGAGATATAAGCCAAAAAAGGGAGGTGGTGGTAAAAATCGACCGAGAAAAACCATGCATTATTTACCACTAAGCCCTCGTCTGCAACGCTTATTTGCGTCATTGGCAACAGCTGAGCAGATGAGGTGGCATAAGGAGCAAACACAGCTCCCAGGTGTTATAAAACATCCATAAGATGGTGAAGCTTGGAAACATTTTAATCAGACCTACCCATGGTTTGATTCCGAAGCACGAAATGTCAGATTGGGGTTATGTGCCGATGGATTTACACCTTTTGAACCTTCTGGAAAACAATACTCTTGTTGGCCTGTGATCGTTACTCTGTATAATTTGCCCCCTTGGATGTGCATGAAAAAACCCTATATGTTCCTTTCGTTGTTGATTCCAGGTCTACGTAGCCCAAATCATAAGATTGATGTTTATCTACAACCTCTAATCGAGGAGCTACGGCATCTGTGGTTTGATGGCGTTGAAACATGGGATGTGTCATTGAAACAAAATTTCATTCTGCGAGCAGCATTAATGTGAACCATAAATGACTTTCCGGCTTATGGCATGCTATCAGGGTGGATGACACATGGGCGATTGTCTTGCCTTATTTTTATGAACGAAAATAAGGCATTCCAACTTAAGTATGGCGGGAAAATTTCATTTTTCGACTGTCATCGGCAATTCCTTGCCTGGAACCACCCATATAGAAGGAATTGTACTTGCTTTAAGAAGGGGAAATCAGAGAAGTCATTGCCTCCTCCGCGCTTATCAGGTGAAGATATATTTGAAAGAATCTCATGGATTCCATCAATTGGTAACGATGGGCCACAACATCGCCCGTGCGATTATGGGAAATCACATAATTGGACAAAGTGAAGCATTTTCTGGGAGTTACCATATTGGGCCACGAACTTAATATGACATAATCTTGATGTTATGCATATTGAGAAGAACGTGTTTGAGAATATATGGAATACTGTGATGGATATTAAGAACAAAACGAAAGATAATGTGAAAGCACGGAAGGACCTGGAAATTTATTGTAATTGGCCGGAGTTAAACATGGTTGCACTTGATGATGGTCGGTCGTTCAAACCAAAGACGAGGTTCACATTTGATGTTAACCAAAGGCAAGATGTGATCGCTTGGGTAAAATCTTTACAACTCCCTAATGGATATGCCTCGAATTTTGGGAGATGTGTTAATACAGCTGGTTGCAATATGTATGGCATGAAGAGTCATGATTGTCATGTTATGATGCAAAGGCTTCTTCCCATTGCCCTCGAAACGCTATCCGAGAATATTTGGAAGCCATTAACGGAGTTAAGCCTATTCTTTAGAGACTTGTGCTCTCCAGAGCTGCATGAAAATCACTTGTTTGCGTTGGAGGCCAATATTCCAATTATAATTTGTAAGCTTGAGAGAATTTTTCCTCCAGGGTCTTTTGATGTCATGGAGCATCTCCCAGTTCACTTGCCATTTGAAGCAAGGGTTGGAGGACCTGTTCAGTACCGATGGATGTATAAATTTGAGCGGTGTATGCATGACCTAAAAATGAAGGTTTCTAATACTGCTTATGTTGAGGGATTGATATGTGAAGCACAGTGGCGGAGCTACGCTTTGCTGGGCCCCCTTGGGAATTTTGAAAAAACGTAAATATGGGGTAGTAATTTGATGATTTTGTCAAAAGTTAAGGATTGTGTGTGCATTTTGCCCCCTCAAATATTGTGGAAAAATATAAAGATGGGGGACAATAAGGTAGGCGCTGAAGAAAGTAGGGACCCAGTGAGTAGTTATTCCCTCTACATTAAGAGGATATTCTAACATGGCCTAAATGCACTATTAGTCCTCAAACGTTTCCAACTCGTACGATTTGCTCTTGAGCTTTGAATTAGTGTGAATTAGTCCCAATTTACAGCTTTACCTAACCGCGACGTCGTCTCTCTCCTCCGGGTTCCGCCGACTTTCCTCCAGGCTTGCCCCCTCGAACCAAAAATCCTGGTTTCGCCACTGGTGAAGCATACCTTATAGAGGAGACTTCCATCTTTTGCTCTCATTACTTTGAGTCCCATGTTCCCTCCATGATGAACCGAGTACCGAGAAATGATGATGGTGGTCCTATCCCATGTAATGGTGACTTGTGGTCCATATTCATCTTTCCGGGACGTCCATATGGTGCATGCCGATATAGATTCCTTACGGACGATGAACTCAGACTTGCAACCACATACGTTCTTTTAAACTGTGCTGAGATCAGGCCATATCTAAAGTAAGTCATCGTTCATGAAAAGCCATTCCAACGTTGATTATGTTGAAATTTAGGACTACTCATCAAACAAAACTAACATATTATAATTGTTTCTGTTATTGGCCATAGTATGTTTGTGGACATGGTCAGGGAAACTGCACCCGAGATAACAATGTCTGAGATGGACATACACATTGAAAACAATTTCTCAGCCTGGCTCCGACACTATGTACGTGTGCTTTTAGTCAGTATGTATTGCAATATGTTAAGTTATAAAAGTCTCCATATATATGTTGTCCTAAATTGAAAATGTTTTACATAGGTTGATGACCCAGGTAACAATATTGTCAATAACATCTTGTGGGATGTTGCATGTGGGCCCTCACGTCGGGTTTAGACATGGCCGGTATATTTAAAAAATGGGTACAAGTTTCACATAAGTGAATGGGGGAAGGATAAATCAACATTTAATAGTGGAGTCTGCATACGCAGTACGGGTGCAAGTGAAGTTGAATGTGATTTTTATGGTGTATTAGAAGAAGTTATTCAACTCGAATATCCGGGCTTTCCATATAAGAATGTTGTCTTGTTTAGGTGCAACTGGTTTGACCCAACACCTGAACGTGGAACTCGAATGCATAAACAGTTTGGGTTAGTTGAGATCCGGAATAGTCGCAGATATCAGAAGTTTGATCCTTTCATTCTAGCATCACAGGCTGACCAAGTTTACTACACACAATATCCGAGTAAGTCACGTGAAAGAAACGGGTGGTCAGCTGTTATGAAGATAAAACCTCGATGGATAATACAGTATGCAATTCTGGACAAGGATGACATGTATCAAGACAGTGGATCCGTGAATTGTCAACGAATTGAAGATGACCCAATTGAGGAGTTAGCTGACCCGGGTGTCGGTTATGAGATTGAAGAAGATGTACTTGAGGAGGGGGGATCTAATGGCGAGACAGAGGATGAGGAGGAGTTTATATCCGATGACAGTGACACTGAAGAGTCTGAGGAGTTTGACAAGAATGACAGCAGTGGGTCGAATGAATGATTAGATAATATGTACTATGAAGAATGATAACCTATCATTTCTAATTAATGTGTAGAAAATATTTGGTAAATATATGTACCCCTAATACTCCACAATATATGTCAGTCAATATATGTTATGTTTAATTTACCTGCTTAGCTAATAATAAATGCAGATGCCTCGTAAAGGGGATAACACCTATAAACGCCGACCTGGGAAAGGACCATTTGCGCAGTTTAAGGAGGTAATGGAGCCAATACTTAATGAACGACATAGGATGGGTTATTCATCCCGGGCAGAGGAGGATGTCGGTGTAGAGACGCAGGGAACAACAGTGCCAGCCACGCACGTCCCCTCACATGAGCACCGATCTGACGGCGGTGGAGGCACGCCATCTGGACATGGATCTGGTACGCGCCACGTGAGGCACCCCATAGTGACGACTCATCCCTCAGATGATGACATCCCATCATCGATGTCACAGACAGCAGGCCGACCGCGGATGAGGATATCCCCACATGGTAACACGTAAGTGATAAATACCAGACACACGTATTAATATTAGTAAGAGTAATTACTTTACATGGAATCATCAACAAGTCAGTAACTAACAATTTGAACGTTGCAGATTCATTTCAGCTGCGGCGACACGGTTAGTGACATCATGTTTCACCACACATTTCAAACCATATTCTGATTGGTCCTCTGTCTCTCCATCAGACCTGCAGCAATGGTGGTGTGTTTTTGAGGTATAACAATAATATTACTATGAGAATGATGCAATAATGTTATAAGATTAAGAATTGTTTTTTTCCATGCTAATACTTTAAACATATTAACCTGTACAGAGGAGCTGTGAGTGGGATCCGATACACCATAATGAGGTGTATCGGGTGTGGAATATCTTGGGAGCACAGCATTACAGAAGCATGATGTCAGAAATTCGCCGTGTGAAAGATCCTGTTAAACGTCGAGCGAAGGCAAACTTTATGTCAGATGCTGCATATGCGGAGATGGAGGCATATTGGGCGAGTCCAGAGTTCAAACAGAAGTCCGCTAGGTTCAAGGCAATGCGAGCAACAGTGACTGACGAGGATTCACAGTCTGGCTCTTGCAGCGCGACATATGAAGGGGGATCTATTTCGATGTCTGCACATCGAGAGCAAATGGTATGTATCTCGGTAATGTTCTTTCAAACAACATTTAAAATACGAATGAAATTAAATTACATATTAATGTTACGTTTCATTCAATTAGAGAGAGAGAGATCCTGAGAAGAAGGACCTTGGCTTGTTTAAAGTCCTTCAAGCAACACATAAAATGAAGAATGAGAAATATGTTAGTAAGCGCTGTGAAGAAGTTGCTGTAAGTATAGTAACTGTTTGTTCACACAATATTCTTAAGAAACTTACAATGTTTTACAAATAATGACACACTCAATTGTATTTTATTATGTTTCTGTAGACTCATATCAGTGCAGAGATTGAGGAGCAAACACAACAAGAGGATGGAATAGAGGCAATTGATGAACTAGCAATCATTAGTACTGCATCTAGCGGTAGAAGGAGAGGCCGTGTATTTGGATTAGGATCTGAGCAGTGTGTTATACCGGGACGCCGACAGCCAGGTGCCATCCCGCCTATCGACATCACACAGACACCGCAATTCAACGAGCAAGTACAGAAGATGATGGCGGAGGAGAATGCACGAAGGGATGCGAAGTACGAAAGGAAGCTCGAGAGAATTAAGAGGAAACAGAGAGCAGAGATGGAGGCTCAGAGAGCCGCATTGGAGGCAAACCAGGCTCAGTTGGAGATTATTTGTCGTTCGCTAAACCTTCCGTGCCCGCCGGCTCAACCAGTTCCACAGTATCCTGATGACTCGGACTCGGAGGATGAGGAGATAGTCGGGACTCCATGATGGGCGTCATCAACAGGTAAGCGCATTTCCAAAGTTCTTGTATTAGAGCCCTTACATAATAATTTTTAGACCTAATTAAGACTCAGTTGAAATTACTGAAATGTGTAATCCGTTGAATGTTGAATGCTTTTTTCCAGACATATATGTTATTGTTTTAATTATGCTGTATTTGAGAATATTTTATTTTAATTACATTTGCATAGCTGTGTAATGTTTATTGCTGAGTAAAAATAGGTGAACTTTGGAATGTGTATTCAAACTGGGATAAATACGAAACAACCAAAACCTGAAACGTTTAATGTACATTATCAACGTGCAAACGGGGAACTTACCAACTTGCACGCGTTGGTAATTTCCGACTGTCATCCTGTTACCAACGTGTATGTAAGTTGGTAATAACCAACGGCTTCATAACAACTCTCTTACTAACTGATGTAAGTTGATCACTACCAACGCGGGTTCCTACCAACTGTCCTGACAGTTGGTAATTACCAGCTGCCAAGTTACCAACTGCTGGGTAGTTGGTAGCAGTTGGTAACTTACCAACGGCTAGTAGTTGGTAACTACAACTACGCGTACCAACGGCTAGCAGTTGGTAAGTTACTAACGGCTAGTAGTTGGTAACTACAACTATGCAATGAAAACCAGGCCTGGTTCATGACCGTTGGTAATTACCAACGTGTTATTAATTGCGCGTTGGTAAAAATTTTTCCAACGTATCGAATACCAACTGCCATTTACCAATGGCAGTTAGTAAAGTCCTATATTTTAGTAGTCGACTGGTGGAGGAGAGCAAGACAAGGATGAAGGAGGAGGGAAGTGTGGTGAAGAAGCAACAGGGGTGTTCGTAATTTTATCTCAGCTTTGGGGCAAATATATTTTAGTCTCACAACTGAATTTACCCAATCAAGTTGACGTCATCTGGGCCTTAGATCCTACCCCGACGTTACAAGTCGAATGACATGCCTCGTACTAAATAAAAGGGATTTCATTTTATAAACTTAACCAATACATAAACTTTAAAAAATAATAATAATAAGGACTACTCCTACTCCCTCTTGTGCACGTCAATCTCACCGACAAAGATCAAGTTCAATCAAATAAATACGTAATAGATGAATACCTAGGGATAAGAATATTTTGCCCAAGGGTTGTTCATACGACTACAGGAGGAGCACAGAAATCGTTAAAAAGCATTATGGCATCGTCAAGCTTCATTCGTGTAGATTCCAAGTCTCGTTGCACTCGCGTCATATACAGCATCAAAGATTCTCCACTTTTATTCTTTCTCCACTCCTCCTCAATTGCAATTTTGTATTTCCCAAGATTTGGGAATCCTAATAAAAGTAGATAAGCATGATTCCAAAGAAGTAGATAAGCATGATATGGATACACATAACAAGAATCCTAATAAAATCACAAAACTTTCTTCAAAACTCGGTAAAGATTGTTTTGGACCACCTTAGCTTCATACTAAACAATTGCTTGACACCTCAACATGTAAATTTCACATTTGTAAAATTGTTTGTACAATAAAGCATGTAAATAATAAAACAAATAAGTGTAGACATTCTAATACACTATTTATGTGGTTGAGCTCTTCAACTAAGCTACGTCTACATAGAGAAATAACCACTGACATCAACAAAATAAAAAATCACAGGACATGTCCCATAGACCTTTGCTTGTGACAAATGGCCTTCTTTCCTTTTATGGAACTCTAAAGTCATTTATTCATTTGACTATTTGTCTTGATCAGGAGATTGGACCATTTGGAGCACCAGTTGGCGGAAAATGATTGGAGATTTGATCATTTGGAACAGATGGAACGACTCATGGAGCAAATTCTTGCACAAGCAGCACAACGAAGGCAAATGGAACTGGGTCAGATAGAAGAAAACAAAAACGTCCTAGCAAAATCGTCCACGTGGCAGGGAAATTTTAGGGAAAAAGTTGCGGGAATTGCCCACAATCAATTTGTGGCTGTAACACAAGCATGAGTTGGATAAATGGGAGGAAGATTCACCTGCACCAACGTCTTAAGTGCAAACCTCCACCATACCAAAATGCATGCAAATTATCGATGAAGTGACTCATGAAGAAGTCTACTGTCCATCCAAAGGTCGTGAAGAGGATGGTGTAGACTGTCATTTGGCTCTAGTGCATAAAACAGAAGACACAATGCTGAAGAAGTTGAGCAAACTGAAGAAATTTCAAGTGATCAACAAGTGCAGAAAGAAAACTAGATGAAGCTGAAGATCGAGAAAAAAGAACCTGTAGATTGTTTTAACAGTTCCTAGTTCTTTTAGGTTTGCATGTGGCTTGTAGATTGCGAGGTGGAGCTTCTGCACAGTGAGAGAGATTGCAAAGGTGATTTCATTAAAGGGGAGCTTATTATTCATGTTGCTGGACAATATCAGTATATGTGGATGGAACAAAGAGCAAAGATGATTCTATTAAGTCGACAGGAAGGAAGATAAAAGAAGCAAACGTCAGGGTTCCATACACGGCATCAATTTACGCAATATGGCATGAGAGCAAATCACTACTGAATGGTCAACAAAGACCCAGTTATCCTACACAGGTTGCAGCATTAGCAGTTTGCAACATGGGTGAGAGAGTTGGCGGCAACCTTGCGCACCATAATTTCCCTGGTGTAATATTTTATGGCTTCTGTTTGTTCTGGACCAAGTTTAGGCATTTAGTTGGTGTGAAGGACTTGGTTTTGTTTGCAAGTGACATTGGGATGAAGTTAAATGTCTAATGTTTGAGAAATACGGGATGTAGAAACTGTTGTGATTATTATTAGCGAGTGATTGGTGAGTGAGAGAGTGAATCAATATCTGGACTGGAGTTGACCGAAATTGATACTGATTACCCTTATTTGGGATTAGCTTGCCCTTTCTATCCATGTTTCTCTGGTATAAATGCCTCCTTTGCACTCGACTTGTAATCGAGAAATACAAAATGTACTCTGTTGTCCTCTTTCAGTATTTTATTCTGCGTCCTAGTATATTATTTTCTCATCTATCTTCCCTGTCCATCTTAGGTATCCAATAAATAAGGGAAAATTTAAAAGTAAACATAGATAACAAATAAGTAGACCAGTAAACAGGAAAAGCTTTCAGCAAAAGGCAATGGATCAAAAGAAAAGGAAAATTAAAAAAAAAAAAAAATACAACCTCTCGCATACCTTTTGTACATGTCGCAACTCTTCCACTTCTCTTAGCATCACATTCAGAGTAGCATGGTACATCTCTTCCAGCGCATGCTCCCTAAGAGTATCTTTCTTTACTCCCCAGCAAAAGTATTCCTTAGCTCCGGCAAACACCAATCTCTACACGCACACAAAGAGAGACATAGAGAGCAAGAGAGATCAAGACAAGAGACCACATGCCAGATGGATTTATGCATCCAATAAGCCATATGAAGGAAGAGCTATAACAAATCTATATTGAGATTGCAACGAGAAAGTGCTCCTTTGGCATAGCTGCCGAGTGTGATTGTGCACCATTTCACTTGGAAGCAATTCAAATATTTTAACTCAAACGGGCATGAGTATTATATGAGAAAATATAAACAATGACAAATTAAAACACAAATATTCTGTACCTAATATTCACCTTGTTTCCTATTTTCTTCTTAAGACGAGCCTTGTGCCCCACATTTATTTAATAAACAAAACGAAATGACACATACATCCTAACCAAGGGCCTACAAATAGAACAGAAGAATCTGACTACTTATGAGTCAAATGAGTGCTAAGGCTCATTATAAAAGTGGTTTATGATTGTGCCTAACTTATAGTTTTACCAAGAACCAAGAGTCGGGTATATCATATGTTAGCATTATGGGAAATGCCCTATAATGTAGAGGTCTTAGAATAAGTAGGTTTAAGATGGAATACACGGACTGTAAGTTTAGCCCACATAGCAATAAGAAGACAGTAAAGTTTCACTAGAAGGGCTAAGAGCTCCCTCAAAGTGAATCCTTTAAGCATTTAGGTTCAATTAGTCATAAGAAGGGAGACCATGAACAGGATATCAGCCACCAAATTAGTGCAGACTGAACAAAATGGAGGACTGTCACTAGAATTGTACTCAACAAAAATGTGCCTCCCAAGCTGAAAGGCATTATAGGAAACATGCCAAAAGTAACTCCAATTTTGAATAAAATCAGGAAGGGTAGCTTTAGATGGTTTAGTCATATTCAAAAGAAACCAATAAATTTCCCAGTGCATAAGAATGATAGATAGAACGGCAGATTTCATTTCAAGTTAGCTTATTGGGAACTGAAGACAGGAATGCCGTTTAACATTGTTATTTTCTAGTTCAAGAATGCTGTTTAACATTGTTTCTTTTGTGTTTCTTACCAACTTTGTGAAGATGCCTAACCCTGATTCCAGTCCACTGCCCTTGGACTGCAGCCTTGTATTAGATGAAAGTGAGAGGTACCCAAAAAACCAATGACGTACTTTTGTTAACCCCAAATCCTAGTGTAGTCGAAAGCAAGTGTTGGAAGCACAAAGGCACTGATACACTTGAGCGAGGTCAGAGTGCCTCTCACTGATGGAGGCCTTCCGGTGGCGATAAGGCATTAAGGCATTCACCTCTTGAACTCCACTATGTTGCTCTGTTTCTTTCTTTTCTTTTCTTTTCTTTTCTTTTTTTTGTTTCCAATTCAGGTTTAGTACAAAATTTCCATCAATGACAAATATTAGGGGCAATCATATTTGAGCAAATATTAGCGCCAATAAATGCACACAAGCAAATCATATATTGGTACCTTGGTAGAACCTTTACTAATAACATAATTAAATGAGCAACCTTGGGTAAGGTAGTTGGAGTCACAAACCTCCATGTGCAAATACTCATCCGTCCACATCTTCCAGAGAATCTTTAAAGCATCCTTCTTGTCAACAAATATACCATCTCCAATTACAATCTACAACAAATAATAATTAAAAATAAATATACAAACAAAAGATAGCACAAACGGTAGCAACTTATTAAAATTCAAGAAAGTTTTAGAGAAAAAAAACCTGATGTTTGGCCAAACCTACACTTGTCCACTTATTTTCAGAAACCTACACTTACCCTCTAATTTTAAGGTCCTACAAGTCTGTTTGTTAAGAAGGCAGGCTTAACTGCTCTTATTACCCATGAAGGATTGAGATTCATGCAAATCAACCCCAATGCTAATCCCAGGCTACCCCCAACACAATTTCCCATGAAATTCTGATGCAATGGGTTGGGTTTCCGAGTCCAAGCAGGCAAAATCTGTAGTGGGATACAAGTCTGGTTGGATCTGGATCGTGACTCTCCTTGCCCTCATCGATTCCGGTGAAAGGCAACACGTTCCCAGCAAGCAGAGCATTGAGTTTTGTGGCTCACAAAGCAGGCAGCCTCACAGATAGGCAAACAAACTCCAGAGGCAGTCAACAGCGGCAGTCTGCAAGCATGATGACAACGAGTTTGTTGTATAACTCCTGACCTTCCTCCCCAATGTTTAGAGGCATCCGTCATTGGCAATGCAATAGGACCAACTTCTGGGGCTGAGCAAAGTGGTGGTGATGGTTCACGGCAGACAACAGTGAAATAGACGGTTGTTGCAGTGGAAGATGTGTCATGAACTGGCGCAAGCAGCGGCAAAGAGAAAGTCCATGGATTGAAGCAGCAAAAAAAATCAGATACAACCGTAATTTCGTGTGAAAAATGTTTTGGGTCCGAGAAAATGGAGAGAGTTAAACCAGATGAGAGGCCAAAGTTCAGAATGACTTCAGTTTGTGGACGGAGAAGAGAGATGGAAAAGGCAGTTTCAATTCACTATTCTTTCTGAAATATCAAATGGGTCAACTTCTTCGGCATCTTCGAGCGCCATAGTTGCTTGCACGTTGCAATGAGGTATAGAGATCAGTTTTACAAGATCATTCAGGAGGAGCTAGAGAGCAGTGATGCCAAAGAGGTGGAGTGAAAGGGTATGATGGAGTGGCAGGGCATCACCAGAAAAAAGACCACGTTCATTTTAGCCTCCGACCATCCAAGGCCATGATCGTCATTAAAAAATATCTGGGTTTTGTTACATGTGACATGGGAAACAAAAAACCAATGGTAATTGGGCATTATTATCTTTGTAGATAATCAATTTGAGGATGAACTCAGTGCGTTAAGATTGATCAATTGAGGATGGGATAGTTCGTTAATTCCAAGTTTAGGGTTCAAAGTTTGCAGTTGGAGAAGGCCAAGTAGCTGGGTTTTTCATCTTTCTTCTTGCTAAACCTCAAGGGGTCTTTGTAATTTCCCCCTAAATTCCTTGTAACTTTGACTCGAGATACCAAGGTAATATTTTGGGATTTATGCAAGCCCTAGATGTTTCATGATCCAACACGACACATAACAGGGAATGTAGCAACTAATAACCTAATCTGAATGACAACAGCGGAAGCAACACTTGGTCATACTTCAAAGATAGGAAAGTACAATGATGAGACGGTATTAACACTTCATTAATAATGTCTCCACTTTGACTTCTCTAAGGTTTGAGATGACTATTGAATGCCAAATCATTAAAATTTAGAAGGTTCTGAGATACAGCCCAGAATGTACGATAGAATATGGTTGCTTTCCCAAGCAATTAAATCAATGAGAGGGATTTGGTTATTCAAGCAATCAAAGCATGAGAGGGCAAGATAGGCTACTAGTACGACAGAACTAAAATAGACTCTGAGCACAAAGACAAAAGTAGGAGTTGCTTTAATTCTCTTTTCTAATTCTTAAAGTATCAAACAACCGACTGATAGAAGGTGAGAACCATGAAGCACTAACAAACCCCTAAACTTAATTAAGTTGGACTCCAAAACATAATCCCCCAACCCCCATCCACAAATGCGATCTGATCCACCCCTTATACAAGCTTAGTAAAATGACAAAGAAACAGGTCAAGTCACTTAGACTGTCACTGGTATCAGGGCAAACAACAGAAAACAGAGCAAGACAGCACCAGGTCCAAACAAAACCAACCTAATGAGTGGAATGGCCTCAGAAATCACTACATCTTCCCCCAACCATGTAGGATTATGCCAAGGAACACTAACCAACACAATTGACTCACTCAGTTTTCAAATCAAGTAAACTAAAGCCTTCTTTTGAAAATAATAACAAGAACAATGACAATAACAAGCAACAATGAGAGTACTGCTAACGATACCAATAAAATGTCTACAGGGCATCTTAGAAAACCAATAATATTTTAAACTAGACAAGAATTAGGGCGCAAATAGGATAATGAAAAGAAATTCATTAAAAAAAAACATAGTATTACATAACCAACCTGATCAAACTCAAGAAACTTGCCCTCCCCTGATAACTTCTTGAACATGTTATATGCATCTCCTCCATACCTCTGTAGAACTAGCGATTCAACCTGTTGTGCAAGATACTTCATCAGACAAGTAGTATTGATCAAATTACCAAATTTCAATTATTAAGCAATTTTGCATGCTATCATAAATACCTCATCATTCTGCGCTGAAAAAATTATATTCCTGAAATCTGAGAAATAAATAAGATCGGTCAGAAAAACCTAAACCAAGAAATATCAAACTCAAAAATGAAGGATTGAAAGGTCGCACAAGCTAACAACGTATGATCCATCAATCATTTTTATGAAGGCTGGGACACTCTTGTGAGCTGGGTAACCCATTTGAACAAGTGTGGATCTCACACAATCAAAAGTCAAATGCTGGCCAGCTTCAATGTTTACAGCCTCTTCATAAATGTCATCCAGAGAAAAGGAAGCTGCAACAAATTTTAATGTTAGCAACAATGAAATAAGACTTGTTAAACGCAAAAGAATCATCTTCCCAAAAGTCAAACGTAGCAATGTTGCAAGTCAGGCAATACATGTTCCGTAGCCAGTCCCACATGCAAAGGTAAAAGAAGGCAGAGGTAGGTTGAAAAATAGCATAAAACTAGACATTCTAATGAAAAAGCTTAGTCATTCATTCCATTGAGGAGGTAATGAGTAGGCAAGCATTAGCTAATACGGAACCCTCCAAAGACATTTTCACATGAGCATCTGAACACAATAAACTATAGCATCTCTTTTCATTTAGATGGTTAGGTGGGTAAAGACGCTATTCAAAGGTAAAAGGATACAGAGGAACTCCAAATGTAGATCTCCATAGAAAAATCCATACAAGTAACTGTCCCAAGAAAAATGAGATTTGTTAGTTTCTCAGAGTTAACCGGCAGCATCATATTATCATATTTATTTGACGGAACATGCTGGCAGCAACCTCCAAAGGTGTTTCAAAGATATCCCAACAACTAGTTCAGACAGAAGTGTTTTAAAACACCCCAAGAACTAGTTCTATTTTATTTAAGCAGAATATGTTACTTCAAAAGGAACTTCATTCTGGTAGTTTTCCAGATCTAGTGGATGAATTCCAGAACTTATAGCCTTATTTTGAGTCTATCTAGGTTTCCTTTCTTGTCTACAAGTTTTTTTTTTTCCTTTTTGGTACTCAAAATCATTGTTACAAGGTATAGGGTTAAGGAGGTCTATCTATTGTATCGGGGACATGGTAAATGCATGCTTTTTCAGGACTCGAAGACTACCGAACCAAGCATAATTGACATTTATGAGGATTATTAGTGGAGAACCCCGCCCTCTGCTTGGTGTCTCTAAGCCTTAGACCAATTGGGCTAAAGGCCGCAGGACGTTTACGAGTTGTTTAATTGCTTGTAATAGTTCTCGAAGTCCTATTGTGAGTTTGAGTCCAGCCAAAATCCATGTTTAGCCCTGGCTAGAGCAAAATGGACATATAACCCCTCGAACCTCAACTCAAGATATAGAACCCCTCTAACTTGGTAAACTCAGACCCTTAAGCCGAGCAGGCAAAGACTGTTAGTTACGTTTGAGCATGTGATTAACTTCTGTTACACTGGAGATTATTTCTGAATTCCAATTGACCGGTTTTACAGAATTAGGTGGTTGGAAGGGGAGAAATAGAAAGAAGCGATGGTCCTCACCTGCTCAGGCAGATGGCGGATTAACACAAGAAGAAGATGAGTGAGCAGGAACACAATATTTTAATCCCCACAGACTTTCATTTTGATAGGTCAAGTCCTGTTTGTTACCCGGAGTTCAGGAATTGCCTTGGCTGTTTCAGAAGTTAATCAAGTGTGAGCATGGGAGTGCGACTGATAGTCTTTCATGGTGGGGCTTAAGTGTCCCATGTTACCAAGTTTGAGGGCTTATGTGTGCTGAGTTTATGTTCAAGGATTAATGTGTCCGTTTCACTTGGGTTCAAGGGCTAAACATGGATATTTGCCTTTTGCTTCTTAATAGATATAGGTTTTCATATCCTAGGATGAAGGGGCATTCTAAAGCTCTATATAAGCATGCAATTCCTTCAATAATTTTCAGACTTCATTATTCCGAAATGTTTGAGAGCTTCATGTTTTTTTTGGATTGTGTCATGCTCAGGGGCCCTTGGATGTGACTCCCAAGGTTTTCTATCCTTTTATCTGTTTTTTTTTTCTTATTCGCAGCAATTCATAAATCCCATCAGCTCCTAGATCCCAAACTTGCAGCCCAATTCTATAACCCTTCCACGGCCCTACATCAGCTACTATTTCACCCCAGTTGATCTTCATCCCAAATTGACAATTTTTTTCCTTCCTAGCGAGCTACTTAATCAATGGCATTTGAAATTGGCAAAGAGAGATCAAGGAAACAAAAGGGTTGGCACAAAAAATAACTAGACAAAATAGTGGAATATGAAAAATGAAAATATATTCAAGTAATTCAGAGCACAAGTTCAAAATGAAAGGTTATTTTGATAACTTGATTTACAACACTTCCAAGTTTCCAATCAAACTAAGCATGAAAATCAATGTCATCAAACAAAATGAAGTGGTAAAATGATGAGCATTACCTTTCCCTCCACCCCCAATTGATATTAAATTTCCAATAATTTACATCAATAAACAAACATGCTTTCCAATGGGGGTCAATCTAGCTATTCTTGTTAGTTGTTATGTACAAACAAATGGTCATTGCACAGCCAGTGAATAGAATTCCAATAATTTAGCCTATAAAGAGATAAGAAGCAAACATGGCACCAAGAGCATATACAATTCATTTTGAGAAACCAAAGGTTATTAACATCCACAGTACCTTCTAGAGCCATTTTGAAAATGACATGAAAATTAATGTGCTAGACCTATATAGAATATTACCAAAAAGAAACACACATGAAATGTGATTTATGTGAAAGAATAACTAACAGCCAACTATTTGGAAACCACCTCACCAGTATATTCAGTCTCCAATTTCTGTGAAATTCTAGACAGCTTCAGCATCGCTCTCAGGACAATTGCTGCCTCATCATTGAAATGTTTTCTTGCATTCTCAATACAAGCCTGCAATATTAGAGAATCCAGCATCAATTGGAAACTACACAGTAAAGTACAGCAAATTATATGCAGTTCACATTAAATAGGTTCAGCTGTGGGTGAGGGTGTCAAGATGGGAGAACATGGATCAAAAGTAGGACATCGGATCCTAAGTTCTAACTTTGAAGTACATAAGTAAAATATAAAGTCATAAACTTGCCATTCCATATTTAATTATCTCAATCATTGATTTTGCAAATATACTTTTACTATTTAAATTTGCACATTATTTTCTAATAAAAACCCCTTCCCAGGTCAAATGTCCCTGTTCAACAAATCATAATGTCAAACAAGATTTCACATGTTCACATTTTGAGATGTTCAACCAGAATGCTGCTCAGCAATAGCAGCAGACACTATGAGAACTCTTAAGAGAGATATGAACTATGAAGAGAATGCTCATATATGATGTATAAGGTGCAACCATGTAGAAGAGAACTCAATGCAATCACCTCTATAGGCACTAAACAAGAGCTCTTGTGAGACGCATAAAAACTAGTAATTTTGTTTTCCTTTAGCACTAGTTACTCAGCACTCAGCAACTAACAAATGAGAAACTGTTGCATCCATAGTTATCAAACATAGAGATTTCTTTTCCCTGTTCCCTTGCATTCTCAATACAAGCCTGCAATATTAGAAAATGCAGCATCTATTGGAAACTGAACGGAAAAGTACGGCGACTTATATGCAGTTTATGTTAAACAGGTTCAGCTGTGGATGAGGGTGTCAAGATGGGAGAACAAGGATCAAAAGTAGGACACCGAATCCTAAGTACTAACTTTGAAGTAAATAAGTCAAATATAAAGTCATGAACTTGCTGTTCCATATTTAATTATCTCAATCATTGATTGTCAGATATAAATTCAAACGTATTTTTACTATTTAAATTTGCAGATTCTTATCTAATAAAAATCCCTACCATGTCAAATGTCCCCATTCAACAAATCATAATGTCAAACAAGATTTCACAAGTTCACATTTTGAGATGTTCAACCAGAATGCTCCTCAGCAATAGCAGCAGACACTATGAGAATGCTGGGATTCAACCAATTTGTACAATGATCTCCAGAACAAATGTATGATTTTATAATCCTATGAGCAAACCGACCACTAGTAACATTGTTCTGAAAAGTTTTAGGTAAAATGTGTAAAAGGATTGTAAAATGAGCAAGGGGCAAAATGCAGTAAGCTCAAAGGAGGACGATTATAGGAGGATGAAATGAGGCATGATTGGCACGGGATGAAAGAATGCAAGGACTGCAATAATAAATGACTATTCAAGAAAGATTAGTAACTCTTAAGGGATATATGAACTATGAAGAGATGTTCATACATGCAACCAAAGTAGAAGAGAACTCAATGCAATCACCTCTTATAATAGACACTAAACAAGAGCTCCTATGAGATGCACAAATATAGTAATTTTGCTTTCCTTTAGCACCAGTTACTTAAGCACTCAGCAACTAACAAATGAGAAACCATCGCACCCATAGTTATCAAATATAGGGGTTTCTTTTTCCTGTTAGTCATCTCTGATAAATGACATAATAACCTATGAACAGTATATGTTTATGTTAAGAACTGAAATACTTAGAACAGGGAATGAAAAGAGGAAGGAGACAGAGAGAGAAAGCAAAAGATGCAATTGAGTATACATTCCAGAAGTTTCTTATTGATTTGATAAGCTGATCAAGAAAAATGCATATTTATACAGTGGTACTAATTTGAATCACTAAAATTCCCCCAACAATCACTCCCATCAGTCACCGCAATTTTGATCAACCAATTATACTCACTGATCATAATCATTACAGTCACCCCTTGCCATAATTCTTAACAGTTTAGATGCCCAAACTCATTGGCGCCATATATTTACCCAAGTAAAATTACAACTGTATAAAACCATTGAGAAATTCAGATGACTTAGTGATTAAAAAGGCATACAAATGATGGAGAACACTGCTAGTAAGGACTAGGGTGTTCATTATTTGGATAAATCAGAAAAAACTGAACGGATTATTTGAATTGGACAAAATGGTTCTGTTATTTAGTTCGGATCTGTCTACAACCTTTCTAAACATGAAACAGAACAAACCGAATAAACAAAATAGTAATACCTATTTATGCTATTATTCCTATCAACCTTAAATATACAAGGTCATTTTCCTATAATTTTGGACTGTATGTTATGAATTACTATTCTTTAACTTTAGGAATCAAATGTAATATTATGAATTCTATCTTATTTATTTACAATTTTTATCATTTTCTTTTTTCAATGACCACATGCTTAGTTCAAATAAAGAACTGACCTACACAAACCGAATTATAACTTGGATGATTCTGATCAGTTTTAACATGCAATTCTAATGGTTCTGATCAATTTTATAGGAATGAAAAAACAATTGGTTCCAAACTGATCCAACCAAATGAACACCCCTTGTAATAACAACAAGAACAACTATAGCAAAGAAACAATGACAATTGACCACTCAATCAGTCAAACAAACTCCGAAAATCATCCAAACAAGTGTCAATTGACCAAAATATGGTACAAACCACTCATCAAGGATGATCAGCTTCACATTGAAATACCAGTATAAGTTATGAGTACCACATTGCATATACACAATTAAACAACCAAAGTAGTCCACAATATCTGACTACCCTTCATTACTAAAGAATACAAGAAATAATTATGAAAAAAATAAATATATAACAAGAAACAAACCTTGTGCTTGAGATAACGGATGAATTCCTTGAAATTAGGGCGATAAAGCATACTAGATTCATTATCATCTTCAAGAACATCAAGCTGATTCTGTAAAATGCAACAAGAGATGTTCACATATATCAATAAGACTAGAAAATTACAGAATAAAAAAAAACAGGAACTTTTTATTACCAACCTGGTCATCAACCACCACACCAGAGAAGCCACTCTTTCCCACCCATCCTTTAGGTTCAGAATGTCTTGCGAGAATAAATCTTTTTCCTTCTGAAAGTTTCCTAGCTCTTACAGCAGTTTCAAGGGTTTCAGTTTCTTTGGTTATCTGCAAAGACAAATAATCTGACAAACTTGAGTAGCCTAAAAAGAAACTCTAGCAATAAAACTTCACAATCTCGTTATCCAGCCATAAAAAACTGCCATAAAAACAGAAAGAAAAAAATGCTACAAAAAAAAAAAGGTCCAACAGTTACAATTTAAATTGACAGTAAACCATTTTCCTTTTCAGTTACACCACAATATTTAACATCTTAAAGGACATTTTCCATTTTTCAAACTGCCCCACATTATGATTCTTGAAAATTCTATGTCACAATATATCAGAACATAGTAAAGGAAAAAAGCCCAATACCTTAGCAGACTTGTGACGACGCTTCATCGTAGGAGTTTCTTCTTCCGTCTGTATACTGACATTTGCAGAATGGCATCTTTCAACCAACCGACTAGATAGTAGCTTATGAAGACTTTGTCGAGCAGTACTTAAATCTAGAGATTTTTCTGAAAATAATAAATGAAAATTAATTTTAGTTTCCAACAAGGAATTTGAAAAAGAAACTTGTAGCAAGGAAAACAAGAGCATCTCTTATTTGCAATAAAGGTTACAAGCATGAAAAAAAAATAGGGGGCATACATTGTAGAATAGATATCAACTCCTTGACAAATGTCCAAAAGCAACATAATTTACTCCATTTTTCTTGCTAGTTTTGAAGCATGAACCGTCATCTGTGAGCTTTTTATCTTGTTTTTGCACGAATATGCAACATATGCAAAGAAAAGAAGTTTGAAGAGGAAAACAACTGAAACCCAGCAAAATTCGTAGAAGCAAGATCGTATTTTTGCTGGAGCAAGCCAAGGATCACTATTACAAACTCAATATCAGGAGGACATTGGCTACAGAAAGAAGTGCACCTCACTGCCCCATCCACAATAGTGAGGAGGCATATCTGCATGGGCGAAGGAGATGATATTTATCTAAACGGATAAGGATTGCCAACTCAGATATTCACTAAGCCGAATAGACCAATTCACTAAAGTGAGTTATAGTTTTTAGAAGATCCAAGGAGGTGCAAGACAGCTGGAGAGCAAAAGGGAGCTCTCAGTTCAGCAAACCACCCAATTTGCCATAGCAAGCCCATTTCCGGCTATTTATACCCTCAACTTTGCTTATGCCACAGAAGAGCATAGTCTAGGGATTCAAATTTTATTTCTTCACTTTCTTAGGTAGAAGTGGATCTAGGTTCAACAACTAGGGACTTCGGAAGCCATTGAGAGGTGGATTTAGCTTGCATCTTGAGTGTACAATACTTCTTGGTGGATCTAATTTTCTCAAGGTTCTTTCTACTCCAAATCTGTTTCTTCTTGGAAGTATGTTCATGTTAGTAGTTATGTCACATAAAGAATAGATTTTCTACCTCTGGAGAGTTGTGAACTCAGATTATTTTGATGGACTGATGTTTTATATAATATCTCTTCATGATTAGCTCAACTATTTTTACTTATGCTTATTGTGTTTATAACTCTTGATCATAGTCCTAAAAGTTATACATCTAGCAGCCACCTCAAGAGAGTCCTCAAAGACTAGAAAAGGAGTAAGGTGGCAGTGAAGTGTAAAGTTGAGAGATTTTAGGGATGGTAGTTGGGTGGGTCGGGTCAGGTTTGGGTTGGGGCATTTAGGTTCAAGTTTGATCAGGTTAGCATGAATTCAGGTCCAGGTTAGATTATCTGGGGTTCGAATTCATTTTGGGTTGAGTAGATTTCGAGTTCAAGTTGGGTCGGTTCGGGTCGGGTCAGGTTTATTTTGGTTTGGATCTAATGCAAGTCGGGTTATTTAGGCCTCTTTTTGTTGATTTGAGTTAAAATCAAGCCTTGTAGAGTTTATTCATAAGGTCAGGTCGGGTTTAAGTTTTCTCAGGTTTTACTTCAATCAAGTTCGGGTTCAAGTTCAGGTCAGGTTAGGTACAATTGTGTTCGGGGTCATTGACTTTTCTGGTCAAATTGGGTCAGTTCAGGTTGGTCAAGCTAGATAGGTCAATTTTCCCTAAGAGATTTAATGAGAATCTTGTACTCATGTCTTAGACCATCTAAGCTTAGTACAAAAGTGCAAGATTACTTTGGGGAGAGCCAATGAGACAGCAGGTTTAATACCTAAGTGATATCGATATAATTGCATAAAAGAAATCAAGGGAGTAAAATATCTAGGACATCAAGAGAAGCAACCTGAGGGATCGACTCTCTAGAGGACCTTTACGGCATAAACCAAAAATGCTTGTTAGTTTAAGCAGTATTATCCTTCGCATCTTTTATTCCTTTTGTTATTCTAGCATAACTTGCTATGACGCAAGCTCTTGAATTAGGGTAACTAAAGTAGTCTCTTTATCTTCTTAACCAATCCCTATGCAAATGACACTTGATTTGCCATTGGAACACAACGGACAACTGTGCACCTGTGGCCCCTAAGAAGAAGCAAAACAGTCTCAACTTTAATAATTCAAGGTAGCCTCTCTAAAGTTTATCTCTTGCACCCAAAAAAAAAAAAAGATAATAAAGATAAAACAAAAATAATTTCCCATTTTACAGGAAGGATTCATCAACTAAGCAACTTGATGAAGTTTGAAGAGGCATGTTATGCTAAAAAAACAGCTCGAGATTGGCTAAAGTTTGGAGAGAGCAACAATAAGCTCTTCCACTCTCGAATGGAAGAGAAGAAAAATGACATTCATTGATCATAACATTGTGGATGACTTTCCTTGGCATTGCAAAAGCGACTTTTGTGGATGACTTTCCTTGGCATTGCAAAAGCGACTTTTGTTTCATAATCACTAAAATTGTTTAAACTTGCCCTAAAATCCATGCAAAACAAGTTCAGTATTTGGAGATTTGAAGAAGCAAATAGATTTGCTTCCGATGATTTCAGAAAAAAATTTCGCAAAAGAATTGGTAGCTGGTGAGTAAGGACGTTTATGAAGTTGTTCTGTTTTCCTAACCATGCTACTTCACCTTTTGCTTTAGAAGCTGCTCCGATTTATTGGATTTAAAAGCATGCTCATGCTTCTTTGGTTTCTGACTATTATCATATAGCTTTCTGCTCAATGATTTACAAAATTATCCGCAAAGTACTTGCTTGCAGACTTCAGCCTCAATTACTTAGCATCACTCATCATAGCTTAAAAACATTCTTCTTTTCCACATGATTGCCAGAGGCATAAAATATCCAACAGTATATAAAGATTTACCAAAAGAAAGCCATCATATGGTGGATAAGAGATTTTTGGAAGATTTCCTAACATTACTAAAGTTTCCTCAAAACTCATGTCTCCTGGGTAAGGAGGGGGACGCAGGTCATATGGTGTGGATGTGTGGGCGGGGCAGCTGGGTTTTGGGAGGTCAAGGCTGGAGTGACTTAGTCAGGAAGGGAGGAAAGTATGCACAGTACAGGAGCAAACATTGTAACAAACAAAGAAAACAGGGCTTAAATGAGAGACAGTGGACCATGGTCATCAAACAGTAAAAAAAGAAGCCAACTTAATCCTTCTTCAGCTTAAATGAACTGGCCCTACTCTTTTTGTTTTAGGATAACCAAGGTTAACCTTAGGGTTTATGTTTTGGTAGATAACTAAAAAGTTCCCTTTTTTAAATCTTTCTAACTTTACATTGAAGCTATTCCACTCTTGTTGTTGAGTTTTTTCCTTTTTCACTCTTATTGTTGCATCTTGAACAATGAGAAAAGCAAATGAGATAAGCTGTTAATTATTTCTTCTTCTATATCTACAATTATATCATCATCAACATCATCTACACCATTAATGTTTATATGGGCATGCGTGTGTGTGTGTGTTTTAAGTTTATATATGGCTCTAGGAACCAAAAGCTATTTATAAAGCTCTTGCACCTTATTTCATTAAAGCCCAAACTTTCACTTTGCACAAAGGGGCCCCCTGTGCTTTTCAAAAGCTGGGATCTATGGCTTAAGTTAATTGGAATATAGCAGCTGATGGTAAAAAACTAAGGAGGCTATTTAAATACAGGCTGAATTCATGGGTCAGATATGTAAATGACTACTAAGTCAAAAATGAAGATTTTTGGACTATACCTACTCCTATTGATTCTTCACCCATTTGTAAACATGGACGATTCTGCAGAGAGGAAATTCAAAGATCCTTAGAAGACTGGAAGTATGAAAAAGTCAGTAAGTTCTATGTCTACTGCTTACCACCATATAATTGAGACGCATGATTTGGTTGCTTTATGGGGGGCAGGGAGGCCCATCTACCTAAAAACTATGATTTGTTGGTTTGCTGCCCCTGACAAAAGCTCCGACAAGATGAAAAATCTTGCTAAATATATGATTTGAGCTCTAGACTATTTCCTTTATGCATGTAAGCTTGTCAACCATTTGACTTAGTGTAAGCCTTCCATGAGAAGGGCATGAATTGCGAAAGCCTACCTCCATTTAATGAGAAACGTTTGTCAACCATTTGACTTAGTGTAAGCCTTCCATTGCCAATTAGAACCGAAAAAATATCAGCACACTGTAAATTCCAGATACAGAATAAGCAATTATATAATGGACAATCTGAGACAAGCATAGAAATTAACAAATAAATGAATATAATCTGCTTAAACTATGTTATAGGCCACAAAAAAAAGATAAAATAATAAAGCCATTTCATCCCATCCCCCACCTTCTTTGGGGGGTGTTATAACAAGACATGACAATTACAAGTTCATCGAATTCTTGCTGCACCATGGCACAAAATTTGGCAAACCTTAACTGATGGATTATGTTCTCAAACAGTATTCTGTACTGGGTGTTCATGCTCAACACATCCCCAAAAGCTCCTAAACAATGATTACTAACATAAGCATCAACCAAAGAGCATCTTCATTTATTGTCTATGAGGAACACATCACAACATTATGGAGATCCCAGGAAAGGTGTTAAATGGAAAATAAAAGAAGGTCTCAATCGCCACAGTCCTAGTAAATGAAGCATTGCATACAAACCAAGAAGATAAGGGTATTCAGTAGCCTAACTAATGCTCCAGTTGACAAGGATGAAACTAACATGAAAGGAAATTTTATTTATCTATTTCAAACATGTTCTCAATTAATTCATTAGTTTTTTCACAAACTATTATTTCTTCATCCCTCAACCAAGCAAAGCCTAAAGTTTGGCTAATTCCCAAAATTAACTAGTTTGTCTATCCCCTCAAACTATCAAGTCCAAAATCACTAGTTTACTTTTGGTCATTCTTCTCCGTTTCTATATTAGATGAAGCTTGCTTAAGAGCCTCACAGGAAACCAATGGTACAAATGTACCACATACAAACAGCGACGCATGTGCAGGAATTGATTAAAATAACAAAAAGGCAAAACCTTTCTGCTCCTGAACATAAGCTTCAACGCAGTTGTGCTGTATCAGTACAAGCAAACAATCTTTCACATCGGTAGCTGAGAGCTCGGTGAACCGGGCTATCATCTGAAGGGTTAGGGCCTCTTTCCGGAGGAGGCACTCTGACACTTTCTATATAAAGAGACAATAAGAAAATTAGACGAGGACATCAATTTTGTGCAATGCCAGACTGAAGAAGTGTGTTTACTAGCCAGAAAACCTGCGCAACCCGTAAATAACCAAGAATAATGGATTAAAAAATTCTGAAAGATCTTCCGATTCGTTTAAGATTTCCACTTTAAAATTCTGCATCAACAAGTACAATTAACAATAGGACGTTTTACATTTTTCTGAAAAACAAGTAATTACGTACAAACAAGCACCTTGAGACAAGAGAGGGAGAAGGTGGATAGACAGAGAGAATATTACAGCCACAAGAGCACCGAAGTGCCTGGTTATGAGATGAACGGCTAATTTGATGCCGTAGGCAGCCACCATCCCTTCACAGCCTTCGACCAAGCTCCCCACAGACTCAGCTCCAGCCGGTTCGAGTACAGAAACTGGGGTCGAAGATGACAGGCAAATTCTTTCTTAACCCTCGAGCCAGATCGAGAATACAATCACATTCACTTGCACTACAATCAAAGGATGGAAAAGCTGAGACACCAATCCAAACTAACAAAAGAATAAAACCCAGAAATAGTAGTAGATAGAAAAGCTTGTTCTTTCCCAAATTCATTTTTTTGAGCACTGAAAACTCAGTGCCAGCAAAGCGAAACCAAACCTTATCAATCCAAAATATGTGAAACCCAACCCCAAAATCTAATAGGTAACTAAAAATTTCTGTTTCAACAACATATGATTTGCAGGCAAAAACGGTTGCGATTTCAACCCAAAATAAGTTAAATTAAAACAAAAAAGTTGATAATGGGAACAAGCACCTTCGGGTGTAAACCAAAAAGGGTTGGGAGCAGAGATCCCCTTGACACGCTTTTGATTGAAAGCCAGTTCAAATCTTTGATTTCAGTGAGCTGCGATAGACGGGAGACGACCTCGATTGTGGTTCAAGTGGTGATCGAATGGGTGTGCTGACGACTCCGGCGGCGGTGGAGGTGGCGGTGGCGGTGGCGGTCGTGGTATTGGGAAGGACGACGGTAACTAGGTTGCTGATGGTTGGGTGGGTGTGCGGGAACCGGAGATAGGTTTCTAACAGGAGTAAATTGCTTACAGTGACACCTAATCTTTTATTATTGTCCTATTTTACACCTTAACTTCAAAATCTCTCATGAGAGTCCTCAAACTCAAATTTTTATTCTATTTTAGATCTTTGGTGGACGGAAAACATAAAAATGATGGAACTGGCCATATTGCACGCTAGCATGGGACGATTTGCCATAATGACACAATAATTAACTGCTGTGCAATTTACCTAGTGGCACAAAAATCAACTATTGGCGATAATGTTGAAAGAAAGAAAACTAATAAGATACGAAAATTAATAACAAAAGAAAATAATAAAAAAGAAGACAATAATCCCACTAGCCCACCTCCTCCATTCATGAATGTCTTGCCATCACTCCTTCTCCACCAAGTTGGCCCATTGCCTCCCTTCCATTCATACCCAAGCCCATGCCCTAAACTTAAAATCGCAAAATCACAAAGAAATTGACCGATGCTGGGATTGGTGGCCGGAATGACATCGAGCATGGGAAGTGGTAGTTTAGGAGTGGCAGCGGCAATTAAGAAAAAGTTAGAGTTTTAGGGGAGAGAAGTGAAAAATCAGGGACCTCAGCTACTATTTTTCTTTTTATTCTTTTTTTTTTTTTTGCCTTTGTCACATTAGTGTCATCGTGACAAATTGTCTATGCTTGCATGGCACATGACTAATTCCATCAATTATAACACTTTCCCTCCTCTAAAGATTTAAAATGAAACAATAAATTGAGGTTCTTTGCTAGGTATTACACTGGTCCTAATAGTTAATAGCAAACGCATTAAAGCAATAATCTTTACATGCCATTAGAGCAAAAGATCCTAATTCAGGTACACAACTAACAACTTTTCGACATCATATACTAACAAAAGAGCAAACCAAGAGCTTATGCTACTGGCTCACAAGACAAAGCTGAGCTAGTGCTAGTTTAATTAAACCAATCCAAACTAACAAAATAACAAAACCTAGACGTAGTAATAGATAGAAAAGCTTGTTTTTTCCCGAATTCATCTCCTTGAGCACTGAAAACTCAGTGCCTACAAAGCGAAACCAAACCTTATCAATCTAAAATATGTGAAACTCAACCCCTAAATCTAATATGTAACTAAAAATTTCTGTTTCAACAACATGATCTGCAGGCAAAAGGGGTTGCAATTTCAACCCAAAATAAGTGAAATTTAAACAAAAAAAGTTAATAATGGTGTTGACACCCAATTTCGTCCGGGTGTTTTAAAATTTTGAAAAAAAATTTTATTAAAAAAAATTAATTTAAAAAGAAATATATATTACTATTATTATTAAAAAAAAATTTAATTAGTTTAAAATATATTTTTGTTTTGTGAAAATTTGATTTAAAATCATATATGTGTGAATATGTGTATGTTTGAAATAAAATAAAATTTCATGAAAAAAATGACAAAAAATTAAAAGTTTGAGGTAAAAATGACAAAATTGAGAAGTTTCGGAAAAAATTGACAAATTCTAAAAGTTCCAGGAGCATTTGGTAGTTTGTCACATAAAATTTTGAGCCTGCCGACGTTTTTGGCTCAAATTGACAGAAAACGACAAAATTGTCAAAATCAGAAGCTTCAGGAACTTATCCTGAGGCTGAGAGACGTAAAGGACTAAAATTGTCATTTTACCAATTTAAGAGATAAGTTTGAAATTTTTTATTAATTTATCCATCAACAGTTCAGCTAAACTTCTTCTATAAATAGCCCCCCAAATTTTGTGCTGAACACAGATAAAAATAGAAAGAAAAGCTTAGAGCTCCGTTTTTAAAATAGAAAAAATTACAGCCTTAGTCCCTAGCTCTCCTTCCTTTCCTCAGAAAATCTCAAAACTTTTCATTTTGACGATTAAGCCATCTTCTCCCCCCCTCGCGCGCCCTCTGTTTCCATTTCTCAGAATTCAGAATTTAAAATCAAGGGTACAACTCTCATTTAATCCTTCATCTTTTCAATTTCTTTCACTTTGGTCACTAACTTTGTATTTTATTCTTGCAGAATTAATTACTAACCCTTTTAATTTTTACTTGTTTGTTTATTATTTGTTTATTACTAACCCCTTTTTTTATTGTTGTTATTAACTTACTAACAACTAACTTTTAATACTATTATTGTTACTAACCTTTTAATTTTTGCATTATTACTAACTTTTATAATTGTTGTTAACAATTAATTAACTTTTATTATTGTTGATAATTAATTAATTTAATTAACTTGGCTAGCTTTTTATTATTGTTGTTAATTAATTAATTTAATTAATTTGGCTAACTTTTTATTTATTGTTGTTAATTAATTTAATTAATTTGGCTAACTTTTTATTATTGTTGTTAATTAATTAATTTAATTAACTTGGCTAACTTTTTACTGTTGTTAATTAATTAATTTAATTAACTTGGCTAACTTTTATTATTGTGGTTAATTAATTAATTTAATAAACTTGACTAACTTTTTATTATTGTTGTTTAACAATTAATTTAATTAACTTTGCTAACATTTATTATTATTTTTAAAGTGGATGGCCAAAAAGCCCCACTTTATTATTATTAATTTTTTTTCTTTATATAATTTTTTATTTAATTCACCTTTACCCTTTACTAATTAATAAATAAATGAAAATTAAAAGAAGATTATTTTGTAATTAATTATTAAGGCTAATAAAAATTATTTTTAAAAAAAAGCCAATTATTTTTATTTTTACATACATGTTTTTAATTCTTTAAAGATAGCAAAAAGTTAAAATTAATTTTAATAGTTATTTTTATCCAGTAAAAATAATAAAAAAATAAAAATAAAACCTGTTTAAAAAAATACATGAAAATTAAGACTTTATATTTTACTGATTTATTTAAAATATAACTTTTAAATCCACTAAAATAATAAATATTTTTCATTAAACAAGAAAACAAAAAGAAAATTAAAACAAGATAAGAAAAAGATAAGAAAGATAAGAAAAAGATAATAAAGATAAGAAAGATAAGATAAGATAAGAAAGATAAGAAGGAAAAGAAAGAAAAGAAAGAAAAATATAGAAAATAAAAATTTTTAGATTATTAATGAATCTAAAAATTCTATAACAAAAAGAATTACGAATTAGTAATTAAACTAATAATTAATTCCATAAAAATAAGAATTAAATAATTAACTATAAATTAAATCAACTTACATATCCGGATGATCCGTCAGGATCTGCGGTTTAAAAAAAAATATCACCCTTTTAATTAAATAAATTAAATAAAAAAAAGATAAAAATCCATATTTACAATATGGATTAAATTATTTAAAAGTTCACCAAATTCCGTGTCCAAATGACTCGGCAGAGTCCATGGTTCGGAATCAAAAATCTTCCGTGTCCAAATGACTCGGCAGAGTCCATGGTTCGGAAGTATAAAATTTCATACAAATTAATTAATTTAAAAATCCACATTTCGACTAATCCAGTTAAAATTTCTAATTTTGAAAATTAACTGAGAATTATTTAAAAGCAAAGCAAAACAAAATTAAAATCAACTAAGGTGCCAATTTTTGGGCGTTTTAACAAAGTTGTTTTAACGTAACCGTACTCCCGATCCCCGAACTCTCGCAGACCAATTTTAAGGTGACCAATCGACCTAAGAAAACTGATTGGTGGCGACTCCCGAAAACCCGACGTTGCCACAGCTTGGCGACTCCACTGGGGACTCCACGTTAGTGAGTCGAGCCTAAAGTTGATTTGTTTTGATTTACTTTGCTTATTATGTGGATTTATATGTTATATTTACTTATTCTAAACATGCATAATGCATTCACAATATGAAGCTCTATACCCGAGCTTCCTTAAATCAAACACGATTCTTTCTAAGCGGAATTGGTGTTGCTGTCCTTGTGAGGCCACGGTCTCCAAGCCTTCACCGGTTTCAAAGTAGCAAAGTAGTGTATTGCCTTCTGAGACGGTTAGTCTCTGCATGGGCCCACGAAAAGCTACGACTCGAATTAATCCATTCCTTACATTAACCCTAGAGGGTAAGGAATCGGGCCGTCACTATGATTTAGTGACGGGATTCGGGAACTATCCCTTGCCTTTTTTATAAGCTACCTTATGCATATAGAACTCCCCACTTAACCATAGAACTGACCATAGAATTTCTACCATTTTACCAACGCCATAAGCACGTCCTTGTTATGCTATGTTGTTGCTCTACACTTTTATTTTCTTCGTGTCTTATATTTATGGTTTTAATTCATTTTTCCATAATACTTCATGAGTTGTTAATTGCTATTTAACTTATTAATAACCTTATCTTTCTTGTGCAATTATTCTTCATGCATCAAAACCACGCATCAAATTATGCTAACTTTTTGGTCTTTATAATGACAACTAAAAGTTTTGAAGTTCTACGATAATGGATAAGCAAACTCACTCATTGCATGCATTCCATTACATTAATCACGTGCATATAAAGTATGATAAAAATAATCTCATTGCATGCATTCCATTACATCAATCACACGCATATAAAATCTGATAAAAATAATCTCATTGCATGCATTCCATTACATTAATCACATGCATATAAAATCTGATAAAAATAATCTCATTGCATGCATTCCATTACATTAATCACGTGCATATAAAGTCTGATAAAAACATAATCTCACTTTATATTGCATGCATCCATTACATCAATCACACGCATATAAAGTATGATAAAAATAATCTCATTGCATGCATTCCATTACATCAATCACACGCATATAAAATCTGATAAAAATAATCTCATTGCATGCATTCCATTACATTAATCACATGCATATAAAATCTGATAAAAATAATCTCATTGCATGCATTCCATTACATTAATCACGTGCATATAAAGTCTGATAAAAACATAATCTCACTTTATATTGCATGCATCCATTACATCAATCACACGCATATAAAATCTGATAAAAATAATCTCATTGCATGCATTCCATTACATCAATCACGTGCATATAAATTTTGATAAAAACATAATCTCATTGCATGCATCCATCACATCAATCATATACGCATAGAATCTAATAAAATAAATATTCCTTTAAAAAGGTAAAATTGGACCTCAACACCGATATTCAACTCGGCTCCAAACAAGACTAATGGCAGAACAAACTGAAGGACGTTTCATAGATATAGAGTCCAAGATTGAAAGTATGGCAGAACAAATGAGACAATTGATGGAAATAATCAAAGGGAAAGCAACTCAAGTTCCCATCAAAGAAGCACAAGATCCCACTTATACTCCGGGATTCACCCCACAACGAGTCTCAGTCCAAGAAAACCTGTTTCAGGAACCAGGACAGTTTGCTAGTGTTCACTTGAAACAAGACACTGTGTATGAAGAGAAGAAGACACCACCAAAGGAAGAAGGAGAATCTAAAAAACTCGAAACAATAGAGAAGAGACTGCGAGCCATTGAAGGAGGTAATATATTCGGATCTCTCTCAGTGGATGACCTCTGCTTAGTGCCAGACGTCATAATCCCTTCGGACTTTAAAGTACCGGATTTCGTAAAATACGATGGAACGAGTGATCCCATCACTCACATCACACTGTTCCTAAGGAGACTACAACCACTCACAAAAGATGAAAAGGTGTGGATTGCACTTTTTCAGGAAAGTCTCACAAAATCAGCATTGCAGTGGTATCTAAGTCAAGGACCAAGAAACATCAAAACTTGGAATGACCTTGCTCAGGCCTTCATCGGCAACTATAAACATGTTATGGACTTGGCTCCGGATCGCCAAACTCTCCAAAACATGGAGAAGAAAAAGCCAGAAACTTTCAAGGAATATGCTCAACGGTGGAGGGACTTAGCTGCACAAGTTCAGCCACCCATGACAGAAAAAGAAATGGTCACTTTGTTTGTCCAGACACTGAAATACCCATATTATGACAAACTCATTGGCAATTCGGCAACTAATTTCTCCGATGTTGTCATGTCTGGAGAAAGGATCGAGCATGGGATTAGGACTGGGAAGATTGCTGAGTCTTTTAGTGATCCTATGAAAAGAGGAGGACCATCCAGAACAAAAGATGAAGAAGTACAACAAATAGGACGCGAAAGAGGGATTCCCCTCGTAGGTACTGTGGCTACCGGTCCTCGCCTATCCTATTCTGCCAAAAGGCCCAATTATTATCCTACCAATAGGCCCAATGACTATCCTCCCAATATGCCCAATGATTATCCTTCCAATAGGCCTAATGATTATCCTCCCAATAGGCCCAACAATTATCCTCTCAACAGGCCTAATCAGTTACGGCCACCTGTTCCGACTCCTCTAGTACCCACACAAAAACCAAAAGAAGTTTTTGCACCAATTCCCATGACTTACACTGAGTTGTATCCAAAACTCATAGAAAGTCAACTTATCCGTCCAATTCCTACAAATCCATTTGGACCCCCATATCCAACGTGGTATGACCCCAACATAACTTGCCCATATCATGATGGCGTTCCAGGCCATGGCTTGGAAAATTGCACAGCATTGAAACGTATAGTCCAACAATTAATCGAATCAAAGTGGTTGGACTTTTCCGATGAACCGAACGTCACTCACAATCCATTGCCGCCTCGTCAAGAAAAATCAGTCAATATGATAGAAGAACACCGGCTGATGAAAAAGTCAGTCAATGATATCATAACCCCTCTTAAGCATGTATATTCATGCCTTGTGAAAGAAGGGATTATCATGGGAAAGCCTTCTTTTGGACATGAAGAAGTTGAAGATGAGGAATGGTGCAACTTTCATGACAGTAAGAGTCATTCTATCCAAGAATGCTCAAAATTCCGTAAGAATCTGCAAAGACTCATAGACTCATCCCAACTTATCGTTTTTATGATGATGTGAATGTGATCATTAAAGAACAAGAAGTCAATGCTATACCAATCTCAAAACCTACTCTTAAGCCGTCAAGTCCCAAGGCCATTCCTCTACAAATCAAACAAAACCGAGGTCAAGCTGCTAGGCCCGATGTGGTTGGTAATTGAAAGTGAAGATTTTGAGCTGGAATTACATTGATTTTGGAAGGGCTCCAAGTCAGATCTGACCTAACAGTCCGCATACATTTTCGAATGACAGGGAATCCTTTGAATAAACTTGTATCTTTGAAAGCTTGCAAAAGTAATTTAATAGTAAAAATCTCCTAGATTTAGTCCAGAATCTAGGGTGTAGTCTTTGTTAAATGGACACTTGCTATTCTTTTTCTGGTACAACAAAAAGATGTAATGCGTGCATTTTACTACTTTCCATTTTTACACTCTTTGCCATTATACTATCCATTATAGCCATCACACTTTACTTTTCGACAACCGGTAATTCTTTTTGTTCTCTAACAAAAAGATGTTGCGTGTGCATTCTACCACTTTTTAATCCCATTATTACTTCTACACATTCTACCAATTTTTACCAAAAATTCAATTATTACACCTACACATTCTACCACTTCTTACCAAAAATTCCGTTTTTACATCCATCTCTCACTCATTTCCATTATACTATCCATTATTGTTATCACACTTTACTTTGAAAACGATACTACTCGTGGGTGAAAATAAAAAGTTAAGGGAGATTTAATAGTGGCGATCTTGAAAGTGCTGTCAAATCTAGTAAGAAGGATTTCATATGTTGCACCCCAACTCTAAAAAAAAAAAAGAATTCATAGTGGTTATCAACATCCTTGCAAGAAGTCTGGGGTTAGCTTCTAAACAAGGTAGTTCTCATATTAAATGACTTCAGTGGCCTCCCAATTCTCACAAATGCTCAATACAAAAAAAAAAAAAAAAAGATTCTCAGTTTTCCGCAACACAAATTCCAACAAAGGAAAGAAGTACATCCCTTCCATCAAAAGCCATTAAAGGGAAAATCCAAAACAAAAAAAAAGAGACTGAGAGCAAACACAAGCAGCTAAGGCCACTTGAATCATTTCACTTCAAGAAGGCTATTTTCTCAGTTCTTTGGCAACACAAACTCCGAAAAGAGAAATTCATCCCTTCCATCAAAAGACAACAAGGGAAAATTCAAAACCAAAAAGGACTGAGAACAAGCACGAGCAAGCAAGGCCACTTGAGTCATCTCACTTCAAGAGAGTTATCAAGTATGTCATCACCATAGCTCACAAAAAAAAAAAAAAAGGAAACAAAAAAAAACAAAAAAAAAAAACAAAAAAAAAAAGGAAAAAGGGCTCAAACTAGAGCAAAAGAAAAAAAAAGGAAAAAAGTGAGCTATGGATTCTAGACTGAAAACCTGCAAAGGCGGTTTAGAACACAAAAGCAACCCTCAAGCCAAGCATACATAAAGACCACGATAGTTGGGGGGCAACAGATGAGGTTTAACTTTCTGGAAAGAGTGGCAAGTTTGAGGTCATCACTATTGAGTTTTTCACCATAATCAAATTTGCTCACGAGTAGCATTAAAAGACCCTTCTTTCAAACCATTTAAACTTAACTTTCCTCAGACTTATCATCCTTATTCAGCTAAAAGACTATCATTGTGAAACATGTTTCTACCTTATTTAATACTGCTCACGAGTAGTATTAAAAGACCATTCTTTCACACCACTTAAATTTAACTTTCCTCAGACTTATCATCCTCATTCAGCTAAAAGACTATCATTGTGAAACATGTTTCTACCTTATTTAATACTGCTCACGAGTAGTATTAAAAGACCCTTCTTTCACACCACTCAAACTTAACTTTATTCAGACCTAATATTTACCTCTTAATATCATTCTCATTCAGCTAAAAGACTACCACAAAAAAAAAAAAAACATTCAAACTTAACTTTCCTCACACCTAACATTTACCTCTCGATATCATCCTCATTCAGTTAAAAGGCTATTATTGTGAATCATGTTTCTACCTTATTGCCTTGCACAGTTTATGTCTTCGAGTTGGAAAGGGAAGAATGACAGGACATTTTAATTGAAAACAAAGACCGTAAATTACTTTGTCAAGCTTTGAAAATTGATGAAAGTTTTTCTTTAAGGCCAAACCATTATTCATTAATGTATGTAGACTTAAAAGTAAGGAGATAGCTTGAGTCTTTCTTTAATAAGATGTGGTTCTTGTAAGAGAAATTTACGATCAAGTGCCATCACAAAGGTCTAGAAATCCTCAACCTTCTGTTAAATCAAAGGCGAGATGATATCTCTTTTCACATAAACACCATAATCAAGGGGGCAAAGTAGTCTCTACTAAGCGCAAGAAAAGTACTGCCAAGAAAGAAGCTCAATAGACAAGGGGGCAAGTCTTATGGATCAGAACCTGAGTCTAAGGAAGAGCAATCATTCGGACTGTAACATGGGGGTAAACAAGTGTCCGCACGGCCAGAAGAAAATGGGCAAAGCAGACATTGAAAGTAAAGCCTTTGATGGTATCAAATCCATGACAATGGATGAGTACCCGAAAGAGATATAAATTATGAGGCGGGCCAACTTTAAAGAAATTGAGGCCAAAATTCAAGAACAAGTCAAAGAAAGGGGATTTTGAAAAGAGTTGGGCTTTTGAGGCAGTGAACAAAAGCTGGAAAGCATAAAGAGATTCAATGATAGTCCAAGAAGGCAATTATAAAGAGGATCCAGTAAAGCAAAGATATGAAGAACTAGATCAATCCAAAAAAAATAAAAAAATAAAAAAATAAATATAAATAAAAAAAAAAAAAAAAAAAAAACCATCAATTACACATGCTTTGCATTCATGCATTTCACATCATGCATGCATGATTTTTACACGATAGGAATCAAATGGGAAACACATCCACCGCACCGTTACAGCAGTATAAGCTGAGATCTCAATAATATCAGCTCTTACCAATCTATCACTGGATACACAGCTAATATGCAGGACCAACCCGCATCAGGAATTCAAGGATAAGGTAGACAATATGTCAAAAGCCTGGCAATTGATTCAATAATCGAGACTACACCTGGAAGGACAGGATTGACATCAGCTAGTAGTATCCAAAATAAGAGATAGCTATAGCCAAGGATAAGGCAGATATCAAAAAGTATAAAGTAGACAATATTGTCAAAAGCCTGGCAATTGATTCAATAATTGAGGCTACACCTGGAAGGACAGGATTGATGCCAGCTTAGCAGCATCCAAGATAAGAGATAGCTATGGTCAAAGATAAGGCAGACATCAAGAAATATTGTCGTTGAAACTTTGTCAAAAGCGGACAATGGATTCAATAATCGAGGACTGGATCAATGTCATGCCTGATGAGACATCAAAGATAAAAAATATCTATCACATCAAAATGAAGTAGGATCTACTTTTCCGGTTAAACGGCGGATACGGTACTCCGTGACTCTCAAGTCGGTTCTCTCAGTTGCCCATAATAACTGATTCCTTCACCCCTTCTTTCTTTTACTTCCTCCTAGAAAATGGATCCTACTTTTTCCGCCTTGCGAAAGTATTTCCCTTCTCTCCCAATGAACATTCTCAAAAGGATCTACCAAGTTCGCTGTGAACGATTAAGAGTTCTGATGCACAAAGGAATCCCTGAAGATGTGCGGTGGTTAATCGAAGCCAAGGTTCGTCTGGCAGGTGAAATCCCAGAGGCATTTGTGTCTCACATGCCTGGTATAGGCAAAAGCTCTTATGCCAAAAAGCGAAGAGCGAAAAGGTTACAAGTCTGCCATAAATGTGGACGGTGGACTTGTAATACTAAATGTCGTTCTTTAGGGATGATCTCTGATAATCGAGAAGATAAAATACGATTCATTAAGAATGGCCTGAGTAAGGACTCATTGGATGATATCCAATTGACTCTTGAGACGCATTCTTGTGGATCTGTGCAACGTGAACTACTTGGTTTGTGGAGCATTTTTCATGAAGAACGAAACCGTTACAGTCCCGGGAATCTGACTGTAAATGACCCTGTTTGCCAGCTTGTAAGAAAACTGGATGGGAAGCAAATCCTCGACTCATAGAAGCCGTTAATGCCGTTACTGGACGAAAAACCAGTGGAAGATGTGAGTCACAGTCACAATTACTGTACATACAGTTTGTTATATTTGGAAAAGTTTGCATTTTCTTTTGACAGATGTACATGCTCCCCTAAGTGTAATCGACACGTTATCCCTTTTCATCACTATAAATGCGTGTTTTTCCTTCTGATTAGGCAGCGGATAAGATACCTCGTGACTTCTAAAGTCGATTATTCCAGTCTCCTACAATAACTGATTCATTTCCCTCTTCTCTCAAATTCTTCTCTCATCAATGGATTCTACTCTTTCTGCACTGCGAAAATACTTTCCTTCCCTTCCAATAAAAGTCCTTAAAAAGATCTACCTTGCTAGATGTGAAAGAATCAGAGTTTTTACATGCAAAGGCATTCCCGATAATGTGCAGTGGATAATTGAAGCTAAGGTCCGTTTGGCAGGTGAAGTTCCAGATGCATTTATGCCCCGCATGCCAGGTTTAGGAAAAAGCCGTTATGCCAAAAGGCGAAGAGCAAAGAGGCTAGGCGTTTGTCATAATTGTGGATGGTAGATTTGCGGCAATAAATGTCGTTCTCCAGGAGTGATCACCAGAAATCGTAATGATAGAATAAGATTCATTAAGAATGGCTTGCGTAAGGAATCTCTAGAAGATATTCGAGAGGTTCTTGAAGCGCATTCTTGCGGAATAGTGCAATTTGAGGTTGTTGGATTATGGATAATTTTCCAAAAAGAACGAGATCGTTACAGTCTTGGGAATGTGACTTTAAACGATCCTGTTTGTCAGTTTGTAAGAAAACTGGATGGGAAGCAAATCCCCGACTTATAGAAGGCATTGAAGCCATTACTGGACATAAATCAGGGGAAGATGAGAGCCACAGTCATGATTGCTGTACATATAAGCTGTCATTTGTCTTTTCTTTTGACAATAATGTACTTGCTTCTGTAAGTGTAATTAACGCATTATCCCTTTCATCACTATAAATATGTGTTAGTTATTTTCGTTTCCTACAATCACTAATTTCTTTCTTTGCCTCCTTCATCAATGGAGTCTTCTCTTTCCGCCCTACGAAAGTATTTTCCTTCCTTCCCAATAAATGTTCTTAAAAAGATTTATCAAGCTAGATGTGAACGATTCAGAGTATTTATGCACAAAGGCATTCCTGATAATGTGCGGTGGCTAATTGAAGCTAAGGTTCGTTCAGCTGGTGAAGTTCCCGAAGCGTTCTTTCCCCGTATGCCCGGCTTTGGTAAAAGCGCTTATGCCAAAAAAAGAAGAGCAAAGAGGCTAGGCGTTTGTCATAAGTGTGGATGGTGGATTTGCGGCAATAAATGTCGTGCTCCAGGAGTGATCACCAGAAATCGTAATGATAGAATAAGATTCATTAAGAATGGCTTGCGTAAGGAATCTCTAGAAGATATTCGAGAGGTTCTTGAAGCGCATTCTTGCGGAATAGTGCAATTTGAGGTTGTTGGATTATGGATAATTTTCCAAAAAGAACGAGATCGTTACAGTCTTGGGAATCTGACCCTAAACGACCCTGTTTGCCAGTTTGTGAGAAAGCTAGATGAGATGCAAATCACCGATTCATAGAAAGCATTGAAGCCATTACTGGACGCAAAGCCAGTGGAAGACGAGGATCAAAGTCACGATTACTGTACGTGCTAGCTGTCGCTTTTGAAATTTTCCTCCCCTTTTGGTAATAATGTATCCACTCCTGACGTGAACCAAAGTCACGATTACTGTACGTACTAGCTGTCGCTTTTGAAATTTTCCTCCCCTTTCAGCGATAATGTATCCACTCCTGACATGAGCCATAGTTACGATTACTGTACGTGCTAACTGTCGCTTTTGAAATTATCCTCCCAATAATGTACCCACTCCTGACACGGACTACTGTATATAGCTGCCACTTTTGAAATTTTCCTTCACTTCCGGCAATCACGTACCTACTCCTGACATAAGCTACAATCGCGACTACTGTATATTTTAGTTGCTTTTGAAAATTTCCTCCTCTTTTAACGATAGTGTACCCATACCTGACCAGAGTCATACTCGTGACTACTATGAATAGCTGGCAATAATGTATCCATTCTTGAAAAATAAAATTATTGCCTTATCTCTTCATCTCTATAAATATATCCTCTTTTCTCACAAGGGTAAGGATAGGAATGGAGAAAACCTCAACTCGTAAATCCCGAACTATTTGTGTATTTTCTGGGGCTTTTCCTGGAAAAGATGAAGAGTATTTAAAAGCAGCCAACCATTTGGGAAGAGTATTAGCTGAGCGAAAAATACATTTAGTTTATGGAGGAGGTAGTGTCGGATTAATGGGAGGTGTAGCATCAGCAGCATCTCTAGGAGGAAGTCAAGTTCTGGGTATTATCCCTGGACCTCTGAAATTTATTTCTGGGGGCACGATTGGAGAAGAATTAGTGGTTAAAAATTTGCAAGAGCGTGTGTTACAAATGCTTTTAAATGCTGATGCTTTTATCGCTCTACCAGGTGGTTTTGGCACATTGGGAGAAGTCTTTCAAATTGCTTCCATGGCCCAACTTAATTTGCATAAAAAACCCATTGGGCTTTTGAATGTTAACAATTTCTTTACAGGTCTGATAGCTTTTATGGATTATGCTATGCAGAAGAATTTCATATCAAGAGTGGCACGGCGAATCATAATATCCGCAACAACTGCTGAAGAATTGCTAGATAAAATACAAGCTTTTGTTCCTGAACCAGATCCAGCAATGATTCAGATAGACTGGACACGACAGTCTTTCCCGATCAGTTCACTCCCATAATGGTCATCTACTCACCCTGTTGAAGTATTGTGGAAGAAAGAAGCGATCTGATCCGTTTTTTTTGTCCTTTAGTTTTAATTATCAGCATTTTCTTTCGTATTTCAGTTTTTATTTTCAGGGAATTTCGTTATCTTATAAGATAGTTTCATCCATGCTGATATTAAAACCATAGGACAATGCCTTTAGGTTGGAATGGCTGAGTAAAGAGTAATTTTTATTACTCTTGAGACGCATCCTATTAGGTCTACTAGGCATAACATTTTGGGGTAGTTAAGCTTTAACCTTATTTGGATGACATATCTCACAAGGGAATCTATATTTACTGAAGAAAATATTAGATGAACCTTGGATATTGATTCCAAACATCCGTTCCCTTTACATAATTTGTCAGTGTTATTGTCATCATCAAGATTCACTCATCTTATCGAAGTTTAAATTTTTGCACTCACCTATTATGAAAATTCACACTTTCGAAGAAAATTATTCCAATTTCAATTGCTTTTATATAAATTTCGCTCGAGGTCCTAAGGAAAGCTCCTTAGCCTCAAAATCAATTTTCATCATCGGGGTTTTAAGGATGGAACCTTTGCCTCGAAAACAATCAATTTTCATCGGGGTTGTAAGGATGGAACCTTTGCCTCGAAAATAATCAATTTTCATCATCAGGGTTTTAAGGATGGAACCTTTGCCTTGAAAAGAATCAATTTTCATCATCGGGGTTTTAAGGATGGAACCTTTGCCTCGAAAACAATCAATTTTCATCAATTCGGGGTTTTAAGGATGGAACCTTTGCCTCGAAAACAATCACTTTTCATCATCGGGGTTGTAAGGATGGAACCTTTGCCTCGAAAATAATCAATTTTCATCATCAGGGTTTTAAGGATGGAACCTTTGCCTCGAAAATAATCAATTTTCATCATCGGGGTTTTAAGGATGGAACCTTTGCCTCGAAAATAATCAATTTTCATCATCGGGGTTTTAAGGATGGAACCTTTGCCTCGAAAACAATCAATTTTCAACATCGGGGTTTTAAGGATGGAACTTTTGCCTCAAAAATAATCAATTTTCATCATCGGGGTTTTAAGGATGGAACCTTTGCCTCGAAAACAATCAATTTTCATCATCGGGGTTTTAAGGATGGAACCTTTGCCTCGAAAATAATCAATTTTCATCATCAAGGTTTTAAGGATGGAACCTTTGCCTCGAAAACAATCAATCAATTCGAGGCTTTAAGGATGGAACCTTTACCTCGACATCAATCAATCAATTCGAGGTTTTAAGGATGGAACCTTTGCCTCGACATCAATCAATCAATCCGGGGTTTTAAGGATGGAACCTTTGCCTCGAGATCAATCAATCAATCCGAGGTTTTAAGGATAGAACCTTTGCCTCGAGATCAATCAATCAATCCGGGGTTTTAAGGATGGAACCTTTGCCTCGAGATCAATTATCAATCCGAGGTTTTAAGGATGGAACCTTTGCCTCGACATCAATCAATCAATTCGAGGTTTTAAGGATGGAACCTTTGCCTCGAGATCAATCAATCAATCCGAGGTTTTAAGGATAGAACCTTTGCCTCGAGATCAATCAATCAATCCGGGGTTTTAAGGATGGAACCTTTGCCTCGAGATCAATCAATCAATCCGAGGTTTTAAGGATAGAACCTTTGCCTCGAGATCAATCAATCAATCCGGGGTTTTAAGGATGGAACCTTTGCCTCGAGATCAATTATCAATCCGAGGTTTTAAGGATGGAACCTTTGCCTCGACATCAATCAATCAATTCAAGGTTTTAAGGATGGAACCTTTGCCTCGACATCAATCAATCAATCCGGGGTTTTAAGGATGGAACCTTTGCCTCGAGATCAATCAATCAATCCGAGGTTTTAAGGATGGAACCTTTGCCTCGAAAACAAATAATCAATCAATCAGTCCATCTTACAACGATAGGAGCTTTCCTATCGTTAGAGGTTCTAAGGACATTTCCTTAACCTAAAACAAACAATCAATCCATCAGTCCATCTTACAACGATAGGAGCTTTCCTATCGTTAGAGGTTCTAAGGACCTTTCCTTAGCCTCAAACAAATAATCAATCAATCAGTCCATCTTACAACAATAGGAGCTTTCCTATCGTTAGAGGTTTTAAGGACCTTTCCTTAAACCTTACTGTTTGGGCGGCGAGAACATTCTCAATGCCTACCTAAGCCGGACGAAATTTGGTAACGACTTTGCATACATCATGTCCCATGAAGCATGCAAAGGGGGGCAGCTGTTGACACCCAATTTCGTCCGGGTGTTTTAAAATTTTGAAAAAAAATTTTATTAAAAAAAATTAATTTAAAAAGAAATATATATTACTATTATTATTAAAAAAAAATTTAATTAGTTTAAAATATATTTTTGTTTTGTGAAAATTTGATTTAAAATCATATATGTGTGAATATGTGTATGTTTGAAATAAAATAAAATTTCATGAAAAAAATGACAAAAAATTAAAAGTTTGAGGTAAAAATGACAAAATTGAGAAGTTTCGGAAAAAATTGACAAATTCTAAAAGTTCCAGGAGCATTTGGTAGTTTGTCACATAAAATTTTGAGCCTGCCGACGTTTTTGGCTCAAATTGACAGAAAACGACAAAATTGTCAAAATCAGAAGCTTCAGGAACTTATCCTGAGGCTGAGAGACGTAAAGGACTAAAATTGTCATTTTACCAATTTAAGAGATAAGTTTGAAATTTTTTATTAATTTATCCATCAACAGTTCAGCTAAACTTCTTCTATAAATAGCCCCCCAAATTTTGTGCTGAACACAGATAAAAATAGAAAGAAAAGCTTAGAGCTCCGTTTTTAAAATAGAAAAAATTACAGCCTTAGTCCCTAGCTCTCCTTCCTTTCCTCAGAAAATCTCAAAACTTTTCATTTTGACGATTAAGCCATCTTCTCCCCCCCTCGCGCGCCCTCTGTTTCCATTTCTCAGAATTCAGAATTTAAAATCAAGGGTACAACTCTCATTTAATCCTTCATCTTTTCAATTTCTTTCACTTTGGTCACTAACTTTGTATTTTATTCTTGCAGAATTAATTACTAACCCTTTTAATTTTTACTTGTTTGTTTATTATTTGTTTATTACTAACCCCTTTTTTTATTGTTGTTATTAACTTACTAACAACTAACTTTTAATACTATTATTGTTACTAACCTTTTAATTTTTGCATTATTACTAACTTTTATAATTGTTGTTAACAATTAATTAACTTTTATTATTGTTGTTAATTAATTAATTTAATTAACTTGGCTAGCTTTTTATTATTGTTGTTAATTAATTAATTTAATTAATTTGGCTAACTTTTTATTTATTGTTGTTAATTAATTTAATTAATTTGGCTAACTTTTTATTATTGTTGTTAATTAATTAATTTAATTAACTTGGCTAACTTTTTACTGTTGTTAATTAATTAATTTAATTAACTTGGCTAACTTTTATTATTGTGATTAATTAATTAATTTAATAAACTTGACTAACTTTTTATTATTGTTGTTTAACAATTAATTTAATTAACTTTGCTAACATTTATTATTATTTTTAAAGTGGATGGCCAAAAAGCCCCACTTTATTATTATTAATTTTTTTTCTTTATATAATTTTTTATTTAATTCACCTTTACCCTTTACTAATTAATAAATAAATGAAAATTAAAAGAAGATTATTTTGTAATTAATTATTAAGGCTAATAAAAATTATTTTTAAAAAAAAGCCAATTATTTTTATTTTTACATACATGTTTTTAATTCTTTAAAGATAGCAAAAAGTTAAAATTAATTTTAATAGTTATTTTTATCCAGTAAAAATAATAAAAAAATAAAAATAAAACCTGTTTAAAAAAATACATGAAAATTAAGACTTTATATTTTACTGATTTATTTAAAATATAACTTTTAAATCCACTAAAATAATAAATATTTTTCATTAAACAAGAAAACAAAAAGAAAATTAAAACAAGATAAGAAAAAGATAAGAAAGATAAGAAAAAGATAATAAAGATAAGAAAGATAAGATAAGATAAGAAAGATAAGAAGGAAAAGAAAGAAAAGAAAGAAAAATATAGAAAATAAAAATTTTTAGATTATTAATGAATCTAAAAATTCTATAACAAAAAGAATTACGAATTAGTAATTAAACTAATAATTAATTCCATAAAAATAAGAATTAAATAATTAACTATAAATTAAATCAACTTACATATCCGGATGATCCGTCAGGATCTGCGGTTTAAAAAAAAATATCACCCTTTTAATTAAATAAATTAAATAAAAAAAAGATAAAAATCCATATTTACAATATGGATTAAATTATTTAAAAGTTCACCAAATTCCGTGTCCAAATGACTCGGCAGAGTCCATGGTTCGGAATCAAAAATCTTCCGTGTCCAAATGACTCGGCAGAGTCCATGGTTCGGAAGTATAAAATTTCATACAAATTAATTAATTTAAAAATCCACATTTCGACTAATCCAGTTAAAATTTCTAATTTTGAAAATTAACTGAGAATTATTTAAAAGCAAAGCAAAACAAAATTAAAATCAACTAAGGTGCCAATTTTTGGGCGTTTTAACAAAGTTGTTTTAACGTAACCGTACTCCCGATCCCCGAACTCTCGCAGACCAATTTTAAGGTGACCAATCGACCTAAGAAAACTGATTGGTGGCGACTCCCGAAAACCCGACGTTGCCACAAATGGGAATAAACACCTTTGGGTGTAAACTAAAAAAGGTTGGGAGCAGAAATCCTCTTGACACGCTTTTGATTGAAAGCCAGTTGATTTCAGTGAGCTGCGCTAAATAGCAGACAACTTCGATTACGGTTCAAATGGAGATCGAATAGGTGTGCTGATGACTCCGTGATGGTGGCGATGGTGGTGGCGGTCGTGGTATTGGGAAGAACGACAATAGCAAGATTGCTGATAGGTGGGTGGGTGTGTGGGAACTGAAAATAGGTCTTAACCGGAGTAAATTGCTTCCAGTGGCTCTTAACTTTTTATTATTGTCGTATTTTGCACTCTAACCTCAAAATCTCACATAAGAGTCATCAAACTCAATTTTTTGTTCTATTTTAGGCCTTTGGCAAATGGAAACATAAAAATGATGGAACTGGCCACATGGCACGCTAGCATGAGATGATTTGCCACAGTGACACAACAATCAACTGTTGGGCGATTTGTCACAATGGCACAAAAATCAACTATTGGTGATAATGTTGAAAGAAAGAAAATTAATAAGATAAGAAAATTAATAAAAAAAGAAAATAATAAAAAAGAACACAATAATCCCACTGGCGTTTCACCTCCTGCATTCATGAATGTCTTACCGCCACTCTTCCTCCACCAAGTTGGCCCGTTGGCATATCTTCCATTTGTACCCAAGCCTAGGCCCTAGACTTGAAATCACGAAATCACAAAGAAATTGACCGATGCTGAGATTGATGACTGGAATGGCATCGAGCATGGGAAGTGGTAGTCTAGGGGTGGCAACGGTAGTTGAGGAAAAGTTAGAGTTTTTGGGAAGAGAAATGAAAAATCAAGGACCTCGACAACTATTTTTCTTTTTATTCTTTCATTTTTTTGCCCCTTCCATAACAGTGCCATTGTGACAAATTGTCTACGCTTGCATGGCATGTGATTAATTCCGTCAATTTTAACACTTTCCGTCCTCCATAGATTTAAAATTAAACAATAAATTGAGGTTTTCAGCTAGACATTACACTGGTCCCAATAGTTAATAGCAAACGCATTAAAGCAACATTCTTGGCATGCCATCAGAGCAAAAGATCCTAATTCAAGTACGCAACTGACAATTTTTCCCCATCACATACTAACAAAAGAACAAACGAAGAGCTTATGCTACTGGCTTACAAAACAAATGCAGAACTAGTGCTAGTTTAATTAAACCAATCCAAACTAACAAAAGAACAAAACCCAGAAGTAGTAGTAGATAGAAAAGCTTGTTCTTTCCTAAATTCATCTCTTTGAACACTAAAAACTCAGTGCCTGCAAAGCTAAACCAAACCTTATCAATCCAAAATATGTGCAACTCAACCCCAAAATCTACCAGGCAACTAAAAATTCTTGTTTTAACAACATGATTTACAGGCAAAAAAAGGCTACGATTTTAACCCAAAATAAGTGAAATTTAAACAAAAAAGTTGATAATGGGAACAAGCACCTTTGGGTGTAAACCAAAAAGGGTTGAGAGCAGATATCCTATTGACACGCTTTCAATTGATAGCCAGTTCAAATCTTTGATTTCAATGAGCTGCGATAGACAAGAAACGACCTCAATTGCGGTTCAAGTGGCAATCGAATAGGTGTGCTGATAACTCCGGTGGCGGTGGCGGTCATGGTATTGGAAAGGACGGCGGTAACTAGGTAGGTTACTGATGAATGGGTGGGTGTGTGGGAACTGGAGATAGGTCTTAACTGGAGTAAATTGCTTTCAGTGGCACTTAACCATTTATTGTTGTCTTATTTTGCACCTTAACCTCAAAATCTCACATGAGAGTCCTCAACCTCAATTTTTTGTTCTATTTTAAACCTTTGGTGGATGAAAAATGTCAAAATGATGGAACTGGCCACATGGCATGCTAGCATGGGATGATTTGCCACAGTGCACAAAAATCAACTGTTTGTGATGATGTTAAAAGAAAGAAAACTAATAAGATAAGAAAATTAATGAAAAAGGAAAATAATAAAAAAGAAGACAATAATCCCGCTAGCCTTCCACCTCCTCCATTCATAAATGTCTTATTGTCACTCCTTATCCACCAAGTTGGCCCATTGGCCTTTTTTCCATTCATACCCAAGCCCAGGCTCTAGACTTGAAATTGCAAAATCACCAAGAAATCGAACAATGCCGGGACTGGTGGTTGGAATGGCATCAAGCATGGGAAGTGGTAGTCTAGGGGTGGCACCGGCAGTTTTGGAAAAGTTATAGTTTTAGGGGAGAAAAGTGAAAAACAGGCTATTTTTCTTCTTGTTCTTTTTTTTTTTTTTTTGCATTTGCCACATTAGTGCTATTGTGACAAATTATCTATGCTTGCATGGCACGTTACTAATTGCATCAATTTTAACATTTTTCGTCCTCCAAAGATTTAAAATGAAACAATAAATTGAGGTTAAGGATTTCCCATGCGAGGTTTTGATGTTGGGGTCTAACATAGGACAATAATAAAATGTTAAAGACCACAAATGCAATTTACCTGCCTTATTTGTTTCAATTTAAGCATGAATTACAAAGTGCCCTCTGAGGTTTAGTCAAAATTATACTTATTCCCTCTTGTTTAAAAATCTCTTTAAAGCCCACTAAGGTTTAAAAAAATACCAACAATTACCCCCTTAAATTCCATTTTGAAGGTTATAACCAATGGATTAATTACACTTTGTGGCCCTAGCCTTTTGTTATTATGTAAGATTTCTCCTTAACGTATAAATTGCTTCATAAATTGTATTTTCTAATGACATAATATACTTTTATATATAGGTACTTTCAACTTACTTTTTCAATGATTTTTCATTAAGTTATGCGTGTTTGTGGTCCGTCCAACACAAACTTGTCACCTGAAAACCTTCTTTCCCATTTACCGTCAAAGCTACAAGTGAACATCCTTGAACCTTGTCCTAAACTCACAGTCCACAATTACTTAGCTGCAATCCATGAGTTCTTTTTCACCAATGCTCTCTCACATTCATTGTGGCACGTTTTGCTCCTATTAAAAGTCAAATGCCTTGCTGAAGTCCAAACCCATCTAAAAAAGTTGGAGCCGAAGGTTGAGCTCTATCATTCACACTAATGGACATCCGTTTTGATGCTTGTTGAGTCCGCCACCTAATCTTCCCCAATCTTGTGGTTGAACAGGTAAACATGAGTTCGACATCTATCACTATAAAGATCATCTATGCATCACTTTGCACCTGTCATTTTAGTTTCACCTTTCCTTTTTGAATTTTCTTTTTGTTTTTTTTGTTCTAGGAGTAATTGAAGGCTACCTTGGAAAAGAATGTCACATTACAACAGGGATATGTTCTAATTTTCTTTGTTTCTGTGATCGTGCTTGGAATGATTCTACACCAGGACAATTGGTTCAAGCCACAGATTATTAAAAAAAAAAACAAAGAGAAGAAGGAGATGGCCAAACACGTCCTCTACCATATCAATAAGGGAGATTGAGTCGAGGATAGGAGAAGGTAGGTTGGCTGACATAGTAGTTTCCATGTGATATTAGGTAAGAAAGGTAGAGAAAGTAATAAGTTTCTAGTCAAAGGGCAAATAAATAAACAAAACAAGTGGGACTCTATAATTTATGCATCTTTACAGTTAAAACAAGTTAATGGGAGTGAGTTAATTTTTTCTAAAAAATAGCCATTAGTTATGATTTTTTTATTAAATTAATTAATTATATTTATATTATATTAGGCTCATTGGGCTTAATCAAAGTTTAAATCAAACAGTACTGGGCTTGAGCTTGAAATATTAAGTATTCAAACCTAAATTGTAGCTTAGGTATGGGTTAGGGACTGTTAAGTTCAATTCAATAACGAAAAAAATTGAATTTGACATCAAACTGTTTGATAAGGGCTTGAATCATTTTGACCATAAACATAACAAGGGGAGGATCAAAATTAAAATTAAAATATCTTACATGTTGCAATTTGCATATAGTTACAGTATAAAATGTATAATTTTCTTCTTATTCTTTTTTTTTTACATACTATCAACAACTTTTAAAATATTTAATTTAAATTGTATGCTAATTATTTTTTACTAATTTAACTCAATATTTTTTATAGTATATTTACATTTAAAAAAGAAAAATAAAATTGATAATTTAAAACAAGTGAGAATTACTGTTTGCCACTTGATGTTTATCCAAAATTATATTTTGTCTCTTTTTGTTTTAGAAACCCCTTACCCCTAAAGTTTTAAGAAACCTACACCCTACCGCCTCTTTTGGAGATTAAAACAAATGGATTAATTACTAGTATTTTTTCTAATAATATAATATAACACATTTTTTTATATATTATTCCTTTTAACTTACTATCTCCCAATTAGTTTTTTATAAGATTCAGTTTGTATTTACTTTTCATTCTCTCTATATTTTTATATTTTTTATTTTTTAAATACCTCAAATTAAGAGTATTATTTTTATTTTAAAAATTAATTATATTTATTTTTTGGTATTTAAAAGCTTCACAAGTGTCCTCCTCATTTTTTTTTTCAAAACATATTATGATTACTATTAAGTCTAAAATCTATGAAATGATAATTCTTATACTTAAAATAATATGAAAAATTTTAAATCATTTTTATTTTAGTTAATACATCCTTAGTCATTTTGTTGTAATTTTAGGTTTATATATTTATTCACTAATTAATTGTTAGCCAAAATGCATGTTTGGTCCTTTAAATTTGTTGACTCAAACGAGTTGGTCCTTAAGTATGACCCAATATGAATTAATTCCTAAACTTTGAGAAATTAAGCGAGTTAGTCCCTAAGTAGATTGTGACTCAACTTTAAAATGTGTGGTAGTGACTAAATTGTAAAACTGATAACATCAATGGCTAGAGTATATATATCAGGTGAAACATATGACTAACTTTACGATTTTAACACTTAAATGGTTAGGTCTTCTTCTCCAATATGAATACAATGCTTTGGATCATCTACAAGGCTATCACTGTCATGGACCTTCATTATGGCTAGATTGGGCCACTCTCACCAGTCCTTGTTACTTTTTTGTTTTTGGTGATTTAATGTTTCTTTTTTTTTTAAAATGAAAAATTCTAATTATTTTGTTCTTTTTTTCACTGGCAAAAGTACAAAAAAAGTAGCTATATTATTTACCATTCTTTTAAGTGGTGTCAAATTCATAACTGAAGTTTTAAGTTGGACCCAAATTCATCATTCTACCACTAGTATTGATGACATGTTAAGAAAATGGTAAATTGGCAATTGATCTGGCATTGCTCATCTAGCTAAAAGCAAAAATGTAGAGAGTCAATGGTATTTGGAAATAGTTGATTGGTGAGGGAAAATCTTTAATTTGATTTTCTAAATGATGTTTGCCAGGTGAGTTAGTTTAAAACTAGTTTCTTGGTTTATGATCACTTGTAGAGAAGCGGTGATAAATGAAGCAACAAATAGTGGTGAAGAATCACTTAGGTATGTGTCGTGGGAACTAAGAAGTAAGCTATATTATTTAGGTGTAATGAAATCGATGATTATTAATGGATAGAGATGTAGAGAAAGTAAAAATCACGTTGTTTAAACAAAATTTTTGTGTGTGAATGTGCTAATTATCAATGCATGTATGATAGGGTTTGGTTTTGGTTCAATGGGGAGTTTTTGTGTTTTCAAATGGTTTGTGTCATCCTTGTTTGTTTGATGGTTGATATTATGCTTATGGTTTGACATAGGAAACATGATTCTTACTCTTGATCATGCAATCATTGTGTTGTTGATTTTTATATGTATTTTTTGTCATCAATGTCGGTTGGTCAATGGGGAGACAATGGTTTTCAGATACTATCTTCATGTAGGTAGAAGATTCCGCTATTTTCCATTCAGATATAAAGGTGGCAAATAAGAGGTTTTATATAAAAGCTGATTATTTTTCAAATTAGTGTGGTCTTCTGAATTTCATTAGAATGAGAGGTAGTAAAAATGTCAATGTTGTGTTTTTCCAAAAAAAAAAAAACATGGACTATTATTAGGGTGTATGATGATGTGAAGTTGATATGTCATGAATATTCAGCTATTGAAGCATTGTAGCTACTATACAATTGAGGTCAGCCTTATCTGTATGTAGAACATAATGACAGTGGTGGAAGTGAATCTATTAATGCAGTGAATAACAGTGCAAAAGTCAGGGAGATGGATAAGGTTAAAGATGTTGATGCTGATAGAGTAAAAATAAGTGAAGTAAATGGTAAGACACCAGAAGATGAGGAAGAAAATACCGGGTAGGATGCATGGGCATCAAAGTTCATAGAGGGAATATGAGTATGATTGTGTCATTGGCAATGAGGGTGAAGAATCTGATGGATCATAGAGTAAAAAAGATGACGAGGACTTTAATCTCAAGGGTGAAATAAAAAAAAAGTTAGAGAATAAAATTGAGTTGGATAAAGATGATCTTGAAGGAATGGAAAGAAGAGATCAAGGCAATAATACTGATTATTTAGACTTTGATGATCTTAGGGAAAAAGATTCATATGCATATGACTCTGAGGATGGACCAGGTAAGAAGCTTTGTAGGAGGAGTAAGTTTCCAAAATAAGAGGTTATGTAGTTTCAATTGGGCATGAGATTTGATGATGCCTTGGAGTTTAAAGGTGCTGCAACTAGTTATGCAATGCAAAATCACAGAGACATTTGGTGAAAAGTTAACGCTAATAAACTGCTTGAGCTTAGGTATGCACTAAACTGCCTATTTCATATATGAGTATCATACAACAAGGTGCTAAAATGTATGCAGATAAAGAACTTGAGGTTGGAACATAACTATGCCAAGAAGTATAAACTGATGCTTATGAGTGTTGAATGGTTGGCTACAAAATATTATAGAACACTTAGAAAAAAACCATCAATGAGGATCAAACATTTTCAAGGGAAAGTGAATGATGAACTCAAGTTGAATATTAGCGTGAGAATGATCAAAATGGTTAGGGAGATAGTCAGAAATAAGATGAAAGGTAACTATAAGCATGAGTTGAGTCTACTCAAGGACTATGTAGTAAGATATTAAGGTCAAATCTTGGGAGTACTGTTGAATTTGATTTGATTCCAACTTAAGATGTGTCATGTGTAGTGTTTAGGATGATGTATATATGTTTAGATTCTTGTAAGAGATGTTTCCTTGCACGTTGCAAGAGACTGCTTCAAGTTGATGGTTATTTTTTAAAAGGGTTAGTGATGGGTAAATTGCTTACTGCAATTGGAAAAAGTGCCAATGATGACATGTTCCCAATTGCTTAGGTAGTCATGGAGGTAGAAAAAAGAGATTCATGGGATGGTCCTTGTAGAGGTTGTTTAATGATTTAGGCATTGGGGATGGCTTTGGATGGTCATTTATATCTAACCAGTAGAAGGTATGTTAGAATTATAAACTGAAATGCATAGGTGTTTAACTTTCTATTTTTAATGTATATCTGACAAATGATATAATATCAAATGATGATAATCTAAAGGACTACTTTTCTGAGTGGTTCAAGGGGGACAAATTTGAAGCAGCTTACCAATACCTACTGCATTCTTTAACTGTTCCAAATTGTTAGGTGAGGTTCAACTTAATACCAGTTGTCCCCCCTATCATGAGGAAGATAACTAGAAGGCTTGCAACAAAAAGGAATATAAAGGTTAATGAACAACCAAAATTAGAAAATTGTCAAGGATAAGGCAGAAAAGCTTATGCAGCTTTTGCAAACAACTAAGGCTCAAAAAGACTAGATGTCCGACTAAAACTAGTTCAAGCAGTCAATCAGCTAAGGTAAACTACTTCATTTGTTTATATTTGTATATCTAAACTTATGATTACTACCATACCTTAAACTGAATCATGCAACTTTATTACTTTGTAGGTCCAATAACTGGACAAAGGTAAAACCCCTGCACTAAAAAAACAAAAACTTGCAGTAAGACATGAGGCAAACACTGATGGGGAAATAGGCCTAAACACAAAACAAAAACAAAAGGCTTGGGCATTTTAAGTAATTTTGACACTAACTTTCACAATTTATAATATATATGTTTTGTCACTTGCTTATTCTTTCTTTTTATCGTTAAACCCAAACCACAAACTGACTATTTAAGTATGTATTATGTAGCAGCTTAGAAGACAAAGCCAAAAAATCTTGAGCTATGGAAGGCATGGGATCAAAACAACCGGTTCCTTAAGTCAGCCATAAAAACACTGCTGCTTTTGTAACTAAGAACTTAATAGTTCTGAGGGGGTTTTCTGTTATTTTGCCATAGGTAGATATAGACACTTTTGTGTGCCAACACTTTTTTGTAGAATTATAAATACTTTCGTGCAGAATTGGAAGCTTTGTGCAGCAAAACTTTAGTAATAGAAAGTTTTGTGCAGAATGCTTATGCGTCAAGGCGATATTTTGTAATTAGACAAAAACAACATCTTAATGAATATGGCCAATTTTTATGTTCTGTGTTTTTGTCAAATGTGCATACATAAGTAGTAAATCTCAATCAATATTTCTCAGACATACAAAACTAAAAGGATTACTCAAACAAAATTTAGGCTACACACATACAAAAGCAACTTCCAAGACATTGCACTAATCTAGTTTGTTCTGGTTCCACAACAAAAAACATTCAAAAGTAATCATGGACATGGTCATAGCTAATCACCTACTACATTTCTCCCAAACATATAAAAATTGACATTAAACTGGTATTTCCTAAACCTAAATCCTATTACAATTTTGCTGTAATCCATGACAGTAATGCCACAAAACACAGCCACATATACAAGATTTTTTTTAGATACAATCCTTTCCAGCTTTACCATATCTTGCCCAAGCTTCATTATCTTTGCTTCCAATTTAGTCCTCTTTTCCTCCAGCTTTATCTTCTTTGCCTCCAACTTTACCTTTTCTTCTTTTAACTTCTCATTCATTTTTGTTATATTCATATTCTCTTACTTCATGTTCACAGAGCTAATTTTCTTTTCTTCCAACATGTCTTGAAGAACAAGTATCTCTTCAGAAAGGGTTCAATGCAAAAATGCAAGAGATCTCTTTTTATCATTGTAGCAACGTGTTTCTAGAAGTTACCACTAATCAGTTTACACTTAGGTTGATTAGATATCTATTATAGTCTACGAGAGATTTCAAGATCGTAAGTCGGTTATGCTAAAATAACCTTATTATAGAGCTCGAAAATTGGTACCATGAGGTTTGGTTTTGTCTTTTTTAAAATATTTTTCTTCTTTATATAATCGTTGATAAAAAAATATAATTTTTATGAATTTTATTTAATTATTTTTAAAATTTTTAATTTAATTCCAAACCGTGAATCTTATCAGAACAACTAGATATAAAATTCTAGATATCTTTGAAATCTTGTGACTTTATCAAATCTACAAAGAATTTGAAGGGAGCATTTTGTTTAAACCGTGAATCTTATTAGACTAACTAGTTCTAAACAAATAATTCACCTTTTGATTTTATCAAACCACCAAGAACGGATTCTTGAAAATAATCTATTAAGTACTCTATAATTACTTAACCAATAATTTTGTGTGTTGTTAACTTTTAAATGCATTATGAGAATTAAGAATTAAACAATGGACAAAGAAAAGACAAACCCAACTACTATACTTCATTGTTTTCCTATGCAAATTTAATAACTAAGTTTAATGCAAGGCCAAACACACAAATAAACAAAGAAATGAAGAAAAATAAACAATAAAAACTTGTTTTTAGCGACCAATATGCAAAAGAGAAATAGGTTAGTAATCTAGATGGATGAAATAAAAAGATCAAGGGGCTAAAATAAGTATTTTACCAAAACAAGGAAGAAAGCTTGGCTAGGTCGATTGCAAGAGCGGTCAGGTCTCGGTCTGTGAAGCAGACCTCCTCTGATTCACACACTTGGCGGCGTAACAATGGCGATGGCGGTGTGGCGTCTAGTGCTCGTGATGGTGCGGCCTCTTGGAAAGGCAAATGGCGAGCAATGATGTCGAGAATGTGATGGATAAGCGTTTGAACGCAGCGGGGGAAGATGCAAACTCTTCTCCTTTTTGGTCTGGTGTGAAAGGTGGCGATAAGATGCCTGGGGTTGGTGGTGCGGCACAAGGGTGGCTGGCTAGGGGGCTGAAGGTTCGCATCAGGCAACAAAGAATATGTTTTAGGGGGGTGGCACAGTAGGGGAGAAGTTTAGGGTTTTTGGGGATGAGGGAGGTAAGACAAGGGCTAAAGATTGTGGTTTTTCCTTTTTTTTGTTAAGAGCTTAGGTTGTGAAAATTTTCCCCTTTTTTCTCAAGTATTGACTCATATTTATACTAGGAGAGTCTCGCTCGAGATTAAGTAGGTTCCAAATCAAATTTGAAAATGTTTTGGTCAAAAAACTAATCCAAGTCTAGAAAAACTATTGAGTTGCTGATTTAGCCCCAGAATTTATGTGAATTCTCACTTTCACCCAGTACTTCTCTAATCTGTCAATTGACCCCAAAACTTCCAAGATTTATCAAATTAGCCCAAAACTTCACAACTTAGCGCATATTTGCCTAGAATTTCATAATTTTGCCAGATTTGCCCCAAATTTTTCAATTTTGCCTAGAATCTTCTAAAACCCCTCAATTTCTACCCAAATTGACCTTACAAAACCTTTAGGACTCCAAATTAGTACATAAACTAAATTAATTCCTATTTTGACCCTAAATGACCATTCTAAATTCCTAAAAACTCATAACACGAAATGACAACATAATTTACATTTATATAATCCCACTAACTTCCTAAGCTATAAAATGACCAAAATGACCAAGTGGCCCTTAAAAACACAAATGCCCCTAAACTAATTTTCCTAACTTATAATTAAACAAAAATTAGCGCCCGGACAAAATTGCGTGTCAACAGCTGCCCCTTTTGCATGTTTTATGGAACATGATGCATACAAAGCCGTTACCAAATTTTGTCCGGCCTTCCGTTTGGACAATAAGAACCTTATTATTGCCAAAAACCCTGAAGAGAAAAACCTTCTTCTCTGCCCTTTTGAGGTTAAGGAACCTTCCTTGTTACCTCTATGGTAGGAACCTTTCTACCTTTTAAGAATTTAAGGAAAACAGCTCTTTCCTTATTATCTACCAGGCCTAAAAGCTCTCTTTGCTTTTCTGCAATAGGAACCTTTTAATTGTCAAAGAAATCCTAAGAACAAAAACCTTTTTCTTCTTTGTGAGGTTAAGGAACCTTATTACCTCTATGATAAGAACTTTTCTATGGTCTAAGAATTTAAGGAGAAAAACTCTTTTCTCCTTGTCTACCAAGCCTAAGAACTCTCCTTGCCTTTTTGCAATAGGAACCTTCCTATTGTCAAAGAAATCCTAAGAAGAAAAACTTTTTTCTTCTTTGTGAAGTTAATGAACCTTCCTTATTACCTCTATGATAAGAACTTTCCTATCGTTTAAGAATCTAAGGAGAAAAACTTTTTCCACCTTATCTATCAGGCCTAGGAACTCTTTCTGCCTTTTTGCAATAGGAACCTTCCTATTGTCAAAGAAATTCTAAAAAGAAAAAAACATTTTTCTTCTTTATGAGGTTAAGGAACCTTTCGTATTACCTCTACGATAATAACTTTCCTATCATCTAAGAATCTAAGGAGAAAAAAATTTTCCTCATTGTTTACCGGACCTAGGAACTTTCTTAACCATTTGCAATAAAAACCTTTCTATTACTTCCAAACCTAAGAGAAAAACTATTTCCTTTTTTCTTGAAAGGTTTAGGAACCTTTTTTTACCCTTTTTCTCAGTAGAAACCTTTCTATGAAAGAGAGAAACTTTTCCTTCATTTTTTTTACCTTTGGCAAAAAACTCTTTTTTACCATGACTTAAAAGGTAGAGAACCCTCTCTTTACCACATCTTATTGCCTTTGACGTAGAGAACTTTGTCTCTTTACAACCTCTAAATTTCTTTGAGGTAAGGCACCCTGACTCTTTACCACATCTTATGACCTATATTATGAAAAATAAAATTACTTTGCCTTTAAAATTTTGGTTTACCCTTGTAGTGGATATGACGAGGTAGAGAAACTTTTCTCACTTAAAACCTCAGTTTAACATAAGTTATGAGGAATGGAATTACCATCTCTTTGGAAACTTTGTTTTATCTTTCCTTTAAATGTAATGAGGTAGATAAACTTTTCTCGTTTAAAACCTCAATTTGACCCAAATGTTGAGGATGAGAATTACCTTCTTTTTTGAATCTTGATTTAGCTTTCCATTCAATATGATAAGGTAATGAAGTCATTCTCATTTAAAACCTTAGTTTAACTCGAATTACGAGGAAGGGAATTATCTTCTCTTTGAAATCATAGTTTAGCTTTTCATTTGATGTGATGAGATAGAGAAGTCTTTCTCATTTAAAACCTCAATTTAACCTGAGTTATGAGAAAGAGAATTATCTTCTCTTTGAAACCTAGGTTTAGCCTTCCGTTATATAAAATAAGGTAAATAAACCTTTCTCATTTAAAACCTCATCATGACCCAAGTTACAAGGAAAAGAATTACCTTCTCTTTGGATCTTTGGGTTAACCTAAGTTGCAAGAAAGAGAATTATCTTCTCTTTCAAACCTTGGTTTAGCTTTTTCTTAATTGTGACGAGGTGGATAAACTTTTCTCATTTAAAACCTCGGTTTGACCCAAGTTACGAGGGAGAGAATTGCCTTCTCTTTGGAGCCTCGGTTTAGCTTTCCATTCGATATGATGAGGTAGAGAAGCCTTTCTCATTTAAAATCTTAGTTTGACCCAAGTTATAAGGAAAAGAATTACCTTCTCTTTAAAACCTCGGTTTAGCTTTCCATTTGATGTGACTAGGTAGAGAAACTTTTCTCATTTAAAACTTCAGTTTGACCCAAGTTATAAGGAAAAGAATTACCTTCTCTTTAAAACCATGGTTTAGCTTTCCATTTGATGTGACTAGGTAGAGAAACTTTTCTCATTTAAAACCTCAATTTGAACCAAGTTACGAGAAAGAGAATTACCTTATCTTTAAGACCTTGGTTTAGCTTTCCTTTAAATGTGATGAGGTGGAGAAACTTTTCTCATTCAAAACCTCAGTTTAACCCTTATGTCATATTGATTTCAATTTATGTGAACTTACCTGAACCGTAAAACTTCATTTGATCAGATAACATCGAGAAATTTTAGTCTCAAACCCTTCTTAGATGTTAAGTGTTTGAAAAACCTTCTCTGACATGGCCATCCTTGGCTCCTGCCTAGAAAGCCTATGATAATTGGTCTTACAGTAGTTGCAATTGGTTATCTGTATATGTGCGCAGATTAAAACTCCCTGAGACTAGTTGATTAATCTAGAATATGCAAAATTCATGTTCTTTATGCTTTGACTGGAGTAAATGAAAACCATAAAAACATTCATTTGGCCAAGATACTTTTCATAAAAACAAGTTCAAATAGCCAAAGCATATAAAATCAACATTTATATGAACATTACTACACATAACAACCGTTTGAGAACATTCAACATAAAGTAGACTAATGCTCATCATCTAAGAGCAGCCCTAGAGTCTAGGACTCCATCATAGACAAGGGAGGCAACAAGGAGTACTATAAATACAAGCCTCGACTGAGATCCTTTCAAAGTAACTCCCACATTGGAGGTAAGTCCCAATGACGAGTCTCACAAGTCCTACCCATGTGTTGCTAAGCTATACGGCCAGGAAAATACTATAGTTAGCATTATTACTTAACCAACAAGCAATTAAAGTGGACTAGAATCATAAGGATTCTCAAGCGAAGTACCTGCAACAACAAACTACCGCGACAACCCTCAGTAGTTATCCAATCTAACAGCGTCAGAATCTACACAACATAACTACAGAGTAAGAATTCAAGAATTTTCAGTAAAGGTCTTCACTTCACTCGTAAGAAAAGTTACTAATGACAATACATATATGAACATATATAATCTACTGTGAGCTCTTACATCCTAAGGCTAGACTTATGTGCATATATCTTAGTCCCTTGGGACTTTTCCTCAACCTAGTCCTTGAACTATAAGGCAGAGCCTTGTCTACTAGCAAGTATAACTTACTAGCCTAACTAGTGAGAATTCACTAGTTGAAACTCCCTTATGTTATATAAGGGCTCTATAGGAGGACTATTGTAGACTAGGCCATAAAGATCCACTAGGTCCACTAAGGTTTCACATTGTAACCTCATATCTAACTGTATGGCTAGGTCGCCAATGGTACTAAACTTTTCACCCAAGTTAGGGATACCTAGTTGTGGTCCCTTGTTAACTAGTATTCTTGCTTATGGTGAAAGTAACCATAAAAACCCAAGAAAACTCTTAGGTCTCGAAGGAGTTTTGGAAGTCTCGGAGTACCCCCATAATACTTAGACCCCTAGGTACCCTAAGAACCCCCTTAGGCCTTCCCTCGAATGTCCTAGCAAAATTGGAAAATTTCAGCTACCACCCCATTGTGAATTTTTTGTGGCGCTAATGATGCATCGCCACTACCTGCGATGCCCAGAATTTTTCAGTTTTGCTGCTATGATCTTTGAAGACTTACCAAACATACTAAACATACTTGGATGACCTTTTAACTTCATATACTTATAAAACATATTGCAAATACCATAACCAACTATCACAAGCCTACCTATACTGCATTGTAACATCATTCCAAACTCCATAAAACTAATAGTCCACCATGATCAAACTAGCCCACTAATTAATGCTATTGTCAAAATTACTTGATTTCATCAAGCAATCACACTTTAATAGAATTAATCAAGCTTGAAAACATAACTCCCTTACCTTCACTTCAAAATTGTAGGATAGTCATATGAAAGCTCAAGTTGCAAGACAGTTATAGCAAATATGTAGTAATTTATGTCACAAAAACTTAAGAAAAATAAATTGTAGGAAAATCACAGGAAGAGATCTTCCTACAATTTTCTGATGTCCCTATCCTCGTTTGTCATGAAAGCGTAGAAAATAGATATTGCAGGAAAAGCGTAGGGCAATATCTCCAGCACTTTTTTTACACATGTGGTCCCTACCCCATTTAACTCGTATCAAAAGTGTCAGATGCTTTGGCGCCAGAATTTCCCACCATCTTATTCTGACAATTATCCTATAGTTTTATCTGTCACATTTTTATTGCAAGAAAACCATCGGCCAAAAACCACAGTGACTGGTTAATACATTTTTGTCTAATGGTTTTCCTGCAAAATTTGTTCATATGTTTTTTACCATTGGAATTTGATGTAGCAAATACTTCTCCCCCTTATAGTGGGCGGGGATCAATATCCTTTTTGCCAGCGGAACTAGGCTAGTGGGATGGATTGAAATTTACTTGGTACAACAAATATGGCACTAAAATGAGTAAGATTGGTAGATTCCTTATCTCAAGAAGTTTTCAGAGGTATAGACTAACTTTTTTGTGGTGGTGTTAAAGAGGAATATTTCTAATCATTGTCCTATTTTCTTGAAGTTGAATTTGTCTAATTATAGGCTAGTTCTTTTTCAATTTTTTTGATGCATAGATGAATCATAATGACTATAATGGCCTTATGAAACAAGAATAAGATGGATGTAGAGTCAGAGAAAGGCTTGGTATCATGTTTAAAGAGGAACTGAAAATCTTAAAAATGCCCTAAAGGATTGGGCAGGTCAAAATTTTGGAAAAATTAACAAAATGGAAGATTGATGGAAATTGAGAAATGGGATCATTTAGTATAAGAGAAAGATTTGAATAATGATGAGAGGAATCATAGAGTTGCTTGCTAGTCTAGGTTTTGGGATTGATCTTCAATTAATGTATTAAGAGAAGTTACTTGATAAGCAAGAATATGGGATAAAACTCCTATCATGTTATCCTTGTAAGCTAAGGCAATAGCTAAACCTAAGCATATCATGTACATGTTGTATCCGTGTAAAACACTTGTACTCCAATCAATATAAATACAAGTATGAAGAATGTTTCTTCTACGATATTAGAGCGTTTTGACAAACATCAAATAGCTATCGAAACTTCTCTTTCTAATGCCTCTAACACCTTTTCGTCTTTTTTTTGCAATTTTCTGTCTGATCTGTTACCAGCACCTTCCCTCAACTTCGAACACCTGCTTAACATCTAGTTAACAATAGATAATTATCTCTTATGGAAGGCACCGTTCCTTCTTTACTTGCATAGCCAGTGGTTGTTTAGCTATGTCAACAACACTATCAAGTGCCCTAATGAATATATTCCTGATGATTCAGCCTTTGAAGGCAACAGTCAAAGCTTGGCTAAGAATCTGGCATATTAGATTTGGTTCCAACAAGACCAAATGATTCTAAGTGCATTGATATCGTCACTCACCGAGGAGATTCTTGCACAAGTCATCAATCTATCGACTTCTTATAAAGTGTGGACT